>JAFFSR010000410.1:0-675000 GCA_017163975.1 Anastatus disparis
CTGGTCAGTATTTCCTTATACCGAGTCCGCGCAGGAGAACTGCGGAACGTCTAGCCTGAAGTTTAGGGCCAGGCGCAGCACGGTACTGACGTCGCCCACTCAATACGGATGACGTAAAACCTTTAGCATCAATATGGCGCGGGCCTAACCCGTAACATCTTTCTAGAATCACTCGATGTCGCTAGGGTTGACCACCCGACAACCGCTTCTCGGCTGCGGCATCCTTAACTAGGGCACCTTACAGGCGGGGATAGTGGCTCCACTGCGCCTGGAGCTCCCATGATGGGCGAACCGTCTTAAACCAAGTACACGTTTTAATATGGTAAATTCTACAACACAAAACAAAAACCAATCAGGAGCGGCTAGTAATAGCCAAAACAATACCGAAGGCCAGATGTCGCAGGCTGATCCCCTAAAGAATACAGGGTAGAGATCACCTGCTTGACAATTGAAGAAAGATCTCAAAGAATGAATGAGATCTTTTTGCTCATGCAGGCAGCTGTTAGGTCCATGCCTAACATGAACTCGAAAGTGAAAGATAACCTGCCAGAATTGATTGAGCACGTAGAAGCTCTGAAAAGGGGAGTTTTCGCTTGCGCGAAGCAAGAACGGTCACTGAACAGATGGAAGTGACCGAGACGCTTCAGGCAAGCGCTGCAGCTAAGCGGCCCAGAGAAGAAGACTCGCTGGAATCAGGAAACAATTCTGATCCGCGAGCTCTTCTTAAGAAGGGCAGAGCTGAGGAAGACGCAGACGACTCTTTTGTGACTGTCCAAAGTCGCAAGGATGTTAAGGCTGCAAAGAAACAAAAGAAGCTGCAGCTGGAACAACAAACACAGCAGCAGCGGCAACAAACGCAACAACAACAGCAGCGATCACAGCAGCCTAACTCCAAACCACCAACGGCCAGAACATCGGCAAAGTGACGGAGCAGCCTGCACAGCAGCTGCCAAAAAAGAAGAAGAAAAGGAGGAGAAAGACGAAGAAGCGTTCTGCCGCCGTCCTTATAAGACCAGAAGAAGGTAAGACTTACAGTGAGGTCCTGCAGAACATCCGGCAGGAGCTCATCCAGAACAGCCCGACGAGTAACATCAAAGGGATCAGAAAAACCAGGACCGGAGATGTCCTGATTGAGTTGGGCAACACCAAGGAACTTGAGACCTTCAGTGACTTTTTGAAAAGAACGGTTGGTGGAACAGGCAAAATTAAGGAGATCATCCCAAAGAAGCAGTCGAAATCAGAGATATAGACTGCCTCGCAACGGTGGATGAAGTGAAGACAGCAGTAAAAGCTGTTTTCACACAAGCAAATAAGGACATGGGCGAGTTTAGCGTCTCGCTGACGAACCCCAACAGCAGAGAGCTTCGCTTGGCCATCGTAGAGATGGAACAAGACCAGGCATCGTTCCTGCTCTCTCAAACCAGAGTAAAAATCGGCTACACTAACTGCCGTATCAGAAGTTGGCAACGGGTTCAGCGCTGTTTCAGGTGCCTGAACTACGGTCATCAGGCGCGTGACTGCCGAGGACCTGACCGTAGCAAGATGTGCTACAAGTGTGGCAAAGATGGCCATAAGGGATCGGCCTGTAAGGCTACTGACACTCAGTGCATACTATGTACTGAGCGCGAAGTAGAACCTGCAGAGCGAAAACATATCCCTGGGTCAGGTCAGTGCAAAGTCTTTCGCGAGACCCTAGACCGATTCAAAAGGCAACGCTAATGATGGGCCGCGTAACGGTCCTCCAAGCCAACTTACACAGAAGCGACCTAGCCAACAGCCTTTTGACTCAAATCAAATTCGAAACAAAGGCTGATGTGCTCTTGATAAGCGAGCAGTACACAAACTGGACCGTTAAGACCTGGTTTAGAGACAAGCTTGGCACTGCTGCGATTTACGTAGACCCAAAGACCATCAGAGAAGACGCAAATGGAGCTGAAGAAGGCTTCGTATGGGTTAAAAGCAGAAACGTTACATACGTGAGCTGTTATTTTACACCAAACTCAACAGCAGACACGTTTAGGCGCCGTCTGGATCTGCTGGAAGACTCTGTCCGAAGAATGGAAGGTGACGTCGTCGTCGCAGGAGACTTTAACGCGAAAGCGTTAGAGTGGGGAATGCCACTGCAGGACAGCAGAGGAGGATACATCATGGAGATGGCAGACAGACTCGGCCTAACAGTGCTAAACACCGGAAGCACTCCAACATTCAGACGAGGAGCTAGCGGTACGATTCCTGACGTATCCTTCGCATCAGAAAATCTTTCACGTAAAGTGTCAGATTGGAAGGTGCTGGAGACATACAATGGAAGTGACCACCAGTACATCACATTTCAAATCCATGATGGATCCCAATCATCGAGGCGAAATGTCGCTAGACCAGTCAGATGGAACGTTGCCAAGCTGGACTCTGAGAAACTTGTCCAAGTACTGCAGCAAGGATCAGACTATCTACCGGACGCGACAACTGCCACCGGAAACGCCGACGCTGCGGAGGTTCTCGTAAAAGAGACGATGAGTCTCATTCACAGAGCCTGTGATGCATCTATGCCGCGCAAGGGATCGCGACATCATAAGCGTCCAGCGTATTGGTGGAATGACGAAATCGCTAGAACGAGGTCAGAAGCTCTTAGTCTCAGAAGATCATCACAGAGAGCAAGAAAGAAGAACTCACCAGCAGCAGATCTTTTGTCTGCGCAATACAGAGACGTGCATAAAAAGCTTCGTAAGAAGATCAATCGAAGCAAAGCACAATGCTGGAAAGACCTGAGCGAAGACGTCAACAGAGAGGTGTGGGGCTTGGCCTACAAGATCGTGACCAAGAAGCTTAACGCCGCCCCCACGTCGCCATTCGAAGAAGAGACCATGGCGAACATCGTAAACCACTTGTTCCCTACGCATCCACCACTCGAAGAACAGGAGAATACAGGAGAACCAGAAGAGATCCCGCTCTTTACAAGCGGAGAGCTACAGATAGCTGCAAGAATGATGAAGAACAATAAGGCACCTGGGCCTGACGGAATACCATCCGAGGTCCTTAAATGCATAACGGTGAAAGCGCCATCTCTCTTGTTGAACATGTACAACGCGTGCCTCCAGACGGGTGTGTTTAGCACTCCCTGGAAGATTGCGCGTCTTGTGCTGATCAACAAAGGAAAGGGAGGTGATCCCCGGCATCCATCGTCCCACAGGCCACTCTGCATGTTGGACGAAGCAGGGAAGCTATACGAGAGGCTGCTTAAACCGCGATTACAAGGAGCTGTACAGGCGGCTGGCGATCTCGCTGACAACCAGTACGGCTTCAGGAAAAAGCGGTCTACCGTAAATGCAGTAGAAGAAGTAGTAAAGGTAGCAAAAGAAGGATGGACTGGGAACCATCATTCCCGTCTTATTGCGTTTCTAGTCATGCTGGATACGAAAAACGCTTTCAACTCAGCAAAATGGTCTGACCTCCTTGCTGCGTTGAAAGAGTTTAATGTACCAGAATACCTTATGCGAGTGATACGAGACTATCTGAGAAACCGTATCCTCCGCTATGAAACAGAAGAAGGCTGGCGTGAAAAAGACCTTAGCGCAGGCGTGGCACAGGGCTCGATCTTCGGCCCAGACTTCTGGAACATCCTGTTCGATGCATTACTCAGACTTGCAATGCCGGATGGGGTGAAAATGTTTGCGTACGCTGATGATGTCGCTTTAGTCATCTCCGCGAAAAACGTAAACATTGCCCAGCACATACTAAACACGGCGATGGGAAGAATTTCCGAGTGGATGGTGAAGCATGGTCTCGAAATAGCGATGGCCAAAACAGAAATCGTGCCCTTAACTTGGAAACACATCAACATCGAGTTTCCCATGACAGTAGGCACAAACGTGGTGCAGACAAGAAGTGAGGTGACGTATCTCGGCATAAAGCTAGATGCAAAACTAACTTTTTGACGCACCTAAAACACGTCGCTAATAAAGCGATAAAGAAAACGTTGCAGTTAAGTCGTCTTATGGCCAATACCAGCGGCCCGAAATCAAGCAAACGACGACTTTTAATGACAGTCACGACGTCCATCTTATTGTACGGCTCTGAAATATGGGCTAACCAAATGAGAAAAGAGACGCACCGAAGCGTACTATCTTCTGTTCAAAGGAGAGGGGCTCTTAGAGTCACCAGCGCCTATCGCACTGTCTCGGGACCCGCGGTGCTAGTCATCGCAGGAATCATCCCGATCGAATTACAGGCGATGGAACGCAAGCAAACCTACGAACGGAAGAAAACAGAAGATGGAACTGCAATCGTTCAGAAAGAAGAAAGACAGGTGACCATGGAAACCTGGCAAAAAACATGGCATCAGATGGTGAAAGGCCGATGGACACACGTGCTCATTAGGGAGCTGGCTCCATGGGTCGATAGAAGATACGGGGAGGTCAACTATTACCTCACCCAGTTCCTTAGTAACCACGGGTATTTCTGCGCTTATCTCAGTAAAATGGGAAAGACCCAGAGCCCGGGCTGCATCTTCTGTTTCGCGGATCGCGACGATGCGTATCATACGTTTTTCGTCTGCCATCAGTGGAACGAAGAAAGACGCCAGGTTGAGAGGATATTCGAAGCGTTAACGCCAGATAACATTATCAGTGAAATGTTGTCGGCCAAAGAAAAGTGGGACGCTATGGCACTATTTGTCGAAAGCGTCCTAAGAAAGAAGAAACCGTTCTTAGATAGGGCAATCGAACTAAGTGCGAATGATGAGGCGGGGAGTCAGGCTTATACCTCACCATAACCTAGAGGCAGTAGCCGGTCCCATAGATTCGGGTGCGGAGGGTGACGACGAGGACTCGTCTTAAGGACGAGAACGAATCGTGCACCCAGGAAATGTTTGAGAAAGCAGCAAAAGCGCCAGCTTTAGCTGTGGTATGAATGAGTGTCGTTGTAAATAAGCGCGAGATTGAATGTTAGTATGAGTCAGACGCGGTAGAGAGGATAGCCCCACAAGAGGCATAAGATCCATCTTAGAACAGGAGAATCAAGACTGAAGAGAAAATTATGGACTGATTTTGCTCCTTTACAGAGCCAGTCCATACCATACCATATATATGCGATCGATTTATGCTCCCTTTACAGAGCCGATCGCCAGGCAGAAGATAGCCTTTTAAATCATGTTGCTTATTAGGCATAGATCTATATTATTGGAAATCTGTATATTTACAGAAGAAGTCAGAAGGAAAAGGTCCAAAAGACTTAGAACGCGGTGCCACCCTGAAGTAATGTGATAAACAGTTTCCGGGGTGGAACAAACGCCGTGAGTGATGATTGGAGAATCTCTTGCACGTCCAGTGACTGCATTTTTTTGCTATCATTAGACAGGCTTGAGGATCGCGTAATTTTAGAGGTTTGCTAGTTTATCTAGAACCCCTCTCAACCGTCTGTACTCTGTTCCCGGATATATCCGAGCCCAGCGAACTGACGGCGGTCTGACAGCAGATTTTATTCGTTCAACCAATGAAAAAAAAAAAATAAAAAAAAAAATTATTATTATTATTATTATTATTATTATTATTATTATTATTATTATTATTATTATTATTATTATTATTATTATTATTATTATTATTATTATTATTATTATTATTATTATTATTATTATTATTATTATTATTATTATTATTATTATTATTATTATTATTATTATTATTATTATTATTATTATTATTATTATTATTATTATTATTATTATTATTATTATTATTATTATTATTATTATTATTATTATTATTATTATTATTATTATTATTATTATTATTATTATTATTATTATTATTATTATTATTATTATTATTATTATTATTATTATTATTATTATTATTATTATTATTATTATTATTATTATTATTATTATTATTATTATTATTATTATTATTATTATTATTATTATTATTATTATTATTATTATTATTATTATTATTATTATTATTATTATTATTATTATTATTATTATTATTATTATTATTATTATTATTATTATTATTATTATTATTATTATTATTATTATTATTATTATTATTATTATTATTATTATTATTATTATTATTATTATTATTATTATTATTATTATTATTATTATTATTATTATTATTATTATTATTATTATTATTATTATTATTATTATTATTATTATTATTATTATTATTATTATTATTATTATTATTATTATTATTATTATTATTATTATTATTATTATTATTATTATTATTATTATTATTATTATTATTATTATTATTATTATTATTATTATTATTATTATTATTATTATTATTATTATTATTATTATTATTATTATTATTATTATTATTATTATTATTATTATTATTATTATTATTATTATTATTATTATTATTATTATTATTATTATTATTATTATTATTATTATTATTATTATTATTATTATTATTATTATTATTATTATTATTATTATTATTATTATTATTATTATTATTATTATTATTATTATTATTATTATTATTATTATTATTATTATTATTATTATTATTATTACTGGTATTGCTGTTATTATAATAGTATTGTTAATATATTTATTCTTTTATTTATTTTATTAACATTATCTTTATTATTATTTTATTATTATTATTTTTAAAATATTTTTTATTTTAATCTAAAATGATTTGGAGGGAAGAAAACGGAACTGACAGCGTATCGAATTTGAATTCAACATCTCTGCAAATTTATGCCCAGAGAATTAGACCCGTTCGACGGGCACAAGAATTGCGTTGGTTCCATACAATGTCTGAGGATCTTACATCAGCATTGTATACAGATTCGACCAGCGATTTAACCGATCTACTAGATCGGGTACACGATAGTTTCAATGGGCCTTCGGAAGAATAAAAAATTTGGAAACATTGTCATTCGTAAAGTTCGATATATAATGAAAAAAAAATACCAATAATAATAATGATGTTTTTTAATGCTAAAGTATAATAATGATAATAATAATAATTTTGTTAAATAAAAATTTTTTAATCAAAATTTTAAATAAATAAAGAAAATATTTTAAAACAATTTTCGAATTTTTTATATAATATGATCCTAAATTTTTCATAGCATCATCATCATCCTTCGTAGAAGGATCAAGCGCACTGGCAAACCTTTCCACGCATCTACCTGCTACCTCTCCTCCTACTGATGCTGCTGCTGTTGCTGGTGGTGTTGAAAGCGAAGAAGAAGTAGAAGAAGAGTGGGGAGACGAAAATGCATCGGAGGGAGAGATCGAGCCAGAGTCTATTTCCAATAGCTACGACAGTCATGAACGTAGTGACGACACTGAGAGGGATTTTCATACCTACTCAAGCGAAAATTTAGACAGGTATGAGAATGCGAGTGAGAGAGAATCGAGTGTGAGTGAGGCTGGTAATATTCAAATAGGTCTCGGTAGAGGCGCTAGTGCGGGAGAATTTTCGATAAGACCACCAGGCGTAAGATTTCGTATTAATCAAAGAGGTAATCATTATATCAGAAAATTCCAATTAAATGCAACAAGATTAATTCTTAGCATGCAACCCCCTGCGGAAAATTTTAATCCAATTGTGTGGTTAGAATTGATTATGCGGGATATACATGCATATTTAATATCATTAGGGGAAGAAAATGACTTAATAGAAATCAGTGTAAAAAGTATTCGCTTTAGCCATGGTCTGACCGGAATGTCGCTATGACCGATTATTGATTTTAATTACGACGATTTATGGGAACTTATATATAATTTAACTCAGAGCAACGAAAATTTTGAGATAGACGAAAGTTTTGTTATAGAGGCAACGTATGTTAATTTACCACGAGGTACCGGTCAAAAAAATAAATTAAATATAAACATACTGCATAAAAAGTCAATAGTTTTTATACAAAATAAAGACAATTCGTGTTTGCCGCGAGCATTAGTAGTTGAAAAGATGTATATAAATTATAAAAATAACGATTCTAACGATATGAAAAAGCAGTGGTCGTTCATTCGCGATGGCCGCAGAACTTTGCAAAAAGAGTACGCTTTGCAGTTGATAAAAAATGCAAAATTGAATATTCTGACGGAAGGGTGGGGGTTTCGTGAAATAGATAAATTTCAGAAATACTATAGTAGACTTGGCATTGCTATACAAGTATATGATAAGAGTAATTTCGGAAGTGGGGAACCACCATTCTTTAACGGTCGCGCATCATTTGTCCAATCCAAAAATAATGTGAATTTACAAGGTGTCATAAATTAATATTATGATTCTGATGAACGTCATTATCATACTATTTTAAATATAACCGGAGCAGCGGGTAAAAGATTTTTCTGTGAATATTGTAATAAATGTTGCAGATATATTGACCAACATAGGTGTTCAAATACATGCCCAAACTGTTTTCTATCCCCATCATGTGAAAAAGAAAATGGTATTATCTTAAAATGTAATGAATGCAATAGAACTTTTTTCAATAACGCTTGCTACAAAAATCACCAAACAAATGGAAACTATAAGGTGAAAAATAAAAAAATTTGCGAACTTATTAAAATTTGCCAAGTTTGTAATAAAGTTATTCATGTTCATAGGGGCAAGCACGAATGTGGGGTTAATTGGTGTAAGCTTTGTCGCGGAAAACATTCTGTTAACGAGTTATGTTATATGCGCCCTCTAGCCGCGAATGACGATGCAGACAATGTTCAAAAAAATACAAAGAAAACTCTGTTTGTATTTTACGATTTAGAAACACAACAAGATAGAGAGTACAGAAGTCACACCAGCACGCGATTGCACGTTCCCAACCTCTGCGTTGTACAGCAAAAATGTGATGATTGTTTGCAGAATGATGATTATTCTCAAAGATGCGATACTTGTGGTATTCGCGAGCATGTTTTTCAAACAAACCTAATTAAGCAATTTTTAGATATGTATATACGCGATAGAACAGATTTTAAGCAAATTATATGCATTGCACACAATGCTGGTGGTTTTGACGCACAATTTATGCTGAAAGAGTTAGTAGAAAAATATAGTCAAACATCACCCCAGGTGATTCTTAATGGACAAAATATAATTTTGCTACAATGCGGAAGAACAAAATTCATCGATAGTTTAAATTATTTCCATATGAAATTAAGCGCATTAACGGAAACATTCGGCTTACCGGCTAGCGCGAAAAAGGGCTACTTTCCTCATCTGTTTAATAAAGTTGAGAACGAAAATTACGTAGGTCCATTGCCCGATACGCATTTTTACGCGCCTGATTCCATGTCGTGCACGGAAAGAGATACCTTTTTTACGTGGTACGATTCCAAAACATTGAGCGGACGCGTATTCGATTTTAAAAATGAAATCGTAGAATATTGTCGTATGGATGTTGAAATTTTAAGACGCGCATGTTTGGCCTTTAGAAAAATTTTCTTAGACGTAGGACAAATCTGTCCATTTACATCTGCAACTACTATCGCAAGTGCATGTTCTCTCGTTTATAGAAAAAATTTCTAATCTAAGAGTATTGGAATTATACCTCCTGCAGGCTATCGACGCTGTGATAAACATTCTCAGAAATTAATTGAATGGTTATTAGCATGTGAACGAGAAATCGGTCGTGAAATTATTCATGCTGGTAGGGCGAGAGAATTCAGGTTACCTGAAGGTTTTCTCGTAGATGGATTTTTGCCACCTTCATCGGAAAATCATAATGAAAAGGGTATAGTTTTTGAATACGAAGGTTGTTACACTCACGGTTGTCCCAAATGCTTTGATAAAAATCGAGATACACCCATCGCTTTTAGACGTACGTTTAATGAAGTTTATGAAAATACATGGATAAAAATAAATAAAATTCGAAAATGCGGATATGAGGTTCGCTGCATATGGGAATGCGAATTCGATAAAATTAAACTTGAGAATCCGGAAATAGCTGAATACGCGCGTAATCACCCTTTAATGAGTAATATTACTTTAAATCCTCGAGAAGCATTTTTTGGCGGAAGAACTGAGAATATAATTCCATATTATAAAATTAAGGAAGGTGAAAAAATTAAATACACAGATATATGCTCCTTGTATCCTTACGTTTGCAAACGTGGACGATATCCCGTTGGACATCCAAAAATTTACATTGGGAATGAGTTTCGTGAACTAACTGGAGAAAATAATAATGATTTGCAATGCGTTGAGGGACTGGTCAAGTGTAAAGTCCGCGAAACCTGTACTTACCTTTGTTACCCGTTAAAATGCACGGTCGTTTGTTATTTGCTCTTTGTCGATCTTGTTGCGAAGAAATGCGAGGAAGCGACTGTAATCACGAAAATGCTGGTGAACAAGAATTTACGGGTACTTGGGTAGCCGACGAATTACGTAAAGCTGTCGAACTTGGCTACCGTATAACGAAAATATACGTTATATGGAAATACGAAATGACACGCTTTAACGGTATTAACGGGGGTCTTTTTGCTGGATACGTAAATACGTTTTTGAAAATAAAACAAGAAGCAAGCGGATGGCCCGCCTGGTGTATAAATGACGACGATGCGAAATTGCGGTACTTGGATGAGTATGAAACAACGAAGGTATTCGATTAGATCGCGAGAAAATAGAAAAAAATGCTGGTCTAAGAGCTGTAGCAAAACTTTGTTTAAATTCTTTTTGGGGAAAGTTTGGACAACGCAGCAACTTACAACAAACGGAAATCGTGAAATCGCGCGAAAGTCTCTTGCGATTATTAACCTCTCCTGACAAAGAAGTTCTAAGTATTTTACCTGTAAAAGACGATATTTTATACGTTCATTGGCAGCTTAGAGAAGAAGCCGTTGAAGCATCATTCAATACAAATGTGGTAATAGCAGCATTCACAACTGCGCAAGCCAGGCTAGAATTGTACAAACACATGGAAAAGCTTGATAGACGTACTCTGTACTGTGATACCGATTCGTGTATTTTTGTAAAAAAGGACGATTCAGATGAATACGAGCCAGCCTTGGGAAACTTATTGGGTGATATGACGGATGAATTAAGATCTTACGGTCCTGGTACTTACATAGATACCATGATGTCTGCAGCACCAAAGTTTTACGCTTATCGTGCTGTGACACCGTCAGGAAATACTCATAAATGTTGCAAGGTTAGGGGAATAACTCTAAATTTCAAAAATTCATTAAAAATAAATTTTGATAGTATTAAAACACTCATAGACGAGGTATTTGCGAGAAAGCTTAGAGAAAAGAATGAGAAAGAGACGAATGAAAACAAAATACGATTGAATTTTAAATCTATACGACGCACACCTTACCACGAGGTCATAACAAGAGAAGAATTCAAAACCTGTAGCGTTGTTTTGAAAAAAAGACGATATGTTTCCTTATCGCTTTCTCTTCCTTTTGGTTACAAGAGTAAATGAACAATATGAATGATAAAAAATAATAAAAAAATTCCATGAAATCTATTTTATTTTAGAAAACAATTATCAATAATTCATAAACGCTAAGAATACGCTAACACCCCGCGCGGTGATAAGCTTATACTTTTCTTATTTAGCTGATTAACGCGGAAAATAAGCTTATCCCCGCACACGTGTTGAATAAGCTAATAAAAAACACGTGTGCTCGCGCCGCCGCCGCCGCCGCCGCCCTCCCTACATCACAACTACTTAACTTGAAAAAAAATAAAATAAAGAGGGTTTCAACATAAAAGTATAAAACTTATGCCTCCTGTATTCAGTATTCGAAATGGGTACACGATGGAAACATCCCTTTACGTGTATAATTTCGGGGCCTACTATGTGTGGGAAAACTGTTTTCGTAAAGCGATTTCTCTGTAATTTGCCACAAATGTGCGATGTGAATTTTGATCGTATTCTCTTTTATTACGCCAAGTGGCAAGAAGCATACCGTAGCGAGTTTAAAGTAGGTGGTAATCAACGCATCGAATTTCAAGAAGGCTTACGCCAAGCTACAGACTATTCCAATGACAATGATAAGAGGAAATTACTCATACTCGACGATCTGATGCGCGAATCATCGAATAATACAGTACTTGATTTATTTACAAAAGGTTGTCATCATAAAAATATCAGTGTAATTTTCATCACGCAAAATATTTTTCATAGGGGGCTAAATCAGCGCGATTCATCGTTGAATTCAAATTATATTGTGTTGTTCAAAAATCCGAGAGATCACGCGCAAATACAATTTCTCGCTCGACAAGTTTACCCTAAGGATCCAAAGTTTTTGCAAGAAGCCTACATCGATGCCTGTAGTAGGCCATTTAGCTATCTTTTATTGGATTTGAAACAAGATACTCTAGATGAGTTTCGCACCGACACATTTCCCGACGACAAGTTGCACTATGCTTACGTACCTAAATTTTCATCGAAATTCAGGTGAGCATGAAGAAATAAAAAGAAAGAAGCATTTGTAGCGGAGAAGCAGTCTTCAAATAGCGATGGCTCAGACAACATCAATGGCCCCATCTGAAACAAAAAGAAAACCAGGAGGAGGAGGAAAGAGAAAAAGTTCCATCAAGTCTAGCACCTGCAGTACGCCTGGGAAATTATATTCAAAAAAGCACGTTGCACTTTTAGATGCTCTGAGCCACGCTGATAGTCAACAGCGCTCAGCTTTGATTCGTACAGCCGATAAAAATCTCATAAAGTGTATTTGCGAGTGTGCACTGAATGTATTGCAAGGTGTTGTAAAATTAAAAACTCATGAACAATACCGTTTAAAAAACCACAAAACTATATTAAGAAAATTAGTAAAAAGTGAAAGAAAAACAGCTGGTGGTGCTGGTGCTTGGAAAGCTAAAAAACGTACTATAATTCAGAGTGGTGGTTCTTTTTTACCACTTCTATTAGCTCCACTGATAAGTACAATTTTTTCCAAATTTTTAGGAAACAAAAATTAATTTTCTTTCAAGGCAAAACAAAAAATTATGGAACGCGCTCGAAAAATGGTCATTGTCCCCGAAAAAACTCTGGAACAAATGCAAGGTTTTTCGCAGCAGCAGCATCAGCAGCAGGGAGGAGCTGTGCCTATAATTAATTCTTCGACAAATAGCACAACTGAAAATATTGAGAAAACTATACAGACACTTGGTGATAATTTAACACAGCTTGATTCGGAAATGTATAAAATTATTCATTCTAAAAGTTTTAGCAGTGAGCGAGAAAAGTGTAAAAATTATTTGCAAGTTTTGAGGCGTTATTTATTTTTCAAAGATAACGAACGTATGGATGATGGTGAAATTGGTCGAGATATTGACGAAATTGAAGCTACACTGACACCTCTAACAGAAGAAAAAATACTCGATAACGTGCCTAAAATTTATGCTAGAAAAGCACGACTTTTACTAAAACATTGGCGAACTTTTGAGCCAGATCGATTAAAATGGGATAGTACTGGAAGCGTTATCGTAGATGGAAAACTTATACCACGGTCTAACATAGCAGAATTGCTTAACGATGTTTTGCAAAAGAAAAAGAAAAAGATCGAGGATAATGACGAAGCGCCTATTGGTAGATTTGAATTTGCAAAGTTTATCGGGAGTTCAGAAACGCCTAATGATCTGATCGGAAACACGGAAATTCTAAAAATTGCTAATAGGCTAACGTCTCCTTTAAATACTGCTAAACGAAAAATGTTATCACCAGTATTTACTCCACCCGTAACGAGACATGCTGCTAAGAAAAAGTGGCTCAAAGCGAACCTATGAAGAGAATGTCTTTGCAAAATCAGTATTACGACCCTTCGCATGAAGCAGGTTATGCAGGAGCGCGAAATTTAATACGTGTAAATATAAAGGGTAAATCATTGAAAAACAGAGAAAAAGAACAAAAACGAATACACGACTGGTTGAATAATCAAGATGCTTATACTCTTCACCGTCCTGTAAGAAAAAAATTTCCTAGGTTACACTATAACGTAACTAACGTGGATGACGTTTGGGAAGCAGATTTGTGTCAGCTAACAAGTCTTAAAAAAGAAAATGACGGTTATTCGTATTTACTAGTAGTCATTGACGTGCTCTGTAAGTATGCATGGGTAGAACCACTGCGGGATAAAACAGTGCATACTGTATCAGCTGCATTAGAGAAGATTCTTAAGCGAGCCAATGGTCGTACACCTGTTTACTTAAAAACTGATAAAGGTAAAGAATTTGTTGGTGCAGGTTTGCAAAATACTCTTAAAAAATATGACATACAGTTTAGAGCGGCGAGAAATCCGGACATTAAGGCGGCAGTGGTAGAACGCCTTAATCGAACTCTCAAAAAACGTGTTTGGAGATATTTCACACATCGCAATACACATAGGTACATCGATGTAATACAAAAGATAGTTTATGCATACAACAATACAGTACATTCAGGTATAAAGATGAACTCTTCAGAGGTTAATTTATATAACGCAGCTGAGGCACGAGCGAATTTACAGAGGCGCGCTCTTCATCAAAGAAAAAATCAAAGGCAAATAAAAGACCGTAAATACGAGGTTGGTGACTACGTAAGGATCAGTCGCTCTAAGGGAACCTTTGCGAAAGGATTCGAGAAGAATTATAGCGAGGAAGTATTTAAAGTTCAACGCTTTTCTATCAGGCGAAATCTTTATACCTACGAGTTACAAGATTTACAAAAAGAGGACATTGACGGTTTCTTCTATACAGAAGAATTGGCTCCTGTAGGATCACAACGACTACTGGAAGATCAAAATTTTAAGATTGAACGAGTTCTTCGGACCAAAAGAAGCGGAAATAAAAAACAGCTATTTGTAAAGTGGAAAGGATATCTGGATAAATTTGATTCTTGGATAAAAACATCGGACGTTGAAAGAATTTAAAAATAATGGATAATCTAGATGATTTTTATTTAGTACTACCAAGTAACAGTAGTATGCGCTATTTTCCCGACAATACGACTACTTGTTTTACCACTTATTTATGTCGTGAAATTAGATTAATCGGTAACTGGCAGGTCAATATAGCCAAAATACACATACCCTGTACTATTATGCATATTCAAGAACCTGAAGCTTGTTATACTTTCAAATTAGGAAGTGCTGAGCCCAAAGTTTCGAAAAATAATGGGTTTTGTAATTTCCCTCATGGCGTATACAGTAGCATTGAACAACTTGTGGAAGAAATAAATAAAGTACACGAGGCGCGTGAACATCAGAAGCTTGAACCGACTGAGTTCCAGAAAGGTTATTACACCTTAAAAAGGATTTGCATTTGCGAAGAGCCGCACTACACGACTTTCAACGAAAAAATTCGTCGTATTTTTGGTTTTGAAGATATTGTCCAAAGAGAAACAGGAACTTTCGTCACTTCCAACTCAGGAACAAGTATAAATGTGGGCAATAGACCAGCTAGTTTAGCACGGGCCATATCCGATCAGCTCTACGTTTACACAGACATATGCGAACCTTATGCAGTTGGTGATACGGAAACGGCACTTTTACGCATTGTAGCCCTGGAAAATTCAAAGTACAAATTCGGATCAACCGTTGTCAAACAGTTTGCACCGATTCAATACATACCTCTACTACATCATACCTTTCGAAATATTGTTATCGATATAAGAGATCAGCATGAGCGTAAAATACCATTTGAGTATGGAACGCTGACTTTTACGCTTCATTTCAAGCATAGTCGTTAAATACGTAGCGATATGAGTTATTATATTCATTACTACGACGAGCAGGCTGGTGGTGGTGGAAGCGGTATTAAAAACGTTTACTCTGGTTCAACGTTTCAAAGAGGCTCTGGAATTGGTAGCTTTCTCGGAGGACTATTTAGAAAAATTGTGCCATATCTTGCCAGTGGGGTCAAGGCAGTAGGCAAAGAAGCCATCCGAACAGGCTTGAACGTGCTAGACGACGTGACGAATAAGAGAGCGAATTTTAAAGAGTCTCTCAACACGCGTGCTCGAGAGTCGGGTTGGAATTTAAAAAGAAAAGCAGCTAATAAAATTTCTGATATTATGAAAGGTAGTGGATATAAAGCTGTTACTGCTAAGCGCAAACGATAGTTAACGCGAGCTCGTGTTCCCGCACACAACGCATCGAGCAAGAAAAGAAAGACAAAGAGAAAGACAAATAAGAAAAAAAAAACATCAAGACGAAAAAAGAAGAAAGTATTGAGAAGTGTATCTGACATTTTTGGACCTAAATAGATCATTAAAAAAAAAAATGGCTTTCCTACACGCGTGCAGTGGTGAAGATATGAAGAGCGAACTAGATATTTTTACTCTTCCCCCGACGCAAACTTCAATTGAAAGCAGTTCTTTTCTCTACTACAAACCTGTATCATCTCTCAGCAATGAAAGCGATTCACCTTTAGAATTTTTGGTTCCTAGTTCGACCGAGCATTACATCGATCTAGCGCATACAATGTTGCAAGTAAGCGTGGAAATTACACCCGTGGGAACCGACACCGCGAATGCAAAAGTTGCACCTATTAACAATTTTTTACATTCGTTGTTCGAGCAAACGGACATCTTTTTCAATTCAAAGCTAATTTCACCCCCAAACAACGCCTATCCTTACAGAGCTTACATAGAAACGCTCTTAAATTACGCTTCTCCTGCCTTAACATCACACCTCACCTCCGCACTTTGGTATGCGGACACAGCAGGATGTATGGATGCATCACCAGCAATTGCTACCGGAACAGTTGGGGCCAATGTCGGTTCTCGGAATCGTCAATACTTTACAGCTGGCGGTAAAGTTGTCGATATGATTGGCCACCTCCATTGCGATGTATTTAATCAAGGTAAATTTTTGGTAAACGGTGTTGAGATGCGAGTGAGACTCGTTCGTAGCAAGGACGCGTTTTGTTTGATGGATTTCACCGATGACGGAAAATTTTCAGTGCGCATCAGAGAAGCGACGCTAATCGTCCGTCGAGCTAAAATAAGTCCAGCCATACTATTGGCTCATGCTAATGCTTTGAACAAAACTACTGCAAAATACCCAATAACAAGAGTGGAAGTGAAATCATTCACTTTACATAGCGGAATTTTAGGAGATACTCTTGATAATGTTATATTAGGCCAGTTGCCAAAAAGGATCATCATAGGATTTGTGAGTAACCGAGCCTTCAACGGCAATCGTCAATTGAATCCTTTCAACTTTCAACATTATTCTATCAATTTTCTCTCTCTTTACGTCGATGGAGTACAAATACCAAGCAAACCCCTACAGCCAAAATACACAGGAAATAATAAACTCTATGTAGACGCTTATCACACGCTATTCTCCGGTACTGGTATACATTTTCTCAACGAGGGTATCGATGTTAGCCGAACCTCTTATCCAGAAGGTTACTGTCTCTTTGCATTCGACTTGACGCCTGATTTGTCGGCTCATTTTTCATCACATTGGAATCTCGTGCGCTCGGGTGCTCTGCGCATTGAAGTTCGCTTTAAGCAGGCTCTTAGGGAAACAATCAATTGCATCGTTTACGCCGAATTCGATAACGTGCTAGAAATCGATTCAAACAGACAAATTATTACGGATTTTAATGCCTAAGGTGGAAGGGGTGGAGAAAATAATGGGAGAAACATTATAAGACCATTCGTTTTATTTCTCATTGCTCTAGTTGCTTCTTACACTCAGTCGTAGTAGTACACACGAGCTCGCGTTTTCACCACGATGGATTACGTAATAGATATTCAAGGCTTAAGAGATAAAGATAATAAATTTTTACCCAAAGAAGTGGCAGTAGTTTCTCTGCAAGAACAAGTAATCGGTCATTGGATAATAGCACCACCCTACGAATTTGATAATTTACCAGAAGATATAAAAACTAGTAACGATTACGTGTCGTCACGTCTACACGGTTTACAGTGGTTCGATGGTGACGTTATTCTACGCAAATTACGGTATCATTTTTACAACATAGCGAGAAATGCTGTAAGAATTTACGTCAGAGGTGCTGAAAAGGCTAGATACATAGAATCTATTATAGCACGTAACGTTATAAATATAGAGGATTACACCACCACAGGCTTTACCGACTTCCAAAGACAGTTTCCTTCCCAGAAAGTATGCTGTTTTCACGCTTGCCAAGAAAACCTCTATAAAAAGGAGTACTGTGTCATGCAGAGATCGCATCTGTTGAGAGAGTGGTTTTATTCACTACTCCCTCAAGAATCTCAACAAAATCTGTCTAAGAGAAGTTGTGAACTATTCTATGACTTTCTTCAAAAACTTGCATACAAGAAAAATAGCATCGTAAGATTTGGATCAAGTGTGACTTTTACGGGAATCGACGAAGTAGACGATGACGACGACGACGATAAAACCATAGAATACGCGAGTGATGATGATCAGAATTGTAGTTTAACACAGGAAAATAATACAAATGAACACCAGTCAGATAATGAGGGCCCTGGAAGGGCTGAAAGCCAAAACAATTGGCGTATACGCAGCAGATCGAATTCCGAATGTAATGATAACACCGGTCGCTGTTGTGTGTAATACCGATGATCATTCCAAACCTGGTACGCATTGGGTGGCCATGCATATCGATAAAAATGGATACTGAACGTATTTCGATAGTGGCGGTTTCCCACCAGTCTCAAAATACCATCTTGAAAGACTAAGAAGAAACTGTAAAGTTTTTCGATGGAGCACCAAGAAACTGCAAAGCATCGATTCGACGTGTTGCGGCCAGTATACTATTATGTTTCTATATTATATGTGTAGCGGTGCTAGTTTACGCGCGTTTTGTAGCTTCTTTTCAAATAACACGAAAAAAATGATAAAATAGCTGAAAATTTTTATAAAAGAATTTTAAATAAAATTAAACGCAAAAGATGTAAGCGGGCGAGTACATTCGCCGGAGAACGTTCTCGAGGTTCAGGCCTTTATAATCAAACATGTACTTCTAGGTTAAGATATTAAGATATTAGAAACATAATAATGTTCATAATTTTACTTCAAAATATTGTAATCAAACGTGTGTTTTATATTTAACTGTAATCAGTGTCAATTTTGAAATTTATATGTGAATAAATCTTCTTTTGTGTGCATAAAAATTAATTTGTAATTATTTACTTACCTTCACTTCACCCATCCTACCTATAATAGTTTTTTTGTACGTAGTTTGTACTTATATATATATATATATATATATATATATATATATATATGTATATATATTTGTATTGTACACCTGGTCTACAGACCAGGTGTTATTATTCTATTATAAAATTTATCCACCCCTAATATTTCTTTTTATTTAATTTGTATATATATATTTTGTATTGCACACCTAATATACAGACCAGGTGTTACTACCCTATTATAAAAGTATTTTCCGCCCTCTACGTTTTGATTTGTCATATGCGTAGTAAGGTAAAATGTTCTTTTTAAATTTCAGTACAAAATCAACTTCGGATAGAGCAACACATAAAAATGGCTCCTTGTGAATTACGCGATCCGGTAAAACCGGAATTGCCAAACCTTTTATTATCTACTACCTATGCGCTCAATAAGTCGAACTCAAAGAGAATTTGTGTCGGTCTTGAATATAGCGGCGGATACTATCACGAAGTTATTAAACTAGTTTCATCAGGTGGCTCGCACAAAAGTATCTCTCTTGATCGCCGTAGCTGGGATTTTCTCAAAGATCAATTTGACGCCATTACAGCTTATTTTCATAATTCTTATTCTTTTTATCAAGATTTCGGAAGACCGACTACATTGTTTCTAACCAATCATGATTTAAATTTCTCCACATCATACGGCACCAAATCTATCAGCATTGACGAAAGACCTCACCCAAACGAGATACACGTCTCCGAGGAAGAAGAAGAGACTCCAGGACAATCGCTCTGCAAAAAGAGAAAGACTTTCAATCATCCATCAGGTATAGTCATGCAACAGTCAACATTCGAAGGTCTTCGTCAACAAAGTGTCTTGATAGATCTTCTTCTCAACGATTTAAGCGAGCGTGTCGGTAAGGTCTACATATAGCTACAGACAGTGCTATAGAAAGAGAAAAATATAAGGAACATTATAAAAAAGAAACAGTAAAATTTGAACGTTCTCATAGACATAATAAAAAAAATAACACAAATGAAAATATTCATTTAAATAATAACTTTTTACAATAAATAATTTGTCTCTTATCATATCTGTATATCACGCGTTTAACACTATGGGTCAAAATAGTTCCAACACCGCCAAAACACCTTTAGTACAAGGTGACGATGAGAAAAAGAAGGAAAATCAATCATCATCAACCTGGAAACAATATTCTGATAAATTCTCAACAAACACTTATTCTATTCCTGAAAGGAAAGGATACAAAAAATTTTAATTTAAAAAAAAAAAAAATTCATATACTTACATACGGTCCTTTTTAGGACCAACAAAAGTTTATACGTAAGAAATAACAATTAATAGTTAAAAAGTACTATATAACATTCAGGCCTTTAATATTATAAAATATATTTTTTATATTAATATTTTTCATGACAATGTTATATGATTTTTAATTACTTATTTTTTTAATCTTTATAATGTTACTCACATTAAAAAATATACACATACACACAAACATATATACTATACTTACGGCTGAAGAAAGAAGACAGAAGATGCAAATCATTAAGAGTTTCAAGGCCACCATAGAAACTATAACACCCTCAGACAGGTGCGGGAGAGAGGACACCTTATTCACCTAGACAGGTGGGGGAGTGGGTCAAATCAATTCACGATTATACCACCCCTTTATACCTACCAGACATGTAAAGGGGAGCGAGACAAGGGGTCGAGACAGGGGAAGCGAAACAATGGGGGAGAGACAGGTGCAAAATAATCGATATGTCTCGCTATACCAGTCCATATACTACTTAGATGCGTCTAACAATTTGTTGCTCATAATATTTGAATTAATTATAACTTTGAACACAATAAAAATTCGATTCTGATAATACAGAAGGTTCAAGGATTTTGTCACTTTGAAAATCTATGGTTCCTAGCACTATAAAATAATTTTTATGCAAATTTTGTGATTATAATGCATCTGGGAATTTGCTGCTCTTAAGATTGTTAACCATCAATACTCAAAAGACATTAAAAATATTTCTCATATTACAGTAGCTGCAAAGAATTTGTTGCTTCTTAATTAGTAGAATCCAAGCACATCAAAATGCTTTTATGCAGGTGTTTTGAATTGAAATGATTTAGAGAGTTAGTCGCTCTAATATTCATAACTATTGAGAGTTTCAGTGTAATTAAAAGATGTTTGTGACCATACTGAGGCTTAAAGGATTTTGTCGCTCTAGTGATTCTTTAATCAGCTCTCTTTAAATATTTTTTTATATCAGTATTTCAATTAAGATGCGTCTGGGAAATCGTTGCTTATAATATTCGTATAAATTATAACTTTGAACGCAATAAAAATTAGATTCTGATAATACAGAAGGTTAAAGGATTTGGCCGCTCTAAATATCTATGGTTCCTAGCATGCTAAAATGATTTATATGCAATTTTTGTGATTCTAATGAATCTAGGAATTTGTCGCTCTTGAGATTGTTAACCATCGATACTTTAAACGTAATAAAAAGATGTTATGTTACTACAGTAGCTACAAAGAATTTTTTTTTCCAAAAATGTTTAAATCCAAGTACATAGAAAATGTTTTTATGCAAGTTTTTTTAATTAAAATGCATTAGAGAGGTGGTCGCTATTGATATTCAAAACTAACAAAACTGTGAGTGCAATGGAAAGTAATATCAGAAATATCTTCTAAATGTCTTCAAAGTATTGATGGATAACCATCTCAAGAGCGACATATCCCTAAATGCATTACAATCACAAAAATTTGCATAAAAATCATTTTAGCGTACTAGGAACCATAGATGTTTAGAGTGACAGAATCCGTGTAGCTTCTGTTAAATCAGAATAATATTTTTATTGCATCAAAGTTAAAATTTATTCAAATATCATGAGCAACAAATTTCCAGACGCGTCTAAATTGAAATACTGATATAAAAATATTTAGAGAGAGCTGATTGAAGAATCACTAGAGCGACTAAATTCTTTAAGCCTTAGTAAGGTCACAAACATCTCTTAATTGCACTAAAAGTCTCGACAATTTTAAATATCAAGAGCGACAAACTCTCTAAATCATTTTCATTCAAAACACTTGCATAAAAACATTTCCTACGTGCTTAAATTTTAAGACTTTTAGAGCAACGAATTCCTTGCAGCTACACTAATTTCAGAAATATTATTTGATTGTGTTTACAGTATCGATGGTTAAAAATCTTAAAAGCGACAAATCTCTAGATGCATTACAATCAGCAAAATTTGCATAAAAATCATTTTAGCGTGCTAGGAACCGTAGATTTTTAGAGAGACAAAATCCTTGAAGCTTCTGTATAATCAGAATCATATTTTTATTGCGTTTAAAGTTTTAATTTGTTTGAATATCATGGGCGACAAATTCCCAGACGTATATAAATTCAAAAACTTATAGAAAAAAATATTTAGACTGACCAGTTTGAAGAATTACTATAGCGAGAAAATTCTCAAAGCCTAAAAACATTTCCTATGTGCTTGAATTCAAATAATTTTGAGGTTACAAATTTTTTGCAGCGGCGGTAATATTAGAAATATTATTATATTACGTTTAAAGTATTGATGGTTAACAATCTTAAGAGCGACAAATTCCTTAAGCCTTGGTAAGGTCAAAAACATCTTTTTATTGCAGTGAAAGTCTCAATAATTTTAAATATCAAGAGCGACTAACTCTCTAAATCATTTCGATTCAAAACACTTGCATAAAAACATTTTCTATGTGCTTGGATTTAATGATTTTCGGAGCAACAAATTCTTTGCAGCTACTGTAATATCAGAAATATCTTTTCATTGCGTTTAAAGTATTGATGGTTAACAATATGAAGAGCGACAAATTCCTAGATATATTACGATCATAAAAATTTACATAAAAATCATTTTAGCGTGCTAAAAACCATAGATTTTAAGAGCAACAAAATTCTTGAACCTTCCGTTTTATCAGAATCGAATGTTTGTTGGATTCGAAGTTATAATTTATTGAAATATCATGAGCGACGAATTCCCAGACGCATCTGAATTGAAATACTAATATAAAAAAATATTTAGAGAGAGCTGATTGAAGAATTATTAGAGCGACAAAATCCCTTAAGCCTCAGTAAGATCACAAACATCTTTTAATTGCACTTAAAGTCTTAATTGTTTTAATTATCAAGAGCGACTCATTTCCAAATGCATTTCAATTGAAATCAATCTCACATAAAAACATTTTCTATGTACTTGGATAAAAAGATATTTGAGGTGAGAAATTTTCTATAGCTACTTTAGTATCAGAAACATCGCATGACTTATTAGATACATTAAGAAAAAAAAGTTTGCATTTTCACTTAGGCCCAATGGTCATATCTGGGTCTGGGTCAGGTTTTTAGACTTACGAACTGCCCTTTCTTAGAGCGATAAAAAAGCAACAAATTATGCAATCAAAATGAAGTAGCTAGCCCTAGCTGTTCCTGAGTTACTGTAGTGGATGTCGTAGCTTAATGTTAAGCTAGAGCAGCCATTATTTCTCGGAAACGGCTGGAGCGACAAAATTTAGTGCAGGATCAAATGTCAGCGACAAATCAGCAACAAATTATCAAATATTGCATGACTTATTAGATACATTAAAAGAAAAAGTTTCCATTTTCACTTTGGCCCAATGGCCATATCTGGGTCTGGGTCAGGTTTTGGGACTTACCAACTATCCTATCTTAGAGCGGCAAAAAAGCGACAAATCATGCAACCAGAATGAAGTTTCTAGCCGTATCCGTTCCGGAGTTACTGTAGTGGATGCCGTAGCTTAATATTAAGCTAGAGTAGCCATTGTTTCTCGGAAACATCTAGAGCGACAAAATTCGGGATAGAGCAATAAATTAGCGACAAATTAGCGACAAAATATGGTACTTTCCGAGTTTGGCCCTATGAAGTGGATTCCGTAGCTTAATATACATTATAATTTTTATATTTCAAACAAAACTGTAAATATAAAAATTTAATGCATTATAAATATTTATTATTGATATTTACAAGTATTTGATTATCAAAAATATGTAACCCATATGTTTTTACTTCTTCTAATGAAAACAGCCATTATCAGTTTTTCTGACAATATTCATTATACTCCAATATTTATTCACATCTGATGCATCAAAAAAAATATTTACTGAAATTCAGTGTTTGTATCTGGCCATTTTTCAATTTGTTTATTAATTTTTTAAATATTTTATGAATTTTGTTTAAAATTAGTATTTGTATTAACCTGTTAATATTATTACCATGAAAATAGTAAAAAAATTCTATTTGTATTACTTAGGAAATAAGACCATCTAATAATAGTAATTTTCGTAACCAGTTTTGTAAATATGTCTTTCCATACCAGTTGTGAATTATATTTCTTACTATGAGAGCCATAAAAGGATAACGAAGTTTCGATTTTCAGATAGAATGACAAAAAGAATTTTTGTTATTTTCAATGAATTAAAACAATTTTAGATTTATAGAATGAAATCGGTAATAGTCGACTCTGATCCAACTAAAGTATTAATTATATCATATCTTATTTATTAAAAAAAAATCGAAAATAAAAACAAAAAATTGATATGTGCAGTAGATGACACATACGTAGCTGACGGATTATTTAATGTATCTGAATCAAAAGTTTGAAAAATTAATAATGATTTTGTTTCCACACCGATTTTTGGTAGATATTTGGGTTACAGATTTGGATTAAGCTTCATAACAAGGATAACTTAAATAGATGATATACAGAGTTGTAGAACTAACGTTGCCTTATCTTATAAGATATTAAATTTTCATATTTTCCAAAATCAGTTTGTGGATAATATTTGAGATTCTTGTTATAACAAGAAATTATTAATTTGATATATGATTTTGACAAAATTATGTACGAAAGTATGGTACTAAGGACCACAGAAGCAAATCTTATGTTGCACAGAAGCAAATTTGCTTGTTTGTAAATCCAAAAACATCTTACTAATTACAAAAAGTATTGTAGGATAAGATAGGTGGGATGATACCCCTCGGGATTTGAAATTTGGTTGCATAAATAGTCAAAATATATCGAATAATGATTTTTGGGATCATCAAAACCCGATTCCCCAACCTCCTCCAACTCCAAAAAACGTGTTTTTTGATTAATGTTTTTTGACATCTCAATTACTATTACACTGAACAAATTCTAACATATTCTTTGCATATATACGCATGAAAAAATGTTTTCCTTGAATTTTTGACCTTACAAACTAATCTAAAAAAGCTCCTAAAATTTTAAAATCGCTCTAGAAAATCGCCATTTGAGGGTTTAAAAAAGATATTTAATAAAAAGTTTTAAAAAATGGTCTTAAAAGAGGTATAATTTTTTCAGATCGTTGGGAGTGGTACACCATATCTAAAAGTGAAAAAAAACACTCCTTAACGTTTTTTGGTAGTTTCTTGCTACTAATGCCTTACTTAAGCCAATTACAATTGAATTCTAAGGTAGAAAATACAAAAAAATATGTATTATACTTCTTAAAAATATTTTCATATTATTCACTAGAAATTTAAAACGAAGAAGTAGTCTGCTATAAGCATGTTGGAAGTACTATCTTTTCTTCTCTTATGTTTAAATAACCATTTGTAATTTTCTTATCGGTATATTATATATATTTTTTGCGTATTTTTTCCGTAGATTGTAGTGGTACCATAAGTCTTACTTTAACTACCTTATGGAAGAACCCAAAAAACAGAAGGAAGTCTTTTCTGCTCTTTTTAAAAAGTTTTCGCTGTACCTAATTTTAAAATGTACAGATTTTTTTGTGTTTTAATAAATGGTTAATGCTCTCTATACATTAACCTTTTAATATGATAATATGAACTGATATCCAACCCGAAATCGGTTGACTACATTGTTTCAGGTTAGAACCGTCTGATACACCATACCGACAACTTTGAAATGAAAAAAATTTGAACGATGAATAAATCCAGCCCCTTCTGTGACCAACAATCCACCATTATTAAATCGGTTCAAATTTTTAAGAGTTGCGATAAACATAGCACATAAATTAATTTTCTTTTGAAAAAATGTGAAAGGTATCTGGCTGGGATCGAATCTAAGCCTAAGCAAAATAAACAGATAATAAGTTAATTGTATTTTTAATTGATTTATTTTAGATAAATAATTTTTCTTTCAAGAAAGTGTGAAAAATTTTATAGCACTTTGTGTGATTTTTTTTCTGTGTAAGGTATTAGAAATTTCTTTACTATTTATTTTAACATTCTAATTAAATAAATCTTAAAGTCTAATTAACTGCAAAAAATTATATAAAATAAAAATGTGTATGCAGACAATAGTGTATATATATATATATATATATATAAATCTGGAGGGCTTCCTCCTGTCCAGGTATATGTAACTTTAAAACAAAAAAAATTATTTAATGTGCCATGTATATCGCAAATCTTAAAAATCTAAACTTATTGAATGTTGGGAGATTGTTGGTCACAGAAGTGGCTAACTTTATCTATCGATGATCGAAGTTATCAGTATGGTATATTAGACGGTTTCAACCTAAAGCAATGTGATAAACAGGGTTCGGGTTGAATATCACTTGATATCATCATATTCAAAGGTTAATGTGTAAATAGCATTAAACCATTCATTAAAAAACAAAAAAATCTGTTTATTTTAAGATTAGGTACAGTAAAAACTTTTTAAAAAAGCAGAAAAGACTTTCTTCTGCTCTTTGGATCCTTCCACAAGGTAGTTAAAGTAAGACTTATGGTACCACTATATTTTATAGAAAAAAATACGCAGAAAGTATGTACAATGTAATAACAAGAAGATTACAAATGATTATTCAAACACCAGAGAAGAAAAGGTTATACTTCGAACGTGCTTATAGCACGCTACTTTTCCGTTTTCAAACTCTAGTGAATAATATAAAAATATTTTTATCCAGTGCAGTACATATTTTTCATGTATTTTTTACAGCAAAATTTATTAATACTATCGAAATTATTGTTATTCACTTAAGTGATGCGTTAATGTCAAAAAACCACCAAAAACCCGTTAAAAAGTTTTTTTTTTTACTTTTAGGTATGGCGTGTCACTCCAAACAATCTGGAAAAATTATACCTCTCTTAAGACCATTTTTTAAAAACTTTTTATTGAATATCTATTTACACCCTCAAATGGCGAGTTTTTAGAGCGATTTAAAAATTTTAGGAGCTTTTTTAGGTTAGTTCGAAAGTTTAAAAATTCAGGGGGAACATTTTTTTACGCATACTCATGCGAAATAGTACATTGTTAACCAAGGGAGTAAAATAGGTGATTTTTGCCCGAGTCGGGTTTGACAATAAAGACGAGGACAAAAACACCTTTACTTCCGTGGATAACATATTACTTTTTCATACACGAAGGGCGTCAAATTTAGCCACATTGAATATAAATTCGTTAATAATACATGAAGTAACGGCATTAATATATGATAAAATCAAAATTAAAAAGTGGTAAATCAAAATAAAAAAGAACCTGCCAGCGGGGCGAAGGGTGAGTTCCAGGGGGCGAAGCCCCCTGCTCCAAAAAAATAAATAATAATTCTTCAAATAAAAAAGCAATTAAACTAAAATTCTATGAAAATATATTGATTATTCAAATAAATCGAATTACCCGAAAAATTCGTTTCTACAGAAAATATTAATAAAAAAAAGCAACTAGGTTTTCGAGTAATTCATATTTTTTCGAATGATTCGAGTAATTCATATTTTTTCAAGTAATTCGAGTTATTCGAGTAGCTCATATTTTTTTCGAGTAACTCCACAAGTTCGAGTTAATACTCGACACGAACTCGTCGAATCGAGTAATTTATTCGAATTGTTCATAGAATCGAATACTCACACTAATAATTATTACATTCATTTTATGCTCGCTGAATTTAGTTTGCGCATGCTAAATTTTCATGCGCCGTTAGAAAAAGTAAATTTCTTATTGGAAACAGGGAAAAAATCAATCGAATTTGTGAGAAAACTACTTTTTTGCCCTAGGGTAAAAAAGAGCTATTTTAGCCCCTAAGAATAGACATCAAAAATTGAATTTCACGCCCCGAGTGTGAAAAAATATGTTAGAATTTGTTCAGACTGTGTAATAATAATGAAGGTATCAAAAAATATTAATTACAAAACACGTTTTTGAAGGTGGGGGTTCGAAGTCGTTTTGATGATATTAAAAATCATTAATTGATATATGTCTACCATTTATGCAACCAAATTTCAAACCCCTAAGGAGTGTCATTTCTCCTATCTTGTTTATTTATAAAATTTAGAAAAAAAAAATTTTAGTTTTTATTCATGAATTAAAATTTTATGAGATGATGAGACTTTTTAAAATATTGCAAAAATAAAATAATCATTAGGAACAATGTTAAATAAATAAAATAACATATTAGTATCGTGAAATAAGGTGAAAATATGAGTAAATAACATAGCAGCTAGTTTATATAATAATAATTTTAATGCAACGTAATAGTAATGTAAAATATTGTACAAGTACAAGCTTTTCGATTATTCATTCAAATTTTAAAAGCAAGCCAGTTTCGCTGTCCTTGTCTTATTGAGTTTTTTGCTATTAACTTGAGTATTAATGGTTGTATCTACAAATTAAAAGTTAAGCGCAATAGATATTATGAATATTTTTATGCACAAGAAAAAAAATTCTATCGCATTGTTTTTGAGAAAAGTAAAGAACGCAAAAATATTATCATCATAACTTTTTACTTCAGCGTTTCTTACTTTCTTCAAAAACAATAAGATACATTTTTTTTCCATTGGTACATCTGACATTGGTAAAAATGAAAGTTTCTACTTGCAAAATTCGAATAAATAATTTTCAAATAAAAAAAACATATTCTACTTCAAAAAATAATAAAAATTCTTACAAGGAGAGTGTTTCACTTTCGCGCCACTGATTTTGCTCAAATTTTGGAAATGTTTCCTGGATGCAAAAATATGAAGAAATCCAAAATTTTAAAAACTAACGCTCAATATTTTCCTAATTACAGGCAACTGAAGAAAATCACTAAAAAAGTTACTGGATTTTCAAACGCTTAAAGTTCCTCAGCATTGTTAGCTGGAAGCTTACACCTTTTTTTCAATGAAAGCTGAGCTAAAATTCTTTTGAATAGCACCGAGAGCATCTCACTATATAATTTTTTCCTAAAGTTAGAGAGTAATAAAGATTGGACCTAAATTTTCTGTTCAAAACATTAATTAATAATAAAAGCTGAAATTGGGTTCAATCTTTATTGCCCTCTAACTTTGGAAAAAAATAATATTTTGAGATGAAGTATAAAATATAAATATTATTTCGACAGGATTTGAGCTCAGCTTTCATTTTTAAGATAAGTATAATTTTCTAGCCAACAATGCTAAGGAACTATAAGCGTTTGAAAATTTAGTAACTTTTTTAGTGATTTTCTTCAATTGCCTGTAACTAGGGAAATATTGAGCGTTGGCCTCTAAAATTTTGGCTTTCTTCATATTCGCGCAAGTCCAGATTTCAATATGACAAACTCAAATGCATTAAGCTTCTGCTTAACTGGATAAAAAAAATTAGTTTTTTTGTTCGCACAGGTGAAGCTCTAATAAACAATTTAAGATGTTAATTGTAGTTACTTTTTAAAATAAAATAACGATGCAAAATCTTTTATTACACCCTCATAATTACACCAAATATCAATAAAGAATGAAAATAAATATGTGTGATGGATAAAATACGAATATCTGAAAAAACTATATTTAAAAACCTAACAGAACAAGGCACCGAAAAAATCTAGCTGTAAAAAAATGAAGAAGAAAAAAAATGTTTTTCATAGTTAATGTTCTTCTTGATAAATTAATGTATATCATTTGAATTTTTTTTATTTTAATTGTTAACTAAAATTAACTACATGATCGAAAAATTTTGATAAATTTATTATATATGAGTTACGCGGGTATTCTTGTACTTCAATAATACATATTTACTAGTGAAGAAAATTAGCAGGTGTGATTTAAAAAGAAATATCAGATTCTTTTTTTCTTAAGTATGTCTATTTTTGTGGATTTACTCATATATATATATGGGACATTTCACGCCAACTGATAGAGCAAAAAAAAAAAAAATCGTTGAAACTCTGAGAATTTATTCTTTTTGTTACCCAAAATATGTAAAAAAAATTTCAAGGATCTAGATTGAAAGGATCAAGAGTTACAGGACCTTGAAATTTGAAAATTTTTCAAAACTTTTGGAAAAGTCCCAAATTTATCATTTTTTTTCTGAAAATCCTGATGTTTTAGAGAAAAATGCATAATGACACTTCTTGTTGTAAATGAAGAAGAGAGCAGGATTTTTTACAGACCTGAATCTCGCAGTTTTCTGATTGGCTCTTATATGTATAACATGGTTATTGAAATTATTTAATGTTTGCTACTGCCAAAATTGGTTTTCGAAGGCTTATTTTTTTCTATTTTTTATTAACTTCAAAATAAATTTTGGTTCGTGTAAGCAAAAGTCACCAATAAGAAGTTATCACAGTTTTAAATATACATTTTCATGTAAAATTTATTTTTCTTATTGAAAATAGCCTGTCATATACTAAATATAAGTATCTGGTTTGAATATTCAAAAACTATTAAAATAAGTTTAAAAATCATATAGTAGAATGTCATTTATCAATTATAAGCCCAATTATTAATTAAACAACACTCATTATTATTATAATTACAATTAATTTCAAAGGAAAATAAGAGTTATCCCAAAATCAAATAATTATTTTTCAATAAAAATTTACTAATTTCAAAGAATTGATTCATCAATAAAAAAGAATAATTAAATAATTACTATTTTCCTTACCTTAACTTTCTAGAAAAAGTATCTGTTCAATAGAAAATGATGATAGAATTTCGGAACACACACTAAATGAATTTTTTGGGGATGATTATAAACAAAAGCTTTCTGACTACCCATCTTTATTTATTTATTTAAATATATATTTTTATTTTTATTTAACCGATAGAAGTGTTCTTTAACTCAAAATACTATATATTGAATGTTAGTTTATAACTTTTTATGCATAGTATTTTAATGGATCTTTTGAGTTATCCGCACTTAAGTTTAATCTCATAAATTTTTTTACTGTAGCGAAAAACTAGATTAAACGCACCGTTCATTGATAGACTGGGATTGGAAATATTATTAAAAGGAGGAGTTTTGGAATGCCCTTAAGACCGTTACATATGATAAGTAAATAAGATGTTAATTACCAGAAAATTCTCTTAATTTTATAAATTGTTTTTTTTTCAGAATATTATGAAGAACAAATAATACAAATATAGTTCAAATTATATTCATTGGATGGAGAAAGAAAAATGGATTTCGATCCATAAACAGCTGTAGATACAGCTGTTAATATTGCTTAAACTAGATACACTCAAAGAAGAATGGTAAGAGTTTAGAAAATCTTAGTTTACATTATGATATGACAGTTGAAAATTCTTTTGTTGATATTGTTTAAATTCATTATCGTGTAGATTCTATGGATCCAACGTATATGGAAGGCAAAGACTGTCTTATTGATTATAAAAGAGTTCTTGATAATATATTAAATTTACATCAACGTACAAAATTGAAAATCCATTAGACAGCCCTAATATTATTAAAGTAACCCCTGAACTTTTGATGTCAGAGAAATATTCTTGTGTAAGTTAAGAATTTAAGCAGGATTCAGCTCAATTTTTGAAAACAGTTGAAATTATAATTGCTAGGATTAGACAACATATTGAACCAGATGTCCCAGTTTACAGGTGTATTATACATTTAACTGTGTCACAACTTCTTGAATTTATTCATACAAGCAAGAAAAAATATATGAAAGCAAAAATTGAACCAGTCACTACAGTTGGTGCTTTAGCTGCATAAAGTATTAGAGGACCTGGTACTTGAATAACCTTGAAAACTTTTCATTTTGCTCGTGTAGCACCTATGAACATTACTCAAGATGTACCTTGTATTGATAATTATTAATGCTAATCTAAAAATCAGTATTCTAATTTTAACAGCTAATTTAATGTAATTCATTGCAATAAAAGCCTCTATCATTTCTTTTGAGCGTATGTTCCAAAATGATATCATCATTTTCCATTTTACTAATACTTTTTATAGAAAGTTAAGGCAAGGAAAATAGTGATTATTTAATTATTCTTTTTCATTGATGAATCAATTCTTTGAAATGAGTAAATTCTTATTGAAAAATAATTATTTAATTTTGGGATAACTCTTATTTTCCTTTGAAATTGATTGTAATTATAATAATAACGAGTGTTGTTTAATTAATAATTGGGCTTATAATTGATAAATGACATTCTACTAAATGATTTTTAATCTTATTTTAATAGTTTTTGAGTATTAAAACCAGTTGATCATGTTTAGTATGTGACAGGCTATTTTCAATAAGAAAAATAAATTTTCCATGAAAATGTATATTTAAAACTGTGATAACTCCTTATTGGTGACTTTTGCTTACACAAACGAAAATTTATTTTAAAGTTAATAAAAAATAGAAAAAAATAAGCCTTCGAAAGCCAATTTCGGCAGCGGCAAACATTAAATAATTTCAATAACCATGTTTTACATATAAGAGTCAATCAGAAAACTGCGAGATTCACGTCTGTTAAAAATCCTGCTAACTCTCTTCTTCATTTACAACAAGAAGTGTCATTATGCATTTTTCTCTAAAACATCAGGATTTTCAGAAAAAAAATGATAAAGTTGGAACTTTTCCAAAAATTTTGAAAAATTTTTAAATTTCCAGATCCTGTAACTCTTGATCCTTTCAATCTAGATCCTTGAAAATTTTTTTACATATTTTGGGTAACAAAAAGAATAAATTCTTAGAGTTTCAACGATTTTCATTTTTTTGCTCTATCAGTTGGCGTGAAATGTCCTATATATATATATATATATATATATATATATATATATATATATATATATATATATATATATATATGCTTCATTTTAAAACCAATACACATAATATATGCACGATCAAAAATATTTTATAATAATAATATCTTATGAGCGTTTGGTCACACGAAGATAGCGAGCATTTGTTACCGTTAGAGCGTGCAATCAGATCACAAAATTTAAATTGATGAAAAAAAAAGTTGTAAAAAATGACAACTAAACAGATAGATGGTGGATTGGATCACTCAGCTACTACTTAAAAAGCCCATGAATGAGCAACTTTCTATCAGAAGATGACTTAATGGATTCTTTTCAAGATCTAGAATTAAAATATGAGGGTTTTTTTTAACAGACACATCGTTTGACGGAGTGGCTCTTGAACAATTACATAGCAACAGACTTTAAGCCGTCAAACCCTAACGAGAACGAGATTACAATACACCTACGCTGTTCCATTGTGGGAAAAGAATTCATAGAGAAGACGATTTTTTAAAAGACGGCCTCTACAATTTCTGTCGAAAACGTCAATCAAAATGAAGAGAACCCACTTATAATATTAAATTAGAATTTGATCGTAACAATTAAATACAACATTGAGAAGTATAGACTACAATAAACTTCCCAACATACAACAACAAGTAAGAGACCCTACTTGAAATAAAGATAACAGATTTATAGAAATACGAAAATTAATGAACTATCTAGATGTAATGCTCAAACAGATAGCCGCTAAGAAAGCCAAGAGTAGTAAAAACGCATTGTCAACTTATACTGAAGGGGCAGGTACAATCGTGGGGGAGGAGATCTGTGGCACTAATAACAGTTTGATGGATAATAAAATCCGATCAGGCACACTGATCGGCCAATGAATGTAAATAAAGCATGTCATGTAGGAATTTAATTTTATTAAAAAAACAAAAAAAAAAATAATAAATTAATAAAAATATAATGTTGCCAAGTCCTTCAGCGCAATGCTTTCTCATAGAGCTCATTGAGTTAGAGTATTTTGATTTTATTGTTCAAAATGTGATTTCAATTCAAAAATCATAATTTCTATTCGAGAAAAATTAAGAAAGGAAAGAAAGAGTAAGAGCAAGAAAGTGATTAAAAAATAGGAAGAGTAAGAAAGAGAAATATATGAAAATAATGTAAAAATGAGTATCAGGGTGAGATAGAAAGAGAGACAGTGAGGAAGAGAGAAAAGAGTTAGTGAGAGCATTAAATAAAAAATTAGAAGAAGTAATCGAAGAGCTATTCTAAGAAAATTATTATTCGAAAACTTTTTTGCGGAAAACTGTAACGAATAACTTGTATTCAAATTTTAGAGCAAATCTATCGAGTAGTTTACGTAAAATAGTTGAAAAATTAAAAATTAAAATTAATTTAAAAATTATTAAAATCATATTATTAAAATTTCACTACTTTTGGCAGTCACAAATAATTTTTCTGCAAATTTTAGAACAAATCTATCGAGTACTTTGCGTAAAATAAAAAAAAAATAAAAAAAAAATAAAAATTGTTTTCAAAATCTTTAAAATTTTCTAAAATTGTAACTACGCTAAAAAAATTAGTTTTCAAAAACATGTTTTATTCAGATAGTAGCGAACAAATTGTATTCAAATTTTAGGGTACATCTATCGAATGGCTCGCACCAAAAAAAGACTACAGTAGAAATTTTGTGTGCGTGCGATGCTCTATGTCTGGCAGTAGTGCCTTACTAAATGTAGAGAGATTTGATTTGATTTAACAAAATTTTTATCAATTATGGGGTAGTACTCCGTATGATTCAACAAGTACAATACAAAAAATTAACATAAAAAATAAACTAATGTAATTAAAAAATGAATAACAAAAATTTAAAAATTGAAATATTATGAAAAAGATAAATAAGAAAAGCTTATGTAAAATTTAAGATTAAGAAGAAAAGAAAAAAGAAGAGAGAGATAGGGAGTGCATGTGTGCGTGAGAAAGAAAGTTTTTTTAATCTTTTAATTTGAATTTGTTTTTATGTGACCAAAGTAAAAATCAATTGCTAACGAACGATTAGTTTTTTTTTTGCGTTTCTATATTTTATGAAATAAATAACTTTTAAATTTAATAACGCGTGACATTACGTTGACAGAAATAAATTTCCTTTGCGCGTGTTGTGTGAAAATCTTAGCGCCAAGTATAAGATTATGTATAAGCGTATTAATTGCTCGTTTTTTTTTATTATTGCATTTTTATTTAAAAATTTAAAATAAAATATATACTAGTGTGTTAAAAGTATAACTTTGTGTAACCTTTATTATTAGCACCGAGCTCTTAGCCCCTTGCAACCCGAACGAAGGGTATAATTTCTCAGCAGATCCCCTCTAGAGATCTTAATTACTAAGTTCGATAGAAAATTTTTTAAATAACTAGATTTGGACATTCTTTTTCGGGGGCGATCGAACGTCCGATTGTTTACAACGTGACAAATTTAATGGCGTTCAACGTTTGGGGCCTGAACTGAGAAATAAATAATCTTAGGTGAAATAAAAACGTTTTATTAATTTTTTATTATTTGCGGAAAGTAAAGACGGGTATTAGTGTGTATGTGTGAATGTAAGCGTAGCGAAAAAGGCCGGAAATGCAAACACACGTGTTATAGTGGTATCTTAATATTTAACATATAATCTTATATATACATATATGTAACGTGCACAAATAGTGTACGTATATAAGTTCTTAACCTCGTGTCAAATAAGATAAGAGGAAGTGTTTCACCTTAGTAATAATCAAACGAAAAATAAAGTCTTGTTTTTCACAATCAGTGATAACTAGTAAATTTTAGTAGTGTTAAATTCATCAGTGGATGTGAGAAAAATTTTGCGATTTTATATTAAATAACTTTTTCATTTTTGTGAGCGCACGTTGGTTGATATAAGAGAAAACTTTTTTACGATGTGTATACAATTAATTTAAAATTTGTTTATAAAAATTTTATAGATCATAGGTAGCACGAGGACTTTGAACTATTTCCTTACTTTCCCCAAATATATTTAGGTTCGATTTGTGTGTTTAAGCTTATATTTTAATTTTTTCCGTATGTTAATTCAGAGCGTTTAAAAGAAGGGAATAATAGAAAATTTTAATAGAAGGGTTGCATTTAACTATGCAGTGTGAGAATTACGTGAAGTTCTTTTTCTTAAGTTTAATTTAAGAGTGTAACAGGCGTGACTTAACGTGATTATTTTATTTAATTTATTTTATTAAAAAGTGATTTTAGTTTTAATTTTTGGGCGCGTCGTGTATACGTTAATATAAATAATTTTAAGAGTTTTTTTTTTGTTTTTCATCGCGTGTGATTTTAAATAATTAATTTATTATAAAAAAATATAAGCGAAAATGACGGAACATACAGCTATAATGGACAGTTTATTGGAGTCGCGTGATAGAAGAGCGCTTAAACGTAATATCTCGAAGCTTGGTATGATTGAATTGGAAGCTGAATTGCAGGTGCGCGGTTGCAGTTCTGACGGGAGTAAGAACGTTTTAGGTGATAGACTGTTGCGCGTTAATCATTGAGGCTAAACCAGAGAATACATTGGTACCATAGTACGAATGGGATTTCGTGAACGTGGACGACGAGGATAGGGTAGCGCCTAATGGGGTAGCGCCAAGCAACGAAACGTTAAGTCATACGGAAGAGCAATACGTGGATGAGAGAGAGAGAGAGAGAGAGAGAGAGAGAGAGAAGTGTATCTAGTGTATATGAGATAGAGCCGCAGGTACAGTTTCATACAGTAGCGATTATACACCCAGTACCAACGCGAGATAGGCCACGTATATTAGATATACAAGTGCGTACGTCAGTATCGAGTGTAGTTGCGTCAACTATGACAGCTACCACAACGACCGTTCCTACCACTTATGCAAACAGCACCGCGGCGCTTACTGTTGCTGGAGCAGCACGCGTAACTACAGGAACTGCATCGTTAAATAGAGTTCATTCAACGCCAGAACAATATGAGTATTGTTATGCTAAAATGTTTCGCAGCCGTGGTTTGCCAAAAGGGACAGCGCCTGCAGCTCACACGCCGCTTCAATTGTCAGGGCCTTTGTCAAGTCAGCCACTTAACCGAAGTAGTAAACGCGACCCTTGGTATACGCCCGCGCAAAACTTTGATGAGATTCGACCTGCGTCAGTGCATTCAGTGAGAGGAGAGGGGTATAACAAATGGATGGAGGACGATAGACAGAGCCGTACAAGCTTATTTTCGCTCTTAAATACGCGCCGCTACTTAGAAGAACAGAGAAAATTGGAAAGAGAAGCGGCTAGGATTCGTAAAATGAGAGAACAGCAGAGGCAACAAGAAGCCAGACTAGTTAACGAACTAGATTTTCATGCGATGGCGAGGCTAAATAACGAACTCTTACGTTTTATAGAAAAGCCAGAGACTTTGCGTTAAGTAAACGCAAAAGGTTATAGGCCCGCTGAATGTGTTGATGATCGAGTTGCGCCATACATGAGAACCGATAACGGAGAGCCCTTCAAGAGAACTCATGCACCAGCAAGAGATGGTTTTAACAGTGATTCCTATAGCGATGGTAGTAGTATCACGCAATATCCGCCCATTGGAGTGCCAAGAACTAAAGAAAAAAATGAGGTTACATTGCAAGAGAAAAAGGACGCAAAGACGTCAAAAGCCGTAAAACACTTAAAATGTTGGGGATTGGCAACTGGTGAAAGTAGAACGGAAGACCCCGAGGAATTTATAGATGAGTTGAATGACTGTCGCGACGGAGCCGAGGAGTCTGATAGGGATTTACTAAAAAGACTTCCAAGCACATTTTCTAAGAGTGCTGGCCGTTGGTTCAGAGCAACCAAGAATAAATTTTATTCTTGGGAAGATTTCGAAACAGCCTTTAGAAAGCCGTTTATAAAAGAATATAGAAAAGAGAACCTCTTAGATGAAATGCGACGAAGAATACAGGGAAAAGACTAAGAAATTTCAGTCTACCTATCAAACATGCGTTACATTGCATCACGCTTCAAGACGCCGCCGGCAGAAGCTGAACAGCTGGAAATAATTTATAAAAATCTTTCGCCAGAATATAGGAAAGCGATGTCGGGGAAGCTAATTGATAGCCTTGATGATCTTGAGACATCGCTGGGAAGATCAGAAAGATCTAAACAGTTGTTACATGCCTTCTCCTCCCGCTGAGAAAATGCGTATTAAGGGAGCCGCGTTTATTGGCAATACGAGTAAGTATAAGTTTGCATCTATCGAAGATAAAGTCGCTGCCGTAGCGTCAATAAAAGGAGCCGAAGAAAAGTAATAAGAGGAATAAAAATCAGCAAAAGAGAGGAGAGATCAGTAAGAGCCAAGAAAACTTATATTATAAGTTGAATTCAGAGAGAGAAGTTGAAAAAAAGAGAAATAAAATGCCAAAGTCTGTGACCGTTGCTGCAACTATAGAAGCGCCAGTGGTGAACACACAGAATATTGTGCGGCCAAATAATTTTGAAAACAGTCAAAATTATAGAAGGAGTTATGGAGATGATAACACTTGACGCTAAACAGGGAAGAATTGCTAGGTAGAAATGCACTGTGGCCTTATAATCAACAGCAAACTGTAAATTACAGTCACTACCCTATTAAAAAAAATCAGGTGATAAATCACCTGATTTATCAGGTGATTTATCATGCCAAAACATCATGTAACGATTTTGTTGATCTTTACTCATTTTAAACCATGCTTAGTCAATTTAGAACAATTTTTGAAAATTTTGGAAAATTTTGAACTTAGAAAATTTTTTAGATAATTTGGTCTTAGAAAAAATTTTGACTAAATCACAAAAAAATTTCTAAGTTCAAAAATTTTAAAAATTTTTCAAAAATTGTTCTAAATTGACTAAGCATGGTTTAAAACGTGTAAAAACCAACAAAATCGATACATGATATTTTGGCATGATAAATCACCTGATAAATCAGGTGACTTGTCACCTGATTTTTTTCACCAGGGTATGATTTGCGCCTTACACCGGAGAGAGGATATTAACCTATGAGAGAAGCAGCCGCGGCTAGAAGCATTAATAAGAGCGAATTTTTAGGCGTTTGCCGGATATGCCAAGCAGTAGGACATAGAGCCCTGGAATGTCCTGAGATTATATGTTACAGCTGTAACACCAAAGGTCACTGCAGTCGTGAATGTCCTAATAGAATGCAAAAGCCAAGAGAAGTTTTCCAAAATTGCGACAAGCCGGGGTACACTTCTAAAATGTGCCCAAATTATGCCGCTCTTAGAACTAATCTGGGAAACACGCAAAGAGGGGAGCAGAAGTAAGTTCTTTTGTCCTCTGTGATAAAGAATTAAAAGAGAGTAGTGCCACTATTATAGAGAGTAAGAGTGAGAAAGTAAATAGTAGTACCGTGAATAGAGAAAAGGTAAAAAATAGTGAGAGTAAGGTTAATGAAAATTACGAGAGTAATAAAATCAAAAAGTGTAGTAAAAATGATATTAAAAAGAGTAGTGAAATTACAATTGAAGAGAGTAATGAGAATAAATCTTACGAAGAGATTAAGATTGATAAAAGTGTAGAAGAAGCAGAGTGTGAAATAAATAGGAAAAATAAAAATGAGAGAAGAGATATAAACAAGAGTGATAGTAAAAATATTGAAAGTGATAAAAATACAGAGAGTGTAAATTATAAAGAGAGGGAAAATAACAAGAGTGAAAAATGTGTAAATTATAACGAGAATGAAATTTATAATAGTGGCGCGGTAGTGAAAGAGTTGAAAAAAAATTTAGTAGACAATAATGTGTGGAAATTGCCTAGAGAAACAACAGAGAACAACGAAGATAATTCTATGGCAGTGAGACAAAAACTACAGAAAAGAGGCTTATGGCATCCAAGTTTTTGTGACATGGTGCCAACGGGAAACGGCCTCCCCTCGTTAACAGAAAGTGAATTTTCGTCAAGAGATATAGAGCTTTTAAAGCTTTGTCATAATGAAAGAAAAAGACAAAATCGGCTGATCATCGAAGAAGCAGAAGGTTATCAGCAATTAGAAAAAATTAATAAGGCCTTGGAAGTTTGAGCTGATAATGAAGATGATTGTATTAGCTGGACAGAGCCGAAGCCTCAAAGAGTGAAAAATAGGCCTTGGAAGTTTTAGCTGATAATGAGGATGATTGTATTAGCTGGACAGAGCCGAAGCCTCAAATAGTGAAAAATAGAAGTAAAAATGAGGGGAGGGGTGTATTGAAAGAGAGTGAGTATTGTAAAGGACTGCAAGAGTTAGCTGGTGTGAATACAGAAAATTGCAACTTCCTTATAGTTGTCTTAGAGGGCAAGCCATATAAAGCATTGCTAGATCCCGGTGCAACCTTATCTTTGATTGGGCTTAAAGTTGCTGAGAGATTCCATCGAAAATCACAGCCAAGTGAGATGCTCATAAGAACCGTAACTGGAAAAGCTACTAAAGTTTTAGGTGTATTAAAAGCTCTGGTAGAAATCGACGGTTGTGCTAAGAATATAGGATTTAAAGGCACATCTCAGCTTGATCAGGACATAATCTTAGGTATGGATTTTTGTGCTGCCTTTGACTGTGATGTACGTTAAGGTTGAGGCCTTTGCAGAGTTTTAGATGGTGAGTGGCGCCCTTTTATAAAGAACAAAGATGATAAAGAAGCGAGAATTTATGCAGAATGTGCGGAGATATCTGAGCTAGATAATGAAGAGAGAGAAAAAGTCGAGCAGTTAGTTGAGCGCGTTTTAGCTTTACATACTCAAAAGCTAGGTATAACACATCTAACAGAGCATCACATCGACGTGCAAGGGGCTGCGCCTGTTAGACATAAGCTGCGCCGTATATAGAAGTAGGAAGGTTATACAAAGAGGATATTATAGAGAGATTAGTAAGTGATTAGAGTAGCACCCCAGTGTTAGTGAGAAAACTAGATGGAAGGTATAGATTTTGCGTCGACTTTCATGATTTAAATAAAGTGATAAAGAAGGACGAACATCCACTGCCGAACATGGACTCAATTTTAGATAAATTACGAAATGCAAAGTATTTATCTAAAATTGATTTAAAACAAGCTTATTTTCAAATACCGATGGAACGTGCGAGTAGAAAATATACAGCGTTTGCAATGCCTGGTTCAGGATTGTGGCAGTTTGAAAGAATGAGTTTTGGTCTAACTAATGCGCTTTATAGATCTTCTGTTCATCCGTGTGTTCGAACCTTACGTCGTTAATTATCTTGACGACGTTATTATTGTCACAGAGACATTTGACGAACATTTGCATTGGTTGAAAGGGGTGCTTAAGAAGTTAGGCTGGGTTAGAAATATATAAGAATTGTGAGTTTTGCTGCTCTCAAGTCTCATATCTTGGTTTTTTATTAGATAAAGACGGTCTGAGACCTGACCCAAAAAGAGTCACGTCAGTGTTGAATTATCAAGCGCCACGGACAGTCAGACAGTTAAGAGGTATCCTTGGAATGGTAGGCTGGTATGCACGCGTTATAGCAAATGTTGCTAAGTTAAAATTGCCATTAGTGAAATTATTAAGGAAGATTAAAAAATGGGAGTGAGCAGAAAAGTAGCAAGAAGCGTTTGAAGTAGCTAGCTTGCGCCACGAAGCAGACAGTGCGCGTCTGATTGAGAAAATAGAGCTACGGATATGGGTAGATTGTTTGAAAAGATTAGACGCACTAAGGGATTTAGTTGCTAAACACATAGAAGAGTCACCAGCGAAGCAGAAAAAAATTTATAATAAGGGTCGTAAGGAAATACGTTTCTTTGTAGGCGATAAGGTAATGAGAAGAACTCACGTGTTAACAAATGCATTTAAAAAGTTTTCTTCTAAATTAGCATCAAAGTACGAAAGGCCGTACGAAATAGTAAAAGTAAAATCACCGGTCGTATATAGGCTAGGCCAGGAGGAAGGGTCAAACCGAAGAATAAATATAGTACACATATCTAACTTAAAAAGATACAATTCGTCCCAGAAATTTCTTAGGCAATAAACAGTAGTGTCATAAACTAATTATTTTATGATTTAGCAGGTTAAGAGTAAGGATGTCTAAAGCCAGGCAAAAGAGAGGAGAGCGGTACTCCGGAAGGCACGTAGTTTCCCGAGTTTGCACCGCCAGCAGACGTCGTTACAGTTGCGGCCATTTCTCACCAGGAGGAAGCATCTCCGACTCATCGATCTACAGAGGCGGAAACCAATGACCGCCCTCTCTCAACGCCGGAGCCCACTGCGCCTGAGCCCACCACACCTGAGCCCACTGAACCAGAGTGCGTGGTGCCTGAAAACCCATGGAAGTTGATGAGCTTCCGAACAGGAGTTGGTACGACCAATGTATAGAAGACGAAGAAGAAGAGCCTCGAGCTGAACACATGGCTGTTGTGCAGACGACAAGAGTAACAGTTACTCAGACCCTAAGATTTCCTTCGAATCCCGACTGTCAAGCCTAGTATGGGCCAGCAGCTGTAAGAGAATGCCACGAATGAGCCATAGCTATCAAGCAAGGAGCCATTACTAAGCGCCTTAATCCATTGCGTCAACCACACTTGAGAGAAGTCATAAATCAGGAGAATTTGAGTAACGCCGCAGAAGAATAGAGATCATCAGAGATTGTGGATTTAGTAGACGAAGAAGGAAAGCAGAATCAAGGGAGAAAAACTACCAGTAGAGCCTGGTAGTGATGACGAGTCTGGCAGACAGTCTCCTCCTCAACGCACGACATCACCCCCGTTTGGGCCAAATAACCTGGTTGAGGGACAACCAGCAAGAAATTATGATAACAGAAGGCAGAATGAAGAAAGAGAGCAGCTATCAAGAGAAAATGGAAAGTTGCATAGAAATTGGACACCCAGAGGAGAACGATTACCAGTCAGGATAAATGGAGTTATGTTTGGAGGCCTAGAAATTGTGCCAATGGACCCAACCTTGGAGCCTTCGCCTTACTCTTGTTTTAATTGTTGGGAGAGGAACTATAATTCCCACCATTGCCCTCAGAGGAAACTACACATGTATTGCTTTAATTGTGGAAGAAGTGGCACGATCTGTCAGTATGTCCACGATGTAGCCAGCCTCATGAGCAATACGTTAATGCCACCTTCGGCGAAGGACGGAGCAGGGATGCCCCTGGACAGCAGAGCAGGAGTGGAGATACGTGCTGAGAACGAGACCCGTTGGGAGAGCGGTCTCGATAACCAAGCTCAACATCCCGCCCGAATGAACCTCGTCAAGCAAGAAGTATAGCCAACCCACAGGTCGAGATAAATCAGTCACCGAGGAGGAGTGCCGTATGGGATCGGCTTGGTCAAACAGAAGAGCGAATCGTACCTGCAAATGAGCCCAGGGCAAATAACGAAAACAGGGATCCAGTATAAGATACCCTGCGATTAATCGAAGGAGTAAGGGACCTTTCAGCTGAAACCAGAGAGGCAGTACTTCAAGGAGTCTATGAAGAACGATCAAAAAAGTAAGAAGAGTATTGGTAAGAAGAGTATATCAGTAACGCCCTATCAATTGAATTAAAAGAAAAAGAAAATGTTGTTAAGCGAGAGAAAAGAAGAGAAAAAAAAGGATAGAATAAGATAATTCATCTTAGTAGTGCCAAAGAGAAGAAAATTTGTTTTCGAGTATCCGTAGAGCCAAAGAAGAAACGAGTAGAAGAGAAAGAGAAAAGTATCAGTAGCGACATAGAAACATAGAAAAAAGAAAAGAGAGAGGAAAAAAAATGAGAAGAGAATGGAATAAGGAAGATGATTAAACCAGATAAATTATACCTGATACCAGAAGAGTCAACAGAAGCCATAAGGTCAGGGCCCTTATGGGCCAATGTACGTTAATTTTTTATTATTATATATCTTGTGCAATGGCAGATCTTTATTTGTATAGATAAATTATTTAAAGAAAATAATTTGGTCTACGGGAGGGGTGTTTGTGACGCATTTTTGCGTCTCAAGAAATTGAAAATTTTTAAATTTTTTTTAGAGTTTTACTTATTTTTTTTTTTAAATATATATAAAAAAAGATCTGATGGTGCCGCGAAAATATGTTAATAATTTCAATCAATTTTTAAACACGACTGTTTCTTTTTTTGTGTTTTTATGTGTGTATGTAATGGAGCCATTTTAAAAATAAGAGAGATTTAAAGTTCCCGCTTAGAAGCAACAGATAAGTTGCAAAGAAGAGAACGTCCGTGGTGCCATCATAAAGAAGAAGAAAGCGAATATTTTCTTTATTTTAATTTATTATATTATATTGATTTTAATTTTAAACTTCGATTATTATAGCGTCAGCGAGAAAAGAGTGCGTTAAAATTAATTATGTTCTTCGTATGGTGAGAGTGTGTACGTTTAAACAAATTGTTAACGCATTGTATGCACACAGTGAGAGAGAGAGAAAAAATGCCCGTATAGAGAATGGCGGCAATGGCCGAAGAAGCGCGCGCCACATACATATATTCGAACAGAGGTTTTCCACTCGATTCCGGACCCGAAAAGTATTCTGTTGTGATTTTCTTAAATTATTTTTCGATTTTAATTATGGGTCAATAGACATAGGAATGAATTAATAACTTTTTGCGCCCGGAAGAATAATTGTGGGAAATGTTACGAGCGCTGTGATTGGTCTGCCGAAAAAGTCGTGCGTAAGCCAGTTGAAAAAAGATCTGCTGCGAGTCAGTCTTTTGAGATCATCAATCGAGGATAGACGTGTGCAAATTGATCGGAAAATAAGACAAAGGGCCATGTGTCAGAGTGAATTTTAGAGAGAGAAAAGCGAGTTGTGAGCAATCACCAGCGATAAATTAAAATTCTTAGTGGCTTTTATTGGTTTTTTTTTGAGAGAAATCTTGGTGCCCTGGTCGTGATCTCGAACTATTTCGATTTTAAATTGCAAAAAAGAAGAAAAAAAAGTGTTTCACTTTGAGTGTGTGTAGTTGCGCCTGTTAGGAAAAGTAAAGGAAAAAAAAAAAAATAATAAGAGGTAGAAAAGAAAAATTAAGTGGCACCTTTCATCGTGCGTGTCCCTGAGTCCACCAGGTCGCTCTCTCATAACGCAGAACGTCATAGAGCCAGTCAACTCCTGGAATCTATCAGCAGCCTCGCGTCAAGAGGGAAAAGAAATAGGAAAAAGAGAGAAAGAGAGCTTAAAGAAAGGTATTTGTCAAAAATTGTAAATCTGCGTGCATGTGCTTGCTTACGTTTTTTTTACACGCTTTTATTATATTGCTTTCACGTCTGTCTGTCTGTCTGTCTGTCTGTAATCAAATCTTGCACTCTCGATCTGAGCCACTTCTTGTTGATGGAAATTTCTGAAATTTTACACAGACCTCGGTATCCGATGACAATGCAATAATCCGTTGTCAGATCGGCGATGACGGGTGTGCAAAGTCATCACCAAAGAAGTTTAAGTGGGGAGGCATCTTTAGGTTGAGGCGAGTTGATAGAATGTTGTTGAGTTAATAGTTATAGAAAATGCATAGGGATAGGGGAATGTATAGGGGGAAATATAGAGGAAAGGGGAATTCATATGGGTAGGGGAACATATGGGGGATAGGCGAATATAGGGGATATGTGAATATATAGGGGCTAGAGGAATATAGGGGATATTAGAATATATATAGGGAATCGGAGAATATATAGGGGAAATAGAAATGTATAGGGGATAGGGGAATGTATAAAAGATACAATTAAATACAAGCTTTTAAAAAAAAATTACTCATAGAAAATTCAATTTTAACTAAAAAGTAGAAAATGAAAAATTAAGAAAAAACATTTTAAAAACACGCTTTTATAATAGAGAAAAGTCACTAAAAAGTATTAAATAAACTAATTCACTTGTTTGAAATTACTTTTATACAGTTCATTGCAATAATTAAGAGAAAATTTTACAGTAAAAATTCAAAAATAAAAGTGTGGGCGCTGAATTGGATTTACTAAAATTAGCGCCCACACTTTTTTTTTTTTTTACTACGTTTTTACTACGTTACTATTTTTATTAACTCGCTTTGGTGTCTGTCTGTCTGTCTGTCTGTCTGTCTGTCTGTCTGTCTGTTCGGTACGAATTTTGCAACCGATTGTAAACTAACTTCCTGATGAGCTAGATACTTGAAATTTTAAATATAGCTCGGAACTGGATGACAATGCAATATTATAAAAAAAATATATATATCTACCGAACAATATATTAATATATTCAATCATATACAGAGATGTTGGCAAAATTGAAGATTTGAAGATTTTATATATAGATACACTTTTAACATTAGTGTCTAAACATCTTCGAAAATTTTAAAAATCTTCTTTTGATATATTAATATATTAATATATTAATATATTAATATATCAAATATAGTAATATATTAATATAGTAATATATTAATATATTAATATATCAAATATATTAATATATTAATATATCAAATATATTAATATATTAATATATTCAATATTATATTTTTGCATGCATTGTTGGATAATATAATTAAATATATATTCCCACCGAAAAATATATTAATACAATTATATACGGAGATATTGGAAAAATTGAAATTTTGAAGATTTTATATATAGATATACTTTTAACATTAGTGTCTAACCATCTTCGAAAATTTTTAAAATTCTTTAACTTCTCATATTGCAATTAGACATAAATTACAGCATTTTGTATTGTACATATAAAATTTGAGACTGTATTTTATTCATTTTATGGTCTATCAATGCATAAAACAATAAATTTTGGTTGAATTTCTAATAGCGTCATTATCGTCAAAATGGCGGGAAACTCAGCATGCGATTACGTGTTCTCTAAAAAAAATAGATGAAACACGTTTTAGTCCCTTGATAACAATATATATGCTATATAATATGCACTGTTGGACAACACGATAAATAATATTAATAATAATAATAATACCAAAAGGTATAAGATAATATCTAAAAAAAAAAATTTTCAATCTACCACGTTTTTTAATTGAACTAAAAAATATAAAATAATATTAAAAATAAAAAAAAAACTTTTTAATGTACTACGTTTTTATAATGAACCAAAAAGTATAAAATAATGTGTAATAAAATGAATAATGATTTGAAATAAAAAAACGTGGGGCGCATACAATACATAATAATAAACATGCGCCCCACGTTTTTTTATTTCAAATCATTATTCATTTTATTACACATTATTTTATACTTTTTGGTTCATTATAAAAACGTAGTACATTAAAAAGTTTTTTTTTTATTTTTAATTTTAATTTTTGCTGTAAAATTTTTTCTTAATTATTGCAATGAACTGTATAAAAGTAATTTTAAAGGAGTAAATTAGTTTATTTAATACTTTATTTTCTCTATTATGAAAACGTGTTTTTAAAATGTTTTTTTTTTAATTTTTTATTTTGTATTCTATTATTCTTAGATTTTTACTTATTTTTCTCAATTCATATTTTTACTAAGTTAACGTAGTCATACCGCGTCAGAAAAAAAAAGAATTTGGAAAAAATTAGAGAAAACTCGTTGTATTATTAGAAATTTCTATATGTCTGAGTGTATGAAATCGCGTTTTTTTGTGCTTTTTTTATGTATGTACAGTGTGTATCTGAAATTTAGCAAGCGTAAGGAAAAAAGAGAACTATAGAAATAAATTGTAAATTCCGTGAACGCGATTGAAAACCTTGCAAAGTCCGCCGAATTCAGAGGAGAGAGCTTCTGTTGCGAGAGAACGAAGGGTAGGTATACAACCAGTAAGACAATGTGATCGTCGCGCCGTGCCAAAAAAGGCTACAGTAGAAATTTCGTGTGCGTGCGATGCTCCATGTCTGGTAGTAGTACCTTACAAAATGTAGAGAGAGAGAGAGAGAGAGAGAGAGAGAGAGAGAGAGAGAGAGAGAGAGAGAGAGAGAGAGAGAGAGAGAGAGGGGAGAGGGAGGGAGGGAGAGGAGAGGGAGGGGAGAGGGAGAGGGAGGGGGAGGGAGAGGGAGAGAGGGGAGAGGGGAGGGGGAGGAGAGAGAGAGAGAGAGGAGAGGGAGGGGGAGAGGGAGAGGGAGAGGAAGTGTATGTGTTGGTGAGAAAGAAATTTTTTTTTATCTATTAATTTGGATTTTTTTTATGTGACCAAAGTAAAAATCTATTGTTAACGAACGATTAGTTCTTATTGTGTTTCTATATTTTATAAAATAAATAACTTTTATATTCAACTATACGTATTATTACGTTGACAGAAATAAATTTTCTCTGCGCGTGTTGTGTGAAAATCTTAGCGCCAAGATTGTGTATAAGCGTATTAATTACTTGTTTTTTTTTATCTTTATCTTAGATTTTAATAATTATACATGGTCCTTTGAATTGCGGTATCAGTTAATTGTTAATGCCTGCGGTAGTATCAAAGTTTTTTATCGTAATATAATCTCCTATTTTATAAACACTGGTTTCTTTTCGCTTTTGATCATAGTGATTTCTATTATCTTTTTTGTATTTTTTCTATATTATCGCTCGCTATTTTTCGTATATTTTCAAAATTTTTCTGCTCATCCTTTTCAATAATTAAATGCATCTGGTCATTTATTTCGCCTAACTGTTGCATTCCGAACAACAATTCACTTGGTGACTTTCTTGTACAACGCGATACCATGTTGTTAAGTGCATACTCGATCTTGTCAAGTTTACGGTCCCATTTATTAGGAGTATCGCAAAGTTTAGCTAGTATCGATGTAATAACGCGATTAAAGCGTTCAGCTTCTCCGTTGGTGCGTGGTGTGCCAACTGCGATCAAGATGTATTTTATTGACTCAGCTTTTACCAACTCTTTAAGAACATCCGAGGTGAGCGCGGCTCCACGATTTGTTATGATACGTTTTGACTCACGCCTTGACTTGGGACAGTCTTTTATATGATGTCCTGTCTCATGGCAATTGTAGCAGTCGAAAGGCCTACGCTGCTCTCTAGATGAATTGGACTGCTTTGCTGAACTTTGCTCTTTATTAATGTCTGATTGCTTACTTGACGGTTTCATCTCTTTCTTGGCATTGTTATAGCTTGTCTTTTTGCTGCTAACTGTAACTTTCTTAAAAGCTTTTAAGAGCTGCTCTTTATTTTTATAACACATAACACAAGCTTGATTTTGTAGCTGAAGGTCTGTCACACCGTCAATTATGTTATTAAGAAGCTCTTGCTCGCAGATGGGCACTCTGTTTGCTAATATGACTTTCTCGTGATAATAATTAGAAAACGTTTCGGAATATTTCCATGTTCTTCCTTCGACCTCTTTTCACAAAGCTAGCTTAGTACGTCGTAAGTCAAACATGGCACGTATATTTTTTAAAAGCTCTTGTAGACTTGATGTGAGATTTTCAGCTTTCGAATGAAACCAACTCATTGCACGACCTTTTAGCTTTGAACTGATCAACACACGCGTCGCGCTTTCATCGAGATTATAACTTGCACGTAAGAGTTTTACTTGCTGCTCCCATCGCCAGAAGGTATTTTCACAGCCGTCGAAATCGCTAAGCAAATTGCCTAATGCACGAATGCTTATATTTGTCGAAACGATGCTTTGTCTTGCCGAACTCGCCATGCCTCTTGCGCCATTTGCCGTATTCACAGATTCACCGTGGATGCTTGCTCTCGTCAAATTAGATCAAGTTCTCTTTGCAATAGATCTCTCTCTTGTGTGACGAGGTCTAATTCACGATCTGTGGTGCCATTACCTGCAAGACCGTTAAGCAGTTGCGCATTCAGTCGTTGTTGAGCTTCTTTTGCTCCTGTGCGTCGTCGCTCTTCATCTAGCTCAGCCCAAATATTTGGATGCGCTGACTCTAGCCGGGTAATCATTTCGGCTTTAGCTCCGCTCGCCGATAAATTTCTCTGTTTAGGAGATCCTCATGTTCAGCGTCGGTACAATCGGTTGGCGTGCGTTCCGCCATTTTCTATATTAAAATTGATTTTTCACTTAGAAAAGTTTATAGAAAATAAAATATTTTTTTATGCACTTTTTTCTATGATGTTAAGCACTTAGCAATATTTTACGATTAACATAAAAAGTCACTTGCGAAAAAGATCGATCGTAAGAGTACCACAGTTATCGGAAGAAATATCATGCACACAGCATCCATCCGTACCGTAGGAGCACAAAGCTTCGTTATGATCGAATTTTCTTTTTCCTTGCGATACGCAATGCACGATCAAGATCACAATCAGAATGCTGAATCCCACTTCTGAGTTTTGTAGGATGCAAGGTAGGTTAAAGTAAATTTAGACACTTGGTCAAAAATAGAAAAATTATTATATTAACTTATAAAATCGTTGATCGTTTACATGTAGTTGCAACGCGAGTGAGAGAGTTTTCTAAACTGTCGTTAGCTTTAATAGTCTACGCCTTAGTTCTCTCTCTCGTCGTCGTCGCTTTCCAAAAACGGTTGGAGCATTCATGCTTAAATGATTAAGAAAACACGCCCGCGTTACAGAATTGATCCTGCACTTTTAACTTTTTCCATCTCTTGTTAGCTCCAATCACTACTATAAGTCACTGCTTCTAATTGGTCTTTTGTGCTTTTCAGTCCTTAAATGCGCGCACTATTTTTAAATGCGGGAAGATTTAAACTTTATTTTACATATTGTATATGTATATAGACCGGAAAGTATATATATATATATATATATATATATATATATATATATATATATACTTTCCGGTCCTCAAACGCGCGTTTCCAACGCAAGCGCCATCTTCAGATGCAGGAAACTCAAACTTTTCGAAGGAATCTCTCACTGGAAAAAATCTATCTTTCTCTCTCTCCATCAGTGATGGATTTTGAAGATGCTTTTATGGTATCAGTCAGCCAACTTCAGAGTATATACTATAGAATAATATTTTCTGCTGTTACTCTGATTCCATTGTTTACTCTGGAGTTAGCTAATAGGTGTCGTAATATATAGATATACATAAATGTATAACGCATCCTCGTCATCCATTATTGCTTTCCATAATAGCTCCTGGTTAACTTCTGGCCTCGTAAAGAAAAAAATCTCTAGATTGCTCAATGAAAACTCTTCTTTTACGAATAAGATCCATATTACAAGGCCCTGTAAGATGAGACTCCAGAAACCCATAAACCCCATGATGGAGTTTGAATACTATAGGTTAATGAAGACACCAGCCCCTAAACCTGCGATACAGAACACACCAACACCTCAAGTAGTGTCACGGAATCCACCAGATGCCCTAAAGAAGGACTAATAGCACTAGATAGAATTTATCCTTCAGAACAGGAGGAGTTTGATGATTATGGAGATGTAGACGAAGCTTACGCCATCTTCTTTGACCAAACAGGCTTCGAAATTCCTAACCAACCAATACTTGGTGTGGTACGAGAAGATTCACTGAGTGAACCAGCAGATATTCACTCAGTGGTCAATAGAGAGCAGTATTAACGGATCACAAGTAACGTACTAAGAAAAAACTCCAAAACAAGGAAATAGTGGCAACAGAGGTGGCGAAGGAGCAGGAAATCATGGTGTCAACCAGTTAAAAGACAACCATGATCAACAACAGCATTTACGAAGGGAAAGTCAAAAAGATCATAATGATTAAGGAAATAGAAGAGATTGAAAAGATAGGGAAGATAGAAGAGAAGAGATATAAGAGATAAAAGAAGAAAAGACAGAAGAAATCGAAGAGACGATGATTACAGCAACTATTCGTACAATTCCAGTGACACTAAAGGCTATAACGATATATAACAGCCAAGAGGAATACCGAAGACACCATAGCAGTTCAAGGCAGAATGTAGATAGAACTGACCGGGATAACGCGACAAATAAAATGCTTCAAAATTGAAAAATTTCTTTTGGCAGAGACAATTGAGAAGGATTGGAGGAGTTTCTCGCCAGGCTCACAAGGAGAGTCCATGACATTCGGGTCTTAGATTTTTTTTATACTCCTAGTATAGGTTTTGGACATCTAAAAGAGTAAATTGGTGCAGCCATTCAGTGCAACAATTCTCTGTTCTTGACATGTTCAACTTTTTCAATTTTAGAAACATGCCTTCGACGAAAACCTATAATTTTCAATTTTCTTGACTATGTATATTATTGTCATGTATCTAGGTTTTGTTATGTTTTATATCTATAAAATAAATATAAATATATACAATTTATTAATAAAATTTAATATTATTACTTTTATTTCTACTTACCACCTGAATAATATCCAATTTTTTTACAATAATTGTCGTCTTTATCAAAAATTGTGTATCATTCCTTATTAAATGATTGTAATTTGTATTAATTTTAAATGTGTAATTATTTTCTCTTAAATAATTATTCAACACAATCTGATTCATATTTTACAATATGAATAACTAATTTTTTATAACAATTATGTCATAATCATTTGTAGGACGACTCTTTCAAAATGCATAAAATATACTATTCCTAATTGTACAAATCTTCTTTAATTTAAAACCATTTTTATAAACATGTTATTGTATCTTCTTTGAATAAAATGCACCTGAAACAAATAAAAATAAGAAACAAAGTATCATTTCTAATAAAAAAAAATTCTAGCCTAAAAATTTAAGTTTATACTTATCTGAATTTTAATTGCTGAATCATTAAATGTCCTTATCCTTTTTCAAATATGATACAAAATCTATTTTTTTATTTTTTATATTATTTAGATTATTTATTTAATTTTTTAAATAATAATAAAAAGATTAAAACTGCAAAAACTAAAGCACTGATTTTAAAGCACCAAAACAAGCTGTAGCAGAAGATATTTATTTACCCTTATAAAAAAAATATCAATACTTGAGAGCTCTCTCTGAACGCCATCTACCTGTCAGAAATAGAAAAATGACGTTTAAAATTTGAATTTTTTAGAAGAATAAAAATTTAAATAATTATAAATCTTAACTGATTACGAAAGAATTGTTTAAAACTGATACTGGCATTTTAAAACTTTTAAATAGACTTTTTAATTTGTTTTCTTTTCATAAAAAAATAATTTCTTATTTAATTATTTATTTTATTTTTTTAGTTAATATAATTTATTTTCTTTTTTACAATATTATTACTAATATATTTAATTTTATAATTAACCTCATTTATTTTATTAAAATTAATTACAAAGGTAAGATTTTGAAAGATTTTCAATTATATGTAATTGGATTTATTTTTAGATTTTATTATTGTAATATTGTATTCATCATCTTATTTAAATTAACTATCAATATTACAATTTGCGAAGATTTTTAAATTTGATTTTTTAATTGTTATTTAAATAATAATCATTTTTTTGTATATATATAGATTTATTTTATTGGAATATTGAACTAATCATTTAAATTTTCAATATTACAATTCACAACATTTTTTTTATTTACTTTTTAAAAATCTTTCAATTTTTATTTTAATTGATTTATATTTTATTGATTTCTACGTACTATTTAAAAAATTTTAAAATGGATTGTGATCCTTGTACGAGTAATCAAGGAGAAAAAAATCCTGATATATGTATGCAATTTGTATCAGCAAGTGTTTATAGATGCATACAAATTTTGCAAGAGAAAAAAATTATCTCTGAATCACCACCTGACTACTGCTCATATTCAATAGAGTCGATTAGTCAAAAAATGGCAGATATTTTGATTGATTGCATCAATGATTTACAATCATCAGCATTATTTTTATCAAATGAGATAACGGATTCAGAAGAAACACTTGTTGATGATAATATGGAGTTTAGTTCAGAATCTGAAGACTTTTCAGGTAAAAATATTTTATTAAAAATATTTTAAAATAAAATAACTATGTATAATAATACAAAACATTTTTAAAATAGAAAAAATCCCATCTAGTCAGTCTTGAGTGATTATGAACCTGCACCAAAAAAACCAAAACTTTATAATATAATTACTTTAAAAAAGAAAATTCAAGCAGTTAATATGAATAGAGAGTACCCCAAAAGAAAACTCTCTACTCTTCAAAAACTAGTGTGTAGAGGTTTGACTCAGTAAAGATGAATTGATTAGATGGCGAAAAGACATAATCAATGGAGGGACAAAGTTTGACAAAAGCACAGCAATTAAAGAATGGACATTCAAAAGATTCAAAGAAGCTCGGTTGAACAAACAACCAGTTTTTACTAGGAATCTTCAAGAATGAGGCTTTGCAAGCAGCAATGCAATTTACATCAGATACTTTTAAATTCGAAGCTTCTTCATCTTGGGTTTGTGAGTTTAAGAAAGATTATAAGATACGCCAGAGGAGAGTAACTAAATATGTTAAAAGTACAGAACATCGTTCATTAGAGGATATACAGAAGGCAGCTTCAACTTTTCAAGAAGAATGTCTCTCTCTCATTCCTAATTTCAATTCAAATTTTGTCATCAATACTGACCAAATTGGATGCGAGTACAGAGCTAATGTGCACAGAACATTGGCTACTGTTGGTCAAAAATGCATAGAAGTGCATCTCGGAGACCTAAATAAAGTGACACACACTTATACAGCGCAGTACTCTATAACTGTTTCTGGAAAGCTCTTACCTAAAGTTTTTCTTTGCTTGCAAGAAACATCAGGAAAGTTTGGTCCTCGAATTAAACCACAAATGGATGCACTAGAACAGGAGTATAAAAATGTATCCATAACATGCTCCAAGTCTGGAAAACTGACAAAAGTTTTATTTGATGAGTACACAACAAATGTTCTACAACCTTACGTAGGATACAATGATTTTCTTCTGATTTTAGATTCATGGGGTGGTCAATCACAATCCCATTTATTTGATAAATTTAAAAATGAATCAGGAGAGACATCGTGTACCATCAAATACATACCACCAGGTTGTACTCCTTACTGCCAACCATTGGACACCTATCTTCATAGACAGATTAAACTGTTTATAAAACGGATTCAAAATGCTACACATTTAATTCAAAATCAGCGACAACTAAACACTAGAGATGATGCTGTTAGAATACATTCTCTTGTTCACCACCAACTTTGTGCACCAATCTTTAATCACATGATTGAATACGCCTGGTATTCATCCAAATTAATAAATAACAGAGATGTATTTGTGAATGTAAATGAAGCATGTTTTTCTTTTTCACGTAATACAAAATGTGAATGCACAGAGGTTGCTTTCATTAGGTGTGCCTGGTGTAAAGAAAAATTATGTTTCTCTTGCTTTTTTGACACTTATCATCCTTCCAAATGTACACTATATTTTAAAAACGTTTAAATAGATTTTCATTTAACATGTACATAAATTGAAAGTGTGTAAATAAATTTTATTTTAATATTGTATTAAATTAAATTAAAAAATATATTAATCAACTTCTGTAAACACAAGACATTTATTATAAATTAAAATTTTGATAACTGTTATTAATTTTTTTTATTGAGCACTAACACAACAAATATTTGATATATTTATTTAAAACTTTAATCTTATAATTTAACCTTAAAATATTATTGTTTTTTATTCAAATTTAGAATAGAATTTAATAACATAATTTAATATGTAATTGAAATTCTAAACGATTACTTTTAATTTATTTAAGTAACATGTTTTTTCACTTTTTAAACAATTTATTATTATATTTTAAATTCTAATATATATTTGTTTTTTATTATATATTTTACTATTTTTTAACAATCTATGTCATGTGTCTGTCATGTCACATGTCATCATAATTAGTTCTGCTGCTTAATTTAGGCCCGAATTCATAGTAGCGTCTTGAGTATTGAGTATGACTTGAAACTTTAGTATCGTTACTTGAGTAACAACTGTTACTTCAATTAACCTCTTCATGTAACATATTTAGTAATAAAGAAGAGGTTAATTGGAGTAACAGCTGATACTCAAGTAACGATACTCAAGCTTCAAGTCATACTCAATACTCAAGACACGACTATGAATTCGAGCCTTAATAACTGAATCTACAACAAGATAGATGGAGTTATGCCTTTCTTGTAAAGGTAAATAAATATCTTCTGCTACAGCTTGTTTTGGTGCTTTAAAATCAGTGCTTTAGTTTTTGCAGTTTTAATCTTTTCATTATTATTTAAAAAATTAAATAAATAATCTAAATAATATAAAAAATAAAAAAATAGATTTTGTATCATATTTGAAAAAGGATAAGGACATTTAATGATTCAGCAATTAAAATTCAGATAAGTATAAACTTAAATTTTTAGGCTATATAATGTATCGAGCGGTAATTTATAATAAATGAGAGACAAATGTTACAATATAAAAATGTAATTTATTAATCGTGCAGTGGTACAAGATACTTTCTATGTCTCGGCTACGATACGACTGACTATACATGAAAATGCGTATCTTATATAAGCGCTCGTCCGCGCATGCTCAGTATAACAATCTTAGTACACTACAGACCTCCCGGTCTAAGTTTTTTTATTTATTAATATATTTTCCTTTTAAAACAATTACATCATTATTTGAGATTTATTATACAAATACAAATAGTTACAAATCTAATTTAACAACATTTTTAATTATGCGTTTAGGTCTCTGATTTACATTTAAACTCAAATCTCTTGATACTATATTCTTCTTAGGAGTAGTAGTCTTCTTTGGACGTGTTGATTTATTCAAGTTTTCTTGTACGTCTTGAGTAACAATTTCCTGTTTTATGGTAGGTGGATTATCCTTCATTTGAGGTTTATTTAAAACCTCTAATTCCTTCCCTGGTCCTTCCTCGGTAGGAAGTTTGTTTGCAGGAACATAATCGTACTTAGGCATAAGTGATCGTTGTGAGATAGAATTAGTGTGTGTAGGGTCATCAGGAACATTCGAACTCGGTTCTTTATCAAATAACGAACCTGATCTCCTTATCTGATCAGTGTGCCTCTTTTCTATTACAGATGATCCTGTGGTGTTTAACGTTTCACAAAGGTAATTTCTTTCACCTAGAGCCTTGTTAATGATTGCAAGTTGCCATGTTGGCTTCATTGGATTTTTATAGTTCCTTATAAGTACCTTCTCCCCTTCTGAGAAAAGGTCCGTCCTGTTACCTTTAAAATTCTCTACTTGGCGTTGGTTGTTCGTTTCTTCTGACTTATATCTTCTCAGTAAATCTAATCTGCACCTTGGTTGACGGTTTAAAAATCGTTGAGCAGGTGATTGACCTGTGACGCTGTGTGGTGCAATTCTGTACCCAAAAAGGTATCTGCTAATTAACGTAGGCATTTTTACCTGAGCATTTTTTGGATCGTTGATAGCTTTTTCAATTCCTCTTTTGAATGAGCCAACGGCATTTTCGGCTAAACCGTTAGTGGCTGGATGGTAGGGTGAAGATGTCCTATGTGAGATTCCATTTACTTTACAGAATGTTTCAAACTCTTCAGAAACTAGTTGTCTACCGTTATCCGAAAAAAGGAGTTTTGGTAATCCAAATCTCGCGAATATTTCTCTTAATTTCTCAATCGTTATTTCGGAATCCATACTTGGTACTGGTACAATTTCTGGCCAACGAGAGTAAGCATCTATTACCAGTAGATACACCTTGCCTCTGTAAGGGCCCAAAAAATCAATATGAACACGTTCCCAAGGTTCTCTTGCTTCCTGAAATTTGATTAATTTTGCCTTTTCCGGCTGTTTTGCCGTGATTAAACAGGCTGAGCAATTTCTGCCTAAATCCTCGATGCTTTTGTCGAGATTGGGCCACCAAAAATACTGTCGTGCTATTGCTTTCATCTTGACAATGCCGATGTGATTTCCGTGGATTTCTTCTAACAGTTGGTTTCTTAATTTATTTGGGATAATTAGTCTGTATCCCCACATCAAAAGATCATTATCTAAATGAGTTTCATTTATGCGGTTTGCATAGGGTTTTAATTCAGGATCGACTTGATCCGGCCATCCATCTCTCGTATACATATACACTTTGCTTAAAATTGGGTCCGTGCGAGTGAGTTTTCTTACATCGTCTGCGTTAACAGGCAGCTTCTCTTCGACAACGAAATTAAAATAATCTTCAGACTCATCGCTTGACGTAGTGATTTGTCGTGGAAGTCTGGAAAGTCCATCAGCAGCTGCGTTATTTACTCCTTTTATGTGTTGTAAGGTGTAGTCGAAACTGCTGAGAAATAATGCCCAGCGTTGGAGTCGGCCTGCCGCCATCTGCGGGATGCCCTTTTGCTCTCCAAATAAAGCCAGTAATGGCTTGTGATCTGTGCATAATAAAAACTTATTACCTGCTAAATATTGATAAAATTTATTTACGGCCCAAAAGATGGCTAATGCTTCCTTGTGTATAACGCTGTAATTTTTTTCAGATTTGCGTAGTACTCTTGACGCAAAGGCTATTGGCCTCTCCTCGCCGTTTGAGTAAACATGGAGCAGTACAGCTCCGAGTCCATCTTTGGAAGCATCACTGACTAGTTTAATCTTTTCGTCTGGGTTAAAATGAGCTAGGTTCCTGTCTGAAGCGATTTCCTCTTTAATGTTTTTAAAAGCCTTCTGTTGCTCGGAACTCCATTTAAAATTCGAGTTTTTTGTTGCTTCGTATAATGGTTTTATCTTGTCGGCTAAATGAGGTACGAATTTTCCATAGTAATTTACCATACCGATAAAGGCTAATAATTCCGTTGAATTTTCAGGTCTTTTTGCTTCAGTGATTGCAGTAACTTTTTCTATATCTTTGTGCAATCCGTGCTCATTTATAATATGACCGACGTAGCGAACCTCTTTTTGAAAAAATTTACATTTGTTTAAGTTTAATTTGAAACCTGCCTTTTTTAATTTAGAAAGAACTTGTTGTAAATTGTTTAAGTGCTCGTCGTCGTTCTTACCGGTAACTATGACGTCATCTAAAAAAGTGCCAACTCCTTCAATGCCTTGAAGAGTTTTTTCCATCCTTTTTTGAAAAATAGCACAAGCTGTTTTGGGTCCAAATGGAAGTCTTTTAACTTTGTAAATGCCCTTGTGCGTACTCCAAGCGAGTAATTGTGAAGTCTCTTCAGTGACTTCTAACTGGTTGTAAGCAGACGACAAGTCCAGTTTAGTGAATCTTTTACCTCCACTCACAGCGGCGAACAGTTCTTCAATACGCGGAGTGGGGTGCTTGACGTCTTCTAAAACCTTGTTAACCGTTACCTTATAATCGGCGCATATCCGTAAACCGCCTCCTCGTTTCAACACGGGTACCAAAGGCGTACCCCAAGCACTGTTGTCAACGGGTTCAATGATATCTCGTTTCTCGAGTTCATCGAGTTGTCTACTCATTTCGTCCCTAAATGCTAATGGAACTGGCCTAGGTTTGTGGAAAATTGGCTGAGCGTCCTCGCAGACTTTCATCTCAATTTGTTCATACTTATATTTACCAGTTTTATCGTCGAAAAGTTCTTTAAATTTATCTAGGATATTTTGCAATTTATCCTTTGCTTCTAAAGTATTTATGTGGGTTATACGGTAGCCTAGTGCATTCATTAAATCGCGACCGATCAACACTCTGCAGCCGTTTCTTACTACAGTGAGATTCGTACTGACTAACCTTTCGCCGCGCGAGATTTGTACGTGAATCTGTCCCACGGGTTTTATAGTCGAACCGTCATATAATTTTAAAATAGTGTCCGTTTTCATTAGCTTATAATTTGTAAGACGTTCTTTGTAGACGCTCTCCGGAATAACTGAACGACTAGCGCCAGTATCTATTTCGGCTTTAATCTTACATTCACCGATCATAATATCGGTTAATATCGGATCTTTTCTGTCGTTCAAGCTGAATAAATTTTCGAACGCATCATGAGAAAAATCGTCAACTGCTTCTTCAACGTAATTTTCACTAGATCCTTTTGTGTTTTTACAAATTTTTGCCAAGTGACCTAATTTTTTACAGTTATTGCACTTATAAGACTTATATTTACAGTTTTTAAAGTCATGATTAACACCACCACAATGGTTGCACTTAACCTCACTTTCATTTTTTTTCTTGCCATGGCTTTCAAGATTTTTTTGTTTAGCTGATTTTCCTTTAGAAGTCGATTTGTTATTCGTTTTAACACTGTGAACGTTATTGTCATCCTTTTCACTTCTGTGTGATAGCAATATTGCTTCTTTCTTTTTTGCTGTTTCTAATATATCGTTCAAACTTTTCGTGTGTTCTTCTTCGCTAACGCGCTCGAGAATTGGACCTTTTCTCAAGCCTGTCACGAATTTGTCTTTCGTCATCATTTCTAGTTGCGCGCCAAAACTACAATTGCTAGCTTTATTTTTGATGCGAACAAACCACTGACTTACCGATTCATTTTCTTGTTGCTTGAGCTCGTAAAATTCGGTTCTTTCTCTAAATACGGATATCCTTTTTGAAAATTGGCTCTTTAGCATGGTGCATAATTCTTCGTATGACTTCTGAGAGGGTAAAAGGGGGTGACATAAATCTTTTAAAACTTTATAAGCGTCTTGACCTATAAGAGTGACTAAGACAGCTACCCTTCTCTCTCCTACTACATTATTTGCGATATAGTACTGATTTAACCTATCGTGATAAAGCTCCCAATCGTCTCCCGCTTTGAATTCTGGCAGTGAGCCGATGGTCGAATAAAAAACAACGTTCGTAGAACTCGATGCCGTTGTTGGAGGTGCTGCGCCATTTTGGTTTTGTCCTCCGTCTCTTAAATTTGCGAGTCCATGGGCTGCGACTTGTCTTTCTAAATCGGCGGACAAAGCTCGAAGGTTATTTCTTTCAGATCGCAGCCTATCGATAACGCTCTGATCTTCTGCTTGTCTAGCTTGAAGCGTGGCTAATTGCTCTTGTAGCTCTTTTGCGCTCATGGCGGTTTCCCAGAACTTTTCCCGGTAAAAAAACTGATTTTCAGAAGCGACGTTATTTTGTAATAAAACGATAGTTCCTACAGTTAAACTTTCAGCACTATCACCAAAAAAGTTTTCCTCGTCGCCAATATAATGTATCGAGCGGTAATTTATAATAAATGAGAGACAAATGTTACAATATAAAAATGTAATTTATTAATCGTGCAGTGGTACAAGATACTTTCTATGTCTCGGCTACGATACGACTGACTATACATGAAAATGCGTATCTTATATAAGCGCTCGTCCGCGCATGCTCAGTATAACAATCTTAGTACACTACAGGCTAGAATTTTTTTTATTAAGAAATGATACTTTGTTTCTTATTTTTATTTGTTTCAGGTGCATTTTATTCAAAGAAGATACAATAACATGTTTATAAAAATGGTTTTAAATTAAAGAAGATTTGTACAATTAGGAATAGTATATTTTATGCATTTTGAAAGAGTCGTCCTACAAATGATTATGACATAATTGTTATAAAAAATTAGTTATTCATATTGTAAAATATGAATCAGATTGTGTTGAATAATTATTTAAGAGAAAATAATTACACATTTAAAATTAATACAAATTACAATCATTTAATAAGGAATGATACACAATTTTTGATAAAGACGACAATTATTGTAAAAAAATTGGATATTATTCAGGTGGTAAGTAGAAATAAAAGTAATAATATTAAATTTTATTAATAAATTGTATATATTTATATTTATTTTATAGATATAAAACATAACAAAACCTAGATACATGACAATAATATACATAGTCAAGAAAATTGAAAAATATAGGTTTTCGTCGAAGGCATGTTTCTAAAATTGAAAAAGTTGAACATGTCAAGAACAGAGAATTGTTGCACTGAATGGCTGCACCAATTTACTCTTTTAGATGTCCAAAACCTATACTAGGAGTATAAAAAAAATCTAAGACCCGAATGTCATGGACTCTCCTTGTCAGTAACTGTTGAAGAAATAAAGGTATGCGAAATGAAGACTTACTATGGTCATTACCCTGCGGGTTTACAAATGCAACTAGCATCTGATATCGAACCGAAAAGTTAAAAGTACATGACTGGAAAAGCTTCAAGAAAGCCTTCAAACATCAGTATGTTGACGACGTCAAGCGAATAAACCTTCTCAATGAGTTGAAAATACGAACTCAAGCCAAACAAGAAAGTATATCAAACTTTATATCCTGCTTTAGGTGTAAAGTAGGATATTTAAAAAATCTGCCATCAATGAGAACATAGATAGAAACAGCTTATAGGAATTCACTGCTAGAATATCGTAAGTTCATGACAGACAGGCGAGTAGATACCTACAAAGACCTCAGGCGATTAGGTCGACATTAGGAAAAATAGAAAATCCTAGATAATAGATATCAACTATCACACGCGAGAAGATGTGGATCCAAGATACAGTATATCAAGCTCCTAAGAAGACGAAAAAGCCTAGAATTGGTATTTTCTCGAGGAATTTTGAGAAATTAACAGTAAAAACTGCTGTTGTGACGCTAAACCTACCAACTGTAACGATGAAGCAAGTTTTTATGGCAACATGGCCTTCCAATGTATAACCGCCGGTTAAGAGTGCACCAACAAAACCCCAGTATGACCAAAGCAAACGATATCAGCTAGCGAATGAAGCTAGTGAAGCCACAGGAGAAGCTAGAAGTCTACCGCTTTATTTAGCGTATCATACCTCTTAGGCAGTTGGGCACAGAGCAAGAAACTGTCCATAAGAAATCTGTCTTTTATGTGGAGAATCGCATTAAGCGATTCAAAGAGATAGAAACTTACCCTTACAAATACCCTGGATGGAGAATGGAAGACGGATCACTATATAGATTTAGGGAAGAACCACTGCTCGACCCAATGACCCATGGAGAAGAAGGGTGGCGACTCGTAGTGCCTGTGGAGCACCAAGAAAGAAAACTGCAAGATGGACATTGTCATCCTTCTTTAGGGCATCTAGGACTAGAAAAGACCTATGAAAAGGTGATACTGAAATATTATTGGTAAGAAGTCTATTATGACAACACTTTATTTGTGAAGAGGTGTGATGACTGTCAACAATACGAATAAAAAAAACTGGACCCCAGAGATTAATGGGAAAGCGTGTCGTTGAGAGACCGTAGCCGGTAGTATCGGCTGATATGATGAAATTTTCTTCAACGAAAGGTCAAAATAAATACCTGTTAATCTTTCAGGATCTTTTTACTAAATGAATCAAGTTAAAACCGTTAAGAACTACTGACGGGAAAGCAGTAGCTAAAGCATTTAAGGAGCTGATTCTATTCAGATGGGAGACACCTAAATACTTGTTGACGGATAACGGGAAAGAGTTTCATGACAAACATCTAGACCAAGTGCTGCAGGAATACGAAGCATCTAGAATCTCGACACCATCACATCAATTGCTAGCTAACTTAGTAGAACGTGTAAATAGAACCTTGAATACCATGATATCAATCTTTGTAAAATAGGATCATAGAGCTTGGGAGCAGCATCTCCATAGAGTTGGACATGCAGTTAACACAGCGACGCAGTCGGACATTACCAGTATTCCTAAATTATGGGAGACACTCTATTTCTGTAAAAAGTTTGCAAAGAGAAGTAGAGAGGAGCAAACACATTATTATAATGAATCTTAAAGACTGTACAAATACAGTAAAAAGGTTGGACGCATTAAGAGATTTACTCATAACACTTAGAAAAAACAGGAAAAATAAGCGAAAGAGTATAATGAAGAGAGAAAAATACTAGGTTTAACGTAGGGGATATAGCCATGCAACGTTTACACATGCTTTCGAATACAGCTAACCAATTTTCCGCAAAACTGGCACAGAAATACGATGGACTGTTCAGGACTTCAGAAGTAAAATTACCATTAGTATACGTCGTCGAAACAGCAGTTTTAGCACACGTTTCAAAACTCAAAAGATATACACCCCCTAGAATTGAACCCGACATGAAACCTTAACCCTGATCTCTAATTAATATTAACCCATCATAGATTTTTTCTCTGTTATTTCCAAATATCTACTATGAGACATGCTGTGCGTTTACAAAGAGACCTTAGTTGGATAACTCATCGCACCATGAGAAGGATAACGGGTAAGCTACCCTTTATTTCACCTCCCCGCGATTCAGAAGAGACAAAGCCGGTAGTCGACCTATTTCACTAGCCCATAATGTGAATCTAACCTTTTCACATAATGGAGAAGCTAAAGAAAGCAGCAGAGGAGAAGAGACAGAAAGATAAGTAGAATAGAAAGTACTAGGATGGTGTTGCAAGAGATCTGCACACGACACCCTCAGCTACCCCCGCCTCAGAAAAAGTGATAAGAAGAAGTGGAGAGATAAATTCCTCGCCGGTGATAACCCTGGCGTAGAGAGTGAGGTTCAAAAAAGAAAGGTTAGGAAGAATAAAGCAGAGAAAAAGAAAAAAAGCAGAACAGAAGGAGCAAGAGGGACAAGAGAGAAGAGAATTAGAGAGAAAGGAAGTGGAGGTGGCTTGTAAGCAGACGACGAAGATAGAGAGAGAAAGAGAAGGAGAGGACAGGTTAAGAGAAAGGTTAGAGTTATAAAAGGCTATAATAAAGAGAAGAAGGAAGCAAGTAGCAGAAAGGAGAATAGCTGTTATAAATAGAGAAATAGAAGATGAAAGGCTAAGGATGCTACAGAGGTGGTAACAGGAAGAGTAAAGAGAGTCAAGGAGGTCTTGGGCAGATCAGGTAAATAAAGACGAGGACTTGACCCAACAACTACAAGTTACCTCGATCTCCGACCCTTGGATCAGCAATCACAGATCTGGAGAACAACAGCTCACCAGTGCAGTGACTCTCATTAACCCTAGGTTGGGACTGTCAGTGAGCAGAAGCTCAACCTGGGAGCTACTAGTCTAGGATTAAGGGATGAAATGAGAGAAAGAGATGAGCACTAGAGAAATGGACGAAAGAGGCACTCATGATCGTCTAGGCCAGGTAGATCCTCCACCTCTAAAAAAAAGACCCTGCAAGCTATAATTGGAAAATCATGAGTCCACCCGATCACTGACCGCCACCAGATCGCCGTAACCACCACCAGTAGGTCGTAATGCGACAGGGTTGCATGATGTTCCGGAATCCAGGTATCCAATCAAAACATCCAGGGCCATTTTTAACGACGTCATCAGAATTCCAACGCAAGCAAGGACAGTCCCCCCTCCCGGTACATGCTTTAATTGTTGGCAACGTGGAAACCGCTTCAAGGACGACCCCCGACCCCGGAATTACGAATTTTGCTGCAACTACAATCATCGGAAGTGAATTTGGCAGATTGTCCAAGTTTTAGTAAGCCACACTAGAGGCATCTTGTATCTTCATACGAGGACAACCCAAGGACACAGTATCCGGATCTAGGTCACCTGCACCACAGGAAACAATGGCAGCAGAACCCATAGACTAGATGTGTCGGTTAGCGCAGGCACTCAACAATCTCCCGGTCATGACCAGGAACGAAACTCTGCAGAAAGTCCTAGAGGAAGATCTAGGAGACTGGATGCTGCGTTTCATATAGACGCTGGCAAGGTTCACCGCAGCTACTCGAATCACCATCATCACAAAGATAATTCGGGAGCAACGATCTCTAAGAAAAGAAAGGACGGAAAAATGAGAAGTAGAGGGGATACCACTAGAAAAGGAGTACTGTCTAGGAAAGAAAATAGAAAAAGCACGGACCAGGAAGAATAGAAAGAGACTGACCCGAAAGAGCAAGAAGCAGACTAAAATAGGCACTGATAGTTGTTTTTAATGACTTCAAAAGAGGAAAAGGTTCTCAATTCAATTGAAACTAACAAAAAATACCTCGCTCCTAACGTCGCTCGGTTGAATTTTCATATATTATATTATTATGCATGAATTAGCCAATTTGAAAAAAAAAGAATTGACGCAACTTATGAATTTTGATATTGTAGTTTTGTACTAAATTGAATTCTTATGTTTTTATAAAAAAGATTAATTAAAGTTACAATGTGCATAAAAATTGTTTAAATACAAATTATATCATGATGATATAAGAATTTGTTCTACTAAATTGCATTAGAATCAATGGAAAAATATATTAGGAATTCATTCTTTTTAATCACGTGTTTCAATTACAAACTATGACATAATCGAAAACAGTATTTGACGTTTACTAGAACTAACAACTGCACGAAGAAAGGAAAGTATTGTTAAAATAGGTTCTAAATCAAGTATATCTAATTTATGTACTAAGATACTTAAAAAAAAGTGGCGATACAATTTCAACTAGTACTATAGCTTCAATTTCAGGGACTAATGTTGGTACTATTATATTATGAAGTAAGAGCATGAATTTGCGATGCTTAGTGTCTTTTTTTGGTACTAACAAGGAGAGTGTTTCACCTTCGGGTCACCGATTTTGCTCAAATTTTGGGAATGTTTTCTGGATGCAGAAACATGAAGAAAGCCAAAATTTCAGAGGCCAACGCTCAATATTTTCCTAGTTACAGGCCATTGAAGAAAATCACTAAAAAAGTTACTAGATTTTCGAACGCTTATAGTTCCTCAGCATTGTTGGTTAGAAGCTTATACCATTTCTTAAATGAAAGCTGAACTTAAATCCTTTCAAAATAGTAGTTATGGCATATCAAAATATTATTTTTTTCTAAAGTTATAGCGTTGTAAAGATTGGACCTGAAGTTTCCGTCTAAAATATTAATTAATAATAAAAGCTAAAATCGGGTCCAATCTTTATTACGTTCTAACTTTGGGAAAAAATAATATTTTGAGATACTATAGCTGCTATTTCGAAAGGATTTGAGCTCAGCTTTTTCAGTGATTTTCTTCAATTGCCTGTAACTAGAAAAATATTGTGCGTTGGCCTCTAAAATTTTAGCTTTCTTCATACTTCTGCACCAAGAAAACATTCCCAAAATTTGAGCAAAATCGGTGAGCCGAAGGTGAAATACTCTCCTTGTAAGACAGATATTTCATCTACTCGATTCAAGGGCAATATTTCGCAAAAAATGTAATCATTAATCTCTTTTCGAGCGGCTTCTCTTGTTGCTAAAATTAAAAATTATTAAATATAGAATTATTTACATAATATATAACACTTCAAAATTACTAATAATTAATATTTTAATTTGCGATATTCAAGGAATAAAACGATACATGTTTATCTTCCACATTCCGATTTAAAATAGTTACTTTTGAGTATTTAGTTAATTATTAGTAATTTAAAATTGATATATATATATATATATATATATATATATATATATATATATATATTATATGATTTACATTATATTTATCAACTGTTGGAAATTGTTACACAATTTAACGGGTTTTAAGGGCATGGCGGAACTTGCTACCTTCTAAAATAATTTATTAATATTTTAATTCCAAGTTCACGAGTAAACGGTACGTTGGATCAAGTTCTATCATAACAGTAAGAAAATTTGTAATATTAAACTTGAGTGCGGACAACTTACAGAATTTACCAAAACACTGTAAATAAAAAGTTATAAACAATTTTTCAGTATATAGTATTTTGAGGTTAGGTTTATCGAGCTTGATATCTAATTTCCATTCCAAGCTTATAAAAAAATAGCAAGTCTAAATGAATTTTCATTTTAACAAAAATTATTGTATTAATTTAGCTTTAGTGCGGACAAGTCATTACAATTGTTTAAATTATAAATTTAAAAAGATATCAATAAAATAATAAAAGCAAAAATTGTGTCCAGCAGCTTCGACATCCCGTTAAGTTAATAGGTATTGATTAAATTAAAGTTTTTCGCTCCTATCGTCGCTCGGTTGAATTTTCTATTATTATATTATTATGCATAAATGACTAATCTTAAAGAAAATAAGATTTAATTAATTTAAGTTAATTTTGAGTACTAAATAAAATTAAAAATAATTTGATGAAACACATTATAAAAATATATGTACACATGTGCTTAAAGTAAAAAAGCTTATAATTTATTCCATCAAGTGACTAATTTTCACTCTACTTCCATAAGAAAAACAAAGATAGTACGATATTTGATATAAATAAACTGAGAACTGGGAACTGAGTAACAACTATAATTTCCAGACCTTAATATATGATCATGAAATTGAATTATGAAATTAATTTTTACGTGAAACATGCTTAAAAAATACTTTGTGTTTATTTCTAATGAAAATATATTCACAAATGTATTTCATATATATGGAATACGAAATTTAAATAAAAAAACCATAAGATTAAAATACACATTTTTGGTTAATTTTAAATTTGAATATTTCAGAATAATAAAATAACTATTTGCAATTACAATAGAAGAAAATAAGCCCTCGAAAAGCAATTTCTGAAGTGGCAAACAATGAGTAATTTCAATAACCATGTAATACATGTAAGAATTAATAGAAAACTTGAATATTTAGGTCTGTAAAAAATCATGCTAACTCTCCTCTTCATTTACAACAAGAAGTATTTTTATGAATTTCCCCCTAAGACATCAGGATTTTCAGAAAAAAAATCATAAAGTTGGTACTTTTCCCAAAATTTTGAAAAATTTCCAAATTTCAAGGATCCATGGCTCTTGACCCTATTAATCTAAATCCTTGAAAATTTTTTTACACTTTTTGGGTAGCAAACAGAATATATTCTCAGAGTTTCAGCAATTTTTATTTTTTTGCTCTGCCAGTTGGTGTGAAATGTCCCATATATATATATATATATATAAATGTATAATTGCCGTTATCGTTATATTATTTTTAAAAATTTTATTATTATTTATTTATCATGTAACAATTAATTCATAGCATTTTTCATAATTTCTTTCATTTTTCAGCTTTTTAAGTGAAAAGACAGTAAATTAAATTAGTTAATATAAAAGCAATTCTTTTGTGAATATCTTTGAAGAATTATAATTTTCAATAATGGTTTTGACTGAGAAAGATAAATTGATTGTTTAAGGACAGGGATTGTATAGTGGAATTGCTTTCACGTCAACTGATATTCATATATTAGAATTTAATAATATTCCAAACCAGTCCACCTCATTCAACATGCAATTAACTTTACTAATTCAAAGACCACAATATATTAAATCAGTACTGATTGATGGAGAATTTATACAGTTATTATTTTCCAGAAATTTAGAAAAAGACCACCGGATTTGTGTGTATTATAATAACAAGGTAGTTCATATATATGACAGTTTAAATCTTAAATATATACAAGATGAGCATAAGATTTATATAAACAAATTATTTCCAAACAAACCAGAATTGAGCAGGGTATTCGAAACAGTACAATCACAAACAGATAATTATGATTGTCCCTTTTTCGCAATTGTTTTTGCTATTGCAATACTTTATATTTTAGGTCCATGTTGTTTAAGATATGATGTTTCTCAAATCCGATTACGTTTATCAAGAATTTTCAAAACGCAACCAATAAGAATGTTTCCAGTTTTACAAAATTATAATAATGCAAATATTAATCACGATAATGCATCAGACATGATAAGGAGGAGTTTTTGTCATGAGCAACGTCTAAATCAAATAACATTAAATTTAGATTTCGCCGAGCTTGAACTATCAGAAAAAAACTCACAAATGCATTTATTGTAATGCATTTATTAAAATGTATCGTGAACAAAGGAATTCGAATCATGAAACAATTTTGATCGAAATTGACAATGACATTTCAGATACAAATTTTTTAAAATCAGATAATGATATAATGGGAATCGATGATATTCACTTAAATTATAACGATAATAAAATTAGGACAGTTGATATTTAATTAAATAAAGAAAAAAAGAATCAAAAGAAATATATGAAAAAAAAGCTTTATTTGTAACAGGACTTAAGAGCATGACGAAGCTGCCCACCTTCTAATAATATTTCCGATCCTAGCTTATGAATAAATGATGCGTTTAATCGAGTTTTTTTGCTACAAAGTAAAAATTTGTATGATTAAACTTTAGTGCGGACAACTCAAGAAATCCACCAAAATATTATACGTATAAAAGTATAATAAAAACTTTTAATGTATCGTATTTTAAGGTTAGGTTTATCGAGTTTGATATCTAATTTCCAATCCAAGCTCATAAAAAAATAACAAGTCCAAATGATTTTTTATTCTAACAAAAATGATTGTATTAATATAGCTTTAGTGCGGACAAGTCATTATATTTGTTTAATTTATGAATTTAAAAAGATATTGATAAAATAAAAAAAGCAAAACTCAATTGCTGCAGCTCCGACATCCTGTTAATAGAAAAATGATAACAGAACAATCACATAAATATAAAAAAATTTCAGAAAAAGACATTATTATGAAAATGCAAGAAAAAAAAGTAATGATAAATTAGAACTAAGACGTGTTCAAGAAACTTTACGTAAAAAAAAGCTTATATGAAAATGAAAAAACGTCAACCAAATAAATATACACTGTAAAAAATTGCTTTGTAAAATTACTATCCTAGTGGCAATTTTTGTAACTTACTCTGAGAACAGTCTTAGAAAGTACTAATATCTATAATGAAATTAAAATTACTGTTCTGAGAGTAGGTTACAGAAATTGCTATTCTGAGAATCAAAATTTTACTAACCAAATAGTATATTTAAGCGAGATTAGTAAAATTACGTTACTGAGAATAGTTAGTTTACTTTTCAACTTTAATATTACTAATTTCAGTTATTAATATTACTGTGCTCAGAATATTAAAGTATTTACTACCTAGTATTAACATTACAAAGCAATTTTTTACAGTGTAAACAGAAATAAGAAAATACTAAGATAACAAAATAGCAATTCAAGAAAACAATGAGTACTGGTAAATTGGAACAAATACGTGCGAATCAGACTTTACGTAAGAAAGAAGCTTGTATAAAAATTAAAGAAAAAAAATCAAAATAATATGAAGAAAAATTAGAAAATACCAAGATAACAGAGTTGAAATTCAAGGAAAAAATGAGTATTGATTAATTATTACAAATACGTGCGAATAAAGCTTTACGTAAAAAAGAAGATTATATAAATATTAAAGAAATACAATCCAATAAATCTAAAGAAAAATTAAAAAATACTATAATAACAAAAATGAATTTGAAGATAAAAAAGGGTACTGATAAAATGAAACAAATACGTACAAATGAAGCTACACGTAAGAAAAAAGCTTACATAAAAACGAAAGAAGAAAAACCAAATAGATATAAAAAAAATTAAAGATATTAAGATATAAAAAATAAAATCAATTGAAAATAGAAATACTAATAAATTGAAAAAATTGCATAAAAAAGAAAAATTACGCAAAAAAAAAGACTTACAGAAAAGTTATTAATGAACAATATAATGAATATGAGAGAATGGTACAAATTAAAAATCAAAAATTGGAAAATGCCGATATTATTAAGAAAACACAAGTAGAAAATGATTGTTACATAGAATTTTACATATTAAAAGATCACGCACAAGGTGTAAACAAATAAAAATTGATGACAATAAACATGTTAATAATGATACTACAATAAATAAACCAATAGATGAAAAAAAACAAAACCATAAATATGATTCTTATCAATTAAAGATATTATTTATTGAGTGTGCATGATTGAAAATTGAAGACAATAATTATAATGAAAATAACAATAATTACGACTATTGTATTATAGTGGAAAACTAAGACTTTTTTTTTCTTACGTGAATATCTTTTGCATTATTGTCACATACATACATACTCATACACACGTGCATCTTTAACATACACATACCCTCATACACAATATTCGTCTCTCTGTCCCCGGCACTCCGTCTCCGTCTCCGTCTCCGTCTCTTCGTCCCTCCGTCTCCATCCCCCTGTCTCCGTCTCAAACTGTCTACTTCAGTCTCTCCGTCCCTCCGTCTCCGTCTCCTTCTCTCCATTTCTCCGTCTCCGTCTCTTTGTCTCCATTTCTCCGTCTCCCACTGTCTGTTTCCATCCCATCGACTTCGTCTTTCCGTCATCAACTCTTCCTCTCTGTCTCCGTCCCTCCGTCTTCATCCCTCCATCTCCATCTCCGTCCCTCCATCTCTCCGTCTCCACCTCTTTGTCTCCGTCTCTCCGACTCCATTTCTCCGTCTCCGACTGTTTCCGGGTTTCCAACTTCGTCTTTCCGTCACCGACTCTCTTTCTCCGTCTTCGTCTCTCCGTCTCCGTCTCTCCGTCTCCGTCTCTTTGTCTCCGTCATCGTCTGTCCGTCTCCATCTCCGTCTCTCCGTCTCTGTTTCTTTGTCTCCATCTTTATCTCCGTCTTTTTCTTTTTCTGAATCTTTTTCTTTGTTTTTGATTAACTAAGTACATTCTGGTTAGAATAAGTTTCATAGTTTTTATTCTTTTCGTCCATGTTTTATGTATTCGATTAAAAATTTTGCGGTATATCAGATAAAAAGTAATTATGTGCATCTAGGTCACTTTTATTAAGTTTAAACCACGCTGTTAGTGTTGTTAACATTTTTCTTATTAATTTCGTCTTTGGATCCTACTTTAAAATACACATATTATTCATTTCCATTATGTACGGTTAATCTATAAATTGTATGAGAAAGTTCACTAATACGCATGAGCAAGTATTACAGGAAATTGTTTTCTGGTCATCTGGAATGGCAGTTCATCATTTGCTGATAAAGTCATACGTTGTAAGGATATAGTGTTCCCTTTTTTACTTTCTGTTAATATTTGTGCAATAATAGTAAATTTTTCTATTTTTGTTAATCAGGTTGCGTTACAAAGTCCTTAATTTAAATTAACATTTCTTAAAAGCATTACTATAGCTCCTTTTTTTAATTGCAATCTATGTGGAGGTAAACCGTTAAGCGTTGAAGAATTTAGAAATGCTGTTGGCAAAATTGCGTTTAAACTTTCGTCATTTACATCTTTTGCAGAGTCAATGCTCAAGTACTCTATTACTGGTTCATTTATTTTTGATAAAATTTTTTTTATTATTTCTGTTACGTCTACGTTTTTCAGTGCTAATATAATATTTTCGTAATAGTCACAATTTTCAATATTTATATTATGCCTGTAAATTTCATCAATTAGATTGCCCTTTGACAATATTTCTTTTGGAATTTGTATAATTTCATATCCCTTTTTCATATTTTAAATAATAAATTTATGTGTACTTCTAGATTGAAATTATTGAATATAAGAATTTTAAATACTTCTGAAGGACAATGAAAAATGCTAAAATAAAAATTTTAAATGTCATTTATATAGATATTTAAAAATTCTGATTTATAATTATTCTTTAAATTTTAATAAATTACCACTTATTAAATACATAAACATACAAAAAACATAATCATCATAAAAACAAATTTTAATGTTCATTATTGAACATGGTTCATTTGAAGTTTTAAACTTAAGTTTTTTTGTGAGTTTGTTCATTTTGTTTTGTTCATTTTTTAGGCACGGCCGCTACACGGAAGTGCCTTATATTTTGGACATCGCGTAAAATGTAACCCTTTAAAATATGTTATTTTATGATGAAAAACTTATTTTTATAGCAAAATAAGACTATTACCAGGCTTCCTTAAAATGTATGTATGGATGTATGTGTGAGAAATAAAGTTTCTGGATTTTCTCGACGAGTTTTCATCCGATCTAAATAATTCAAACAGAGAATTATTTAAAATAATAACACAATTAAACGTTCCTATTTTAAAAAATTCGTTGAAAGCGTTTTTAAATAGGCGCCTTTTAAGTGGTCAGAAGAATGGATTTTTGGTAATAACTTGGAAAATACAATTTTTTTTTTTGAAAAGTATATAGAACCATCAACTTCAAAATTATTTATGCCTTTTTAAAACTTTCAGGGAAGATACCCTTTTCAATTGTAATACTTTAAATAAAATAAAATTATGCATTCTCTATCTCATCACATCTTTTTATTTTCAAGTGCTGTAAAATATATTAAATTTTACTAAATACCTACAAAAGAACTTGCCAGGCCCGTGGTATAATATTTTATGGTATAGTTAAAAATTGAAAGGTTTATATAGTTAAGATAAGTGAGAGAAAACTAAGAATTTTTTTTCGTATTACATCGCATGCATTACAAAAAATAATTTTCGAGGTCAAAATAGAATTTTGTTCATTGTATTAGGATGTATCTTTGTTCTTTATCGTTGAATATTAAATAAAATATTTTCTATCAATATAATACAGAAAAAAATCACACGCACCATGATGTAAAAATATATTGTACAATATTTTGAGCGGAATGTTAATGTTCTTAATAATATTCTTTGAATATAGAAAACTACTATCCATCGGATGTAAATAATCATTGAAAGGTGTATATATATATATAAATGGAAAATACAAAAATTAGTAGATCATGTTAACCATTACATAATAATAAATACGGATTAATTCTTAACGTTTGAACTTTACTATATACAAGTTAGTATTTATCCTTTTTTATTTTAAAAAGTTAGAACATAGAAAATTGGAAAAGCATATTCTATAAGACTAAATTTTTTTACTCCTTTACATTGACAATATATTGCGACAGATAAAAATTGTACATGTACACAATTGGTTTATAGATTCATATTTTTACTTATTATTCAACACACTTGAATTAGCTAACAATTCAATTATAAAGCGGTACTCACATACATTGAGCATTTCACCAGCAAAATATTAAACCACGGGCCTGGCAAGTTCTTTTGTAGGTATTTAGTAAAATTTAATATATTTTACAGCACTTGAAAATAAAAAGATAGTGTGATGAGATAGAGAATGCATAATTTTATTTTATTAAAAGTATTACAATTGAAAAGGGTATCTTCCCTGAAAGTTTTAAAAAGGCATAAATATTTTTGAAGTTGATGGCAGCAAATTCTCAAATTTAAGTTGTTAGAAGCTAATGGCTCTTTTGCCAAGTTTTTAGAAATAAAATTGCACAATTTTGGTCTTTAACCGTAGCATATTAAATGGAAAATTAGTCCGAAACTTTGAAGTTAATCGTTTCGGAAATTGTTTATTAAGTAAATCTTTCAACAGGAATAAAATAAAATAGATATCACTAAGATCAAGTATAGTTCATCAATGTTTAAGTAGTAATATTCACTCATAATACATATAATAAGTTGATCTGATAAATCATTTTTTTTTTCAATTTCGATGTGTACTATTATCGCTATCTTCATCTCAATAATCCCTTTTTTTCAAAAATTATTTGACGAGTTTTTCCAAATATTCGTCTATCAAAGAGAATATAAATCGAACATTTTATGGATTTTATATTATTAAAAAGTAAGAATTAAATACAGAAGTACTCGACGATTGCTTCATTGATTTCAAAACTTTCTTCAGCCGAAACTGTAAATATTTCATGAATTTTAGATTATTAAAAAGAATGAATTGAATACAGAAGTACTCGACGATTGCTTGATTGATTTCAAAACTTTCTTAAGCAAAAACTATAGATAAATCTAGTAAAAGGTATAAACTTAATAATAATTACTCAATTCATTTCAGTACTCTCAAGAACTGAAATTAAGAAAAAAAATATGATGTATGTAGTAAAAAAAAAAGAAATATTTAGAAAAAATGTTCTGAAGAATACTATACTGTTTAATAACTAAACTCGCCTAAAATATACTTATTTAAAAGTAATAATAATATAATAAAATAGTATTCATCAGTTTGAATAATGACTTAAAACAAAAAATAACAGACATAATATTCGAAAGCTTTGAAGAAATCTTATTACATTCGAAAATTAAAAGATAGTGTAATGATATTTTTATGAATTTAATATTATTTTAAAAAGAATGAATTGAATACAGAAGTATTCGACGATTGCTTGATTGATTTCAAAACTTTCTTAATAAATATTATTATACATGAAAAAAAACTGTCATAAAACGTCCTATATATATATATATATATATATATATATATATATATATATATATATATATATACCTGTGTGTGTATGAGGGTGTGCGCGCATGTGAATTGACATAAAATATCCCATGTATATGTATATACATATATTCATAAGCCCATGTGTGTTCGTGCATGCGCTATGACAGGAACAGTCCCATATATACATGAAGAAAAATATATATAAACTCAAGTACGTGTGTCATGCATGTTAATTGACATGAAACGTCCCATATGTATAAACCTGCGTGTGTACGTGCGTTCGAATTGACATGGAAAATCCCATGTTTATTAACGTGTATGTGCATGCATGCGAATTGACATGAAATATCTAATATATATAAACCTGTGTGTTTGTATGCGTTTGAATTGACATTAAAAATCCCATGTATATTAACGTGTGTGTGCATGCATACGCAACGACATGGACTGTCCCATATATATAAACCTGTGTGTGCATGCGTGCCCATTGACATGAAATATCCCATATATATAAACCTATATGTGCGTGCGTTCCAATTAACGTGAAAAATCTCATGTTCATTAACATGCGTGTGCATGCATGCGAATCGACATGAAATGTCCCACATATATAAAAAAGCCTGTGATTATGAGTACGTACGAGTTGACATGAAATGTCCATATATATATATATATATATATATATATATATATATATATATATATATATATATATATATATATATATATAAAATCCTGTGTGTGCTCAAGTGCATTGGCCTAAAATGTCTCATATATATATATATATATATATATATATATATATATATATATATATATATATATATATAAACCTGTATTTGCGTGCGTTCCAAGTGACGTGAAAAATCCCATGTTTATTAAAGGTTGTGTGCATGCATGCGAATAGACATGAAATGTCCCATATATATAAACCTAAGGGTACTCGGATGGGTGTGTGCACGTTGTCATGAAATGTACCACATATATAGAAAACCTGTAATTATGAGTACGTGCTAGCCGACATGAAATGTCCCATGTATGTATGTATATACATATATATAAATCAAAAAATATATGGGTCTACGGGTGCAAGTTGACATGAAACGGACCATGTATATATATATATATATATATACATAATATATGTATCAATGCGCATATACCATGAACATTAAAATATATTATAAAGCATCTATATTCGTTGATACTGCGCATTTCCGGTTGCGCAGTTTGTGCTGGCTGAAAACGATGAAAAAGAAAAAAAATAACGAGAATACATTTCGAAATTTTAAACTGCATTTTCTCGTGATTGAGTAAACCGATTGTGATCAATTTTTTTTTAAATTAAAGATAATGAAAATCTTTAAATATTATTAATTGTATTTATGTGTATATATCGATGTATTTTTATGGGATTCGATTTTGAAATTTTTGAAACTCTATTTTAAAATATAAGAGGAGCGCTTCGACGTTTTCGTATTCGTACCTTAACTCACCGTCGAGGCGCTACCACGCCTCTTGATAAAAGTTATAGAATATAAAAAAATTAATCTTTCTTATATCATACATTTTTCTTTAAAGTTAGTATTTTTCAAATCGTTCATGAAAAATGTTGAAATTGGAGGCTTTTTAATGATAATTTGATAAATATTATTTTAAAAAATATATATATAATATTAAAACGATGTATCTTATTTTTTCTATAAATTTCATTTTATATACTTTTTTTTAAAATTCTTTTTTTCAAGTTATCACCGAAAAATCATTTTTTCAACCTCTAAAAGGATAACTGTTTTAGAACCGCTCAAACGATTTTCTTAAACTGCCAGCATTTATTTGTATTATTGTTTTGAATCATCCCCCGTCAGAATGATTCAGTTCGGATAAAAACTTTATACAAAACTTTACTTTTAAGCTACCGAACTATAAAATAATTTTTTTTTCTTATAACTTTCAATAGATTATTCTATCCCAAACTTTATAAAGTATAAATTAATGAAAATATGTCTTTTTCTCACAACATAAATTTTTTCGAAATTAATCAACTTAATCCACAAGAAAAATTTAAATAATTATAAATTTGTTTTTTTAAATAAATAAAATAAATTCAAACCTCTTGTTGAAAGTTACGGTAAAAAATACGATGAAAAAAAGAAATAAGATTAACTTTTAACGCTTTTTGCGTTTGTAAATGATTTGTTTTAATATTCTTTATATATCAAATAGCGAGCACGAAGCGCGAGCGTTTTCGGTCGTGCCTTATATGCAAGAAGCGAAGCCTTTTGCATGCCTTGCATCGCAAAGCTCTGAAAGGACTGAGGTATGAGCCACAGTGGCCCAAAGGGCCGCTGTGGCGAGCTAGTTTGTTTTTATATAAACATTTTTTCTAAAACCTATTTTTCATAAAATTTAATATTTATAGAATTAATTAATGATAAAACATCTGATAAAAATCTCTTCTTCGCTGAAATTTTTTTTTTATTTCAATCTATACGTGCTTAATTTACCTTGCTCCTAACGTCGCTTGGTTAAATTTTCATATATTATATTAATATGTATAAATTAGCCAATTTCAAAGTCAAAAAAATTGCCTCAATTTATAAATTTTTATATTGCAGTTCTGTTTAAAATTTAGTTTTTATGTATTTGAAAAAAAGGCTTAATTAAAGTTCCAATAAGCATAAAAATTGTTTAAATACAAATCATATCATCATGATGACTGAAAAATTTGTTTTACTCAATTTCATTTAAATTATTGAAAAAATATGATAGGAATTTATTCTTTTTAATCGCGTGTTTCAGATAGAGGGACGGAGATAAAAAAATGGAGACGTAGGAATGGAGCAGTAGAGACAAAGCTACAGAGACAGAGAGAAGAAGACAGAAAGACGGAAACAGAGAGACATAGACGGAAAGATAAAAACGGAGAAACGAAGACGAAGAGACATAGACAGAGGGACGGGGAGACGAAAATGAAGAGACAGAGACACAGAAACAAAGACTAAAAAAAAGGAGTTGTAGGAATGGAAACAAAGACAAAGAGACATAGATGAAGGGACGGAGACGGAAAGACAGAGACAGAGAGGCAGAGATAAAGAAATGGAGACGGAGGGATGGAAAGAAGGAAACAGAGACAGAGAGACGAAGTGACAGAGATGGAGAGACGGTGAGACGGAAAAAAAAGATGGAGATGAAGAAGCAAATGTTCTGTATGTGTGTGTGTGTGTATGTGTTTATGTGACACGTATATGTGAAAATGTACATAGAAATATATATATATATATATATATATATATATATATATATATATATATATATACACATACATATATGTGTATGCGGGTATATGTATGTGTGTAAGTGTATGTGTGTGTATGCATGTATGTATGCATGTGAATGTGCGTATGTGTATGTGGATATGTGCATGGGTGAAGGTGCAAGTTTGTGAGTGTATATATATATACTAGGGGGGTACCCCCCTGCTCGCCCTGCTCGCCAGCCCCCCAATTTGTGATGTACTTATTCTTGTGTATACATACGTATAAATGCCTCATCTCTGAGGCGTACCCTGAGGCGTTGTAAGAGGAGGGGATGAGAAAACATTGAGGCGTCTCTAAGGCGATGTATAAGGCGGGACAAGAGGCATACAAAAAAATGCCTTATCTCTGAGGCGTACCCTGAGGCGTTGTAAGAGGAGGGGATGAGGAAGCACTGAGGCGTCGGTAACTATTTTTACGTTATTTTTAAAAATTTTTTAAAATATCACTCTCACAAACTTGAGGCGTTTCGAGGAATTCCTAAGGCTTACCTGAGGCGTCTCTGAGGAGTCTTTGAGGAGACCTATGAGATAATATGAGACGACAAACGTTGAGGCGATGTCAGAGGCGGGTCGAGGAGGGGGAGGGGGAGGCTGGGGGAGGAGGGGGTGGATGCAAGGATGCTATTTTTTGAGGCTTACGTCTATATAATATAGGAAGATATATATATATATATATATATATGACAATTATGCAAACGATACTTCCGGGAGGAAAATAGGCTTCATTCTTGACATTAATATAATGTTAGTATTATGATATAAGATGATATATAAGTAACATAATAAAGTAATAATGTGAATGTGCGTATGTGTATGTGTGCACATGTGTAGGTGCAAGTGTGTGAGTTTATATATATATATATATATATATATATATATATATATATATATACATATATGTGTGTGTCAATCCACGTCAAACGGATAATGGCTCTGTCCAAAATTGTAGATCACCAAAAAAATCGTGTATAGGCTCAAAATTTTCGTCTTACACTCTACTTTCTTTTGCAATGTGGCGATTTTAAAAATTTAAAATGGCGACTTCAATATGGCGGCTCAAACCTAGAGATTTCATAAAAAATTTTCGTAAATGGATTTTAATTTATTCAAATGTGATTATACATATTTTTTATATCAGAAATCAATTAAGCGTTTAATTTTACATAGGAATATAATATTGCACTCAAAGTAAAAAAAATTTACAATGTCATCACGGAAAAAAGTTTTCACCTTAAAAACTAGTGCTAGATTATAGAAGGTTAAAATTGCGTGTTTTATAATGAAAAAAACCATGACAGTATCATTTTAATCAATGCTAGTTTTACTATTTTACCTTCTAAGGTCCAGCACATTGATTTTCAATGACTAGCACGGTTTTTTCCAGTGCCAACATCAAAATTTAAGTTCTGCGCATCAGCAGAGAAACTCTAACGACTAGCACGGTTTTTTCCATAACAAATTCCAGTAGCCTAATATTTTTAGGTTAGAAACTTTTTATGTAAATATATCAACGAAAATAAAGTATCATTTATTTAAGGTAATTTATACTTACACTTGAAAAGATTTGTTAATTCAGTGAGGTTCCACTCATTTAATATTTTTTGTATAAAATTATCCATTTGACCCTTATTTCCTATGCAATAAATAGAAAAACTTTTGTGTAAAACTTCACAATCGTGCACACTGCTACAATCGAAAATTCGTATACACAAACATACACCAGCGCCGTTATTTAACGTGCTTGGCACCCGAAAAAACCGTGCCAAAGGTGGCACTGTAAATTCACGCGTCAGTTATCGAAAATAAATATTTATAGCACTAAAAAATACTACACTGGTATGAATTTTATTTGTGCTGTCAATAGAGCGAAAAAAACTAATGCCATTCATTACTTTAGAACACACTAGCATTGGAATTTAAACATCTAATCGAATGAAGCATTAGTTTTACCGGTGAAAACTTTTTTCCGTGATCGCAAGGTCATTTTAGAAAATAATGGTTATTTCTCGAATTACTCATTCATCAATGTTAATTAGTGAGGAAATGAAGATACTGATAGATAACTCGAGTCACTGAATCCAAGTCTGATGTCCGCTCAACCCTATAGGGTATACAAGATCTTCATCAAGGTCATTTAAAGGTCAAATCGCGAATATCTTTTATAATTTGATAAGATTAGGACACCTTCAAGTTTTACGTGACGTTGAATCCGAATTCGGGGTCTGTTGGAATGTCAAACGACGTTATTACGTAAAAATTAATTAAATATTGACTAACAGAAAATTTTTATTCCCTAAGAAACCACAGTTTGAAACGAATTTTTCTGTAATTATGTCGTTTGACACTCCAACGGGCCTCGAATTCGGATCCAGCATCACGTAAAACTTATAGGTGTCTTAATCTTATCGAATAATAAAAGTTATTCGCGATTTGACCTTCAAATGACCTTGATGGAGACTGGTAGGGTTAAGCGGATATCAGATTTGGATTCAGTGACTCGAGTTACCTATCAGTATCTTCATTTCCTCACCAATCAACATTGATCAATGAGTAATTCGAGAAATAACTATTATTTCCCGATATGACCTTCCGATAACATTGTAATTTTTTTTACCTCGAGTGCAATACTAAATTCCTATGTAAAATTAAACGCTAAATTGATTTCTGATATAAAAAATACGTATAGTCACATTTGAATAAATTAAAATCAATTTTCGAAAATTTTTTATGAAATTTCTAAGTTTAAGCCGCTATATTGGAGCCGCCATTTTAAATTTTTAAAATCGACACATTGCAAAAGAAAGTAGAGTGTAAGACAAAAATTTTGAGCCCATACACGATTTTTTTGGTGATCTACAATTTTGGACCGAGCCATTATCCGTTTGTCGTGGATTGACCCATATATATATGTATGTCACAATAATGCAAACGATATTTCCGGGAGAATAAAAAGCTTATTTCTTTGCATTAATATAATGGTATTAACATAATATAAGATTATATATAAGTAATATAATAAAGTAATAATGGAGACGGAGGGACGGAATCGGAGAGACAGAGACGGAGGGACAGAGATAAATAGACGGAGACGAAGAGATGGAGAGAAAGAAACAGAGACAGAGAGACGGAGACAAAGAGATGGAGATGGGGAGGCAAATGTTCTGTATGAGTACGTGCATATGTGTATATGTATATGTGTATGTGTGTATGTGTTTATGTGTATGAGTGTATGTGTTTATATGACATGTATATGTAAAAATGTACATGGGAATATATATATGTACATACATATATGTGTATTTGTGTATATGTATGTGTGTGTGTATGCATGTAAACGTATGTATATGTATGTGTGCATATTTGTAGGTGCAATTGTATGAGTACATATATACATGTGACAATTATGCAAACGATATTTCCGGAAGGAAAAAGGCCTAATTCTTTACATTAATGCAATGGTAGTATTTTATTTTATATTTATTTATTTATTTCCATGTGCAGATTATTACATCTTTTTACATATTTTGCCTTAACACGACATGCTGCGTTATCGCTGCTTATAACTAATAACGCTATGTCTATCCTAAAAATTCTATACAGATTATCCTCGCTTCTCTAATTAAATGCGCTTTTTTTCCCCCGTTTTCTTCTTGTTTCTCATTCCCCCCTTTTTTTATTTAATTTTTCCTCGCTTGCCTTAGCTGTTGTTTCAAAAACTCTACTGTAATTACATAAGATTTCTACCGGTTTTCCCGTAAGCAACTTTTTTTAAATCCTCCCTATTCCTGTATTTGTCCCTGTCAACTTATATTTTTCAATTTCTTTCACCCAATCTTCCCTGATATCTTTTTTATTCTATCACAGCTCCAAATATGAAAAATCGTTTCCCGATCTTTCTTGCATAATCTACATATCGATTCTTGAAAGTCTTTACCTTCTTCCCTTCCTATGCTACCGCATCTTAACCGAGCCCACTGTTCCTTGTGCACCCCTCTTATTCCTTCTAACTCCTAGTAACTTTTTTCACCTGTGTCTATTTTCCATTCCTTGTACATATTATTGTATTTTGATCTTTCAATTTTATTTTCTTCCTGTTGTAGTTCCTGTTAGATTTTTGTTTTTATGTTTTGTTCCATTTTAGCTTTGATTTGATCAATTTCTCTGTTTTCCCGTATCCAGTCTATTAGTTCCCCGTCTCCAACTTCTCTACAGGATTTTTCAAATTTTTTTCCCCACCTTGAAGCATTTTTGTTTTTTATCCCGCTGATCTCTTCTCTTGAACATATGTAGGGCCATCTTTCTTTATTCATATTCAGAATATTTAATACATAGTTCATTACTCCTTTCCTTGTTGTAATTTCTAAACTCAATCTTCCTGCTTCTCTTTTCCAGATGTACTCTGGTGTGTTATTATTTATCCCCAAGGCCATCTTGACGTATTTACTCTGAATTTTTTCAATCGCATCCCATCTTTTTAGGCCCCATGTTTCGACCCCATACATACAACCCGCTTTCACTATAGTTTCCAGCAAGTATAGTCTACTCTTCATGCTATCTATTTTTGCCCTTTTCCATATGCCCCAAATTGAATTGCACATTTTTTTTTTGCCCTTCCAACCACTTTATTTATGTGTGGATTTTGTCTGTTATTTGGTGTGAGCCACATTCCTGGATATTTGAATTCATCAACTACCTCGAGCTTTTCTCCTTTGTACTTCCATTCTTCCTTCTTTTTTCTTCTTTTTCCCCCATTTTTAAATATTATAATTTTAGTTTTTTTACTGTTTACTTCCATATCATTTTTTGGACAATATCTTTCTAGATCATTCAACATCTCTTATAGTCCTTCCTTTGTATCTGTAAAATGCTATCACATCATCCGCGAATTTTAAACATGAAATTTTTTTACCCCCAATCACCGTCCCTCCTTCATTCTTTTTTATCCATTCCTCCTCCAAGTCCTCAATATAGACATTGAACATTAAAGGACTCAAGGGACAGCCTTGCCTTACTCCTTTGCACGTTGTGAAGCTTTCTGTTATTCCCTCTGAGGTTATTATTTCGTATCCTGTGATTTTATAAATTCCTTTAATCATTTCTAATATTCTTCCTTTAATACCTATTTTTTCTAATTTTTTAATTAATTTTTTCCTGTTTATTGTATCAGAAGCTGTTCTGAAATCTATTAATGCCGCGTATAATTTATTTCCCTTATTTTTAATTTTATTCCCTATTATACTATTCAAGACAAATAAGTGATCCCTTGTTCCCCTTTTTCCTCTGAACCCTGCCTGACTTTCTTTGAATTTGTTGTTACTTTCTATCCACTTTCTTAATCTATTTGCTATCATGTTAGCTAGTAATTTATATCCAACATCTAACAACGCGACTCCTTGGTAGTTTGTTACCTCGTCTTCGTTCCCTGCTTTGTAAATTGGATAAAATCGTGCCTTTTCTTAGCCTTGAAGTAATTGCCCTTTTTTGAAAATTTCATTTTTTATTCCCGTTAATTCTTCGATCCATGCCCACGAAAGATTTTTCAAGAATTCTACTTTTAACCCATCTTCCCCTGCTGCTTTGTTATTTTTCATTCTTTTTAGCGCTGTATTTGTTTCCCACGCCTCAAATTCTTTATTAAAGACTTATTGCTCCCACTGATCGTTATTCGTGTTGCCTACAGTTTCTCCTATCGCTGTATTATTTCCCCCCCCTCTTTTACTCTCACGTTTAAATCTCCCGCTATTATAACCCCTTCATTGTTATTTACATTATTTTCTATTTCTTTTTTTAACTCTTTGAGCATTTTTTCTATCTTATCATTATTATAAATTGAAATAATACAAATTTTTTCGTCTTTGTTAATTTTTATATCTTTTATTATAATTCCGGATTTCCATTCTATTACTTCTATTTCTATATTTTTCCTTACGCCGACTAAAACTCCCCCTTTCGCCCTCCCTTTTTTGTTAATTTTAACTAATGCAATGGTAGTAATATAATATAAGATGATGTATAAGTAATATAATAAAGTAATAATGGAGACGGAGATACGGTCATGGAGAGACGAAGACGAAGAGGCGGAGTGACAGAGTCGGAGAGACGGGGATGAAGTGACGGATATTGTGTGTGTATGTGTATATGAGTAAGTGTATGTGTATGGATACGTGTATATGTGTGTATGTGTATGTGTGTATGTGTATGTTAAAGGTCCACGTGTGTATGTGTATGTATGTATGTGACAATGATACAAAAGATATTCACGTAAAAAAAAAGTCTTAATTCTTTGCTTTAAGGGAAGACACAAGTAAAACACGAAAAAAATGAGGTTTTTTAGTTTTAACTTTTGATCCATAGCACCTACAATGTTATCCATGAGGAAGCGTTAAAATGGAACTAGTCCCACAGTTTTTAATATTTCGAGCTGAAAATTTTTGAACAACATTACGCATGGATAACATTGTAGGTGCTACGGATCAAAAGTTAAAACTAGAAAACCTCATTTTTTTGTGTTTTACTTGTGTCTCCCCTTAATATAATAGAAGTAATTTTTTTTCATTCATTTTCTGGAACTGCAGTCAAGCTAATTTTAACAACATATTATAAAAGGTTATAAAATGTTAATGTAAAAGATATGAATATAGCTATATTTATATAAGTAAAGTAAATATAGAGAGGAAGCTGAATATTATCAATTATTCGTAATTGTAATGATATTAATAAAATATTAATAAAAATATTATTTTTTCATTATTGGTATGTAATATGAGACTTGCATGTAATTAAGAGAAGAAGTTTTTTATTATCTATCAGTAATAATTATAATCATGCAGTATTAATGAGTTATAATTATAATCACAATGATGGAATGTGAATAAAAATGATCAATTTTCATTATTACAACAGGATATTGAAGTAAGAGAATGGAATAAGATGGAGCCGAGGGGGGGGGGGGTGCACACAAATCAAAGGGGGTGAGGGTGAGGTTTTAGGAGGAGGAAGAGAGGGGGGCCTTTTTGTTTCAAATAACGTAAATAACAATTTAGAAGAAAAATTAGAGGTCGTCAGTAACTCATTCGGTAGAGCGATGGATCCGTAATCTTGAGGCTCCAAGTTCGATTCGCACTTTCGGACGAATGATACAAGCACCATTGTACGTTACATGTGCTTCGTTCACAAACACACTGACGACCATCCGTCGCTAATTAGCATAGCAACGATAGCATACAATACAGCGACGTTAAACAAAAAAAAAGAAGAAGAATTACAATGTAATTTGAGGAGTGACTATATCGACGGAAGGCTAGGGGACCAAGGGGGCTGGAAGTTGCTTAAATCCTGATCATACAACTATATATATATATATATATATATATATATATATATATATATATATATATGTTTATTCTGTATATGTGTATTATTAAAAAAAGCTATATTTATGAAATAATTATCAATTAAAAATTTAAATTAATTTATATTACATGTTATTTTATTTAAGTGTAATGTGTACGTCGTGTAAGGTTTTTTTTAATAGCCCATCAATTAGGCAATTTTATTCTCTGACAATTGATAAATTAATTCTTTTTTTTTTTTTTTTCTGCCCTAGTGGCCCCGGTTTTTTTCGGCTTAAGAGCCAAGTCCTTGTTCTTACCATATCCCATCAAATTTGTTGTGACTTGTATTCGCACTACCAAACACTAACTAACCTTAATTCTACCCGATCCCCGAGAAAATCTTGGACTGCCGCGTTCCAAGAGCAGTCGGTAAGTAGATTTCTACGGTCGGTTCCCGCATTTGCCCAAGCCTAGACCAGTGACGTAGGGAAAACTCCCTCAGGAGAAAACCCACGCCAGGAACATTAACCCATCGCACTCAGAGATTCTTTTTCCAATGAAAAAAGCCTGAAAAAAATTTCAAGAGTTTTCACCGGGAATCGAACCCCCGACCGCTTGGAGCGAAAGTGTAGAGACCGTATAAGACGTGCGCCTTAGCCGGTTACGCCACTGACGCTCTGATAAATTAATTCATTAGAACATTCAAAGATATAACTTTTATTGGTCAATATAAAATAGTGTTAAATTAAAAATTTATTGATTTGTATTTTTAAAAATGATCATAAATATTTTTTAGATCAAACATCTGTAATATATTACAATGATAACGTTTGAATAATTTTTTTAACAATTTAAGAGTAATTACTTTCTGTTCAAATACAAATACCTACATAAATATATATGATCAAATATGTATTTGTGTAAAGTGATTATCAACAATTAATTCAATTATTATTTCATATATTAAATTAGAATAGTTTTGTTTATTGAGATTCAGACATTTTAAAAATACATCATCCATTATTGTGTGTGTGTGTGTGTGTGTGTGTGTGTGTGTGTGTGTGTGTGTGTGTGTGTGTGAGTGTGTGTGTGTGTGTGTGTATGTGTGTGTGTGTGTCGGTGTTAGTGAACGATCATGATGTGCGTAGGTTTGTTATGCGTGTAGTGTTTTGCCAGTTAATATGCATATTGATACGAATAGGTGTACGTTTATGTTATTGTGTTTTTATGTATTGGTATAAATTTGTGTATTTGTGGGTTTGTGCTGTGCGCGCATATGATCATGTATGTATAGGTGTGTGTGTTTAAGTCTAAGCACAGACGTGTGTGTTGTTCCGTCACAACGTATCTTTTATATTACTTTTTAATTTATAATTTCTATATATCTTTTTCTTAACATGATATTGATGAACTAATTAAACAGTCATCGAACAATAGAAGAATGTGTTAACCTAAGCAGTAAAGAAACTTTAAGTTGATATTAAGCAACAAAATTCGTTGACTTGGAAATTATTTATTCATAAAACAAGCAAGATCTACTTATTACTTAATGAAATTATGTCAAGATAAATCTTATAAAAGCCGACTGAAATTAACGACAGTGGGCACTACCCCAGGATCATCGTTGATACCAAGTCGCAAATCCTGTAATTCAAATTTAAATTCAAATTCAAATAAAGTTATTGTATTCAATATTAATTATTTTTACAAGTGTCAATAAATATCTTAAAAGTTTCTTATATTCGACTCGAGTCTTATTTCAAATCGTGCCTATATCTATTCTTTGTCTGTCTGTATCCAGCCTTTATCTACTTGAATCAATCAAGGTAAGAATATTCAATTTATATATTCTCTATTCAAGTACTCTAAATAAATATTCTTCAATATATTTCAATTGTGGGATCGGTTTACTCAATTAAATATCGGTGGAGTTCATTTCACCACTAGATTATACATATATTTATCTTTCATAATTATAATTTAATAATTAATTCAATCATTCCAAATTAATTCAAATTCATATTTAAAATCATACAAAAATATTCAACATAATAAAATCATACACTTTTATTTAGTCCTGGTGAAAGCCAGGACTTAACAGTGTGTATGCTCGTGTCAGCTGAAAAGTAAGTATAAAAAGTTCATGTTGGTGAATCACGAAGAAATTTGTGTGTGTGTGCGTGTGCGGGTGCGTGTGTGTGTGCGTGTGTGTGTGTGTGTGTGTGTGTGTGTGGAATAAAATATATATATTCAATTAATGTCATATTTTTTTTTTCATATTCTTACATTTACCTATAATTTTGCAGATCCTTATCGATGGGACTATACATTTTTAAAAATAAATGTAAATAAATTTAAATAAGAACAATTATTATAAATCATAATTTTATACCAGTTTTTTATGTGCTAACACATAATCAAATTTCATATTAAATATAATATTTCATATTTATACATACGATATGATTCGATAAAAGTAAACTTATTTTATATATATATATATATATAGATAGTATCATCTTATCAGTTGTGTTCATTGTACTAAATTTAACAAATGATTAAATTTAGTACAACGAACAACATATTTATGATTTTAATTTTTAAAGTTCGAAAAAAAATTGAATACATATTTCATATTGAAATACTATTGTGAATGAAATTAGCAAATTTATATATAATAATATAAGATATGAAAATGTAATGGAGCGACGTTAGGAGCGAGGTGAATTTCGCTAGCAATAATTATAATAACAATCATAATATTGTATTGAGCAAGTTTAATGATAAAACAATAAAGTGCAAGGTAGAAAAAAATTAATGATATTAAATGAAAAAATATTAACTAAAAAAATTAATTTCAAACTGATTGGTTGTATAGCAAATATATATTTCGATGAAAATCTCATGTCTGAAAATAACATTGGTTTCATGACAAATACATGTGTTTATTGTGATGTGAAACATTTTGCTTTCGAATATACTAAAAGTAACGATTTCTCCAATTGTTGTCATATAGGTAAAGTAGAATTGTTAGAAAATCCTCCTTACCCAGAACAATCAAAGTTTTTAGCAACTGAATTAACGGAAGAAATTATTGATTTCCGACGAAATGTTAGGTTGTACAATAATGCTTCAGCATTCGCAAATTTTGGTGCCAATTTTGATACATTACAGGGTATAGTACCACAAGTTACTAGAATATGTGGACAAATTTACTATAATGTAGATGCGTTACATCCTAATAAATATGAAGCACGTAAATGTGGACAATTATGTATTTTAGATAATGAAATGGCAACGATTGAACGGAATAAGTTTAATATAAATTTAACATTATTAAAACATTTAAATATCTTAATAAGAGACATTAACCCTTATGCTAAAGCCCATTAAATAATACATAAAGTAGAAGAAGAAGAACTACAACGATGTGCAAAAATCTATTGTCCTCCAAGAACTGTTACTATTTCTACTGTCCACAATAATAATTTGGATAAAAATAGATATAATCTACCTACCTTGCAATAGTATATGTTGCAGAAGACAATCTTCCTCCTATTGAACGTGATATTGTCATTTACTTCAAGTATGATAAACCAATTAGTATACCGACAATTAGCAAACATACAGATACTATGACATATCCGCTTATTTATCCTAATGGTGGTTTTGCGTGGATGCCAAATACGGAAAGTAAATTTGGAAAATCTAATATTTAAAATTTAAAATTTCATAATTATAGATTTAGTGTTAGAAATGAATTTAATCCATTCCTTAATTTGGGAAAATTATCTGAACAGTTCATTGTTGATACGTTTAAAAAAGTTGAAATCTCCAGATTATATTTTATACGAAAAAATCAAAACGTATTGAGAAGTGATTGTTACAAAGGTGTTATGGACTATTTACAGAACAAAAAAAAATTAGATTCTTCAAAAATTGGAAAAATGGTAATATTACCGTCAAACTTTACAGATAGTCCACGACTTTTAAAACAGAATTACATTGACTCAATGACACTTGTAAATTATTGTGGTAAACCTGAACTTTTGTAAGTATGACCCACATTGGAAACAAATAACTGAAAACTTGGAAATTTATGAAAATGCAATAATTAGACCGGATATTATAACAAAAGTATTTTATCAAAAAGTAGAAGAATTCAAAAATTTAGTAATAAAAAAGGGAATATTAGGAAAATGTATTGCATATAGTTATGTAATTGAATTTCGAAAACGAGGATTACCGCATAAACATATGTTAGTAACAACTTACTCTTGAATAAAAATGATAAATTTGATATTCTCGAAAAAGTTGATAAAATAATAAGTGCAGAAATCTCAGATAGAGATGTTTATCCAAAATTATATAGTATTGTTAAAGAATTTATGATACGCGGTCCCTGTGGTATGCAAAACATACATTCCGAAAACTATATAATATAATATATAAACTATATAACCTAAAAGGATGGAAAAAAGTTAAAACCCTTCCTATTTTCACAGGAAATGTGGTACAGGGCCAATTCTTGCAAAAAAACTTGTATTTTGTTTGGAAGTACTTGCCTGAATTTTTTCAGATATTTCCTGGAGGTGCGCCATAGTTAAAAATGCAAGAAACTCATTTTTTTAACGTTTTTAATTGATCTCAACTCATTTGCAGACTTTGTATTATTATTTATATTATGAAATTGTATTCTAGAACTTTATTTATGAATTCAATTATGCAATCAAGTCAGAAAAATAAGGTTTACAAATATTCGAATCATATTTTTTCACGAATCCACATTTGAGATTATGTATTTAAACACTTCTTGTATGATTTTGTTGATATTTTACTATTTTATATGTGATAAAATCTTTCAAATATTATATTACTTCAATAAAAGAAAATGTTTTGATAAATAAGACATTTCACAGGTAGAGCTATATTAAGTACGGTCAAAATATCAACTTGAGATTACATATGAGTTAATGAATTTATATTTCGTAAGTAAAACTTATCGATACAAACATTAGAATCATGATTTAATAATATGAACCTTGACTTTGGCATTTTTAACACTACGTAATCTAAATCTGCACTTAAGTCACACTTTTGCGAGAGCTATGTGGTCTATTTTTACACTGTGTAAAAAAATGTGAGCATGCGAGTACATTGGAATTTTGTTTACATGTCTCATATTATTATTACAATATTTAATATATTTTTTGTTAAAAAGCGCATATTATTCGCAATATTTTATGACATTTGCAATCGTTTTAAAGATTATAAATAAATTTTACACTCATGTCATGTATTGTATTATATTATCTCCATTGACATAAGTACGTATTCAGTAACGTAACTCAAGTAACAATCGTTAGGCTGGAAGTTATAGCCTTTACTCAGTTCTCAGATATTCTATCTATGTTCTTCTTATCCTTTTTCCATAAGATAAACAAGGATAGAATATTTGAGAACTGTGTAACGACTATAACTTCTAGCCTTAGACTTGAGTTGGGTCTATGAATTCGAGCCATAAAAAAACATTATGTTAAACGCTATTTCATCACTAAAAAAAGTAACATGTAAAATATTTTGTAAATGAAATAACGAAAATTAGTATTGAAACAGTACTACAAATATTAGTATAAAAAATAAAATCCTATATTTATTAATTTTATATATTACGGTCACCTATGGTGCCGAGCTTAATTTTCGACTTTTGTGAATCGTGCCTTACAATTTACATACGATATAGGACATTCTTCACATATTTTCCATAGGTGAAAAATATACTAGTTAAGGAGGCTCCATCGCGAAATGTCGCAAATCAAGACAAATCAATTTTAATAGTTTAAATAACGCTGAATCTAATGGTATTCTTATTTATATACATAACCGATCAAAATCTCGAAAAATTTAAGTTTAAAGTTTGCCTTTTTAACACAGGCTCTTATGGTTGACATACTTAAATTGATCTATAATAATTCTAATTGGAATTGTCAATAAAAAGTAGTGTGTAGGTCTTATAGAAAAAAACTCCCTCTTTAAAATGCTGTTGTCAAAGATAAAGGTAGCCGATTGATAAATTAAAATATTATCGAAAGAATTAAATATATTATGATTGTAGATGATTGCTGACAGGAAGTCAATCGGTAAGACATTGTTGACGTCTCGTACGATAAACGCGCGTAATTTGAATTTAAAAAAATAAATAATTAAATTAGTATAAATTTAATATACGATTAATATTGAGAAGAGGCCGAACTATCTGTCTTTGTCTAATAGCGTTTTTCATCATTTATGTAAACACTATCCGGTATAACAAGAAAAAAATAGCAGCCCCCGCTAGATATTAGTATAATAAGTAAATTTTGTGATAACAACCAAATTTTTTCACTGCGTAGTTTTTGAATAATTAGAAACCTACCAAAAAAAGATAGGTTATATTCTAGATTGCTAGTAGGTCTCTAATAAGTCAAAAACTATACAGTAAAAAATTTGGTTGTTATTACAAAATTTACTAATTATACTAATATCTAGCGGGGGCTGTTATTTTTTTCTTGTTACACCGGATAGTGTTTACATAAATGATGAAAAACGCTATTAGACAAAGACAGATAGTTCGGCCCCTTATTAATTTTAATATACAATAAATAATATTGTAATTTTAATGATATCATTTTTTAATATACAATGAGTTTTATTGTTCAGAATATTAGGATGATATTCGAATTCGGAAATGAGGAAAATAAAACACTGTATGTAAGAACGTATGAAATATATTGTTTTTGTTTTTAAGTTATTATTAAATAACATATTAAATATATAACTTTTAATTCAAACAATAAATAAAAAAATATAATTCGTAATTTATTTTATACGTAAACACATTATTGACTATAAACACAAATTTTCATAAAATTGTGAAATATAATTCACCTCACTTATAATAATGATTTATGGAACTGTTCAGTATAATGCTTTAAAAATCCAATAATATTTCTTTCACTTGATCTTGAATTTAGCTTTTTTTATGAAAAACTTGAATTTTTCATCGTAGTCAAACAACTGATCCCATATTGATTACATTGTTAATTAGTCATATTAACTATACTACTAGAACATAATTAATTAAATAAATTATTAGCTCTTTTCAAAGCTAAATTTAATTTGTTTTAACTTGCTTACATTATAAAAATCATTTATATGAATGCAACATGAAAATAATAAAAAAATTATTTATGCGTTACGTGAAAATACTTTTTTAATTATTTTCATGTAGCACTCATATAAATGATTTTAATATTCTAGGTAAGTTAAAAAATTAAATTTGGCTTTAAAAAAAGCTAATAATTTATTGAATCACTTATGTTCTAGTAGTATATATCTATATATAGAAGATAATATAGAGTTTTTCACTTTTTTGCACTGCATATTTCTTTTTAAACTGTCCTTTCTTGATACCACGTGAGATTCTATTATTCCAATATTTTTTTCCAAACTAAATGATTTATTTTCATTCATTTTTCATCAAAAAAAATATAGACCAACAGTTTTGAAGTTAAAACTTTATTTACTTACAATAATGAGCGTTTTCTACTTATGAGTTAAAACATGGTTATATCCGCCATTATAATATAAGCTTGAATTTTATTGGCTGATCACAAAAGATCAAAGTTGAGTCTAAATTAATTTTTAAGATAATGTTTTTATTAAAATAATTAATGAATCTATTTAAGATTTTTAAGCATAAACTTATACATTATAAGTTTTATTTTATTTTAGATATAATTTGACTAGCATGGTAGACGATGGAGCCTTCTTAAAGAGAAATATTCTGGGAAACAAAGCGTTTTCTATTTTTTTCAGTGTTCCTGGTTCTATTCCATTACTTTATATTATTTAGTTTCACTGATTTTTAGTATAAATTGAATCTATGTTTAAAATTTATTTTTTGTTGTTGTTTTTGCTACTTTCATTTCACATATTAAACTACATATATTTGCTCTTCATTGAAAATCGCTGAAATTAATTATATACATTTAATCGAACAGAACTACATGACATTCCATATATGACATACTTAAACTTAGCCTTATATTGTATGTGTAATAAACTTAAGCTTTTCTTTAATATTTGTTTACATGCACAATAATGTATATTCAAATTCAATATTCAAAAGGTTATTCACTCTTCAGTGAATTTTAAATATTATTGTAATTAAAATATTTACCACCTTTTTTTACGAATCTCTGGTTCTTTGGATTCGTGCATTTTTGGGTATGTGCTTCGAGCATATATACATTGAGACCTTACTTGATGACTCGCTTGATGATTTTTATATAGAAAAACATCATGGTAATAAGCGGTGAGAGGGGATATAGGAAAGACCCAAACGCGCGTTCGCGAGCGCACAGCCAAGCGACTATCAAGTGTAACGCTTATGCTTAACAATGTATAATATCCCTACTCTGACGCGGCAGAGCAGGAATATAGCGGCAGAGTAGGAATATAGCGGCAAGCGCCTAAAATGCGAGCCATCGAGTTTCAGCGAGAAGCTAAACTCGTTACTCTTGTATCGGTCAACGCTTAGTAAAGTTCTCCTTAAAATTAAATACAGAGTCATGTGTAATCTCTTGCTATTCAAGCTCTTATAGCAGCAAAAGAAATGCCTAGTACGCATTTCCCTACCTGCTCGAGTTTGAATAGCGTAAAATAAAACAGTTTAAATCTTCGTGATTTTAAAATTTGAATAAAAGTGAAGTGGTTAATTTTCCTTCACTATTTAAAATCAATTATCTTTATCGTTAGTACATAAAGAGGCTAAGTGCGATAGTGAAATGTGCCTTGCATCGACGTGTTTTCTCGTAAAGCTTTGTGCCTAGTGTTAGCACGTTCTTGCAAGGTCTTGCTTATAATTGCTGAATAGTAAAATAAATGATTCAGTACGAGAGGCTTAATTAAGAATCCACTAAACCTTATGCTCCCATAACTTCCTTATTTATTTTTCAAGAATATAACTTAGGGGTTTGGCTAAAAGTAATGGACCCGAATCTGCAGGACATGGCGTTCCTGTAGTGTACGGTCTGGCTTTCGTCAACTTCGCTTACTCAAAAAAAATCAAGACTTGTAATTTGACGAATTTGTACGCGCGAGAAAAACAGCGCGGTAAGCTCGGAATATTTACGCTAACGGCATCCATCTTGTTTTATCTTCACGTTAGATTGTTTCTTATTATATAACGATCTTGTCAAAAGGTAAAACAAGGTGCGAAGTCATTGTATATGGTGATTTTATTCATCATATATTAAATGAACGTACGTTATAAACATATATAACGTTACAACATGAAGGCAGGATATTATATGAAAAAGTGGTGGCTAATTTTAACGATGATGTGAGAAAAAGCGAGAGAGAGAAAATAACTACTTACATATTGTTTTTCTGGTGCAGTGCTTACAAGTCCGTTACGCGAGAACGATAGGAAGTGAGTTAATATTTTCTTTCTCTCTACCTAAAGTTACCACCACTTTTAAAACAGCACATTTTTCCCATAGTATATATGCTCTAAGGGCATGTGTAATTTTTCTTGCAATAATATTTGCCTTTTCTATTAGTTCCTATATAATTAGTAGTTATTAAATATTGAAGTGAAACTACCTTTTTCTACTGTTCTTAGCTCCTACGGCTCTGCAAATTTTTTTTTATAAATATATTCCACAAAGCATGAAATATTTCTGAAATATTTTTGAAATATTTCATAGCAAGATTCGGAATATAACAAAAATATTGCTATGAAATGTTTCTGAAATATAAATATGTCCGCCTAGAAGATTGATTTGAAATATTTCATGTAATGTTTCTGTAACGTTCTTTCATTATTTTGTGAAATATTAATTTGTAATATTGTTGGAAGAATGCAGAAATATTTTATTGAAGAATTCATAAAAGATTATGAATCCTTCAAGAAATGTTTCTGAAATATTTCTACAATTTTTCATGAAATATTGCTTTGTAATATTGTTGAAAGATTGCAGAAATATTTTATTGAAGGATTCATAAAAGATTATAAATCCTTCAAGAAATGTTTCTGAAATATTTCTACAATTTTTCATGAAATATTGCTTTGTAATATTGTTGAAAGATTGCTGAAATATTTTATTAAAAGACTCATAGAAGGTTATGAATTTTTCAAGAAATATTTCTGAAATATTTCAGAAATCTTTTATGATATTTTGATTTTTTATATTGTTGAAAGATTGCCCATCAGTTTGACCAAAGGATTCATAGAGGAATATTAATCGTTGCAGAAAAATTTTTGGAATCTTTCATAAAATATTGATTTGTAAGATTCTATCAGATATTGTTTTTGATTTCGTAAGAGTTGCATCTCAAACCATATTAGATACCTATTCATTTATCTATTATTCAGAATTTGAGCGCTTATTTATTTGTATCAAGAATATTCGTTCTTATATACTAAACGAGAGACCTACCACCACTTGCAAGAGTTTGTCGACCACATTTACGATCACATGAAAATATAATCAAGTGGCCACCTCCTCGCAAGATAAAAGAATTGCTACGCACGCAAGATAACTTTAAACAATCAGACAATATTTCTTTAATATTTCACTGTTATATTCATAAATTTTTTGACATACTTTATGAAATATTTCTTGGATATTACAGAAATATTTTATGAAATATTTCTTGAAAGATTTGCGCAATATTGTTTTGAAATATTTCTACAATATTTTAGTGCTGTATTCATAAATTTTTTCGAATACTTCATGAAATATTTCTGGAATATTACAGGAATATTAAAATGAAATATTTTTTGAAAGATTTGCGCAATATTGATTTGCAATATTTCAAGAAAAAATGCAGTAAAATTTCTTCAATATTTCAGTGTTATATTCATAAATTTTTTCGAATTCTCCATGAAATATTTCTGTAATATTCCAGAAACATTTCATGAAATATTTCTTGAAAGATTTGCGCAAAATTGATTTGAAATATTCCAAGAAAAAATTCTTATTAAGTCCTATATAATAAGTAGTTATCATATACAAGCATTTTTTTCGGGCCTCATTTTTGGGTCTCATTTGGGCCTTAGTATATGTATTTCTCTCTTCATCTATGTTCAACTATATTTTGCTTTATTATCTTTTCTTACTCTCTATTCTTTCTTCCTTTATTTATCTGTTACCCCCTCCATCTTCAGCTGTTCTTCGGAATTTTCTCTTTTTTTCTAAGTATAGACTTCAAGTATGTTATAATATTAAAGTCTACACTTGACGAGCTTATACACAGAAGAGAACATTTTTTGTTGACAGCGCATCTCTAAATGCAGCTAAATTTAACTCAATCAGCTAATTTTTGAATGACGTTTTGTCAATTTCAATTTAAATTTTTTATAATTAAATTGACTTTATGAATAAATTCAGCTAATTTTCTGATTAATTTATCTTACTTCGGCTTAGCTGTAACTAACTTTCAGCTAACTTTTATACAACTTTCAGCTATTTTTTAGCCAACTTTAAGTTAAGTAATAGCTTCTATTTTAATTCAATTCTAGCTTGATTTCAGTTATATTATAGCTAACTGGAGCCACGATTGATTCTTAAGCACGGCGGCAGCGTCGATAACGGTGGCGAAAACTATAATATAAAGTGATATAGATCTTTGTATAGTTTAAAATAAATGTAGTCGTTGACCCCTTAAATCTTACCCATGAAACTCTGATTTTTTACTCTTTTATTTAATAACACCCATTTTCTACTCATTTTACACCCATTTTCCACCTTTTTTTCAACTCTACATCCCATCCAACGAAAATAACTGCTGATATTCGAGTAAACATACTTGAATTCCAAGTTATACTCAATACGGAAACTACGATCATAAATTTGAACCTTATAGACGAATCTCAATCTTGTGAATACTAAAGATTATCAAGTTCCAACTTTATTCTTGAATTAGCACTTGCGCACACAGAGAAAGAAAAATACCTAAAAAAATGTACTACCTTGAGTCAGTAGTCAAAAAAACATTACTAGTCGTTTTTCAATTGATACTCAGTATATAAATTAAGACAATCTATATTAGTACATCTTTTAACGCGTCTTATACCAATAAATTATTTAATATATTACAAAATTTTTCCGTACTATGGAACTAAATTCTCTCATACTAACATATTACCTATATAGTACGCACTGCGGTGCTGTCAAGTATGAAACTTCAATATAATTAATACCTAATAATGTAAAAACCATTTAATTGTAAAATAATTTTTAACAGTTGATAAATATAATTAAATCATGTAATATATAATAACTTTAAATTACTAATAATTAATTTTAAACTCAAAAGCTAACTATTTTAAAACGAACTATGGCAGATAAACATGTATCGTTTCATTACTTTAATATCACGAATTAGAAAATTAATTATTAGTAACTTAGAAGTGTTATATATTATATCAACAATTCTATATTTATCAATTTTTAATTTTAGCAATAGAAAAAGCCGCACCAAAAGAGATTAACAATCACATTTTCTGCGAAATATTGCCCTTGAATCGAGTAGGTGAAATGTCAGTCTTAAAACCGAAAAAAAACACTAAGCATCGAAAATTTATGTTCTTGCTTAATAATATAATAGTACCAACATTAATCCCTAAAATTCAAGCTATAGTACTAATTGAAATTATATCGTCACTTTTTTTTAAACACCTTAGTACATAAATTAGATGTAGTAGATTTAGTACCTATTTTAACAGTACTTTCCTTTCTTCGTGCAGTTGTTAGTTCTAGTAAACGTCGAATGCTGTTTTTGATTATTTCATGGTTCGTGATTAAAACACGTGATTAAAAAGAATAAATTCCTATCATATTTTTTTATTGATTTAGATAAAATTTAGTAAAATAAATTCTTAATTCATCATGATATGTTTTATATTCAGATATTTTCATGAATATTGTAACTTTAGTTAATTCTCTTTTATTAAAATATAAAAATTTAATTTAGTACGAAACTTTAATATCAAAATGCATAAGTTGAAGCAATTCTTTTTTATTTTTAAATTGGCTAATTCATACAGAATAATATAATATATGAAAATTCAACCAAGCGACGTTAGGAGCGAGGTAAATTAAGCTAGTACAAATATCAAAATGCAAATATAAAAATATAAATACGAAAATAGAAATACAGGTATAAAAATAGAAACTTTTTGTATTATAGATTACTCGAAAAAAGGTTCAAGGAAGTGTTGATGCTAATTTATCAAAGATCATCAATATAATTTGAGCGTTAATGAGTTACGATATTACTTTAAAATAAATATATAAATATAAATATAAAAATAGAAATAGAAATACAAATATAATCATAAAAGAACTAATATAAAAATAATAATACGAATATAAATTTAAAATATAATTTAGGCAACCTTTAAGTTTAGGTTAGGTTCAGTTTTCTAGTTTGAAAATTACGTTGTTAATATATAAAATTGTTCAGATTTTTTGATTTTTCGCCATTTTTTAAAACTTATAGAATGGTGGAAAACTTAAAAATCTAAAGAATTTTATAAACTAAAAGAGTAATTTGCTGTAAAAAAAAATAATAGAAATATACATATATACAAAATTCAATCATGAAATAAAATCGCAAACATAAATATAATGATGAGAAAATTTCTAGATAATAGTCTAGGCACCCAGATGGTTTCGTATGAAGCTAGAGGTCCCACCAAGCAAGTAGGTGATTTATATGTATTTTGAGCTGCTGAATCTGAATTTGCAAATTGCTTTTCGTGCAAGTGGTCGAGTAATTTGTTATAAACAAATTGATTGTTTAAATGGCTATAGTTTATGAACTACAATAAATGCAGTGATTTTCTCTGCGAAAACTTGTTCTTTAATAAAAAAAACAAAAAAATCGTTTCCGTTGCATGTCAATTCGATGATTAGAACCAGAGATATGGCAAATATATTGCAAAAAAACATAGAGACGTAGCGCTAGCGCGAAACACCCTGGTAAAAAACCTTATAACTCGACTACTAATTGATATTTTTTGAAGTTCAACATGTGTTTGAAAAATGTCAGAGTCTCAGCTTTAATGATAAATTGTTATATATTACTTTCAAGTGTTAATAAATATGCTAGAATGATTTGAAGCAGAAAAAATTTTCAATTTTTCAGAATCTTGTTTGTTTATAACGAAATGATATAGGTTAGCGAACAAAATATTTCTATATTTTTTATAAAGAATGATAGGAAATTTGATCTAGTTTAAGAATCTGTCCAGTTTTTCAAATTAAAGTTAGTAGAACCTGAGTTATCGCAAATTTAAGCTGTAGCGCCAACTCCTTGCAACACGACATATGTGTGCAATATGGCGATCGCTTTCTTTATTAAAAATTCTTTTATTATAAGGTAAGTAATTTAATTTTTTTGTAATACAATTAATTTTAATTCTGTATTGGGAAATTAAATAAAAATTTAATAAAGAAGGATTCAGCTAAAAATAGATGACTCTAATAAATCGGAAGGTTAAAACAAATTTTTTGAATAAAATAGATTGTTGTTCTTTTTGCAATTGCAAAAAAATAAACAAATGTAAAAATACTCCATAAGTTGAGTAAATTGTTTACTATTATAGTAGAAAAATCAATGATTATTTAAAACCCTAAATCTACTTCATTTAAATGTATTATACACTTCGAGCATATACTACTGGAGAAAGCCTCCGAATGGCAAAAAGCGTTACAAGGCGAAGAGAGAGAGCCTCTATTTTGGTACGTGCTCTCTCTCTTTCGCCTGATTTAATTGGCTGCTTCTGTTTCCCACTAAGAAAGTGAGAGAGAGATAGCACGTACCAAAATAGAGGCTTTTTCTCTCTTCGCCTTGTAACGTAGTTAATAGCTGGAAGGCTTCCTCCAGTAGTATATGCTCGAAGATTATACATCATTAATATTATGGCAAAGTATATAAAATAGAGTCGAGTCAAAAGTGATTTTATTAGAAAAGGATAAGATTACTTACCTTATAATAAAAGAATTTTTAATAAGGAAAGTGATCGCTATATTGCACACATATGTTGTATTGCAAGGAGTTGGCGCTACAGCTTAAATTTGCGATATCTCAGGTTCTACTTACTTGAATTTGAAAAACCGGACAGATTCTTAAATTAGATCAAATTTCCTATCATTCCATATCAAAAATATATAAATATGTTCGCTAACCTATATTATTTCGTTATAAATAAACACAATTCTGAAAAATTGAAAATTTTTTCTGCTTCAAATTATTCTAGCTTATTTATCAACATTTGAAAGTAGTATATAACAATTTATCATTAAAGCTGAGACTCTGACATTTTTCAAACACATGTTGAGCTTCAAAAAATATCAATTAGTAGTCGAGTTATGAGGTTTTTTACCAGGGCGTTCCGCGCTAGCGCTACGTCTCTATGTTTTTTTGCAATATATTTGCCATATCTCTGGTTCTAATCATCGAATTGACATGCAACGGGAACGATTTTTTTTGTTTTTTTATTAAAGAACAAGTTTTTGCAGAGAAAATCACTGCATTTATTATAGTTCATAAACTATAGCTATTTAAACAATCAATTTGTTTATAATAAATTACTCGACCATTTGCGCGAAAAGCAAGTGTCAAATTCGGATTCAGCAGCTCAAAATACATATAGATCCTCTACTTGCTTGGTGGGACCTCTAACTTCATACGAAACCCTCTGGGCGCCTAGACTATAAGGAAAAATAGTAGATGTTAATGTTTGATAAAAATAACGTGGGACCCGTAAAATAAATAAAAAATGTGGTAAAACTAAATTCTTTGTTATTCGATTCTTTTGTCCTCCCTTCTCCACGTAACGAATCAAACAAGAAAGAATTTGCCTTTAACACATTCTTTGTTTATTTCACAAGTTCCGCGTTATTTTTATTAATAATTAATATCTACAATTTTTTCTTCTATAGAAATTTTCTTATCTTTATATTGATATTTATATTTTCGATTTCATTTCAAAAATAAATGAGAATTTTATTTTTTAAATATATAAATGTTAACTAAAGTTTGCATGAATATATCTAATGTGCAGTAGTTAAAAGTCGTTTACACAGAACAGGCAACAGGAGTAAATTAAAGGTTCTGTTTAGTTTTAATGTAAAATTGTTTGTTATATAAAATATATAATTATTGTTCAATAAATTGATTGTCAAATATATATTAAATTTCATATCTTTATAGTCAGCTTCTTTTTTTGTGGCCAAGAGCAAAAGTAGCATCTTTTGCGAAAATGGAATCATTTTCCCCCAAGGAAACAAAATGATCAGTTTGCTCTCTAGGAAGAAAAATAATCATATTGCTCCCTAGGGAGAAGATACCAAATACTGGCTGCATTTGTTAACATGCAGGGTAATGATCTTAGCAAGTCCTAATCTTGAATGCCACTATTTGTACGACAGTTACTAAACCTGGCGAGAAACTCCTCCGGTCCTTCTCGATAATCTCCGCTAAAAGAAATTCTCCAATTCCTAAGCGTTTTAATTATTGCATTGTCTCAGTTAGTCCTATCTACATTCTGTCTGTCTGAAGCTGCTTTAAGAGCAGGTCGTATATCTCTATCCTTTTTTAATCAAAGAATTTATTTTTTTGCAAAAACTAATAACTGTAGCAAAAAATAAGGAGATAGCCCCATCTTGTATCATAAAAAGCAATATTTTCTTTGATGAGAAAAAATTATTTTTATCGATTGGTTTTGAAGAAAACTTTGAAAAACTTAAAAAATAGAGGTTAGGATGGACAATTCAGTTTTTCAAGGTTTTCTTAAAAACGAAGCGATAAAAATAATTTTTCCTCATAAAAGAAAATCTAGCTTTTTATTTTACGAGATGGGGCTTACTTCTTATTTCTTGCTACAATTATTAGTTTTTGTAAAAAAATCAATTCTTTGATTAGAAAAGGACAGACATACTCGACCTCCTCTTAAGGTCTTCGATAATCTTCGTCGCTGCTATAATCCTCGATGTCACTGAAGCTTTATAAATAGTCGCTGTAGTCGCCGTTTCTACGATTTCTCCTATTTCGTCTGTTATCCTTCTATCTCCCTGACCACTATGATCTGTTCGACTTTTCCTTGATACATCTTGTTGTTGGTTATGGTTGTCTCTCAATTAATTGACACCATGATCTCCTGCTTCTTGGTCACCTCTGCTGCTACTATTTCCTCGCCTTGGAGTTTTTCTTCGCATGCCACCTGTGGTCCATTGATACTGCTTCCTATTGGCCACTGTGTGAGTATCTACCGGTTTACTCAGTGAATATTCCCACGCTCCACCAAAGAAGGTGGCGTAAGCTTCGTCTACATCTCCATCATCATTGAAGTCCTCCTCCTCTGAAGAATAAAGTTTATCAAGTGTTATCAGTCTCTATGCGGACATCTAGAGGATTCTGTAACACTTGTTAAGGTGGTGGTTGGTTCTGTATTGCAGGTGTAGGCGCTGATGTCTCTGGTTTCCATTGGCCTATGGTGTTCAAACTCCATCGTCATGTTTTTGGGTTTCTAGAGTCCTATCCTACAGGGCCTTGTGAAATGGATGTTACGTCATGAAAGTAGCCTAACGGTATTCGAATAGACATGGTGATGAATCTTGTCATAATCCCAATTGCTGACATAGTCAATCTAGCACTGGCTACCATCTGCAGTAACGCATTCCAGAGGGAACCAGTAATGGTGTCAGTAGGAGTCGCGGAAGTGGTGGTCATCAGTACTGTTACGCAAGCGGAAGTTTGCACCGTACTGGTCGTCGCCAGCAGTGCACTTGATCCTGTTATCGCAGATATAGACGCTTCCAATATATAACTACTCTCTGGCTGGTCTTCTTAGATCCTTGCATACCTGATTGGGTTTCCCAACCATTTACTTAAGTGACTTTCAGGTCTTTTTCGTTTTAAGACCGACATAAATAGGTTCGCAATTGGCGCCAGGGTGTGGCTTTGTCTGCCATCCACTTTTGGATTCAATGCTACTTTCTTCGATGGATTTACTTGCCCGGTGCTGACTCTAATCAACCTACTTTGCAGTACAGGTAACGTCCCCACGGTGCTACAATCTATTTCGTCCAGTCATTGTATTTTTCCCCATGATTCCATTCGTTTTGCTGTTTCTACTAGGTTCGGATGATACTTAAACAAAAGGTTGATCATACACAACTCTGGAACTACTTGTCTTTTGCGTCATTCTGTTGGTTTCTTTTGAGGTGATATATTCTCTCCTTTTTCTTTAATGTTTTCTGAAATACCAAAATCTCGCATCTCTATCTCTCAGGAATCTTCAAACGTAGAATACGCATTGCTTGGTACACAATTATAAGGGTTTCGTTTTACTAGGGTTAGGGTTACCACTGTGCCTGGGGTAATTTATTAGGGCACCAGACAAAACACCAGCTTACTCATGGTCGGCACGAACTTTAGACCGTCTTGGATGAGGAGGGCGACTTCAAGCGGGAAATTTTCGAAGCTGAAAATTGGAGATGTTTACATGGACACAACACAAAATAATTTCTAATTTAACACTTCAATGTAAGCTTAAGATTTAAAAACTTTTTTTTTTGTTCAAATTATGGGATTTGGTTATGTATTTAATTTAAATTAACGCGCACTCTCATAACCCATTCACCTATTAACAATTTCCAATAAAAAAATGGAAAGTGAATTCAATTTCAATTCAGATAAATTTTAATCTAATAAATAATCACTCTCACACTTTGCACACCACGTACCATCGTGTCTATCAATTTCAAAAGAAAACAAACTAGTAATTATAAATACAAATCCACCGGTCGGTTAAATTAATAAAGAAATAATTTATGTCAATTCACTATTTTGTATTAAATTTATAATAAATTAACGGTCGACCATATCGTTAGACACGTAGTCGAATATCTCTCACTCCCGCACTCTCGAAAAATTTGATAAATAATAAAGAACAGCAATTTCTACATAAATTTTGAATTTCACACTTCAATTCTAATTTTACAACAAATCTTTTATATCTCACTTAATCTGATCCACAAAAAAAAATTTAATCGTTATCAATTGACTAATCAAATTAAGTTTAATTTTGTCACAGTCACTTACATAAATTTTTCGCTTCACGCACGCACTTTTTTCTGTTGTTGACACAGGTTTTGAAGGTACGATTAATTAATAAATTCCTTCTTGATGAGCGCACTAAATGGCAGAATACATTAAGCATTCATTGAGTTTACTTAATATCTTAAATTAAGTCACTCTACAAAAAAATATATAATGTGGACCTCAAAAATTTGCTTTTTCTGTACTGGTGTAAATGATAAGACAATTATTTCTGTTACAACATTGTTTATTCTTAAATGCTTTATGTCTGTTATACATACTTTAGCTACTATAATATATTTTGTCTATGTGGAGAAAATTAAAAATATTATTATACCACTATTTTAAACGTTAGATCTACAATGTTTTTGCTACATATATTTTGTTTTGTATATACTTATGTAATTTCTTAAGGGTCACACGGGGTTGAACCCCATGACCTGAATTAAATAAATCAATCCATCTCTCTTTCTCTCTTTATCTAGCGTATCTGGTTGGCGCTGACTGCGAGAATTGAAAACCCAGGTCGACAAATCCTCCTCAGGAAATTTCTCCTGTACTTCCTGCTCCACAGCGGCATCAGCAATCTCACAAATCCTCCTTGGTGGAATCTTTACAAAATCTCCTCAATGAACTCCAAAAAAAAACTCTTTATCATTAATGACGACAAAAGAGCTCTGAAGTTGCACGAGGTCAGCCCTCGAATGAATGTTTAATGGCCACTTCCTTCTTCTTCAAGTCCATTTCTCCCTCTTAGCTATCTTTTGTCTCTTTTCAATTTTATTCTCTCCAATTGTTAATAAGTATTTCAAATAACTGCCTCTAATTGATTAATTTCGCTTTCCGATCCTCGAACGCAAGTCTATAACATGCGTACCACCTTTAATGCAGAAAATTCAATTTATTATTTTTCTCGTTTATTTTATTCTTCAGAGAGAGAGAGAGAGAGAGAGAGAGAGAGAGAGAGAGAGAGAGAGAGAGAGAGAGAGAGAGAGAGAGAGAGAGAGAGAGAATGAGAATCTTTTTTTAGCATGAAAAAAACAGTAGCCTCCGCTAGTTATTAGTATAGTAAGTAAATTTTGTAATAACAATCAAATTATTTTAATACGTAGTTTTTGAATAATATGAGATCCATCAAAAAAGATAGGTAATATTTTATTTTGTTCGTAGGTCTGATATGAATAAAAAACAACGCAATAAAATAATTTGAATGTTATAACAAAATTTGCTAACTATACTAATATCTAGCGAGAGCTACTATTTTTTTTATGCTACAACGGATGGTGTTTATACAGTGTGAGGAAAAAGTATGGAAACCTCTGGGAATTTTACGACTTTTATAGTAAAACTAAACAAACAAAAGGCATACCCTAAGTAATTTTGAACAAGGAATCTGATGGTGACCTTGGATTTAACCTTTAACCTTATTTCCAAGGTTATTTCCAAGGTTATTTCAAGGTTAACCTTATTTTTTTTAATGAGAACCTATACTTTTTATACCGTAATCAAGAAGAGCGGAAAATTTTACGTACGGATATATGATTAGGTATAAGGTGAACGTAACCTCTAGAGGTCAAATATAGGTCAAAGTATGACTTCTTGAAAATCTCTCTAGTTTAGTGGTAAAACAAGACAAACAAAAGGCATACCGTAGGTAACTTTAAACAAGGAACCCGATGGTGACCGTGGATTTGATCTTCAACGTTTTTTTTAAGGTTATTTCGAGATCAAGCGAGTTATTTCATACGGCTGTTTTTGGAGTAGTTCTCCTGGCCTACTAATGGAAAATTTTAATTTGTTTCTGAGTAACAAATGTTCAAAAATTTTAAAAAAGGATTTCCAAAAATACAAAAACAAGGTTAATTTTTGTTACAAAATGAATTTTTATTAAAAATTCAAAATTATTTGAAAGACATATGAAAGAAGTGTAAATTTAGGAATAAAATAGAAGTGCTTGTACAAATGTATTTATAGATAAAAAATTTTTATCATTTGGATTTGGAAATTTCATTTGCTCTTGATTTGTACTAATTGTAAGTTGAAACCATATTTTTTGGTTGTCATAGTTTTGTCATTAAACAGACTCTTGAAATAAAAAATTACTTGACCAATAAAAAAGAACAAATAGTGTTTTGTGGTTGAACTAATTCGAGAAATTCGTCGAATATTTCTTTATTCTTTCTTATCTTGTTGGTTACAATAGCTACATTAAATTTTTTTTCAAAACTTTTAAAATGTTCTGTTTGTCCAAAAGAAAGCGAATATCTCTTCTAATGATGAGGGGTTGGGGTGATCTGCAAAGGTCGTATACTAATGTTGTTAATCTATTTAATACATCATTTCAAAACGGCGATAGCGTCACTCCTTTGTCTAAATCCACAGTTTCAAAGACCTTAAAACGTTTTCAAGAAACAGGGTCTATTAAAAATCGTGCTGTTACTGGAAGACCACGAACAACAAATGAAAGAAAACCTTTGGATGAGAGTTCCATCAGGGAAGTGGTCCTATACCTTTACGATTTTCGCCCTAAGATTAATACAATCCATCGAATACCATCTGAAAGTGTATCCATGCCAATTACTGTGTACTTCAGCGTCATGTTTTCGTTAAATTATAAGTATTTTGTGTATTAACTAGAATATTAGTAAGTGAAAAGAGGTTGCGAAAGCTAGACATCAAAAAATGGCGTCGGAAAGCCAAGAATCCATTTCTGTAACCTCAAAGCGAAGGCAGTCAACGCAAAACATCATAACGGAACGGGTCGAGCTACCCACAGCCAAATTATTTAAAAAATCTACTCTCTTATCAAATCCCGTGGATACACAAATTAGAAAAGGTTTTAAAGAATTTGGATTGAAAAGACAAAGTATAGTTCAGCTCGATCTACTTACAAAAAGATCATTTTACTTATCAGATATAAATCTTGAATATCAGAAAGACAAAGACAGAGAACTCAACGATAGTACGATATTTCTCACCGCTAGCTCGGGCTCATTAGTCGAAGACATAAATAATAGTCCGGGATATACACAAAGAAAACAATGAATGGATTCTTTCAAGAAAATTTGTTAAAACGGCTACCACAACTAAAGATACACAGCAACAAGCACAATTCGATACTATGAATTCTAACATAGTCTACTTTAATGTACTAGACAAGGATAGCACTCAGTAAGGAGTAGACAATCAAACAACCGATTCTCATTATAATAAATTTAATGATAAAAGCATCAAGCCACCGCCTATATATTGCAAAAATAGTTCAGCTAAATCACTGATCAATGCCATTGCACAAGTAATCGATAAAAAAAGTCTTATCTTGAGGACTTCGTAGAAGAGAGTCTGACAAATCTGACAATCATAACAGCTGATATATAAACCCACACTAAACTCATAGTGCATCTAAAAAAATAGATGCACAATTTTTTACATACACAGCAAAAAATGGAAAGAGCAAGCTTCTTGTCTTGAAAGGAATAAACAATATATATACGCCTAAAGAATTGAAATCAGAACTTACTAATATGAACATATCGAATGTGGAAATAAAAAAAATTTAAAAACTTAGAGTTAGTGCGAATTGCACAAAAAAACCCATTTATTACCTTGAAGTATGATGGGAGACCTTTAAGAAAAAAAATGTCTATCAATGCCAGAGATGTCAACGAGTAGGACACGCAAACATAAACTGTAATTTAAAGTATCGTGGCTGTGCTTATATGAAATTTGTTAAATCAATAGTACAAGATATAAAAGAAAATCGCACAAAAATAGTTCTGCAAAGAATCATAGAACCACCACTCCATCTTTATCATATGCTAACGTCGCAGCAAGTAACAACACACACAGTAGCTCGCAGAAGCTGCAACATAACACCGTAGCTTACAACTCTACTGAAGATGTCGCCACGACTCAGACATATGTAATCAAAAGCGTAGAAAGCCTTTTCAACAACTTTGAAAGAGAACTTTTAAATACGACGAACACACATAACGCTAACCTACAAAACTAAATCACGGAACAAAACTGTAAGCTAAAAATTATATACGACAAACTAAATTTACATTGGGATTAAACCCAAATAAATTGATAATAATGTCAATTAATTCAAACATGCATAAACAGAGTTCAGCTGCAACAATTACAGATTATTTTTTTTAATCATAGCATACTGCAAAATATTAGTTTAGTAATCTAACGTCGAATAACATATTATATTAAGTATAAATCCTGTGTAAATATCTTAATAGGTATGAAGCCTGTATAAATATTGTCAATAGCGGCGGAAAGTGCTTCGGCGCTATCCCTTTTTATTTATTTTTTTCCTTTTTTTTAAGTCACAGAAGATTTGGTTTTTCAAATATTATAATTTTCCAAACACACCTATACATAAATCAACGTTATACTAGTCTAATTACAGACAAGTTATACTATTAACAAATTATAAAAATAACAACAAGAGTCATTGTTATTCTACGAGTCCTAGCTACCTAAGCAATACAATTAATATACACTATATTGTAACTCAATTTTGTAGCTTTTTTTGGTTGTTTGTTATAAGAAAAATATGTATCTGCGCATACAACTCAACGTATCTTAATATTATGCAAATAAACAATTTAAATGAAAAAAAATCTTTGGATGTTTTACTGTCTTTTGTGGAAAATCTACAAGAATCATCTCGATTATTAGCTTTGCAACAGGACATCGATCAAAAATCTGTTCATAAAATCTAAAAGATAAACAAATTTCATTTTCACTAAATAAAACTTGTGCAAGAGTTGAATAAGGATGATCTTGATCGCCGGATTAAATTTTATGAAACAATTTTTTTTTTATTTTTTTTTAAAAAAAAAAGATTAATATATAAAGGATTTTGTCCTCTATATGATTAACCTTTTTATATGGTGAAGTCTAGGGAATCCAGCCCGGTACCCGTTTAACACATTACATCAGGCTGGACTGTCAGACCCACCATACCGAAAACTTTGACTACCGATGGATGGTCAGCCACTTTTGTGACCAACAATCAACCGATACTCAATGAGGTCGGATTTTTTAAGAGTCGTGATATGGGTAGCACATACACTGATTTTCTTTCGAAAAAAAGTCAGAGGTGCCTGGCCAGGATTCGAACCCGTGCCCACCGCGTTGAAGGCAAAAGCTCTTTATATACGGCACCGCGCTCCTATGAGACAATGATGGAAATGATAACTGAAAATCCAATATTTTTACAATATATTGTTTTTTCAGACGAAGCGAAATTTCAATTGAATAGTGAAGGCTATCATCATAACTGTAAATATTGGTCCGATACAAATCCTCATTGGATGATAGAAGGTCACACACGATATCCTCAAAAATTGAACGTGAGGGCAGCAATAATAGGTGAAACAATAATAGGTCCCTTTTTTATCAAAGGAAATTTGAACGCTGAAAATTATGAACAACTTTTGCGAAATCAGATTGTTTTAGCTATTCAATCCTTAAGAGGAGATGATTTTGAAAATACATGGTTTCAGTAAGATGGCGCTCCAGCTCATTACGGTGTCAATGTCAGACAATACCAAAATAAGACGTTTTTTTAAAGATGGATAGGTAGAAAAGGTACAGTAGAGTGGGCTCCAAGATCTCCAGACTCAACCTATTTGGACTATTCTTTGTGGGGGTATTTAAAAAACTGGTTATACAGAAATAATCCAGAAAACTTTGCAGAAGTAAGACATAGAATAGTTGAAGAAATAAATGCCATTTCACGACAGATGATCCAAGATGCAATTGAATTATTTCACAATAGAATTGGTTACTGTCAGGAAAAAAAAACAATTTGAACATCTGTTGTAAATTCATTCACGTGAGAGGCAAGGAGAACTCACTGTAAAACAGCACCCCGGAGTAAGAGGCAAGGGAAACTCACTGTAAAAAAGCACCCCGGAGTGAAAGGCATAGGGAACTCACTGTAGAAACGCTGTCAAGTGCTTTGGCGGAATGTTTTCTCATAGAGTTCTTTGAGTTTCATTAATTTTTTTATATTTATTTAAATGTGATTATAATAAAAAAAAATTGTCTAACATTAATATTTGCTCATATTGTACTTTATAAATTTCGAACATATATGCTAGCTGATTGCCTTTTCAACATTTTTAATTTTTTTTAAAGCATCAAGTAATACAAAAAAATTTGTTCTATTGAAAAAATGATATAATGTAGTAATAAAAAGAATGATTACAACAAAATTTCTAGTCGTAACCACGCTAAGAAAAAAGATAAATGAATAATAAACATTTTTATTAATATTTTCAAAATGCTCTTGAATTAAAACTGCGCTGAGCAAATTAGTATTCCAAAGCTTGTTTTCTTTAGAAATAACTTGCATACAAATTTTGGAGCAAATCTATCGAATGGTAGTGCGCTAAGAAAATCAGTTTTCAAAGAGTTAAGGAATTTTTTAGTAATGATGCTGAGTTAAATTGGGTGACACACTACCAAATTCATGATAAGTGTCCTTTTATCAAAAATTATTTAGTTCGTATCGATAGAACAAAATAATAAAGGCACCCATGCTAATTTCTTAAAAAGTTTTATAAAAATTCAAATTTGTGAAGAAAAATCAAAATGACTTTTACAATTTATCATCGCTAAATATTATTTATGTATATAAATGTATAAGGCAATTAAAGTCAGGCATTGTTATATTTCTATTTAATAAATATTTTGTAGTTTTCAAAATTTTTTTTCTTTTGGCTGTCAAAAATAAATTACAAACGAATTTTTAAGCAAATTCTTCGAGTAGTTTACCTAAAATACAAAAAAAAATAAAAAAAAAATTTTATGAAAATTTTCAAAATGCTCTTAAATAAAATTGCGCTGAGAAAATTAGTCTTCCAAAGCTTGTTTTTTTCAGACAGTAGCAAATAACTTTTTTGAAAATTTTCAAAATGCTCTAAATTAATAGTATGCCAAGAAAATCAGTTTCCAAATGTTTTTATTATTTTAACAGTAGCAAATAATTACTATACAAATTTTAAAACAAATTCTTAGAGTAGTTTACGTAAGCCCAAAAAAAATTAAAAATTCTTTTAAAAAATTTTCCAAATTCTTTTAAATTAAAACTGCACTGAGAAAATAAGTTTTCCAAAGCTTGTTTTATTAATTCAATAACGAATAATTTGCATAATGATTTTAAAGCAAATCTAACAAATGGTTTTTGTGTAATATAAAAAAAAATGAAAATTAAAAATAAAAAAAAAACTTTTTAATGTACTACGTTTTTATAATGAACCAAAAAGTATAAAATAATGTGTAATAAAATGAATAATGATTTGAAATAAAAAAACGTGGGGCGCATGTTTATTATTATGTATTGTATGCGCCCCACGTTTTTTTATTTCAAATCATTATTCATTTTATTACACATTATTTTATACTTTTTGGTTCATTATAAAACGTAGTACATTAAAAAGTTTTTTTTTATTTTTAATATTATTTTATATTTTTAGTTCAATTAAAAAACGTGGTAGATTGAAAATTTTTTTTTATTTAGATATTATCTTATACCTTTTGGTATTATTATTATTATTAATATTATTTATCGTGTTGTCCAACAGTGCATATTATATAGCATATATATTGTTATCAAGGGACTAAAACGTGTTTCATCTATTTTTTTAGAGAACACGTAATCGCATGCTGAGTTTCCCGCCATTTTGACGATAATGACGCTATTAGAAATTCAACCAAAATTTATTGTTTTATGCATTGATAGACCATAAAATGAATAAAATACAGTCTCAAATTTTATATGTACAATACAAAATGCTGTAATTTATGTCTAATTGCAATATGAGAAGTTAAAGAATTTTAAAAATTTTCGAAGATGGTTAGACACTAATGTTAAAAGTATATCTATATATAAAATCTTCAAAATTTCAATTTTTCCAATATCTCCGTATATAATTGTATTAATATATTTTTCGGTGGGAATATATATTTAATTATATTATCCAACAATGCATGCAAAAATATAATATTGAATATATTAATATATTAATATATTTGATATATTAATATATTAATATATTTGATATATTAATATATTAATATATTTGATATATTAATATATTAATATATTAATATATCAAAAGAAGATTTTTAAAATTTTCGAAGATGTTTAGACACTAATGTTAAAAGTGTATCTATATATAAAATCTTCAAATCTTCAATTTTGCCAACATCTCCGTATATGATTGAATATATTAATATATTGTTCGGTAGATATATATATTTTTTTTATAATATTGCATTGTCATCCAGTTCCGAGCTATATTTAAAATTTCAAGTCTCTAGCTCATCAGGAAGTTAGTTTACAATCGGTTGCAAAATTCGTACCGAACAGACAGACAGACAGACAGACAGACAGACAGACACCAAAGCGAGTTAATAAAAACGTAGTAACGTAGTAAAATAAACATTTTTTCAAAAATTTTCTAAATGCTCTAAAATTAAAACTGCACTAAAGAAATGAGTTTTCCAAAGCTAATTTTTCTCAGACAATAGCGAATAACTTGCATACAAATTTTAGAGCAAATCTATCGTATTATTTTCATAAAATAAAAGAAAAATGAAGAAAAAATTTTTTTTTTTAATTTTTAAATTGCTCTAAAATTAAAAGTGCGCTAAGAAAATTAGTTAGTAAAAGTTTTTCTTCTTTTGGCAGTCGCAAATAATGTCCATACAAATTGTTAAGAAATTTCTTCGAGTAGTTTACGTATAATTCTAAAAAAATGAAAAATCTAAATTTTATTGAAATTCTTAAAATGGCTCTAAAAAATAAACTGAGCTAAGAGGATCAATTTTTAATAACTTCTCCCCCAGTTCAACAAAAAAAAATTGCATGCGAAATTGGAAACAAATCCATCCAGTACTTCTCGAGATATTTTTGGCGTACTGAATTCACACACACACACACACACACACACACACACACACACACACACACACACACACACACACACACACACACACACACACACACACACACACACACACACACACACACACACACACACACACACACACACACACACACACACACACACACACACACACACACACACACACACACACACACACACACACACACACACACACACACACACACACACACACACACACACACACACACACACACACACACACACACACACACACACACACACACACACACACACACACACACACACACACACACACACACACACACACACACACACACACACACACACACACACACACACACACACACACACACACACACACACACACACACACACACACACACACACACACACACACACACACACACACACACACACACTATCACACACACACACACACACACACACACACACACACACACACACACACACACACACACACACACACACACACACACACACACACACAGACATTTTGTGGAAACCACTTTTTTCGACTCCCTGAGTCTAAATATGTACAAATTAATAAAAAAAATAGAAACAAATTTTTTTATCGATACAATGCTTTCTCTATGAGAAAGCAAAAAGCACCCCGAAGGGAACAGATTCCTTGTACGTCCACGTCATTGTTCCTGGGTAGTGCTAAAAAGAGGATTAGAGATTATGCTATATTCGGACTTGCGTTGTTCCCACACGTACGATTCTCCGCTCTTTTCGGATACAGCATCAAAAATAGGGGTCCAATAATGAAGTTGACCTTGAAATAACTTTGAAAATGAGGTTCCAAGTGAAATTAGAGGTCACCGTTGGGTTCCTCATTGAAAGTTACCTTGGGTATGCCTTTTGTTTGTTTGGTTTCACCACTAAACTACAGAGATTTTCAAGAAGTCATACTTTGACCTCTATTTGACCACTAGAGGTTACCTTAACCCCATACCTAAACACATATCTGGACGTAGAACTTTTTGCTCTTTTTTATTACAGTATAAAAAGTAAGGGTTTCCATTTAAAAACATGGGGTTGACCTTAAAATAACCTTGTAAATGAAGTTCAAGGTCAAATCCAAGGTCACCATCAGATTCCTCGTTCAAAGTTACCTAGGGTATGTCTTTTGTTTGTTTTGTTTTACTATAAAAGTCGCAAAATTTCCAGGGGTTTCCATACTTTTTCCTCACCCTGTATAAATGATGAAAAACTCTATTAGACAAAGACAGATAGTTTTGCCTGCTTTTAATACTTAAATGTAAATTAGTATTATAATTGCATTCCAAATTATACTTCAAATTTATTAAAATTTAAACTTATTTTTTTTAATTATGTAAATAGAAGGATATTTATGTAATACCTACTATAAAAAACAGTAATTCAGAATACTTCTCTGGAATTACTGATGGTTATTACAAATTAGAAATAGTAGTAGTAACAACTGATAAAGTGTCATTAAATATTTAAAGAGGAAAGAAGTTAGAACTTATAGAAGATTTACAGGAATGTGATGTGTATACTTTATTTTTATTGTATTTTACGTTTTTATAAAAGAACTTTTACTATCATTTTATAAGACTTCTTTTTTCCTTAAATAAGAAATTCTTTTATATTGTAACGGTTATTTTGCTTACGTTACAAAAAAAAGAATTAACTCTTAAGAGCAGGTCGTATATCTCTATCCTTTTCTAATCAAAGAATTTATTTTTTTGCAAAAACTAATAATTGTAGCAAAAAATAAGGAGATAGCCCCATCTCGTATAATAAAAAGGAAGATTTTCTTTTATGAGGAAAAATTATTTTTATCGATTCGTTTTGAAGAAAACCTTGAAAAACTTAAAAAATAAAGGTTAGGATGGACGATTCAGTTTTTCAAGGTTTTCTTAAAAACGAAGCGATAAAAATAATTTTTCCTCATAAAAGAAAATCTTCCTTTTTATTATACGAGATGGGGCTTTCTTCTTATTTTTTGCTACAATTATTAATTTTTGTGAAAAAATCAATTCTTTGATTAGAAAAGGACAGATATACTCGACCTCCTCTTAATTAACATATTAAGTTAACTAAGTATATCAATTCAATTATATGCGAAGTCGCTGAAAAATTAAAAATTTTACTGAATATTATACAGCTAACTCCGATTGTATTAGCCAGTAAAACTATTGATGAGCGACAAAGTCTTATATGGTATACTTATCGCTTGTTGCACTCACTGTGTTTCTCCCTCTCTTTTTCTCTCTCTCTCTTTCTCCCTTACCTCTTTGTCTCTCTCTAAGTGAGTATAGTAGGTTGTGCTGCATTTTGCTCTGTTTCTGTTTGATACCTGCTGCTGCCTAATCCTGCCTTCGAGCGTTTTGTTTCGAGTAACTTTCGCGCCAAACTACAAGGCATCGTATAACATATTAATCATTAACCATTTATCGTGCCTTGGATATCATTTTATCAATATTTATTGGATGCATTTTTGGAGGTCAAGTCGGCAAAAGGAAATTTTTATAGACAACTGCGCCTCTGCAACTTGCCATCAATACTACAACCACGTTTTCAACAACTCACTGACGGCTATTGTTGGCTTCTGCCTTATTAACCGCAGCTGCGTATTATTTTGATATTATTAAGTGCGCTGATTAAATCTACATTGGTTTGACAAGGTTGATTCTTGCTCTTTTGTTGCCACGACATGTGTGTGTGTGTGATGGTTGTATGTGTAGAGTGTGCATTTGAAATAAACCGCTCTGACTTTCCTCTGTAGTGTATAAACTGCAGTACTTTATATCATTATTCTTGTTGTAAACCAGAGTGGTTCTCAGATGAACGTGGAGTTTCATGTTGCTACCGTTCTACATGTGCACATAAGTCGCGTGAATCTCATTGCGAAAATTTTTCTGCTGTAACTGAGCAAGTGTGTGCTCGTGAGCTTGATACTGTGGCGCTTCAGAGTGGTAGTAAGAGGAGTGTGGCTTCCCCAAACACTTCGCTTGAGCCTTTGCTTCGTAGGCGCTGCCCTAGTATGGATGATAGCTCCTCCCACTCTATCTTTCTTCACAGCTGGTCGGGCCGTCTACGCCTACTCTACTTGAGTCGTCACATACATTACGCTTACGCTCAGTCTCCGTCTACTATACAGGGTTATTCTGAACTGTAGGGCCTCTTTTTTCTAAACTCAGTGATCTTGCAGCTAGCACCACAATGCCGCCTAAGCAAACCCAAACTGCTAAACAGGATTAGATTCCTCTACCGTGGTTTCTAGAGTTCAGAACCAGTGTCTTGGGTACTCTTGGAGAGATCTCCTCTGATATGAAGGGTATCGCTTCTAGGATGGATAACCTAGAAATTTCTTTGAACGAAGCCATAATTGAGTGTGCTGCAAACTCACGTCGTCTTGAGTGACGTATTGCCCGTGCTGAGGCTGTAATTTCGTGTCCTCTTAAGAACCCCTGTGAACTTCTTGTCACAGGGTCACCATCTGAGATTGACCCCCTCAGCATTGACTCTTTTATGAAACTACTGGTTCCAAAAGAAATAGAGGTTGACCATAAAAACTCGGTTATGATCCAATGTTCTTCCGGTCATATTCGTGACCGTGTTACTGGAGGCTTCAGCCAGGCTTAAGGAGTTCTCTGGTCAACGCATTTTTGGATGTGGTGGTCCTGTTAAAGTTTTCGTAAGAGCTTCATGACCTAGAGAAGTATACTCTCTGTTGGCTGAAGCGAAGACTGTCTCAAGGGAGTTGAACTATGAGTGGCCTTCTGTTACTGATCCAAAGGTCTACATGAGAGCTACCAAATACTCAACGCCTGTTTTAATTGCTTCTGAGTCTGACTTGGCCTTATTAGTGCCAAACGAGAAAAAAAATGATTGAGTTTTTAAAGACTCGCAGGCTGTGTCTTCCAATGTTTTGCCTTCTAGAAATTTAAGTTTAAATGTAAATAATAGTTCCATAAGAAATTCTATCCATATCGCTCATGTCAATGTAAATCGGATTATAAATTACTTTAATGAAGTTGAATGAAAGTGCAAATCAGAAAATTATGATATCTTCTCTATTACTAAGACTTTTCTAACTGATCTGGACTCCAATTCGGCCATTAATATCGATGGCTATGCGTTTTTTCACAATGATAGAAAGGGTAAAATAGATAGCGGTGTTAGTACTTATATTCGTAGTTGTTTCAGTACTCGCATTCTGTATCACTCCGACCCATCATTTGATAACACTCCAGAATTTCTTCGGCTAGATGTTAATGATGGTGTAAACTCGTTATTATGTTGTATTGTTTACATAAGGCCTAAGGCCTCTTCATTTGATATCTTTTTAAATGCCTTTTCAAATTATGCTTATAATTATAAGAATGTCATAATTACTAGCGATTTCAACGTTATCTCTTAAAATCTTCATACGCGTCTGATACCCTTAGATCCTATTATAATTCTCTCTCCCGATTTATAGTCCCTTCAGATGCAACTCATCATGCTATTACAGTGGATCATGAATCTCATACTTGGCTAGACTTCTTTGTCATAAACGACAGTTTTTGATTATCATCATATGATAAGTCTGCTGCTCCTTTCATTGCTGGTCATGATCTGATTAATCTTAAGCTGAAACTTTCTAGGTCTAAAAGGATTACTAAATCATTTGTTACAAGGAACTTCTGCTCTGCAGAATGCTCTGGCCTTGAAGACAAGGAAGTAATTGGTGGAATCTCTAATTTTTCCTCTCCTTGATTATGCATCTGTTGCTTATAATGATATACCTTAAACTCAAAACCTACGCCTTCATAGAGCCTTTAAAGCTTGTATTTAATTTGTTCATGGTCATATTTACTGGCGTAGCAGTATACCTTATAGATTGGATTGTCGATGGTTGTCTGTACAAAATAGGCACTTATATCTTAAGATGTCTCTTGCTTGAAATGTTATATCGCATAATTCGCCGTCATATTGAGCATCGAGGTTTATAAGGCAGCATTTCGATGCATCAGTGCGCTCATCATCGAGATTGTCTCCTAGATTGTTTATCTGTTCTAATGTACGTACTGCTGCACTTCAACACTCTTTTGCCTTTTCAGCAGCTCAATATTTTAACAAGGATTTATCCTCGCTGGAGTTTTTTTCTCCTGAGGCTTCCCTCTCTTTCAAACGTTCCTTGTATGGTAGTCTATTCTCGAGTGAATGTTAGTTGTTGCAGCTTGAGACTGGTGCCGCCTGAGTAACACTCCAGTCGAAATTATTTGATAATGTTTAATATTTTTTGAAATTTAATGATTTAATTTCAATATTTTTCTGCTATGAATTTTAAATGAATTAAATTTAAATTTGAATTTTCGTAGCAGCAACTATACTCACTATAATTTTATTGTTAATTGCTATTATTGCTATGTATTCCATCTGAAATTTTACTTATTTCTAAGTGGCGGCGTTAAGCTTTATTTGGAATTTTTGTTAATAAGTTTTTCTTATTCTATATTGCGATAATTAATGTTAAAACTCATATGGTGAATTATTTTATTATCTGATTCATTGTTGTTATTATTAAGTTTAGTATTAGATAAAAATTTATATTTTAGTTTTCAACTTTACTATGCATATGTTACTATAAAATTTATTTTAATGTTGTAATTGATTCTTTCGTGCCAGACAGGGTTTTACCTGTCTAAGTTTACCTGCAGGTTCATAATTGAGTTATATTAAACTACGTAATATTACATGAATGATTAATCTATGATTGCTCACAAGGACAGCAGAAGCTGCGAAGTAAGCAACGGGAAATATATTTTATATTTTATATATAATCAGGCAATATAAATCAATAGGAAGCATGTTCTATCTCAAGATAAAATAATCTATTAAATCAAAAGAAATAGATATAATTAAATCGATAATAACGATAATTTGATAAATTTAAGTTAGCACAAACAAGAAAAATTTATTTAAATTATAAAATCTATATATTAGAAAAAGATAGTGAATAAGGGGGGACGCAACGCGAACTAATGCTTTACTAAGCAATGACAAATACGCGCACTTTTAACACAAAAATTTCTTTAAGGGAAGAAACTTTAGTTAACAAAATATATAAATTACTTACTAATACGCGTAGAAGCTTCTACTAAAATACATACGTCGAATTTCCTTTAGTGCAGCGCAAATACAAAACAGTTTGGTCTCTGAAGCTCGTCGACAGCAACAAAGTCGATTGAACACGAGTACCAGTTAATATTTGCCGGGAAAACAGCCGTAGATGCGCGGATGTTCCAGGTAGAAGTTGTCTCCTTTCAAAAGCACAAAAACTATGTTGCAAGTCTACGCCAACGCACTATAACAAACTCCAAGGAAAAGTCCAAAGAGTAAAACTCTAAAGATGCGTGCTTGCAGACTGTAAGAAAATATACCCAGTGGTATACAATTAAGCGTGTGCGCTCATGAACCACCGAGAATGTTCTGACACGCCTTGTGTCTTTCTTGCTCCTCGCGTACGCGCTACGTGTCGAGTTACGTTCTTCTTCACGCAACTTAGACGAGTTATATGACTGAGCGCGTGTCATTATATTTTTCCTAAGCGCGCAAGATTCGAACACGGTAGAATACCATGACACTCCTTCATCAGACGCAGTATAACCTGGTTCAACTGCTCTGCTTATTGCGCAAAATCTGTGCAGCTAATGCATCGAGCAAGTTTAATGCGTTTGATGGGCGGTTGCATGCAGTTTGAGCCTGATCCTCCGTTGGCACACAGAGTCACATTGCTCGTAGGAGTCACATCGCTCATCATCTCGTTCACATGTGTTTGTTTTAACGGTGGTTGAGATGATAATTCCTCCTCTCCATGCGATTTATGGTTTCAGCTTCTCCACATAAACAGGGCCATAAGCATTACTATCTTGATCTATTAACCTGTAAGGGTTGAAGCCACATTTATCTGTGATTACATAGGGGTCTACAAACTTAGACGCAAGCTTACTTGCAATGCTCTGAGCAGCTAAAGAGAGTATTTTATTTTTTTTTCATACTAAATCTTCTATGCTGTATTCGACTTTTCTTCAGCCAGTATCGTATGCCTCAGCTTGATTTTGTTGTGCGGACTGTGCACGATCTACTACTCGTTCATGTAACAAAGGTAATTTGCTTACACATTTTTGCCAGTTCGTTACTTCTTGTAACCGTTCGTTTTCTTGAGCAGCTTTGTCTTCTTCTTTTTTTTCAGCAAGTCAGGAAGTACTGGCTGTCCACCATAATTTAGTAACGCAGGACTTGTACCAGTTGTACTCTGTTTCTTTTAGTGCTTTCGAGATCGTGGGTACATTAGCTTTTCTAATAGGTATACACTACACCCATTTAGTAAACACACCTTCAAAAATCAAGGCATATTCATAACCACGATTACTCCTTGGAAAAGGACCTGTTACGTCACCTACAAAAACCTTTTATGGGCCTAAAACTTCTTTTTTACCCATCAAGCCTGCAGGTAATTGTTGCTTTACTTTACACTGCTTACAGATCTCACAGCTCTTAACATATTGTGATACTGTTTTCTCTATATGTGGCCAGTAATAATATTGTTTTTCGCGAGCTACTGTCTTATCACGACACAAGTTTCCAGCTGTTAGATTGTCGTGACATTCAAGCAGTACTTCTGTCCAATTTTTGCTGAAGACAATGTGTTTCTATGCATGATCGTTTCCCATCGTTTCCTCTGTAAACCTGTCCTGTACATAGCGGTATAATTGACCCTACGATTACACAGGCCCACAAAAAAATCGAAAGTGTATGTGCAATTGACCAGACCTATATATTCTTATGTATTTTTCGACGCTGAATCCAAATTTGTAATAAAAAAGTAGGGTCCAGCTACTTTTTTATGGGGTTTTGCTCAAAAAACCTCATTTTTAACGGTTTTTTCATGTTTTATTTTATAAAAAAAAAAAAAAAATAAAAATTTTATTTGTTTGATTTTAGAATCGAATTCTACGAGAAAAAATACATCGAAAAACATGTTTTGATTTTTTTTTTACAGAAATTTCAACCCACCATACGGCGATGAAAAGGCAGGAAATCGCGAAAAGTGAAAATTTGCTTCAAATTGGATTGAAATGACATTCAAATCAAGTTTTACGATTTTAAACCGATTTATAAACATTGAAAATACTCTACTGGGAGTTTTTAATGTCGCTGATCACAAATTTTAAGTCATTTTTTTCGAAAAACAACTCCTAGTCGGCGTAAAAGGACAATAAACGTGATAAATCCATATTTTTTTCAAAAAATCGATGTTTTGGATACTGTTCTGGAGGTTTTCCACTACATAAATCACAAAACTAGAACCTTTTTCGACTCTTGATCATAAAATAAGACTTAGAACTTATGTATAGCGATATTCATAAACTCCATTATAATATTTTTAGCTTTTTTTAAGAAGTGCCTTAGAGTTTTGATGGGTTAATCAATTGAGTTTGTAGAATTTTTGCTAATACTTCGCAACTTTGATAGTGAGATGTTGGATACTAGATATTGACGATATCTATTTTTATTTTTGTCTTCCAAAAAAATATTTTAAATAAAGTTTTAAAGTGTTTTACGCTTACGCACACGTTTCTCGTCAAATGACCGGCGTAAAGGATTTCTGACACGCTTTTGACCTCTTTTTGAAGATGTTTCTCTCTTCATCATCCAGCAGTAATCTGCCAACATATTTATACCCCATCGTCCTTGAAATCTGCATTCAAATTCCTTCAAGTCTTGGTGAAACTCTCTCCTTGCTCTTCACTAAAGTCCCCGTTGTTCTCATGAAATTGATCAATATGTGAATCAAGAAAATAAAGCTTCAAGTTAATTAAGCAGCCCAGTTTTTCAAAGTTGCGTACCATTTTTTTACAATAGTTTTGTAATTTACGTCTTTAGTGCTACCCAAAAATTTTGTTGATACATCTTTAAAACTAGACCATGCTGCTTTCTCATCATCTTTTATAGTTCTTTTAAAGTTTTCATCTCTAAATAGAGTATGCATTTCAGGTCCGTCAAAAAAACCTGCGCTTAGTTTACCATCTGTTTTGTGATGAAATACTTGTAAATATTCTTGCTCAAATATTTGTAGCATTCCCCACCTTGGTCTAATGTCTTGACAAATTGTTTCATTGAACCAAGCTTTATGTGAAGAGGTGGTATCAAAATTTTGGACGAGACGACAAGTGGCTCTTTTACAATATTTTGTTTTCCAGGTTCAAATGACTCTTTTAGTGGCCAAATTTTCTTTTTGTAGTGGTTTTCCCTATCTCTACTATCAAACATACACAAATAACAAGGATATTTTGTAAATCCAGATTGTTGTCCTAGTATCATAGATAAAATTTTTAAGTCTCCACATATTAGCTATTTATGTTTCTCGTATTTTATTTTTGACAAAACCAATTCAATGTTTGAATACTCTTTTTTAAGCACAGTTAAATGCGCTAATGGTATAGGAGCGTACTTATTTGTGTTATGAAGAAGGACTGCTTTAAGGTGCAGCTTAGACAAATCAATGAACAGGCGCCAATCCTCAGGTTTGTATATACCTGGTTTAAATTCGTCAATAATTCCTTTTACGTTAATACAGTAAAGTAGCCCTGAATCTTCTTTAAAATATTTTCGAAAGGTTTTCTCTTGGTCACGATATTTACTTACTTTAGTTCCCTTTGTCAGCATATTTCGCTTTTCAAAGTCTGAAGCCATCAATTCAGATTGCTCTTTAGATAGACCAGCCTTTCTTAATAAATCATTCAGACTTTTTTGATCATATTTTTTCACAGATTTCTCCACACCTTTAGGTACATATTCTTCATCATCATCTGAAGAGAAATATTCTTCACTTTCGTCGGATTCACTTAGATCTTCGGATGATGTGTTATCGCTTGGTTCAGTTTCTTTCACATTAATCTGATTTGTCGAATGATCGTCCACATGCAGAGAATCTAAACCTGCTGTAAAACTATCTCGTGATACTTCAATTTCTTAACCTTCTATAAGGATATTTTCTGGAAACTCAACAGTTTTAGGACCAGAATAATGTACTTCTTTTTTCTTAATATAAGCTATACCCCCTACTTTTGTTGTACAAAAGTAGCAATTGTTTTTAGCTTTCGTTAGCGTGATGAACTTGAACTTTGCAATCATTAGATACTCTCTGCAATTTGGATAGTTGTATTAAACAATCTAAAGTTCATAACTTATATTGCTACTCAATAGCAGTACTATCAAAACCTTGCTGCTACGAAGACGTTGGCCACGATGACAACTGCCCTGAAAATAGGATGTGTGGAATAATTCGTCGGTCCAACTCTTCGTAGCAACGAAACTAGCGAAGGCGCGCTGTCTTGCAGGAGAGCGCTAAGATGTGAGAATGATGGTGTAGTGTGTCTGACGACGAGTTGTGATTGTCCTCGTCAAAGTCAGAAAGCTCTTATACTTAGGCCTGGGGAGGTATGAGAGTTATCACCCCTAGGACGGCTGACTCACCTGCGATCGGGACAGGATTCTTAGCGTGTGGGTTTTAGATATAATTTATGGCACATCACAATTCCTCATATTCATTTAACTCCGCTGGCACTTCTGGTAACATATGCAATCATGAATGCACTGGTAATCCTGATAACTTTTGTTATGTATGTGCAAAATTTGTTGGGTCGAAAAACAAAAGAAAAATAACAGGAACAATAAATGATTTGTATATAGTATGTTTTGACATTGAGATTTCACAGCAAGACAAAAGTTGGGTACCACATTTTGTCTGTAACTTGTGTCATATAATGATGAATCAAGTTACTAAAAATCAGGACAAGACGTCCCTGAAATTCATTGCACCAAAAAAATGGAAAGAGCCAGAAAATGAAAACGATTGCTACTTTTGTACAACAAAAGTAGGGGGTATAGCTTATATTAAGAAAAAAGAAGTACATTATTCTAGTCCTAAAACTGTTGAGTTTCCAGAAAATATCCTTATAGAAGGTTTAGAAATTGAAGTATCACGAGATAGTTTTACAGCAGGTTTAGATTCTCTGCATGTGGACGATCATTCAACAAATCAGATTAATGTGAAAGAAACTGAACCAAGCGATAACACATCATCCGAAGATCTAAGCGAATCCGACGAAAGTGAAGAAAATCTCTCTTCACATGATGATGAAGAATATGTACCTAAAGGTGTGGAGAAATCTGTGAAAAAATATGATCAAAAAAGTCTGAATGATTTATTAAGAAAGGCTGGTCTATCTAAAGAGCAATCTGAATTGATGGCTTCAGACTTTGAAAAGCGAAATATGCTGACAAAGGGAACTAAAGTAAGTAAATATCGTGACCGAGAGAAAACCTTTCGAAAATATTTTAAAGAAGATTCAGGGCTACTTTACTGTATTGACGTAAAAGGACTTATTGAGAAATTAAAACCAGGTATATACAAACCTGAGGATTGGCGCCTGTTCATTGATTCGTCTAAGCGGAGCCTTAAAGCAGTCCTTCTTCATAACACAAATAAGTACGCTCCTATACCATTAGCGCATTTAACTGTGCTTTAAAAAGAGTATTCAAACATTGAATTGGTTTTGTCAAAAATAAAATACGAGAAACATAAATGGCTAATATGTGGAGACTTAAAAATTTTATCTATGATACTAGGACAACAATCTGGATTTACGAAATATCCTTGTTATTTGTGTATGTTTGATAGTAGAGATAGGGAAAACAACTACAAAAAGAAAATTTAGCCACTAAGAGAGTCATTTGAACCTGGAAGACAAAATATTGTAAAAGAGCCACTTGTGAATTCGTCCAAAATTTTGATACCACCTCTTCACATAAAGCTTGGTTTGTTGAAACAATTTGTCAAGGCATTAGACCAAGATGGGGAATGCTACGAATGTTTGAGTTAAGTATTTCACCACAAAACAGATGGTAAACTAACAAGGAGAGTGCATTGCATTTGGGTCTTGGATTTTCTTCTAGCTTTGGGATCTTTTTTCTTACACAAAATCATGAAAAAAGCCGCGTCCATTCAGTCCAACGCTCGATTTTTCCCGAGTTATGAGCAGTTTTGTCTGTTTTGTTGAAAAAATTGCATCTGCTTTATAATTTTACAGTTTTTGAACTACTTATTTTAGAAGGTTTTTACTGATTGCATATTAAAGTTGAGATTAAAACCTTTCAATTAAAAAAAAAACGTGTCCAAAAAGCTCAAGTCGTTAAAAAGTTGTGGGCGAATGAAAATAGCGCAAATATTTAGCTCAAAAAATGCATAGAAAATAAATGCAACATTTTAATCAGAAATTCATTTTAATTTTCGTCCCTTCATAAGTTTTTAACAACTTGAGCTTTTTGGACGCGTTTTTTTTTAATCGAAAGGTTTTAATCTCAACTTTGATATGCAATCAGTAAAAACCTTCTAGAATAAGTAGTTCAAAAATTGTAAAATTATAAAGCAGATGCAATTTTTTTAACAAAACAGACAAAACTGCTCATAACTCGGAAAAAATCGAGCGTTGGACCGAATGGACGCGGCTTTTTTCATGATTTTATGTAAGAAAAAAGATCCCAAAGCTAGAAGAAAATCCAAGACCCAAATGCAATGCACTCTCCTTGTAAGTGCATGTATTTCTGATGGACCTGAAATTCGTACTCTACTTAGAGATGAAAAATTTGAAAGAACTATTTTTTTTTATTAAAAAAAAAAGATTAATATATGGTGAATTCTCAAAAAATCGGCCGATTTCCGTTCTTTGCCAAAACTTTCATATAAAATAATGTGTGACAGGACTGAAAAATTAATTTTAAGTTACCTTATACTTTCTTGTGATAAATGACGGGATGAGATTATTAATGAGTTACTCCATTTGTTGACCAAAGAATTGTGAATTATTAGAAAACGTAACCCCGTTAGCTTTCACAAGTTGAATCACAAAATTATTATTACATATCATCTTTGAATCATATTAAAAGTTTATTTTATTCCACTCAGAAGTGTTCGTTTTTCTTTAATAAAAAAGTTTTATTAAAGAAAAACATTCATCTTTAAGTATTAATGATTGGATCCATTACACCCCAAAAAAAATCGTTAACTCCGTTAACTCGACGTAACCGCTATTAACTAAGGTACTTATTGAAAGGTATTCATAAGTACTTAAGTTCAAATTTCATCTTCATTAAAGTATTATTCAAGTTAAATATAATGCACAAAGATAGAATATACCAATTATTTCCAATCGTTATCATTAAAAATTTCTTGTGTAATCGGTCGATTTTTTGAGAATTTACCATAAAGGATTTTGTCCTCTATATGATTAACCTTTTTATATGGTGAAGTCGAGGTAGTCCAGCCCGGAACCCGTTTAACACATTACATCAGGCTAGACTGTCAGACCCACCATACCGAAAGCTTTGACTACCGATGGATGGTCAGCCACTTTTGTGACCAACAATCAACCGATACTCAATGAGGTCGGATTTTTCAAGAGTCGCGATATGGGTAGCACATACACTAATTTTCTTTCGAAAAAAAGTCAGAGGTGCCTGGCCAGGATTCGAACTTGTGCCCACCGCGTTGAAGGCAAGAGCTCTGCCGTTACGCCACCGCGCTCCTTTGAAAGAACTATAAAAGATGATGAGAAAGCAGCATGGTCTAGTTTTAAAGATGTATCAACAAAATTTTTGGGTAGCACTAAAGACGTAAATTACAAAACTATTGTAAAAAAATGGTACGCAACTTTGAAAAACTGGGCTGCTTAATTAACTTGAAGCTTTATTTTCTTGATTCACATATTGATCAATTTCATGAGAACAACGGGGACTTTAGTGAAGAGCAAGGAGAGAGTTTCACCAAGACTTGAAGGAATTTGAATGCAGATTTCAAGGACGATGGGGTATAAATATGTTGGCAGATTACTGCTGGATGATGAAGAGAGAAACATCTTCAAAAAGAGGTCAAAAGCGTGTCAGAAATCCTTTACGCCGGTCATTTGACGAGAAACGTGTGCGTAAGCGTAAAACACTTTAAAACTTTATTTAAAATATTTTTTTGGAAGACAAAAATAAAAATAGATATCGTCAATATCTAGTATCCAACATCTCACTATCAAAGTTGCGAAGTATTAGCAAAAATTCTACAAACTCAATTGATTAACCCATCAAAACTCTAAGGCACTTCTTAAAAAAAGCTAAAAATATTATAATGGAGTTTATGAATATCGCTATACATGAGTTCTAAGTCTTATTTTATGATCAAGAGTCGAAAAAGGTTCTATTTTTGTGATTTATGTAGTGGAAAACCTCCAGAACAGTATCCAAAACATCGATTTTTTGAAAAAAATATTGATTTATCACGTTTATTGTCCACTTACGCCGACTAGGAGTTGTTTTTCGAAAAAAATGACTTAAAATTTGTGATCAGCGACATTAAAAACTCCCAGTAGAGTATTTTCAATGTTTATAAATCGGCTTAAAATCGTGAAACTTAATTTGAATGTCATTTTAATCCAATTTGAAGCAAATTTTCACTTTTCGCGATTTTCTGCCTTTTCATCACCGTATGGTGGGTTGAAATTTCTGTAAGAAAAAAATTCAAAACATGGTTTCCGATTTATTTTTTTCCGTAGAATTCGATTCTAAAGTCAAAAAAATAAAATTTTTTTAAATTTTTTTTTATTAAAAAAAAACCATGAAAAAACCGTAAAAAATGAGGTTTTTTGAGCAAAACCCCATAAAAAAGTAGCTGGACCCCACTTTTTTATTGCAAATTCGGATTTAGCGTCGAAAAATACATAAGAATATATAGGTCTGGTCAATTGCATAGACACTTTTGTTTTTTTTTGTGGGCCTGTGTTATTTTCCATCTCGGATAGTCATCGAAATTACTCGTAACCTGTTGAGACAGAGAAATATACCACGCATTGTTTGTTTGCGATGCCTAACTTACTAGGAGAGTTTCACACCTCCAGATCACGGATTTTGCTCAAACTTCGGGATAAGTTTTCAGATGATAAAATATGGAAAAAGCTAAAGTTATAGTCATAAATACTCAATATTTCCCTAGTTACAGGCAATTAAAGAAAATCACTAAAAAAGTTACTAGATTTTTAAACACATATAGTTCTTTAGCGTCGATAGTTACAAGCTTGAAACTTTTTTAAATTAAAGCTGAGCTCAAATCCTTTCGAATTAGTAATTATAGCATGTAAAAATATTATTTTCTCCCAAAGTTAGAGCGTAATAAGGATTGGACCTAATTTCAGCTTTTATTATTAATTAATGTTTTTAAAAGAAAAATCAGGTCCAATGTTTATCACGCTCTAACTTTGGGAAAAAATAGTAATTTTACATGCTATAACTACTAATTCGAAAGGATTTGAGCTCAGCTTTAATTTAAAAAAAGTTTCAAGCTTGTAGCTATCAATGCTAAAGAACTATATGCGTTTAAAAATCTAGTAACTTTTTTAGTGATTTTCTTCAATTGCCTGTAACTAGGGAAATATTGAGTATTTATGACTATAACTTTAGCTTTTTCCATATTTTATCATCTGAAAACTTATCCCGAAGTTTGAGCAAAATCCGTGATCTGGAGGTGTGACACTCTCCTAGTTAGTGCACTCAAGTGAGTGTCGTATTCTACTGAATTTTAATGCATGCGTGTTAAAGCGTTTGGCACATAGTTCAATGCACTTTTTCTGTGCTCAACAGTGTAAAAGTAACCTTGCACTTCCAGCGCCCGACGCGCTAGCCTGCCCATTGGATTATGTAAGTTATATAACTAACGTAAACTACTATAATCAGTTATGACTTTAAAGTCATAACCTTCAATATAACAGCGGAACTTTTCGACGGCCCATATAACAGCTAGACAATCACGATGCACTAGACATCGTACGACTAGCGAAGTCTAATACATGCTCTTTGTCATTAACGACTTATAGAAGTACTGCTCCTAGGCTTGAGTCGCTAGCATCTGTCTGTATGACAAATTGCGAATCGAACTGCGCACTATGCAATAACGGAGCAGATGCAATTTAAACTTTTATTTGATCAACAGCGATTTCTTGATCGCTTGACTATGTATATCTGCAGTCTTTTCTACTGGGTCTAGTCAATGGCTCTGCTAACGTGGCAAAATTTTTCAAGAATTTTCTGTACCACAAACCCATACCCATAAGACGCCTCAGCTGTTTTAAATTCTTAAGAGCTGAGTACTTAATAATAAGTTTTATCTTTTCTGAGTCTGGCTTGAATTCATCTCTATTTACCAGAACACAAAGATATTTGTTCTTTTCTTGGCATAGTATGCTTTTTTCATGACTGATCGTGAGTTCTATGCGCGGTAATATTCTCTTCAACCATTTTCTATGTCTAGCAAACGTCTCGGTTGCGACGATTATATCATCGAGGTATGAAAATGCATATAGTTTGAGCTCTGGGCCTATATCCTTATCTATTAATCGCTGAAAGGTAGCATCAACGAGGCTAAGGCCGTACGGCATTCGTTTAAACTGGAAAAGGCCCATGCCAGGTACCGTAAATGCCATTTGAGCACGTGAATTTTGCCTCATCCTAATTTGATGGTAAGCACTGCTCAAATCTATTATAGAAATGTATATTGCTTTCTGTAATTTACGCAAGATATCATCTATTCTTGGCAATGGATACGGATGGGGTTTTGTAACTGCGTTAACTTTTCTAAAGTGAATACAGAACCTGAATTCGCTGTTTGGTTTCTTGACTCGAACCACAAGGCTTGACCAGCCGCTCATTAGAGGTTCAATAATATTTGCAGCTAGCATCTCGTTAACCTGCCAGTGCATCCATTCTTTGACTTTTTTAAAAACATGATAATATTTCTGTTTAATAGGTCGTGCAGAGCCTGTATCGATCTCATGTTCGATCCAGTCTGTCGGAGTATCGTATTATTCTAATTTTTCTGTAACTAAACTTTTTACACGAGCCCGATGAGCTGCTGATATGTCAGCCAAACCAACTAATCCAAGCTTAGCGACACACAATTGTCTGAGCACAGTAATTTCTCAATTCACTTCCACATTTGTACCTTTGAAAGAGAGTTTATTTTTGCAGGGATCGAAAATAGCTTTAAATGATCGTATAAAGTTGCCACCTGGATAACACTCTTTATCCAAACTAGGCATAATTGCAGAACGGATCATTTTTGTAACTCCGCCTACTGCTGAAGGTAAGTCAACATAGCCTTCTATTAAGCATAATCTACCACCTGCTACTTTGGCGAATCTGCCCATAGCTGATATTAAAGGTACATTACAGGTGGCTGCTAACTGCAAACCTGTAGAATTCATAACTGTACGTGATGCGCTTGGGTCATATAAGGCTTTAATATGGTAATCTTCGATCACTACCGTGAGCCACCATCGAGCTTTATCATCGTTATCTGACTGCATTTGCTCTTCCTGTTTGCTTGACTCAAAAGAGCGAGACTCGATCTGCTCATCTACTGGGAATTCAGGTAACCTTCTATCCAACCCATTTTCAGGAGAGAGTTTTGAGGTCTCGTAATCCTCGTTGCGAACAGTTTACTTGTTCTCTTGTCCTTTTCTCGCACATTAGTGACAAGACCATTGTGTGTATTCAGATAGCCCACAGGGATAACAACTGAGGTTAGAGTTTCGGTTTCTTGTACCTCTTTGATTTCCTACGTTAGCTTTATCCCTATTTAAGTTTTCTTCCTGATTTTCCTTTTCATTTTGACTGTGTTGTTCAGAGTAATCGTGCCCTTGACTGGGTTTTCGAGATGGTCTCTTTAAATTTTGTTGATTTCTATTAGGGTTTTTACGTGGTGTATTTGGCAAGGTTTGTCCAGACTAATTTATATTCGGAGGTGCCGGTTGCAGGCACCTCCAACATGCACCTCCGTGAACAGGTCCATCCTTTCAGATATCTTATCTAACCGATAGAGAATTTATATCAGCGTTTCAGTTATATTAAACTGTTCAGGTGCTAGTGGTTTTTTTTTGTATCGCTGCAACCTGGTGTTTATTCTTTTTTTACTTGGGCGTAGGACGGTAAGTTACATCAGGCAGCAAAGAGTATTCCGGCAGAGAAGGTGACCTATATGCTCTCTCTGTATCTATTGTTAATTCAGCTTCAACTGCTTTTTCTAGGAGTGACTCTATGTCCACGATCTCATCTCTTCTTACCATACGTTGAATCTCAGGTAAGAGGTTGCGGTGTAGCAGATCAAACTGTTGTGCTAAATCTGGTAATGGAACTTGTTTTAATATGATTGCTTGAAGGCACGTTATATAATCACGCACAGATTCGTCTTTAGACCACAGTCTTTATTGGAAGCGTCTACTATCTCCATATCAACGCAGAGCAGCTTCTTTAAATTCTGCCTACGTATTCCACGAATGTCTATTATTTCTGTATCACGTGGCTAATAAGTCGCTCTTGGTAAGTTTAGCCAGCACTCAAAACTCTTTGACTCCCATTAGGAAGAGGTCTATGCTTTGCCCTTGTTCGCCTGAGAATGTAACATTCCAGCAGCGCACTATATGACCTAAGTCAATAGTTTTATTTGCATTTGCTGGGCGGTCACTCTGCCTGGTCAGATTAGCGTTATCCGTCGCACTGTTCGCAGTGTGAGGAATCCCTCCCCCCCCCCCCCCGACTGCACGTGTTCCTACAGTACTAGTTGATAAATCATCATTGTTTCTATAGCTTTGCGAATTCGCCCTTGCATTATTATTCGCTTGGTTATTTAATAAGCTACTACTGTCATCGTAATGTATACTAAACGTATTACGGAAGTTAACGTGCTGTTCATTACTTTTATTTACTTGGTGGTTTTCTCGTATAGGTGTTTCCCGACCTACGGCTTGTTCGAACGGCTGTGTGCTTGTGAAAGTACTTCAACTTTTGGTGATAGAGAATTCACTGCAGTTGACATTCCTTCCATCTGCATTGTCATATCCTTCATCTGGTTATAAATGGCGGTAAGGTAGCTTAACAGTTCTTTTGGTACGTTAGGGACATTTAGTGTTATTTCGCTTCTCTGTTGGCCAGATTTTCGAGCATCATCTGATCGTTACGCATTTCGTTTTACGTAATATTGCTTAGCGTAGCGTTAAAATTTCTCACCACCGTTTCGTCATTACACGGAGAGACCGGAGTACCATAAAACCATATACTAAAATCAAAAAGTCAGTCAAATCATTGTACTAGTAGAGTTTTAGATGGTCTCAGTATGTGTATTACGTCTACCCCTCTGAGTATCTTTAAAACAAGGGATAGGTAGTATATTTACAAATACCATCAGTTGTTTACAACATACTATAGTACCGGTTTTTTGTATACTATCTCAAGTAGCCTAAAAACGTGAGACGTAGTCGCAGTTATTTCTGTTTTGTGATTTAAAACTTATTTCAAATGAACTTTTAATATGAGTGATTTTATGAGTAAAATTTTAAAAGATTGGGAGTTAAGCCAATTGAGCAGTTTATTTAAGTGTAAGTATCTATATATTATTGCATTAATTTTATTTCTCGCAGTACAAAAAGAGGTTATGTTAGAATAGAGAAAAAAATTACATTTAATCACAACTGATCTAATAGTAATCTAGTTTCTAAAATTTTGTGTACATTGCATACATTGCTACGAGATATATTTTGTAAAATTTGATTACTTATATATATGCCAAACATGTAGATAGACTAAGAAACAAAATTCACTTTTATATACTGTTATTTATATTAAATGTATTTTTATATAAATAAAATATTTAATTCTATTGTTTGTAACAAAAATAAAATTTTTTAAATTTAATGTGAGGTTACACATTCACACACTATGTGGATAATATAATAAGAGCGAGGTGGGGTAGAATAAAAGTACCGAACGCGCTCTTATACTCGCGCACGGCCGCCCACCGCAAGCACACATACATGTAGAATTAGTTAAAGCGAGATTAGATGTAATATAGAATGAATATGTATTACAGCATCGACACCACGTATGATTATGAGAAGTGGGAGCGAGTTGATGCTGTGTGGGCTAGGAATAGCGGCGAATCGAGCAGCGGCGGCTCGAATGCGAGCCTACGTGAACAAGAAAAATGTAGAGAAGAGTCACTCTTCTGTCTGCCTTCATTTAAATAAAATCGTAAAAATAAAATCTGTGTGATAACTTGTTTTATTTTAAAGTTGAATAAAATACGGCGAAGTAGATCGACACATGTTTGGTCTACGTACCCGTTTATTCAATTTTAATATTGCGGTATCTAGTTGTTCGCAAAATAGTGAATTAATAGTGTTTTCATAAGATCTTGAGATTAAAATCAAATATTGTTAAAGTTATTGTGTACGTGCAAATGTTTGTATAGGAGAAATATCCTTTAAACATTTGCAAGTCAATTAAAATTGAGTCGTTAATTAATTTGGTAAATTTTAAAAGGCAACAAGAGGCCCTTGTATATCATCCAATATTTTTCCTTTTCCTTATTTCCTTCCAACACGAGCAAGTAATCCCGAAGTAGTCGGTCATGGCGTATCCGCTACATACGGATTAGCTCTGTACATACAAATCTTACACTAAATGTAGAACAACACATAAGAAACTAAAATCTAATATACTATAAATTTGAGACACGTGGTTGCGCCCGTGCGAGATAAAGAACGAATTAATTTTGTAAGTGGCTTCACCACGTTATTTTGTGTATATCTGCACGTAAATCGAGAGTATTCCTCAGTAAACAAGTTCAAAATCTTTTCTTCCTTTAAATTACATTAGCGCGAAAGGGACATAAGTTTCGTTATTTCGATAAATGAAAGAAACGATACTTTTCCTCATAAAGTAAAGTTAACAGAGGTTCGTTTGATGTTTTAATCTTGGCATTAAACCGCCTTATCGTTAATACAAAAGTGTTTGGCTACAGCCAAAATACAAGAAAATTATCCTTTATCGGTAATAAATCATTGAAATTATATTTGGTTTACGTGTGTTTGATGAGGAATACAAATCGTGAAACGAAAAGATATTCATGAATATTAATTAATGCATGCCTAATGTTCAATGCTAGCAGAATGCACGTAGACACTAGCGGTTATTTAACATAATTTTATAGTCTTGAAAAGAGAGAGATAGAAACAAGGGGTACCCCTGTGTTTCTTAAGTTCAGCTTTAGTTGCGTGAAACGAATATTCTCGTGTTAAGCTCAACGAGAATTGTGTGTGCCTTTATCGGTGAAATAATATTCTATTCGCGACTACTAAAGCCATCATAAATATCACGCGAAAATTATAAAGGAATATAAAGTATTATAAATTCTTTTCTGTTTGTTTACTAGGTTTTGCTTAGTTATAAATTCTTTTGCTCGGTAGAACCCGAATAAAGACACACATAAGCTTCTCTGAGTTTAGATTATTGTACGTAAGTCAATTTATATTTAAACGAATCATTTTATTGACTTTAATATAATTAAAAACTTAAGAGAATCTTACATTAAATATCCAAAACAATGCAATTATTTTAGGGCTCACGCACTGATTAATATTCACATAAATTTTGATATGAAAAAATAAAAATTTCTATTTATGTTCATAAGATAATTTAAAACTGTGTGCAGTAATACAAAAATGTCTAAACACAAGTTGTTAAACAAATTGAAATATTTTTGCCATTCTAAATTATTTGATTCATAAAAATTTAAATATCTTATGTTTGAAAGTGCTATTAATTGAAAATTCTTCAACTTGTATAATGTTTCCAATACTCATATTGAATTCGCCATCTTGAATTTGAAAAATCTGATAATAAATTACTTATCAGCCATCCGGAAAAACTCTGATATAAATATTAGTGTGAAATTAAAAAAAAAATTTCAATTTTAGGTAACCATATCGCATTAATTATCTTTATCTAAAAAGTCCTAGATCAGAGCCAAGCAACACAAGAAATGTCGAGATATAAAAATATTGAAAACTTTTTATTCCGAGCATAACATTAGATTGCTTATTTGAAAAATCTTTTATTGGATTTGTACACAGAAACATAAATTATATTCATTTCTCGTCATTTTTTATAAACAATTATAATGTTTTAAAATCATGTTAGTAATTAAGAGGCGGTCGGAACCAAATCGGTGACTTGCGGTATATATCAAGTCAGCATTTTTCGCTTTACGATAATATTTTGTATATTTTTATGGCTTAAACTATTTCAAATTATTCTTTATATACATGACTAGAGGAAATGACTATATTTTTACCATATGAATAAGTAAATAAATTATTATAAGCATTTATTACAAATATCAAACTGACTTGACGTATACCGCATGCAAAAAACTGTCGTGTCGATTGTTAGGTGGCATTTTTCGCTTTATGACAATATTTTGTATATTTTTGTGGCTTTAACTATTTTAAATTATTCTTTATATACATGACTAGAGGAAATGACTATATTTTTACCATATTAATAAATGAATAAATTATTATAAGCATTTATTACAAGCACCGAACTAAGTCACCGATTTGGTTCCGACCGCCTCTTAAGTAATATTTTACCACAGATGTTAGAAAACTTCAAATCATGCATTGACTTTCGCATCATGATTATTTTGTTTTTTTTTCCATATAGGTTATTCATGCATATATATAATAACTAAAATTTTATTACAAATATAATTTAAATTAACAATATTAGATTCTTTATGATAATTGAACTGAGAAATAATTTTATTTCATAAAATTATAATTCAGATAATGAAAAAAGAAAGGAATATTGCTTGTTTACTACAGTTATGTCATTAAGTAATAAGTAACGATAATGAAAAATCAGTTCCATAATTTAGAATTGTCTTATGTTTGTGGTAAAATATGCGATGTTGCCATTTGAGGTTAACATTCGGAAAAATATCCTTTCCGCTAAGTGCACATAGTCGCAAAAATAAAAGTACTTATAGTAGTATCTGAATTGCTTGTACTAGTCTGGTAAAATCCCGAGCTTAGGTGTATAAAAATTAGTACTAATGTGAGTCGCTTAAATATCACTACTAGTATCTGTTTAAATCAGTCTACCTCATGTCTTCTTGGTGACTGAGTATAGAAATTTACCGTACTACACTGAGTAGGTGTTTTTATGGTACTCCGGTCTCACCGTGTACGTAATACGGTAAGTGGGTATTCCTTATTAGGATCCACGTTATCACCATAGATAGTAGATCCTATTTTTTCAAAGATGGTTCTTTCGACGAACTCTTTCCTGATCAAAAGGCGGCGTTGTCGCGTTGCCATTTCGTTTTCTCGATTGCTTGAAGTCTGTACTGTATAATTACCTAGCAGCCATCGCACTAATCGGTGTGACTGCTTGAAAGATACTCCCTCCTGCTTTAACTCTCAAGTTTGAAGAGAATCGGTTACATCATCCCTAGATAAACACGTTGCCTATTTATAGAAGTTTTTAGCGTAATTTGTCTTCGAGTAAGAATAATATGATTTCCAAAAGATAAAAATTTCTTGACACGTGCTATTTAAAATATCAAACTTTAATTATAGATACACACCATCTATAATACAAAGTCTTTTATGAACAACGCGAAGCCTGTTTGCGTCGACACCAGCTACACGCTCAACGCAATTTGCAAATTAAGATTTATTAGACGACGCATAAAAGCCTGATCCCGTTAACACATCTATTCGTTCGGAAAAAGTTATTTGAATTATAAAATTTATATATCATAAAAAGATAGTGAATAAGAGGGGACGTGACGCGAACTAATGCTTTACTAAGCGATGACAAATACGCGCACTTTTAACACAAAAGTTCCTTCGAGGAAAGAAACTTTATTTAACAAAATATATAAACTAATTACTACTACGCGTAGAAGCTTCTACTAAAATACATACGTCAAATTTCCTTGAGTGACAAAATAATATTATCAATTCATACATTGGCGAGAATGACAAAAAACTTAAACACAATAATTGGAATGAAGTACCAGAAGATTACAAATGTTATTAAAATTATATTATGTTAATAAAATTATACAAGAGAAAATCTGAATACGTGAACCTATAGTAGAATATTAGATCAATCAAAATCATCAAATTTATTCTGGATATTCATTAAAATTAGCTAATATTACTACTATTATACTAAAGTGAAGAATTGGGACTTTTTTTTCACATGGATATCTTTAGCATTATTGTCACATACATACATACACATACAGATGTGCAGCATTAACATACACATACATACATACACATTCACACATATACACATATCCAAACACATACACATACTCATGTACACACACACACATACACAATATCCGTTACTCCTTAGAGCATATACTACTGGAGGAAGCTCTGAATGCACCGTGCGCGTGGTTAGGTTGGGAAAGAAAAAAATATACTAAAGTTGATAGCTATCTCTATCTCTCCGTCATCTAATAAAGAAGTAGGGAACAAAACAGACCAATCACGTGCCGGAGAAAAAGAGATATCTGTCAACCTCAATATACCTTTCTCTTTCTCAACTTAACCACGCGCACTGCGCATTCAAAGCTGCCTCTAGTAGTATATGCTCTGAGCGTCACTCCATCTCTTCGTCTCTGTCTCTGTCTCTCCATCCCCCTCTCCTCATCTCCATCTCTCTGTCTCCGTCTCTCCGTCTTTGTCTCTCCGTCGCCATCTCTGTCTCCCCGTCTTCATAGCTTCGTCTCCGTTTTTCGTCTCCATTGCTCCGTCTCTGTCTCTCCGTTTCCGTCACTCCGTCTCCGTTTACCCGTCTCCATTTTTCTTTCTCCGTCTTTCCATTTCCGTTACTCCGTCTCCGTTTCCCCGTCTTCATTTCTCTTTCTCCGTTTCTCCGTCTCCATCACTCCGTCTTCGTCTCTCTGCCTCTCCGTCTTCGTTTCTCTGTTCTGTGTCTTATTTTTTCGTATCTGTCTTTTTGTCTGCGTGTCCGTCTCCCTGTCTTCCTTTTTATAAATTGTTCCATGACTCCAATGTCGCCCTTTGACTCTATTTCTTTGCTTCTGTTCATACACACGTACGTCTACACATTGATGCTGATGTTTGAGTTGATGATGATGATGATTATGATCATGATATGTTTATTGTTTAATGAATTTCAAATTTTACTATTTGTCCAAGATGTGTTTATTGGGATTGAATGTGAGCGTGTGGAGGGGGCAATATGGCCGAGTTTAGCTAATCCTATACATAGTTTTTGTATAGAAAAAGGTTAGCTTAACTCGGCCATATTGCCCCTCTACACGCTCACATTTAATCCCAATAGGACTCATCAGTAGAGCTTTGTAAGAGAAGATAATCTAAATAAATAGCCATTATTATAGTTTATTCTGATTTAAAAAAAAAATTTCTAGATAAATATTTTCACTTCTGAACTCATATTTGTAATTAATTAGAAGCATTTCGAAAAATCATCAACTAAAGCTTTTATTCAGGACATATCAAGGCTTGATTCTATAGTGATTATTTTTAATTATATTTTTTTGTATTATTTGATTTATTCAGATTGTCTTCTTTATTATAACAGATCCTGCTTTAGACGTTACTTTTGATAATAATTTCAGTTCTTTTTTGCTTAGCACTGTCGCGTTCATTTAATTACTCAGCGCTTACAATAGCAGACGTGTTATTTTTATTATACAATGTTGACAATAAAAGTCGCGTTTTATCGATAACACCGTGCTCACATTGGCGGTCGAGTTCCTTTGACTACACAACGTCCAAAATAGCAACCGTGAATACTCAAATACACAGCGCTTACAATAACAGCCGCGTATTTTTAACCACACGGCGCTCAAAATACTAGCCACGAATTTGTAACTACACAGCGCTCAAAATAGCGACTGTGAATTTTTAATTACATTGCGCTTACAATAGCAGCCGCGTTTTTCAACCACACAGCGCTCAAAATAGCAGCCGTGAATTCGTAACTACACAGCGCTTAAAATAGCAACTGTAAATTTTTAATTACACAGCGCTTACAATAGCAGCCGCGTTTTTTTAACCACGCAGCGCTCAAAATAGCTGCCACGTTTAATTTTTAATTGAACAGCGCTTACAATAGTTGTTGCATTTTTCATCTATAGCTCTTAAAATAGCAGCCGCGTTTTTTAAACCAGATAGTGCTATAAAAAACAATTGCGAATTTCTAATTACACAGCGCTTACAGTAGTTTTAGCGTTCTTCCCCATCACAGCACTTACAATAGCAACCATTTTTTTCGCCACACAGCATTTAAAAAAGCAATCACATTTTTCAATGGCACAGAACTAACAATAGCAGCCATGATTTTTAACCACACAACGCTAAACTCTACTTCATAATTTTCAATTTTTTTTATATTTAATGTTATATTAGAGTTTCAAATATATTTGATTTTATTTTCTTACTCATTATATTTAATTTTTGTATTGTGGTTTTATATTTCTTTGTAAACAATGTTTGTATGGACCATTTTATCTTTAACTTTTCTTGATTTTTCTGTTAATATTTTCAATTCTTCTTTATTAGTTGTCTTTGAAAGTGCTACGTATAACTGAACATGACTGAAAATTGGTGTTGGTAAATACACTCCTACATTTTCAAATGATTGTCCTTGCGACTTATTAATAGTCATTGCATGAGCAAGTTTTACAGAAAATGGTTTTCTGATCATCTGGAATGGCAGTTCATCATTTGTTGATAAGGTCATACGTGGTGAGAATATAGTGCTCCCTTTTTTACTCCCTGTTAATATTTGCGCAATAATAGTAAATTATTTTAATTTTGATATTACTGACCGGGTTTCGTTATTAAGTCCTTCATTTAAATTAACATTTCTTAGAGGCATTGCTATAGCTCCTTTTTTTAATTATAATCTATGTGCAGGTGAATCGTTAAGCGTTAAAGAATTTTAAAATTCTGTAGGCAAAATTACGTCTAAACTTTCGTCATTTACATTATTTGCAGAGTCAATGTTTGAGTACTCTATTACTGGTTCATTTATTTTTGATAAAATTTTTTCAATAAAATCATATAATCTATAAAACGAAGTGGTGGTTAGGGTTTCTGACGAGGGTTTCCACTAAACAAAAAATCCAACGGTACCTCTATATTTCTCATGATTAAAGTGCATTAGCTAAATTAAAAATTTAATTTAAAAATTAGGTAAATTTATAAAATCATATATAACACATAAATGCAATTCATCATAATATTAATTACAGTTTGAAATGTAAGGTGATGCGGAAAGTCGTTACTCAAGATTATATGTCTTGTCTTTTGTATGGATGAACAATTAAATGTAAAATTACATTTTGAAAATAGAATTAAGTATGAAATGTTAGAAAAAAATTGTATTATATAACAACATTATTAGTTTGCGATGTGAGAATTTTTAATAAAATTAACAATCCATAATATTCAATAAATAAGTAAACTCTATTAGTAAGCCGGTTCTCACATGCAAAATCGGTGTATCAAAAAGAATTTATTTATATATATATATATATATATAAGAGCGCTAGATACACCACCAACTAGATATCAGTAAGCACGACTCTCAGGCTGCCTTGGGTCAGGGGGTGGCTCGATTCAAGTAGAATCTTTGCCTAAAATGGGAGGGAAAAACACACAAAAAAAATTTTAATTAACTTCAACTTCAATGTAAATTTTAAAAAAAATTCATTTAACACTTGGTCGTGATGAACCTTGCTTAGATTTCTACCTATTCGCGCTCTCACATATCCCACACATACAGAAAAATTTTAGATTACACAAAAAAAAATTTTATTCTTTAAATTACACTTCGATTTTACTTTAGTCTATATCTTTAAATTTTTAAATGTAATTAACGTCTTTTATTTACTTATCTCTTAATCGCTTAATAAACAAAGAAAATTTTTATTTAATTATTGCAAACAAGAAATGAAATTGCTATACAAGATTTTAATGCCGGAATAGGCTCGCTTCGCTTCTCTCATTCTCTCTCTCACTTTTGGCGCTCACTACGTGCCCACGTGTCACCAAAGGAATGAAATTCTTATCAATTTCAATACGCGTATACTCATGAAAAAAGAAAATATATAATTTCTTTTTAATAATTATTCGCTCAACCGGCGAAAAAGCACATTTAACCGATCCAGATTTACTTTGGTAATACGTGACCACGTGGCTCACACACTCCGACACTCACGATCTAACCTCAAAATATAAAGACAATGAGGAATTTTTGATTCATTATGCTTCACGTCGCTCAACAAATAAAAATTCTCAAATTCGCACTTTATCTTAGAAATATCTTTATGCGTTATTAAGTTATACGCGCACAACGGTAACAAGAAAATTTAATTTTTCTATATGCTCAGCAACGTAATGAAAACGCGCGCAAGACTCAAACATAAAAGAACTTCGAACTATTAATTTTCTCTTACGCTCAATAGGATAGATAAAATTCACTTACAATTGAATTTTAACGTACAATTTACTGCAATTTCACAAATTTAATAACACACAATCTCGCTTTAAAATACTTCGATTTACGTAATCTAATCTCGCACACAAAAACCACATCACTGACTCGAATATCAACTAGCAAGAGTCGTGGATTTACAAAAAAATTATTAAATTCTTATCGGGCGCAGCCCCGTCACCAGTGCTGTACTTGAAACTCCGTCTAGGTCGATACAGTCGACGATGGTGCTCAAGATGGCTGGTTGAGGATAGCTGACTGGCTGGCGATAATGGCCGAACGATCTCTCGCTCCTCTTGAATCTTTTTGGTCGCTACCATCGACGTTGAGTATGGCTCCAACCTCGTCTCTAAAGTCAGACTTTCTATTTCCTTCCTTGTGACTTAGCTGCAAATTCTCTCTTTCTAACAAGTTTCTCCTCTTGAATACGCACAGCAAAAAAAGACTAATTCAAACTTTGCGGCGAATGATAAGAAAGCTCCGGTGCAGCACGAGGACGATCGTCGAATGAATCTTTCAGGTCCACTTCCTTCTTCTTCATTCTTTCTATAATCGTGTGTCCTTTTCTAATTTCTTTTACTCTAATCACTGTTCTAGATTTTTTATGCGATGATTGCGATTGGTCTTCTTTTACTTACTTTTCAATACACACACATGCTCAAAATGCGTATGTACTTTATGCTATAATTTGTTTTAAACTAACATAGATTCACAACAAGTGTTAATTTAATTTTTTTTTCATACTAGTTATAAGAGATGTTATTGCTTTATTCTTTGTTAATCTAGTATTATCTTCACTTTAGATTTATTCTCTATCCTTTTCTATCTACTTATACACCGATTTGTCTTTACCGTCTACACATACTTATAATAAATATACATATACATACGTGTACGTATATGCATGGCGTAGAGTCTCAGCTAAGAGAAAAGGATAACGATCCCTTCTCTAACTTCTCTCTCCATCTTGCTTCATTATTTCCTTTCTCTCTCTTCGCTTAATGCGCGAGAGATTAACGCACCAGCATTTTCAATTCGCTCTACTAGCCTACGGATCTTTCTATCTCTCTTACTCCCTATCTCTTTCTCATTATTCTCTCTTCTAACTCTTCTTTTTAAATCATCGATTCCTAGCGCACGTGCAGTCGTTGCCAGGTATTGGTGTGGTCGCTCAACTGGCTGCTATAGCAGCACCTATGTTCATGCACAGTAGCTATCGATGTGCGTGGAATGGCCGTCGCGTGCGTCTGCTATACATGTGTCGTCGTCTTGTGATACCGGTAAACAAAAAAAAACAATCTCGTTAATGAATTTTTTTTTTATATTTATTAAACGTGCGCCCCGATCGGTAGTTTATCACTGGTAGTGTGTCATTATGCAGAGTAGGGAGTGTTCTTTAAAAAATAATAATTATTTATTTATTTATGGTGGCGTACCATGTCACAAGTTAATGTATAATAGGAAATCTCTAGGAAGGGACAAGAAAATGTTGCCGCCATACTGATCGAAACCGAAAAGGAACGGATAAAGTGCTTATAGAAAACATCATGGGTCGTCTTCGTGGGGAATATTTACTGTCTCTTCCTAACATATTACTTTCTTATGTAGTTTCCGGTTTAGATCTCTTGTTTGTAACAGCCAATAAAAAACGCAGAACGAGGTTCTCAGTCCCTTTCTAGAGGGTCCCTAATGTATAACATATAAGCAATATATAACATATATATATATATATATATATATATATATATATATATAAATATAATAAAATAATTTAAAAAATTCAAAAAGGAATTATTAATTTTTTTTGTTATGTATAAAAAAAAATATCGATGAAAATAATATAATGCGACCTATGATTGGTAAGATATATGTGAAATATAACGTCAGAGGGTTGGCGAGCTGTGCGAGCAGGAGGGTAACCCCTTTGTATTGTGACGCATTGCTTAGGTCGGTACTTGAACGAGAACCAAACGCGCGTTGACAGTGCGCAGCTACGCCCATGCTTCGTACCATTATCTACGCGCTGTACATGTAATATTTCTTCTCTAGCGTAAGAGGAGAAAAATAGCGGCTACGGCGGCTCAATCGAGAGCGAACTAGTTGCACTGATTTTGATTTGAAGCACTCTTTGGCCAAACTTCAACTAATAAAGTTTTTATTAAAATTAAGAGCTCGTTCACTTGTTTTTTCTTTCGCAAATTTCTACAGGTCCGCAAAGTGTTGGGTATAAAATCCTAACTCTGTACCGGTAGTAGAAATAGCGAATTGTTTTTCTATGACTAGACATTTACTCATAATTCCTTTTTGTAAATGTTAATAATTAAAAACTTTGTATTAAAAGTTATAGTTTAAATATTAAGATAAAATTTAGAGTCATGAATGATCAAGTAAAATCGTGCTTAAAATCTTGTGTAATCAATAATGTTAAATATTGATTGGAATGTTTTAATGCTGTGTTTTAATATAGTGAACTTAGACAAGTCCTATTGAATAAAACCTTCGACAAGACTGAAAGTCTTGAGAGTTCTTGGTCTATAAGAGGTCAATTAATTTATTAACAACTAATCTTTAACGTAAAGAGACCCCAGAGTGAGTACGGCATGACGTCCGTACCACAAACGGGTCAAAATTACAATACCTTTTCCTTCTTTTCTTGTATATTTTATATGTGCACTTTGTGCAGTCGTTTTCAGAGATAGGGAACCTAGAATAGGTTACAGTATATATCTCTCTATATTATAAAAAGATTTCGCCGCCGCTGTCGCCGTGTATAAGAATTCGATTTGTCCTTGGTTAGCTAGAATTCAGCTAGAATCTAGCTGAAATTTAGCTAAAACTTAGTTAAAAGTGAGCTAAAAGTTAGCTAAAATTTAACTAAAAGTAAGCTAAAAGTTGGCTGAAAGTTAGCTAAAAGTTAGCTGAAAGATAGCTCAAAGTTAGCTAAAGTCAAATAGAATTATATAAAAGTTAGCTAAAGGGTATAGCTGGGTAAGGGTATGAAAATTTTTTACGCGACTTTTGAGACCTAACCTATACCACTCTGTTTATCATGAAAAAAAACCTTACTGAAAAGTTTCAACCCCAAGGTTGGAGATGCAGACCCAAAAAGTAAGGTTATATTGATTTTCAATTTTTGACGATATCTCGGCTCAATTGTAATTGATTTGAAAAATTCAAACAGAAGGTGAAAGGTAATTGTAAATGTAATAAAATGTCATTAAAATCATTAAAATTCGTTTTTTCACGATTTCATGATTTTAACGGACAGGCAAACTTATGCAATAATTTTTTGAATTAAAAAAACTTTAAAAACCATCATATCATACAATATAAAATTGCAATAGATCCTACAAAATCAGTTACAAACTGAGAATCAGTCATATTTGAGAGAAAAATTAAAAAAATTTCAGAATAAACTTAGTTTTTCCACAAACATTTGGAAAATCAGCTTATTGTATTAACATAACACAAGTCGTTTTGGACTGTAAAAATATGATTTCGAGTCAAAAATGGAAAAATCTCAAACAAAACCATTAAATTATAAAAAAGTTATTACTCATATACTCGAATTTTTCATAATTGTCGAATCAATGATCAAATCAATGATTGCGCGTGCGTCATTTAGAGATTAAGATTGTTTGTAACGTGTTTGTACGTTAATGTACGTGTTTGTACGTTAATGTACGTGTTTTTGTGAGTATGCATGTATGTGCACTTGTTTGTACGTGTTTGCACGTGTTTATACGTTAATGTACGTGTTTGTACGTGTATGTATATGTATACGTGTTCGTACGTGTTTGCACGTGTGTGTACGCATTTGTACGTGGCTGTGCATGTTTGTAAGTGCTTTTACATTAATGTACGTGTTTGTACGTGTATGCACGTGTTTGTACGTCTTTGCATGTCTTTGTACGTGTATGTACGTGTTTGTACATGTGTGTACGTGTATGTACGTGTTTCTACGTTAATGTACGTGTTTGTACATTAATAAACGTGCTTCTGCGTGTATGCATGTGTGTGCATGTGTTTGTACGTGTTTGTACGTGTTTATACGTTAATTTACGTGTTTGTAGGTGTATGTATATCTGTGTACGTGTCTGTACGTGTGTGTACGTATTTATACGTGTATGTACGTGTTTCTACGTCTGTGTACGTATTTGTACGTGTATGTACGTGTTTGTACATGTTTTTACGTTAATGTACGTGTGCGTACGTGTTTGTACGTTAATGTACGTGTTTGTACGTTAATGTACGTGTTTTTGCGAGTATGCATGTATGTGCACTTGTTTGTACGTGTTTGTACGTGTTTTTACGTTAATGTAAGTGTAGTATATCACATTTTTTTAGCTAAAAATTAACAAACTCCGTGTGTTAATTCTACAAAAATTTTTGTGTTGATTTTAAAAGTACGCAGAAATTTTGAAATTACAAATACTTTTATATTGACTTTACAAACATGTTCGTAAAATTCTAACACAAAAATTTGTGTACCAAAAAAATTTGACGAATCACACAAAATTTTTTACTGTGTAAGTTCATAAAAAAGTAACAGCTCCAAAGGATTTTTTATTTTAACTAAAATGATTGTACTAATATAGCTAATGTCAAAATTTGTAAAAATTTAAAGAACAAGACCAAAAAAATAAAAAAGTAATAAATATCTTTTTCAAATTTTTTAAATTGAATAAAATATATAAGAGATCCCATGTGAGATCACATATGAGATCGCACACGAGATTGCATATGAGATGTCACATGAAATCGCCTACAAGATCACATATGAAATCGAATGTACACAGTGAAAAAAATTCGCAATTTTAACACACATAAGTGTTAGAGATGAAATACAAATTTTTTTATGTTAGAATTAATAAGTACACACATGTTTGTAAAGTTTGCAAACTCCGTGTATTAATTCTACAAAAATTTTTGTGTTAATTTTAAAAGTACACATACATTTTTAAATTACAAAATTTTTTGTGTTGATTTTACAAACATGTTTGTAAAATTTTAACACAAAAATATTTGCACAAAATAAAATTGCACAAAATTTTTTACAGTGTATATTCGTTAAATTTTTACAATAAAATGAATATATATGTGCTATCTGACATGAGATCTCACATATATTTATTTTATTTTTAAAATTCAACGAATATGTATGAGATTTCATAGGCGATTTCATATGAGATCTCACATGAGAGCAGGGTTGCGAAAAAAGTAATTAAAAATTATTTGAATCACGAATCATTTTTTAATTTGTAATTGAAGTTTTATTTAATTAACAATTCCTTTTAAGTTAATAATTAAAAATATTTTAATTAACAAATCAAAATCTAATCGTGAATTGAAAAGGCTTTAATTAAACAATCAAAAGGAATTCTCAATTAAATAAATTTCAATTAAGAAATCAAAATGTAATCGTGAATTAAAAGGGCTTTAATTCCAAAATCAAAAGGAATTCTTAATTAAATGAATTTCAATTAAGAAATCAAAATGGAATAGTGAATTAAAAGGGCTTTAATTCCAAAATCAAAAGGAATCCTTAATTAAATAAATTTCAATTAAGAAATCAAAATGTAATCGTGAATTGAAAGAGCGTCAGTTATGATTCTGATTTGTGAATTCGAGGGCTTTAATTAAAAATTCCACAATTCCTTTTTAATTAAACGTACTAAGGGATTTTTATCATATATATGTATATAGAAAAACATATGTGGACGCGCACATACATACGCACCTGGGCTCATATATATGCAACATTTCGTGTCGACCCACACGCACACATACAGACAAGTTGATATATATATATATATATATATATATATATATATATATATATATATATATATATATATATATATATATATATGCATACATACATACATACATACGTGGGACATTCCGCGTCAATTAGAACGCACCCACAGACAGGTTTATATATATATATATATATATATATATATATGGGACGTTCCATGTCGTTTCGCATGCATGCACGCACACGTTAATATTCATGGGATTTTTCGTGTCAATTAAAACACAAGCAGACAAAGGTTTATATATATGAGACATTTGATGTCAATTCGCATGCATGCACACAGGTTTTAAAAAACATGGGATTTTTCATGTCAATTATAATGCACGCACACACAGGTTCATGTATATGAGACATTTCATGTCAATTCGCATGCATGCACGCACACGTTAATATACATAGGATTTTTTATGTCAATTTCAACGCACGTGCATACAGGTTTATATATATGCGACATTTCATGCCAATGCGCACGCACACACAAAGGATTATATATATATATATATACAAATATACATGGGACATTTCATGTCAACTCGTACGTACTCATAATCACAGGCTTTTCTATATAGATGGAACATTTCATGACAACTCTCACACACCTATCCGAGTTCCTTCAGGTTCACATATATGGGACGTTTCATGTCAATTTTCATTCATGCACACACACGTTAATATACGTGGGATTTTCAATGTCAATTCGAACGCACGCACACACACACAGGTTTATACATATGCTAAATTTCATATCGATTTGCATGCATGCACACACGTTAATATACATAAGATTTTTCACGTCAATTATTGCTCATGCCTATACAGGTTGATATATATGGAACATTTCATGACAACTCTCACACACCTATCCGAGTTCTCAGGTTTTTATATATGGAACGTTTCATGTCAATTTTCATTCATGCACACATATGTTAATATACATGGGATTTTTTATGTGAATTTCAACGCACGCACATACAGGTTTATATATATGGGACATTTCATACCAATGCGCATGCACACACATACAGGATTATATATATATATATATATATATATATATATCGACGGTGCTTACGAAGACAATCACCATCAGATTTGCGACGAAGACTATCACTTCTAGAAGATACGACGAAAACTATCATTTTAATTTTTATGTAAACGAAGACTATCACTTCTGAACTATTTGCGACGAAAAGAATTGGATTTCAATGTATGTAGACGAAAACTATCATTTTAATTTTTATGTAAACGAAGACTATCACTCCTGAAAAATTTGAAACGAAAAGAATCATATTTCAATGTATGCAGACGGAAACTATTATTTTAATTTTTAAGTAAACGAAGACTATCACTTCTAACAAAGAGCGCAGAAAAGTTATTTTTTATATTTTTTTTCGTTGAGGAGTGATTGTTTTCGTTTACATATAAATTAAAATAATAGTTTTCGTCTATATACATTGAAATATAATTTTTTTCGTTTAAAATTGTTCAGGAGTGATAGTCTTCGTACGGCACGTCGATATATACAGTGGGGTCCAATAAAAAAGAGCCACCCTTGAGAAAAAAAGTACTAATTTAAAAATTTTGTATCTCAACAAATAAGGGTCGCACAGAACTCCACGACCACTCATTTTAAACGCAACTGTAAGGACTTTTTAATGGTGTATTGGCAATTTAATTTTGAGTACTTGTCTGAGAAATATTACGACTTAAAAATGGAAAAAAAAAATTTTTTAATCGCCTGTGTCAAATCATTTTTCGGAAAATGATGGTAGAACAATTTTACACGGCTAGTTTTAAAGGTATTTTGTTTGACTTGAAATTTATATTTTAGTTTTTTTTCTAGGTTCAGAATTGACCGAGATTTAGCGATTTTTGTTAAAAAAAGGGTCTTTTTTATTTTTCCGATATCTGCTTAATGAGAGGAGATATAGAAAAATGCCAAATAAAAAAAATTGCATTTTTGTGTGTAGAATAACCTTAAATTTTTTCAAAGTTTTTTATGCATTTCAAGAGGACGTTGGATCTCTTTATCTTTTTCTAATTTGACATACTTGAAAAATCATAAGTTAGGCTAGAGATTATGATGTGTAGGTATGTCAAACTTTTCTTGAAAACAAAGCATCAGAATTAATTTGTCCTCATAAAAAAAAATATTGCTTTTTACTGTACAAGTTGCGGACAGCTCTTAATTTTTATCAATAATTACCAGTTTTCCAAAAACCTACATTTTTTAAGTGAAAAAGGATGGAGAGATATAGCATCCCCTTAATTTTTTTTTTATATTGTTGCGGTACTCTTATAAGAGTATGGTATACATGTATATAAGAATACCGCAATAATATCAAAAAAATTAAAATGCACAAACATTTTGAAAAAATTTAAGGTTATTCTACACACAAAAATGCACTTTTTTTTTCATTTGGCATTTTTCTATATCTCCTCTCATTAAGCAGATATCGGAAAAATAAAAAAGACCCTTTTTTTAACAAAAATCGCTAAATCTCGGTCAATTTTGAGCCTAGAAAAAAAACTAAAATATATATTTCAAGCTAAGCAAAATACCTTTAAAACTAGCCGTGTAAAATTGTTCTACCATCACTTTCCGAAAAAAGATTTGAATTTAAACACAGGAGAATAAAAAATTTTTTTTTTCTAGTTTTATGTCGTAATATTTCTTAGACAAGTGTTCAAAACTAAATAGCCAATGCACCATTAAAAAGTCCTTACAAATGCGTTTGAAATGAGTGGTCATAGAGTTCTGTACGGCCCTTATTTGTTGAGATACAAAATTTTTAAATTAGTACTTTTTTTCTCAAGGGTGACTCTTTTTCATTGGACCCCACTGTATATATATATATATATATATATGTAAATTCGTAATATAAAAATAAATACTTAAAAATGGAAAAAAATAATTCTATTCATGTATATCTATATTATGTAAGTTTCGATGTACAAACAATAGGAGGCCAACTCGCGGGCGAATGTATCAAATAGCTATTAACTGTCTCCGAATAAACTCCTTTATTATTTACGAGATTCCTTGATTTATTTATCATATATTCGCTTACATTCGGGAAAAGTGGGCCAATTTTTATTTTTCTTAATTTTGAAGGTAGTAAAGTTAGAAATTTTATTTTCATCCCAATAGTTTTCAGTGGAACTTTTGCCCAATTCTATTGATTGAACTAAAATGCCATACGCATCTTCTAATCTACTTCCGGCAGTAGCAGAGAAAGCTGAAATTGAGGATATTCTCTTTTTAGATACGTAATTTTCGCTTAAATTTTCAGGTATTACAGTTTCTCTTTTTAGAAGTGAAACGCATCTAGATAAAACTGTATTAAAACTCTCATTTGATTTCTCTATTCATTCGGGTGTCTTTGGAATAAAATCATAATTTTTTCCACTAAAAAGTTCAGTGATTTCATTTTCAGATGTAGACTCAAAATCACTTGAAATCATTTTTGATATGCGTTCATAACAATTTATGCATACATTAGTAGATCGCAGTATCTTTAAATCTGGATAAAGTTGTGCCAAATTGATGGCTAAATTTTCCAACGGTGTAAAACGTAAATTACTGCTCTTATAAACTACCTCCCTATGCATTTGAATAAAATCGGGACATAAAATTCTTTTAGAAGAGTAACTTTTGGACATTGAAATTGCACAGTTTTGTTTATTTTTTCACAAGCCCAAGAAGTACCTCTCAAATCAGTCGTAAGAATAACAAGCTTCCATATAACAGTTCCAATATACTTTTTTGGTTACGCGATGTGTTTGTCGACGAGTTGGCCTCCTATTGTTTGTATATCGAAACATAGATTTATTTTTTTCCATTTTGAAGTATTTATTTTTATATTACGAATTTATATATATATATATATATATATATATATATATATATATATATATATATATATATACGTATATATCACTATTGGTAGTATATACATACACATAAATGTATACAAATGATGAGCGAAGAATGCGACAGTGTTTGAATGTAGATTGCTTAAGACTTCCGAACGTATATACAAGCATTTTTCAACAATAAAATTTGTCAATTGTTTTCTCGCTCCAAACGAAAAAATATCAAACAGGTACCATTAAATAGGTAATTTGGTCCTCGATCAGCCTAAAAAATTTCAGCAAAAAAAAGATGGCTTTTTTGAGAAGAATGCATGTGCATAAAAAGTGCATTTTTTGGTAAAATGCATAAATCTCAGTCATTTTCTAGTTTTTTTTTGTAAAATTCTTGCACTGAATTGAAGAAGGCTCAAAACAGAATAAAACAAAAAAAGGTTTACCAAAATTCATTGAAAATTGGTAAAACGATAGCCCTCTAAATTTATTGTCAACTTTTTTAGTTTGAACATTTAGTTTTTGTATACAATTTTCAAATATGCATATCTTACGTAATTTTGATATTTCAGCAAAAAAAAAAAAAAAAATACGTGTCTCCTTATTTTCAGAGTAGAATAACATACTCTATCTGTGCAGTGATCGGTGTCTGGAGTGTATACAGGCTGTTCGATTTGAGATGAAATTAGCTATTATAATTGTTATAATTTGGCACTCTCCAGTCTAGATAAACTCACAAAAACATAATTGATAAACAATAAAAGAAACAAAACTTTATTTGTAAATTGAAATAAAAAAAATTAACTAATAAATTGCAATAAATTCTTTTAATTTAATACGTTAAATCAAATAAAATTAAAGAAAAAGAAATACTACCATAAAGAAAGTGAGGTATCTTTTCTTTTTGTTAGTTAAAAATTGTAATAAAAATAATAGATTGTAAAACAAAGCTTATCTATGAAAATATTTGTTTATATAAATTAAAGTTTATTAGATACTGATAGTAAAAATAAATTTTTAGGAAAGAATACTTAGTGTTAAACTATCAACAAAAATGATTGATAAAATTAATAATATTTTGAATAAAATTTAAAGAAAATTTTAAATATAACAAAATTAAAAAGCGTTATAACAAAGAGAGAGAATACATAACAAAATAAAGAGACATGAAATAAATTGGATATTGCAATTTCAAGGTTATTAAAGTATGTATCCGTAAGTATATTGGGTGTACGAGATACATACAAGAAAGTAAACAAAGCAAACTTAAAATAAAAGAAATAAATTTAATGGAAAGAAATAAGAACAATTAAATTAAATTGAAGTAAAAATAAAGGTGTTTAATCTAAACGTTGACACAAATTTAAAAGAATAGAGCAGTGGCGCTTAACCCAATTTTTTTTCTTGTTTCTGGAAGTTACTAAATAATGTTTACCGTTTATAACTTTTATTTTTAATTAAAAATTACAATTAATTTTTAATTAAAAATAAAAGTGAGATGGGGCTTTCTCTTCATTTTTTGCTAAAATTATTAGTTTTTTGTAAAAAAATTAATTCTTTGATTAGAAAAGTACGGATATACTCGACCTACTCTTAAATAATATTATAAAATAAGTTGAAGAAATTAAATTTCGAGTACTTAATATTACTGCCGTCCAAAGTAAGAAAACCTTAACTCGAATGGGATTCCAATGTAGTTAACCACTTTTATACTTTGGACGGCAGATTTATTATTGCAAATTTGTACAAACAAAAATTAAAATAAAATTTATTGTAATCAAGAAAGAAGTTGATATACATAAAAAGAAGAAGAAAAATTCAAATAAACAGGATTATAGAATACAAAGATAGATTTAAACAATACATCTGATAAAAAAGAATGTTTTCGCTTATAATAAAAATAAAAAAGTTTAAGTGATAACTTAGTATCCAGGCAGAGTCTTTGAAGATACTTAACATGCAAAAATCGAATACCTAGAAGATAGACTCAACGCAGAAATTGATTGGAATCAAAACTTATGGGAATTATTAGGTAATCACATGAAATATTTAAAAAAAAATAGAAAAATTAGAGAACATAAAACATGATAGAAATATGAAAATAATAAAATTAGAAGAAGCAGTGGAAAATCACGGTATTGATTCAATGAACATTGGTCAAGGAAATGCAAAGATTCATAGAGATATAAATTGTGTATTTAAATGCACTAATAGTCAATCAGCTAGTATAAATAAAAAATTAACTTAAGTGGAAGAAGCTGTAAAAGATTTAACAAAACATATGAAACAAAAATAGAATAAACGAAATTGAAAGAATGAAAAATAAGGAAATGAATTAATATAAAATTTAAAAAATTATAAAAACAAAATAAAAGAAAGCAAGAATACAAAAAAATAACAGTATATAGATCATATAAATAAATATAAGAATTTAAAAGTACTTATAACCATAAATCAGTGAAAAAATTATATGTATAAAAGTTTAAAGAAGTGTATGAAAGTGTATGAAAGTGTATCAACGTATAATAAAGTGTTGCATTTCGTCAACTCTCTTTATACATTTTGATACACTTTAATATACTTTCGATGAACTGAACAAATGAAAGTTATAATTAAATGATATCCTTTAATACACTTTCATATACTTGTATACATTTTCGTAAACTGTGGTATATTTTGATTCAGTTTGATTTATTTTGATACATTTGGATTCGCTTCAAATGAAAGATAAAAATCTTTTTTAACTTTGAAATTCTTTTATATAGTTTGATAAAGGGTACCCCCCGTTAAGATAGTCAATTTTGCCCTGTCCCTGAAATTTTTGTTTGACCACGTAACTTTGTTTTAGATAAAAAAAATAGTTTTTGTCATATTTGCAGACCGCGACCCCCCTCCCTATGTCCACAGCATGGAAAAAATGACTTTTTCACTATTTATTTTTTCCCTGCATCTAGGCGGTAAGAAAACCCCAAGAAAATTGTGCTTATAGCTTAAATGGTTACAAATCACGTAGAATTTTTTCATAAAGATTTGATGATGCTATATAACCTAAAAGGATGAAAAAAAAATTAAAACCCTTCCTATTATAACGGGAAATGCGGTTTAGAGCCAATTCTTGCAAAAAAAACTAGTATTTTGTTTAAGATTACTTGCCTAAATTGTTCCAGATATTTCCTGTTGGTGCGCCATAGTTAAAAATGTAAACAACTCATTTTTTCGACGTTTTTGGCTGATTGTAGCTCATTTGCAGACTTTGTATTATTATTTATATTATGAAATTGTATTCTGGAACTTTATTTATGAATTTAATTATGCAATCAAGTCAGAAAAATAAGATTTACAAATATCCGCATCATATTTTTGCACGAATTCACATTTTAGATTAGATATTCAAACACTTCTTTCATGATTTTGTTGATATTTCACTACTTTATATGTGATAAAATCTTTTAAATATTATATTGCTTTGATAAAAGAAAATATTTTGGTGAATAAGTGATTTCACAGGTACAGCTATATTTAGTACGGTCAAAATATCAACTTGAGATTACATATGAATTTATATTTCGTAAGAAAAGCTTATCAATACAAACATTATCATCATGATTTAATAATATGAACCTTGACTTTGGGATTTTTAACACTATGTAATCTAAATCTGCACTTAAGTCACACTTTTTCGAGAGCTATGTGGTCTATTTTTACACTGTGTAATAAAATGTGAGCATGCGAGTACATTGAAATCTTGTTTACATGTCTCATATTAATATTACAATATTAAATATATTTTTGTTAAAAAGTGCATATTATTCGCAATTATTTTATGACATTTGCAATCGTTTTAAAGATCATAAATAAAGTTTGCACTTATGTCATGTATTGTATTATATTATCTCCATTGACATAGGTACGAATCCAGTAACATGTCTGAAGTAACAATCGTTAGGCTGGAAGTTATAGTCTTTAGGCAGTTCTCAAATATCTATCTATGTTCTTACTCTTTTTCTATAAGAAGAACAAGGATAGAATATTTGAGAACTGAGTATCAACTACAACTTCTAGCCTTAGACTTGAGTCGGGTCCATGATTTCGAGCCAGAAAAAAACATTATGGCCCGAATGCATAGTCGTGTCTTGAGTATTAAGTATGACTTAAAAATTAAGTATCATTACTTGAGTATCAGCTGTTACTTCAATTGAGTGCTACATGACTGTTAGTTATGAAACAAAATCACATAAATAAGATAGTCGTCGGTTAGGATTTAACACTCAATTGAAGTAACAGCTGATACTCAAGTAACGATACTTAATTTTTAAGTCATACTTAATACTCAAGACACGACTATGCATTCGGGCCATAATGTTTTTTTCTGGCTCGAAATCATGGACCCGACTCAAGTCTAAGGCTAGAAGTTGTAGTTGTTACTCAGTTCTCAAATATTCTATCCTTGTTCTTCTTATAGAAAAAGAGTAAGAACATAGATAGATATTTGAGAACTGCGTAAAGACTATAACTTCCAGCCTAACGATTGTTACTTCAGACACGTTACTGGATTCGTACCTATGTCAATGGAGATAATATAATACAATACATGACATAAGTGCAAACTTTATTTATGATCTTTAAAACGATTGCAAATGTCATAAAATAATTGCGAATAATATGCACTTTCTAACAAAAATATATTTAATATTGTAATATTAATATGAGACATGTAAACAAGATTTCAATGTACTCGCATGCTCACATTTTATTACACAGTGTAAAAATAGACCACATAGCTCTCGAAAAAGTGTGACTTAAGTGCAGATTTAGATTACATAGTGTTAAAAATCCCAAAGTCAAGGTTCATATTATTAAATCATGATGATAATGTTTGTATTGATAAGCTTTTCTTACGAAATATAAATTCATATGTAATCTCAAGTTGATATTTTGACCGTACTAAATATAGCTGTACCTGTGAAATCACTTATTCACCAAAATATTTTCTTTTATCAAAGCAATATAATATTTAAAAGATTTTATCACATATAAAGTAGTGAAATATCAACAAAATCATGAAAGAAGTGTTTGAATATCTAATCTAAAATGTGAATTCGTGCAAAAATATGATGCGGATATTTGTAAATCTTATTTTTCTGACTTGGTTGCATAATTAAATTCATAAATAAAGTTCTAGAATACAATTTTATAATATAAATAATAATATAAAGTCTGCAAATGAGCTACAATCAGCTAAAAACGTCGAAAAAATGAGTTATTTACATTTTTAACTACGGCGCACCAACAGGAAATATCTGGAACAATTTAAGCAAGTAATTTTAAACAAAATACTAGTTTTTTTTTGCAAGAATTGGCTCTGTACCGCATTTCCCGTGAAAATAGGAAGGGTTTTAATTTTTTTTCATCCTTTTAGGTTATATAGCATCATCAAATCTTTATGAAAAAATTCTACGGGATTTGTGACCATTTAAGCTATAAGCACAATTTTCTTGGGTTTTTTTACCGCCTAGATGCGGAGAAAAAAAATAAATAGTGAAAAAGTCATTTTTTCCATGCTGTGGACAGGGGGAGGGGGTCGCGGTCTGCAAATATGACAAAAACTATCTTTTTTTATCCAAAACAAAGTTACAAAGTCAGACCAAAATTTCAGGGACAGGGCAAAATTGACTATCTTAACGGGGGGTACCCTTTGAATACACTTCAGGTTTGAGGAAGAAATTTTTTCTAATTTCGAAATATCTTGATATATTTTGATACACTTTAATATGCTTTTGATGAACTGAACAAACTGATCGTCATAATGAAAATGATTCACTTTGATATACTTTACTATACTTTGATACATTAAGATACACTTTTCATGAAAAATAATTATGTTATGAAATTGATCCATTTATTTTATAATGTAACAATAATAGTTACATTATATAGATAATTTGATATAACTGTAGAGTTCATTGGCTCAGGCTTTCAAATAATTTCATGTTTTATCGTATTCAAGGTTTTATGGGCTATACAGTCTGTGTCAAAAGTTAGTTTCTTAGAAAATTGTCTATATTTTTTGGTAGAAAGTAATTATAAAATTTCTAGCTTTGTTACTTATTAGATAATATTAAAACAATCACTTTAAATTTTGTTTTATTTAAATATAATGAATTATTAAAGAGTTATAACATTTTAAAGTTTATAAATTTTACACAAATCTAATGCAATCATAAATAATAATGCCAAACTTTCAAAAATTATTTTATTTGACTGTAACAAAGTTTATTTCGTTCAGTTTAAAATTTAGAATCTATTGACGAGGATGGAATTTTTATTTTTATTTTTTATTAAAATTTATTGCTAATTTTCTGCGAAAAAATGTATATGTCTCAGACGGTACTTACTGTTTTATAATCGAAAATCAGCAATAAATTTTAATAAAAAATAAAAATAAAAATTCCATCCTCGTCAATAGATTCTAAATTTTAAACTGAACAAAATAAACTTTGTTGCAGTCAAATAAAATAATTTTTGAAAGTTTGGCATTATTATTTATGATTGCATTAGATTTGTGTAAAACCCATATGGAAAAAATTTTTGGATATAATTGTAAATAACTGTTAATAACTGTAAATAAATGTAAATAAATGTAAATAACTGTAAATAACTGTAGAAAAGTGTTAAAAAATGTGGGAATTGAGACATAAATAACAGTTATTTACAATTATTTACAATTATTTACTGTTATTTACACTTATTTACAGTTATTAACTGTTATTTACACTTATTAACTGTTATTTACACTTATTTGCAGTTATTTATATTTATTTACAGTTATTTACATTTATTCATTTTTTTCACAATTATTTACAGTTATTTACGATTATTTATAGTTTTTACAATTATTTGCAGTTATTTACATTTTCGAAAATTATCACAAATTTATTCAATAATTTTATATATAGGCGAAAATTTTTAAAAATGTGAATAACTGTAAATAATTGTAAAAAACTATGGAAAATTGTAAATAGTTGTAAATAATTATAAATAACTGTAAATAACTGTAAAAAACTGTAAATAACTGTAAATAACTATAAATAATTGTAAATAATTATTAATAACATTAAATTATCCACTAATTCAAAAATTTTTGAAAATGTAAATAACTGTAAATAATTATGAATAACTGTAAATAATTATGAATAATTGTAAATAATTATAAAAAACTGTAAATAATTGTAAATAATTGTAAATAACTGTAAATAACAGTTAATAACAGTTAATAACTGTAAATAACTGTAAATAATAGTAATTAATAATAAATAATAGTAAATAACTGTAAATAACTATTATTTATGTCTCAATTCCTACATTTTTTAACAGTTATTTACAATTATTTACTATTATTTACAGTTTTTCACATAAATTATTTCCATATGGGAATTTATAAACTTTAAAATGTTATAACTCTTTAATAATTCATTATATTTAAATGAAGCAAAGTTTAAAATGATTGTTTTAATATTATCTAATAAGTTACTAAGCTAAAAATTGAATAATTACTTTCTACCAAAAAGTATAGACGATTTTCTGGAAAATTAACTTTTGATACAGACTGTATAGCCCATACAACCTTAACAGGAGGTCACGTATCTCTGTCCTTTTCTAATCAAAGAAATTATTTTTTTACAAAAACTAATAACTTTAGCAAAAAATGAAGAGAAAGCCGCATCTTGTATCAAAAAAAGCAATATTTTCTTTGATGAGAAAGAATTAATTTTATTGCTTCGTTTTCAAGAAAACCTTGAAAAACTTAAATCATAGAGGTTAGGTTGAACAATTTGGTTTTTCAAGGTTTTCTTGAGAATGAAGCAATAAAATTAATTTTTTCTTATCAAAGAAATTATTGCTTTTTTTGATACGAGATGCGGCTTTCTCTTTATTTTTTGCTAAAGTTGTTAATTTTTTTAAAAAACTCAATGCTTAGATTAGAAAAGGACAGAGATATGTGACCTCCTCTTAAGGGCCAGTAAAGCCAGTAAAAGGTTTGAAATAGATAAAATAAAATAATTAATAAAAACATAATCATGCATCGTATCTTTATTGTAATTATTTATTATCAAATTTTTAAAATGTAAGAAAAGAAAATACACGTTAAGTCTTGATCAAACAAGTAGCTATTGACCAATAGAAATATCAGAAGAAAGTAAGAAATTTACAGCAATCAAAATAGATAATGAAGTAAATAATGTAGCAGGATTTAGTATTAAAACTAGCAATGCAATACTTCTAAGAGAATTAGACAAAAATATCGATGAACTAAATGATTCTCTATTAGCTGATTTTATTTAGATTTATGCAGGACGTCACGGATTGAATTTTTTGGGCTGAAAACTTGCGAATGTGTTCTAATACTCAAGAGAAGATGTGAAAATCCCGAAATCCGGTTAAAATTTTTTTTTTCACGGCTCTACAGCTTATTTTGTGTTAAATGTTAAACTAAAAGATGAAAAAATGAAAACCTCTATATTCAAAATGCTCTAACTCCGTCAACTTTTAAATTTTCGAGAAGAATTTTTTTTTAAATGTAAGAAATTCAGCCTACTTTTATATTGCGTTATTTTATAGATTCAAATTAATGCCGTCGAGCTATCAATGGAAAACCGAAAAAAAAATTTTTTTTTAAGAGATTTTCTTAAAAACTATATACTTTTTTTTTAATTCTAATATGTTTTTATACATAAAAAAACTAACTTTTAAGGTGGGTCAGAATATGCTATTTTGCGTTATTTTTTTTTAATGATTTTTTAAAATTTTATACAATTTTTTTTTAATTATAGAATATTAAAACCATGTCTCCTTTTAATATTATTAATAATAATTTCACTATTCTTTTACTCTTTAATTTATAAGTATATTATTAATATTTGCAAAAACCTTCAAAATGAGCCATTCGACAACTTTTTTACAACAATTAGAGCAAATAGCAATTTTAAGTTAAAACAATATGTTCAAAAAGAAAAAATAAGTAATCATTTATTCAGTTTGTTTCGCGTCTACGAGCGAAATTCAGTTTGAAAGTAGTTAATGCATGCTGTCGTTAGGTAGCGAAGTCGCGTTCTAAGTGTACTCATTGACAATATAGCGCATCACAGTACATGAGAAGAGATCGAATTAGAAAACAAATTGTCTAAATTTTATAATCTTTTTTCCGCCTTATTAAGAACGTTAGTGCGCCATGCTTAACATCATGTCTGTAAAGAACGTTTCACCTTGAGTGAACTAAGCGCATTGTCTGCCAGCATAATAATATATGTACAAATTTTTTCTATGCCTCCCCTCTCATATTTTACTTGCGTGAACACTATGGTGAAATATCATTCATTCAATGACAATATCTACTAAGCTATGAAGCTAAGTTATCTAAAATTTCGATATGATGTAAAATATTTAAAATATATGTAAAATATTTGTAAAATAGTGCTGTATTTATAGTCTTGAAATTTCAAGATATTCTTAAGGAAACGGGATATCACACTAACCCTCTCAAAAGATTTTGAGTTGATTACAATGACATCACTGGTCAAGATAAAGTGCAAGGACTTGAAAAAAGCACACAAAAGCTATGTACCATTTCTCTAAAAATCCATTCAGAGAATGGGATCATGTAACGAAGTATTATTATAACAAAGTAATATTATAAATTATTGTCAGCTCTGCCAGGCGTAACTATATACATGATTGATTAAGCGTGCTCACTGCTGAATGATTAAGATGTTTATGAGAAGCTTGATAATTATAGTGGCCATTCTTTGGATAGGGAAGTTGTGTTAAAAGTCAAAAAGTATTATTTAAACGATGATTTTAATTGTTCTTGACAGAGTGCAAATAAAAATAATGCATTATCTGTGAAAGAAAATAGTATCAAAGCTAAAAAAGTTGATCGCTCAATTACGCGAAGCATTAAACAAATGTTTGAATTATTCAAAGAAGAAAATCCCCATGTGTCTTTGTATTTATTGCAAAAATTTGAAACTTAGTTGATAGCTTTAAAAATTATAATACAAACAATAAACATGATATTTCAAAAATTGAATCAAATATATTTTCTTTTTTATTTCTCTCTAAAGATAATATAAAATGTGTACTGCGAGACTGTGAGAAATTCCCGATTGGAGAAACTATTGATTTGGAAATGATTTTCTTGACGGAAGAAGATCTTTTTGAAGAAATAGCTTATGGTATTTGGGAAAAATCAGATTTACTTAATAAAACTAGTACCATTAAAGACTTCTTGATACAATTGAGAAAATATTTTTTCACAATGAGTACTAATAAAATTAATAAAGAAATTCAACGTATTGCTATTCGAGAGGAAAAAATTTTAGTAAAAAAAAGGCAGTTCTAATTAGTCATTTACGTAGATTTTACCAAAAATTGGACGATCTTATTAAAAAATGAAGTACAAAGCTACCAATGGAGCAAAAATCAAATATCCATGTTTACATCGATATGCAATTTTAAAAATGATTCGATGGTCCGATATGTCACAGTTTGGGACGATACGAAACATGATTCTTCTCATGCTTTAATGGCTATAAATTCAATCATAAAGAATATAAAGCAGTTACCCATTCTGCAAGAATTAAAAGAAATCATAACCATTTCAGATGAAATCGCCAGTCATTTCAAAAATAGATACTAATTCTGCTGAACAAAATCCTGTGTTCACTACTAGAACTTAATTGCATGAATCGGAAAATATGAATTAATAAATTTAAACTGGATAAGTAATTATTTATTTTTCTTTTTGAATATATTTTTAAACTTGAAATTGTTATAACTTTAGTTCCACTTGACCAAAAAAGTTGGCCAATGGCTCATTTTGAAGGTTTTTATAAACACTATAATATACTCATCAATTTAACAGTAAACAAATAGTGAAAGAGCATAATTATTGGAAAAGGACATGGTTTCAATATTTTATAATAAAAAAAAAAAAAATTCAATCAATTCATTAAAAAAAATAACGCAAATCAGCATATTTTGACCCACCTTAAAAGCTAGTTTTTTTTATGTGTAAAAACATTAAAATTTGAAGAAAAAAAAAATATTTTTGAAAAAAAAGTTTTTTTGGTTTTAATCATAATAGCTCGACAGCACTAATTAAAAAAAAAATCGATCCATGACGGCCTGCATGAATCTTAATAAAATCATCCTACTAACATTTGTAGATAATCTTCACGTAAGGTCAAAAACGTTCCAATAGCATATGACATTTAAAAATATTGTTTTAAAGAGCACAAAAATATAATTTGACTCTTATCTTTAAAAAATCTAAATTTCGCATAAACAAAATTGAGTTTTTTGGATGTTATACATCAGCTGAAGGTATCTTTTTGGATCTAGAAAAAATCAAGTCGATAAAGAATTTTAAATCACCTAGGAACATACAAAAATTACAAGCGTACTTAATTTTGTGAATTTTTATACTGAATTTGCAAAAAATTACGCCTATGAAATGCTATCATTAATAAAACTTGGAGAGATAGGGAGAAGAACAAGCGAAAGCGTTCAGAGAAATAAAATTATTATTTGATGAGAATATCATATTAAAATTTGCAAATGCGAAAAAAGATTTTATTTTAACTACTGATGCTAATGATTATACTATGGCAGTTATACTGTCTTAAAAAGATAATATAAATAAAGAAAAAGTAGTATGTTTTATTAGCAGAACCCTTAAAGGAAGCTTAAACAATTACTTCACAACAGAAAAAGAATTATTAGCTGATGTATGGTCTTTAAGCAAGTCAGATGCGCACTTAAGAGGTGCAAAGAATATAATAATAAGAACAGACCATGAAACAATAACGTTCTTAAAAAAATGTAAATTTGACAATAAAAGATCTGCTTATAAAACAACTAAATATATAACAGGAAATAAAAACAAAGCTGTTGGCTTCTTAAACAAACAAATAAATAATAAAATGTTAGATAGTGAAAAGAATGAAATAATCATAGCAAATATAATAAATAAATATAAATTCAATTAAGAATTAATTAAAAAATTAAAAAACTTTGAGCAGTATCAAAAAAATGATGCATATTGTACAAAAATCAAAGAAAGATTAGAATAAGGAGATAAAGCAATAAAAAATAACTATGTATATGTAAATAGAATAATACAAAAACATACACAAACTGGAAATAAAATAATAATTCTAGAAATGTTACTAAAAGTCTTTGTTATTACTAGACAAAAAGCTTATGGTCATATTGACCCGAAAAAAAACCTATGAAATATTGTAAGAAAACTTCTTTGCAAAAAAATGGAAAAAAACATATATACTAGCAAAACGGAGTGAAATTTGTCAGAAAACTAAATATCTAACGGTAAAATATTGGTTAGAAATGCATCCCATATTAGTTAATAAAAAGAATCAAATGCTGTCAATCGATTTCTATGGGCCTCTGCCTATATCAACAGGATGGGTAAACATATATTAAGAACAATTAATATATTTACGAAATACGTAGTGATGTATTCCATAGAAAGGGCAAATACAGCCACTGTATTAAAAAAATTATTAAATGATTATATACCAAAATACGGTAAACAAGAATCAATCATAATTGATCATAATACCAAATTTACTGATGAAAAATGGGAAAAAATATTAAAAGAAAACGATATAAAAATGAGATTCTCGTCGATTCAACACCCTCAAAGCAATATGGTAATGAGCACATTCATAGTAAAAATTGTATGTCGCAATAGCTTAAAATCAGACGTGATCAGAGAAAGTTTGCAGCAAGAAAGAAATATTTGTGGTGCGCGTTAGTGGAAAGAGACGCACGTGTAATAGAGAAAGAGAGCGTGAGAGAGGTATATGTGTGTGTGGGTATATAACGAGGGACGAGTACTAGTGTTGAAGAGAAGTTAACTGATGAAAATTTCATTGTAATTAGAAATAAAAGCGAAATTAGAATATAATATTTTTCTTTAGAACAAAAGTGTGTTTTGTTTAAGTATAAAATGTTTATAGTTCTCTAAGGGTTGGCCTTGCATAACTTACGTATAATATTTAATTGAATTAATCTATTGAACACGGTTAACGAGAGATGGTGCGCCACAAACACAAGTTTACTTTAGGTCGAATCTCTTCTGAAAGAGTCTAGGCAAGAGAGTAGAGAGAGTAAAATTATAAATGTTTAAATTTGTACTTTTCGGGTATTTTGCAACGTCACATAATATCAACTTTGTAAATATCATGCCGAATCTTAATAATAATATTGTAAACGAAATATCTAACAGCATTAAATTATTGAGGCCTAATCGTCTTTATACCGAAATAAAAGATATTTTAATAAAGAAATACACATAATCACAAGATTCTAATTTACAAACATTATTTCGCAGTTGTTGGATGGGAACGAGAAAGCCATCAAAATATTTATATGAGCTTATTTATCTAGCGGGAGAACAAATGCCATGTGCGTCGATTCTTAAATCATGGAAAGCAAATCTGCAATCCAATATTTGCCCGTTCATAAGAGAAGATAAAGCACCAGAAAATGAAATGGTGTCAGTCGAACTCGTTGATCAAATACATGCTGATCTTCATGAAAATTACAACGTCATTCATAAAATCAAGCATAATAAAACTCACAATTTAACAGAAATGATAACGAAAGTCGACGCGCTCGTCAGTCAACGTAACGTGGATAATAAACGCAGACGGGATGAAACTTGGCACGAAAATAACAAATCAGGAGGGCGGGGGCGTAGTAAAAGCAGAAACAGAAAAAATTATTGTTATCATCACAGTTAATGTGGTAAAAACGCGTATAAAAGTAATAAGCCGTGTAATTGGGTGGATTATTCTAACAAACCGGATCAAGTGAAGAATATAAAGTATAGCAAACTCGGACGGTAATAAAGAAAATTCCAATGAGTCGTTAAACTAAAAACTCAGCGCATCATGGAGACTAGTGTGGCCAAGATTAAATCAGTGCATCTCCATGTGAAAGATAGAACTACTAACGAGGTGTTCTTAATTAACTCGGGTGCAGAATTTCTGTAATCCCTAGACCAAAAAATTTTTTGGAAAAAATACGAATATACACCTATACGCAGCTAACGACAATAAGATAAACACTATGGTACACTACACAAAAAGCTTGATTTTAGGTTCACTCAGGAACTGCTTTTTATTATTGCGGATGTTCCTTGCCCAATACTGGAAGGGGATGTATTAAATCATTCCTTCCTTTTATAAAAGGATCAGGTATACCTGATCTCAATAAAAAATTATTAATCAACGCGAATACTAATGAAACAATTGATGGATTTAATAAAGCCGTTTCTGACTTACAAATTTCTTTGATTGACCCTGAAATCAAGTATATATACATTTTAAACGAATTTCCTACGGTGGTAGGCATTGATAAGCCAAAATCTCTAAAGAAGAGAGGCATTTATCAGTACATTAAGACCACGGGTCCTCCCGGTGCGCAAAAACCGCGACAACTATAAAACTACAAAACTAAAAGTAGCGAAAGCAGCGTTTAAAGAATGGTGTAGGTTGGGTGTGTGTGGACCCTCGAAAAGTTTTTGGACTACACCCATTCATATAGTATAAAAAAAAGGAGAATGGGGACTTTGCGGAGATTATAGAAAGTTGAATGAGGTAACGGTACCGGATAGATAACCTATACCGAATTTGCACGATTTTCCTGGTAACTTGCATGATTTAACTATTTTTCCGTTCTGGATCTGAAAAGCGCGTTTTTACACCTACCTATCTTCCCAGATGACATCCCCAAAACGACAGTAGTTACACCTTTTAGTCTGTACGAATTTTTCGTCATGACATTTGATTTTAGAAGAGCATCACCGACTTTTTGGAGGTATGTTAACCTAGCACTGAGAGATTTAGATTCCGTCTTTGTCTACATCGACGATATCCTAATGGTGTCCGCCATATCCGAAGAACATTAAGAGCACTTGAACAGAGTGCTTGAAAGATTGCAGAACTTTCATTTGTATTTAAATCTCAGAAAATGTATCTTTGGGGCTGAAAGTTTAGTTTTTCTCGGACACACAATCAATAAAGAAGATGAATTACGTAGATTTTTCAGTCTAGTTAACTTTTACAGAAAAGTGATACCACAAACAGCAGAAGCGTCATCTGCATGCACATATCAAAAGAAATAAAAAGAAAGACAAAACACCCATAGTCTGGACCCCAGACGCACTAGAAGCCTTCGAAAATACGAAAATTGATATAACTCATATAACTAGCTTAGCTTATCCGTGCAGACGCAGAGATACGCGTAACCATGAACGCTTCGAATTTCGACATAGGTGCTTCCTTGAAGCAACATATAAACGGCATCGGCAGTTAGCAGCTATTAGCATTTCTCTCCAGGAAGTTCGTTCCCGCGCAATCAAACTATTGTGCTTACGATTGTGAATTAATGGCAGTATATGAAGCCTTAAAGTAATTCAGTTATTTTTGGAGAGTCGTAATTTCAAAGTTTTTACTGATCACAAACCGCTAATCTATGCGCTTGCGCAAAACTTAGACACGTGTGCACCGTTGCACACGCGTAGAATGTCGTACATATCGCAGTTTAATACGGAAATCTGACATTTAATTTTCCAACATTTTTTGCTCTTGAAGAGATTTTGCAAGAACAATAACGCGATAAGGAGTTAAAAGAGATGATTGCGAATTCGGACCATTCTCTAAAATTGAAGAAGCTGCACTGGCGACCCAATCAAACAAACATTTATTGCAATGTTGCCACGAAAACGTCAAGACCATATATACCCAAGATTCCTGGACACGAAGTATTTAAGATCATTCACATTAATAACGCGCACCCTTCAGGCTGTGTAACCGACAGGCTCGTTAGACAGCATTAAGTGTGGGTTAAATTGCCAAAGAAGTTAAAGAGCAATGCAATAATTACTTAGACTGCTAACGCGCTAAGGTTTCTCGCCAAAATAAGTTTTTGCTATTGCACTTCATTGAACCAAACGCGAGATTCGGGCATGTGCAAATCGATATTGTAGATCCTTCGCCCTCAAATGATGGCTACGAGTACCTGCTCACGATGGTTGATAGATTCTCGCGCTGGTCATTTTTCGATACTTGAGTAGCGCGATTTGGTGCAGCCATAACGATAACTACGGAACAGGGGCGGCAATTCGAATCTTAGTTTTTAACCTCGTTTTTGTAACTGAAAGATTGCAAAACGACGCCTACGACTGCTTACCGTCCGCAGGGGAACGGTATGATTAAAAGATAACATAGGCAATTTAAAGTTGCATTAATGAAAATCCTCCAGTTTCGTGATACCTGCAGCTCCAATAATAACATCTTTTTATCGGAATTTCAAGTTTATATCATGCAGATGAAACCAGTTCCGATAGTATATACAACTTCCGCCAAGCCTTTCTTTTTTAAAGATCTAAATTCCTGCTTACATGTGTTTGAGAGAGTTGAGGCCGTAAAACCACCACTCACACAACCCTACACCAGTGCGTATAAAGTCATCTTACGGCACCAAGATGGGCGCACTTTTGCTTAAGAGAAAAACAATAAACATGTCGTAATAAATGTAGAACGTCTTAAACCAGCATATTTACAAACTAAAGAATGTAATGATATAGATGCAAACATAAATTTTAACATTAACAGCAATACACATAGAAGATCCCTGCAACACTTTCTTCCGCCAAATTTTAATTTATCTATAAGCGCCACGGTGCGGAAGCTCATTGATAACGCGGAGAGCCAGACATCGCTACTTGTAGCTAAAAATAACGTGCAGGATAATAAGTGCGAATCAAGTAACCTTTTGACACAGGAGTCTATAGACAAAGACTGTGATATTAGCATAATGAATAGGACCTTGCAACCCCTACTCTCCCAGATTAATGACTCTGCACCTTGTGCAAGTGAAATATATGGCCAAGAGCAATCTCATGTCGGTAAATCAGATTTCGTTGCCGAGCCCCGTATTATCACACACGAGGTTCTTGTACATAGAGGTTATGACATGACAGGACGAGTTATCGCATGAAGGTATGATCGTAGCATTAGCAGCGACACTCAAGCGACTAGCGATAGGTCATTAGATGAAAACGTATTCCCGGACGTAACTCAATTTAGTCAAATTATCAATGCAGCGGAACGCATAAAAACTTCATAGGTTTCCACCCTTAATCAAGACAACCCACTTTCCTCTATCGTTTATCCACAGCAAACTCCCTCTATACCTAAAAAAAATTCATCCCCAACATCCTAAAGAAAAAAAATTAATTCTATTTCAGTAGAAAATAGAGACATGAATAAGAAAGTTAGATTTTTCTATCAAGTTTTGGTTAAATATTTATGTGAAGCCTTTTAGTCACCTTCTAAATTGAACAAAAAACGTAGGCTAAGTACCACTGAAGAATAGGAGGAAATTAAATACCTCCTCGCGAAATATTTAAGTATAACTAACCAAAATGTTCTTCCATCTATTCTCTAACTCTTTTTACTAACACCTTTATAATTGCACAATAGTTAATTATTGAATTATTTTTCTTATTTCATTTTTTATATTTTTACACCTTTTTTTATCTATTTTTATATAAATAGAGTCACATTTTTGCAATAAATTGCGTTCTGGGTAACGCATTTCCTGTTTGATCTAAAGTAATTTCATGCATGCAAAATTTTTTAACAGTCAAGTGCACTACTTAAATTTTAATCAGAATATTTACTCTGCATTTGGTTCACTTAGCTCTTTATCATTGATTCATGCAACTTAGCAGACGCCAAATAAGCAATTCGTATTATAATAAATTGATTCTACTCAATGTAATAAGTAATAATTTTAACAAGTTGAAAAACTGTGATGCATCAACTATTCTTGTAAATAAATTATAATTAAGTGAGTTGTATTTATTAACTTGCAACGTTATAGTACATTTGTCTGCAGCAACTAGAGCGTAAATTTCTGCGACTTTGTAAAATTTTGTAATATTTCCACAGCTAATGCAATACTTGTACATATAGCACTTATAAGTAAACACCATAAGTGCACAATATGTAAACACATTCAAGAATGCAAATGCAAGTCGTTACTGAGTTCCGTGCGTACTATTTTTGTGTGTAGCGTAATCTGATTAAAAACTACTTTTTCACTGCATTCCTGAGTGAACAAATTTACTTGCAGTGCCAATGAATTAATAATAATAAATAGCTAAATAATTTTAACAGTTTCCACTGTGATTAAGTTCTTTTTTGTTAACCCTTACAGGGATAATAGTATTTCTTGTAAAAACTATAGGTAAATCTTAAATGATTTCTAAAATAATTTGTACTAAGGAGGATCATCCACTAACTATAGTTTATTGTTCATAAAAATTAAAAGTCAAAAGAATTCTTCAAAATTTTGAAAGTAATTAATTTGTACCAAGAAAAAAATTCCCGTAAATTTTCAAGTAGCCTTAACGACTAATTTTTTTATATCTGCTCACTTCAAGTTTATCTTTTTACTACTATATGATACAAAACACATAAACTTCGAGTGAGCAGATATAAAAAAATTAGTCGTTAAGGCTACTTGAAAATTTACGGGAATTTTTTTTTGGTATAAATTAATTATTTTCAAAATTTTGAAGAATTCTTTTAACTTTTAATTTTTATGAACAACAAATTATAGCTAGCGGATGATCCTCCTTAAATTTTAGGTTGTGATAATAACCGCGATATTTGTAATGTTACTGCGAATTTTCATGCTTATTTTAATTATAGTTTCAATGCGAATTTTATTGTGATCTTTTCCAATCTATTGATATTGCGATTTATAACTTTTATTATTGTTGTTTAAAAAAGATTGCGACTGTTAACTTATCTGTGATATAAAATATGCACTTGTTTTTTTGCGCTTTATAATAAATAAATAAGTTACCCATAACAACAATTAATTGTTGGGGGGAGTGATGTGGGGACACCACATGTCTCTGTATGCGTACGGTGCTGTAAGCTTACCAATACACATGTAAGTGTATACGTGTGAATGCCTCTGTGCAGGCTCATAATCAGACAAGAAAGAAGTAGCGCTCAGACTGCTTGTTCGTACTTCAATCTTACTCCGCCAGTCACTGCGCTTAGTCGCATTGGCTCTCTAATAAAGCTATACTCTAACTTATATAGTTTTGGCATATTTCCAGATTCCATCCTCCTTCTACTAACACAGTTATCATGTGCGTTAGAATACAATGAAATTCGGTAGGTGATGGTTTTGTAAATGTGTTATAAGTGTTTAGTTCATTCAAAAATTAAATTGTCCTTTCCATTTCATACCTGTTAAATTTTGAGATTGGCATTTTAATTTTGTGTTGTGTGTTTGTATTTGTGTTTTGAGGATTATTATCTATATTTTTATCTGATCTTTTATATTATTTATTTCTTTTTCATTTTCATGATTAATGTTGTCAATGTCTCTATTTATACGCGTGTTTTGCGCTTCTAAATCTTGTAATTTTTCGCCTAAGTTTTCTATATTTGCGTTTAATTTAGTATTATCAATGTTTAAGTTTATATTTTCGGTTCCAATCGCTTTCATTTGTCGTTGCAATGTTTTAAAATTTGTTTCATAGTCTTCTTTTAATTTGCTTATTAAATCGGATGACGCGTTTATTTGTTCTTGTGCATCGTTAATTATTGTTAATAATTATTGCGATTTCTGGTAATCTTCAGCGCATTCAATCTTTTCCTCGTTGTTTCGTTTTGTTTGTTTAATTCTTTTACCGCGTAAGAACGTTTTATTCAGTTACCACGTTTTGCCAATCTCTATTAATGTTTTAATTATCCTCGACCATTTAGTTTTGGGTTTCTTTTCTAATCTGAAAAAATCTTCTACCTGCTATTTTGGTTTAATTAATTTTAATTTTATATTTAATAAATTCATTGTTTCAGCTTTTATACGGAGTTACTACTGATTAAATGCATGTTCACTCCATTTTATATTTAAAAAAAAAATTTTATTTTCAATATTACAGATTCTTGCACGCTCAATTTGCAAGGCACCGTTTCAGCTATAAATCATCAGTCTTATTAGCGGTCCTTGCATTTTATCTTATAATTTACATCAATACGCTGAAATTTGGAGGTTAAAATTATGGCAGTTTTGAGGTTAGTTGGTAGGCAATTTTTATCTGCAGGCAGAGATCCTGGTGGCTAATTTTTCAATCTACTCCACAAGAGGTCAGAGTTATGGACAGTTGTGCGATCTGTAAGCTATCCACTAATGATAAATGGGGCATGGCAAAACTCCATTTGTGTTTCACATGCCGGCAGCACTGTCATGCGAAATGCATGACTCGCTCAAAAATAAAAAATGGCAGAAAATACGAGTGTAAAAGGTGCATGGAAAAAATAAGAAATAATTCAATGTCGTCTGCCGGTAGAAGCATCAAGGCCAATGGCGTTTTACAGGCCGCACGCAGAGCTGCTCCTAATCAGCCCATCAGTGCCTCTACACCGTCAAAAACTGAGTCGAAAGCGACATCTGTCAACACCTCACAGAAGTAGCCTGAAAGAGTGAAAACTACTTTATCATCGCAAACTTTGTCCGACAACAGCGGTGCCACGGCGGATGGAGGGAGAAGTAGAATAAGTATGCCTTTATCTGATGAACTATTGGAAGGTGGCGCTGCGCTTGCTGCCCCGAATAATAATAATAATAGTAATAATTTTAAGAAAAATAATTCTGATGTAGTCCTAGGTGACTTAGATTCTCCCTCATTGCAGACAGCTGTATCTGCTCTAGAGGGCGCACTATCTGGCAGGCTTGACACAATACTAAATTCTTTTGATCAATTTTTGGCTTGAGAGAGCCAAGTTAAAAAATTTGACAAAGGCCTGCGGGATATTGTGTCCAAAATTGATGCACAGAATGAATATATTAAAAAATTAGAAATTGAACAGATGCAGCTGTTAGAGGAAAATCGCAAACTTAGGGAAATAATAGTCACTCCAGAAAGAAATTTCTTGTCCGCTCTAAATATTAAAATTGAAACGCATAATAAAACAATTAGTTGTAAATTTGATAATATTTAAACTTTTCTTGATAACGAGTTTCACGGAGTGGACAAGGGTTTCTTTGACCTTACAACCGGGGTAGCTGGCGTGGCGCAGGCCGTATCGGATCTTACGGGAATGAATGAGCATACATTACACACATCTAAATCTGTAGAAATGCCGAAAACACCACATACTCATACTGTAATTAGTGAGGAGGCACCTCGTCAAGTTGAGACGGAGTGTGGCTCTGGGAGTGGTACATTAGTGATCTCTGGCGAATTTGACTGTTCAGCAGTTAATGTTGGGCAAGATGATTACGCCTGTGCCGTTCTTGGCACCATTCTTTCGGGAATGAAGCGTACAAATGTAATTTCAGTTAAGAAAATCGCTAAACATGATGATGTAAACGGGGTGTCTACAGATCGTGGGATCAGTGGCGTCCCGAGGGGTCCGTTCTCTGCTGGTTAGACTTTCTGAGGAGGACCTGGTGCAAAAGGTGTTTGAGGCTAAACGACAATTCACAGGTATTTCGACAGCGGATCTTAATCCCTCCCTCCTTAGCAGTCTTCCAGACATTAGACGCCACGGCTTGATATTTATTAATGAATTTTTGCCTAAAGAAAAATATGTTAATTTTAAAAAGTTAAAAAAGTATGTCAAAGTAAAAGGCTTTAAATTTGTTTGGCACAGACATGGTAAATTTCTGGTAAGGAGGGAGAAAGCTTACAATTTTTTTAATGAAAATGATTTAGATAATTTATTGATAGAAAGTAAGAAATTATAAGACGGTGTACATGTAATTAATGTAAATTCTGAAACTCCATCGAATATTAAGTGCAATAATAATAATAATATATGTGATAATAATGAAGCCTCTGAACATCAACGAAATACGTTGACAAATCAATTATTAAGTACAAATAATGGAGTAACGTCGAGTGTGGCCTCTCCCCAATGACTGCACCAGGCCTCCTCTGAGAGTCGTACAGGGAGGAGGGGTGAACTGCGAGCGTGCTTTCTGAATGTGACTTCGTTGAGGGCTTACATTGGGCAGGTACGTGAGTTTCTAAGTGATGGTCCTTCTTGCGACATATTTTAAGTGGCTGAGACCTGGCTGGGTCCGTCTGTTTCGGATGACGTCATTTGGGTCAAAGGGTATAAAGTATTCAGACAGGACAGAAACTTGCGTGGTGGAGGAGTTGCTTTGTATGTTAAAGTGCACTATTTTGGCTTATTCGGTTACTCAAACTAATCATAGTGAAGGTAAACCGGAGGTACCTGAGTATATTTTTTTCGTTCCGTGCAATTGGGCAGCTCCGAAGCCGTGTTGGTTTCTGTTATTTATCGACCTCCTGCAATTTCCTTTTTAAAACTACTGATTTTTTGGATAACTGAATGCCGATCTCCTGCGTGAGAGCAGTGATGCCAAATTTATTAATAAATTGTCATCACATCAAGACAGATAATAAAATAATTAAGTATAGAAATTATAAAGATATCTGTCCAAACTTATTGGTACAGAGTTTAGCCGGCTGTGATTGGACGCCATTCACAGTTGGTACAGTTGACCCAGAATCTGCACTTGGCTGCCTCTGTGACAACCTTACGGCGGCAATACAAAATCTAGCGCCACTAAAAACACTTGAAATTGGTAGAGATGAAATTCCTTGGATTGATAAAGAGTTGTCGCAGATGCGGTACAAGAGAGATGCCACGTATCGTAGATTTAAACGGACGAAGGAGGAGCAATATCTCTCCGAATTTTTGCAGCTGCGTAAAACAATAGACGAACAGACGAAACAAGCTAAAACAAATTATTATCATAATAGACTGTTCGATGCTCTTGCTGGAGGTAACGCCTGGAAGGAGTAAGAAGACCTGGGACTCCTGTCCGGACCTCAAGGAGACTTGAATGGATCCACTGCAGATGAGCTTAATGCACATTTTGCAGGAGTGTCAGTCTCGCCACACGATGATACTGGGGAACGTAAAAGGATTCTTTCTGAGTGTAGTGAAAGTGGTTTTGCCTTCAAGCCAATCAATATTAATGATGTAATCCTTGCGATTTCGAATTTTTCATCACAGACTTGTGGTGAGGATGGCATCCCGCCGAGTGTGATACTTGAAGCACTACCGGTTATTGGAGAGCATCTTGTGACTCTGTTCAATTCCTCTTTTGCACGAAGGGTCTTCCGTTGCCTTTGGAAGCGCGCACGCGTTGTGCCTTTAAAGAAGTACCCTGCACCTAGAATGCCTAAAGATTTTAGGCCCATAGCAATATTATGTTCTCTTTCAAAGGTTCTCGAGAAGATTGCTCATGACCAACTGCAGGAGTATATTATGACACACAAAATACTTGACTCTTTGCAGACTGGCTTCAGAAAGCATTATTCTACGCAGACTGCCATACTTAAACTTACAGACAAGAAACTTGCCACGATACTACTTCTATTTGACTTTAGTAAGGCGTTCGACGCGATCTCCCCTTCCAAATTGCTTGCAAGTCTTAGATCGATGGGTTTTTCTAGGGCTGCACTCAAGTAGATTAGCTCTCATTTATCGGGTAGAGAGCAAATGGTTTCTACACATTTGAAAGAGGATTGGGATTGGCGAACAACCAATCTAGGAGTTCCACAGGGTTCAGTGCTGGGGCCTCTGTTGTTTTGCCTTTACATTAATGACATACGTAACACGCTTGACCCCTGTTTTGTCAAGCACATATTATAAGCTGATGACCTCCAAATCTATACTCAGGTCCCTTATGAACATCTGAATGAAGGTATTCGTATTATGCAGAGGGCGGCCAGGGCGGTGTCGGGCTGGGCTGTCGATGCTTCTCTTACATTAAATGCAAGCAAAACTAAGGCGATCGTTTTTGGCAGTAGTCGTTTTATTAATGACTTTTATGCTGGTGAACCAAGAACGATTGAGCTTGAGGGAGGTGTCGGCATATCTTTCTCTGATACCGTTACGAGCCTTGGTGTTGTGCTTGACGCTAAGTTGTCTTGGTAGCCGCATATTAATATGGTGACTAAAAAATTTAATAGGATGATGTATAGTTTACGGTTCTTTAGTCGGTACACTACTGAGGTCCTGCGTAAACAACTCGCAGCTGCCTTGCTGTTTCCGCACCTCGACTACTGCTCAGTAGTTCTGCTTGATGCTTAGCAGGGGTTGAGAAGACAATTACAAAGACTACAAAATTCGTGTGTGAGATATGTATTAGGCGTAGGAATGGGCGGTCATATCTCTCCTCATAGAGCTGCACTTGGTTGGCTGCGTACTAATTCAAGGAGACAGTATTTTATGGCTGTAATTATGTACAAAATCGTGCGTATGAATACTTTCGAGTATCTAGTGAGTCTCTTTACTAGATATGTGCCTAGGGTAGCCACTAGGGGAGAGATTAAGGACTTCGCAGTGCCCTTCATGCATACTGAGACTGGAAGAAATTCCTTTCAAGTTCAACTCCCTGCCTGCTAATATAAAAAATCTTCCATCGCTCGGCAGGTTCAAATCGGCTTTAAGGAGGTACTTACTCGACCTCAAGTGAAATTAATTTTAAGTATTTTAATTTTCATGTTAATTTATTTTGTTTTGTTCTATATATAGATTTAAGGTGCAAATGTATTTATTAGCGTGAATGATGGATGAATGTATGCGGGAAGAATGAGTGGTTCTGTTTATATTAGAAGTCATGACATCTTCGGTATTAAGTTTTTATTTTTTGAATGTCATTATTATTTTATTTTTTAATTATTTACTATTACTTTGTTATTGTATTGTCCAATTTTATTTTCATAGTATTGTCCAATTTTATCTTTATTGATATCATGACAGTGATTCCTCTTTTAATTTATGTATTTTAATTCTATTAGAATTATTTAGAACTGTTTTTTATTGTAATTTATGTTTTCTGCGTGTATTTAGAACAGTCTGTGACATCACTTCTACATGGTACAGTATTATATATTAATTTTAATAATTGACTGTGATATCTTATCTTATTATGTGCTATACTTTATATAGAATTATTACTTATTATTTCATGTATTACACGCCTTTTTGTACTCTTTTTACAAAATAAATCAATATCTATCTATCTATCTAATATAATTGTTCTAAGCTCTATACTACTGTATGTCAGCTTGCTTGCTTGATATAATTTATACAGAGTGTATGCTGCATACCTTTACTTTTATTTTTGCCTTTATTAAATTTGAATATTATATGATTTTGATTTAACGATTTTACATTTCACAGTTTGAGTATACTTGTTTACTCGTTTATACTCTGGGTTGTCTTGTTGATCTGGATCCTTTGTTTTAATGTCCGTTTGATTAATGCATCATTTATTTCGATGGATTGAATTTATTTTGTTTTAAATTATTCGTTATGCGAAATCTCTAAAATTTTATGTATTTATATAGCTTAGCATTTATCTTTAGTTTTATTATATATGATTCGATATTTTCACTTCTTTTCGAGTCTTTCGATTTTAAGTTATTTATATTATTTATTTTATTTAATTATTTGTACATCGCTTTTAGTATTAGACAAGAGAATTATATATATCTGCAATTTTTTATTTCATTGAAATTTAAGTACCGATTACATGCTTTAATTTGAGGTTTTTTGCACTAGAAAAACTTCTGTGGTCCAAAAGTTGTGCCTAATTAAAAATTACCTTTAAAGTATTTCAATTCTTATGTTAATTTATTTTATTTTGTCTTATGTATAGATTTAATGTGTGAATGTATTTATTAGCGTGACTAATGGATGAATGAATGCAGAAAGAATGAGTGGTTCTGTTTTTTGTTAGAAGTGATGACATGTTTGGTATCAAGTTTTTATTCTTTAAATGTTATTATTATTTTATTTTTTTTTTAATCATTTATTATTACTTTGTCGTTGTATTGTCCAATTTTATTTTTATAGTACTGTCCAATTTTATTTTTATAGTATTGTACAATTTTATTTTTATTTGATGTCATGACATTGATTCATCTTTTATATTACGTTATTTGATTTTAATTCTATGACTAATGGATATTTAAGACTGTTTTTTATTGTCATTTATGTTTTCTTGTTTTCTGCGTGTATTTAGAATAGTCTGTGATATCGCTTTATATGGTGACTTACTGATACAGTATTATATATTATTATGCGCAATACTTTATATAGAATTACTACTCAATATTTGATGTATTACACGCCTTTTTGTACTCTTTTTACGAAATAAGTCAATATCTATCTATCTATCTATCCAAAAATCTCATATTTGTTAATGTTTTTAGCGTCTAACATATCAATTTCTTATGCTATTTCATTAGCATGTTTTAGTCGCCTGTAACTTTCGAACCACAGAAGCTTTTTTAATGCAACAAAACTTAAATTAAAGACTGTAATCTGTACTTCATTTTATTTCTCATACATTTTTTTGTAAGAGTCTTAGTTTCTTGGTTATTCAAGATCTTATAAATGCTCCTTTTTATTATATGTTCGATAAAATGTCTATATCTCCGTCTATGTGGTCTAATCAAAGAAAAGAAAAAACACGGGTTTATTTTTTTCCATCAAAGAATCATATTTTGCAGTTTCAGCCAAATCCGTTTCATGAAGGTCATGTACTCTCCTTGTTAATGTAGTTTTCATTTTAGAACCGTTCGAAAAATTTGATTTTTAAAATTTTTTTCTTTCAATTTACGTAAATTACTTGATGAATTTGCTTTAGAATTTTTATGAAAATTATTTGCATTTATCAAAAGAAGTATGACTTTTAAAAAGCGATTTCCATAAAATAATTTTAATTTTAGAAAATTTTAAAATTTAAAAAAAAAATTTTTATTTTCCATTTTTTTCTATTTTACGTAAACTACTCGATAGATTTGCTCTAAAATTTTATACAAGTTATTTGATACTGTCTTTATAAAACAAGCTCTTGAAAAATAATTTTCTTAGCGTAGTTCTTTGATCACTTCTATTGATTTCTGACTCAACGCTTTCACTAACTTTTTTCTTACTTCCTCACTTTCTCTCTGTCTTTCTATCTTAGATTAATTTTCAATTTTACCCTATTATTATCCATCCCTTACTCCCTCTTCTTATTTTCTAATCACTCTCTAGCACTCACTAATTTTTCTTGAATAGAAATCATGTTTTTAACATTGAAATCGCATATAAAAAAATTAAATCAAATTGCTCAAAGTTAATGAGTTTTATGAGAAATCATTGCGCTAAAGCATTTGGCAGCGTTTTTTTTATTTTGTTTAGACTATGAAAATGAACGTATTTATGAATTATTTTTAGATCTATTATTAAAACTTAGGCATTTGTATTTAAAAACAATAGCATAAACATAACATTCTTATTAACTCATTGATTGAAACGACAGAGTAAGCTTGGTGCGAAGTCACAGCCAATCTAAAACATTTTATTCTATGAATCTATTACAGAATATCAATAATTAGATCATCAATATTTAACAACGAATTAAAAATACTTAAAATTAATAAATTTAAAGTAATAAAGGTTATATAATTATGAAATTCAATTAGCTTTCAAAATTTTAATTTAATATTCAAAATTTTTAATTCAAGGTTTGTCGACTTAGTTGTAAAATTTAAATATATATAAGTTACGCAGGAACACATTTTAAAACTTCTGTAAAAAATGTAAAATTTACCAACTAATGCCTAAATGGCAAGTCATAATTAAATTTTATATCATTTAAAATTTAAAAAAAACGAAACACAACGCCATTCCCATGTACAGAAAATATAAATTAACAAACAGAAAGACAAAATATGAATACAAGTTGAATTATAAAATAACCCTACTGAAAAAAACCACGTGGGATTCTTAATGGATTCCCATAAGGAATTTTAGCACAATTGAGCACATTTTAGCACAGCAAAATTGCGTTTTGTTGACCTCATATGGAATCCCATATGTGATTCTATATGCGATCCTATATTATATTTAGAATTGAGTTTGTGGACCCCATATGGGACGTCATGTAGGATCGCACATATTTAAAATTGAGTTTTGTCGACCTCATATGGGATTCCATGTGTAATTCCATATGCAATCCCATATTATATTTACAATTAAGTTTGTGGACTCCTTATGAGATCTCATATGGGATCCCAAGCTAAAATCTTATATTGAAACCCATAAAGGATCCCATATGAAATCCCATAAGGGATCCCATGTGGTTTTTTTCAGTAGGAAAAAATTACATTGTCATGTAGTCAAAATTTGAAATACTGTCAAAACTATTGAATTTACAATGTCCTATATACTGAAATTGATGAGCGCATATTATCTCGCGATCCTATATATCAATTAATCTTTGATAATGTGAGTGATCTATAAGTAGGAGAAAAGTAATGCTCATAAGATGTATGCTACCGCAAAGAGTATCCTAAGCTTATGAGATTAATGTATAGACAACGAAGATAGATACTAATAGAAGCGCAGAACCCCAAGGCGCTTTGAAGCCAAAAATATGTAGAAGGTACCCCAACCACACATGGCGTTAACGTCGCTTTCAGTAACTAAATAATAACGACCGATCGGTAAATGAGCGGCAGTCATCATTGCTGTTTATTCCGATTGTATTTGAAAACTGTAATTAAATTTAGAAAATTAAAAAAAAAAATTAATTAGTAGAATGAAATGATGAAAAACAATTTAAATTAAACTTAAATTGTTATTTTTAAATCCCAAAAGGCAAACAATTTATATATAATATTCTTTTTGCAATGTTTGTAATCAACGATGGCGTAATGGGTTCCGCCAGGCAATCGGTAGCGTGCACATCGCTCTCGGAGTGCTCGTCCTATACCTTTACGATTTTCGCCCTAATATTAATAAAATCTATCGAATTTCATTTGAAAGTGTATCCATGCCAATTACTGTGTACTTCAGCGTCATGTTTTTTTTAAATTATAAGTATTCTGGGTATTAACAGAAACATTAGTGAGTAAAAAAAAATTTGTGAAAACGACACATCAAAAAATGGCATTGAAAAGCCAAAAATCCATCCCTCAACCTTAAAGCGAAAGCAGTCAACGCAAAATATCATGGCGGAACAGGTCGAGCTACCCACAGCCAAATTATTCAAAAAATCTACTATCTCATTAAATTTTGTAGATAGACAAATCAAAATAGCTTTGAAAGAATTTGGATTGAAAAAGCAAAGTACAGTTAAGCCCAATTCACTAGCAAAAAGATCATTCAACTTATCAAATGCAAATCTTGAATATCAAAAAGACAAAGACAGAGAACCCAAAGATAGTACGATATCTCTCGCCTCTAGCTTGGGCTCATTAGTCGGAGACATAAATAATAGTCCCGGAGACTGCACGTATATTCTCGAAGAAAACAATGATTGGATTTTAAAAAAAAATTTGTTAGAACGGCTACCACAATCAAAGGTACACAGCAACAAGCACAATTCGATACTCCGAAATCTGACATGATTAATGTACTAGACAAGGATAGCACCCAGACAGGAGTAGACGATCAAACAGCCAATTCTCATTCTAATAAATCTAATAATAAAAGAATCAAGCCAACGCCTATATATTGCAAGCACAGTTCAGCTAAATCACTGATCAATGCCATTGCCCGAGAAATCGATAGAGAAAAGTTTTATTTAAAGGACTTCGTAGAGGATAGTCTGACAAATCTGACAATCATAACAGCTGATATGAAAACCTACACTAAACTCGAGGAGCATCTAAAAAAAATAGATGTACAATTTTTTACATACACAGCGCGAAACGAAAAGAGCAAGCTTCTTGTCTTGAAAGGAATAAACGATATATATATATATATATATATATATATATATATACGTTTGAACAAGTAAAATCAGAACTTACTAATATGAAAATATTGAATGCATAAATAAAAAAATTAAAAAACTTAGAGTTAGTGCAAACTGTCCGCAAAAAACACGTTTATTAGTTCAGCTCAAACTTAATAACATTCAAAAAATTATCACCGCAATCAAAATCATCCTTAACCTTCAAGTACGATGGGAAACCTTCAGGAAAAAAACGTCTATCAATGCCATAGATGTCAGTGAGTAGGATATGCAAGCATTAACTGTAATTTAAAGTATTGCGGTGTCAAATGCAAGGAAGATCACGAGCCTGACCATTGCAGAAGAACAAATAAAGAAAAATCATCACCACCCTTAGAGCATATACTACTGGAGGCAGCTTCAAATGCGCCGTGCGCGTGGTTAAGTTGAGAGTGAGAAAGGTATATTAAGGTTGACAGATATCTCTTTTTCTCCGGCACGTGATTGGTTTGTTTCGTTCCCTACTCCTTTATCACATGACTGAAAGATAGAGATAGCTATCAACCTTAGTACATTTTTTTCTTTCTTAGCCTAACCACGAGCACGGTGCATTCAGAGCTGCCTCCAGTAGTATATGCTCTGAGTCACCGCCATACTGTGTCAACTGCTGTCAAGGTCACACAGCCAATTATCGTGGTTACACTTTTTGAAACTTGCTCAATCAATAGTACAAGATATAAAAGAAAATCGCACCAAAAAACAGTTCTGCAAAGAATCACAGAACCACCACTCCATCTATATCATATGCTAACGTCGCAGCAAGTAACAACACACCAGCACCAGCACCAGCACGTAGAAGCCACAACATAACACCGTAGTTCACAACTCTACTGAAAATGTCGCTACGGCACAGACATATGTAATCAAGAGCGTCGAAAGCCTTTTCAACAACTTTAAAAGAGAACTTTTAAATACGACGAACACACATAGCGCTAACCTACAAAACCAAATCATGGAACAAAACCGTAGGCTGAAAATTGTATTCGACAAACTAAATTTACAATGGGAGTAAACCTCAATAAATTGGTAATAATATCAATTAATTCAAACATGCATAAACAGAGTTCAGCTGTAACAATTACAGATTATCTTTTTTAATCATAACATACTGTAAAATATTAGTTTAGTAAACTAACGTCGAATAACATATTATATTAAGTATTAATGCTGTGTAAATATTTTAATAGGTATAAGGCTTGTGTAAATGATGTTGATAGCGGAGGTAAGTGCTTCGGCGCTATCGCTTATTATTTTTGTTCTCCTTTTTTTAAGTCACAGAAGATTTTATTTTTCAATTATTATAATTTTCCAAACACACTTATACATAAATCAACGTTATATTAGTCTAATTACAGACAGAGAGTCCTATAAACAAATTACATAAATGAAAACAAAAGTCATTGCTAATCTATGAGTCCTAGCTATTGCCTAGGCAATACAATAAATATACACTATACTCTAACTCAATTTTGTATCTTTTTTTGTTTGTTTGTCGTAAGAAAAATATGTATCTGTGCATACAACTCAATGTATCTAAATATTTTGTAAATAAACAATTTGAATTAAAAAAAAAACGATGGCGTAATGAATAAGTTGCTTGCGCGACAATCCTTTTGACGTCGGTTCAAATCTCGTACAAATTAATTTTTTTTAATTTTTTTTTCTTTTGCTAGTGTTAAAAAAATATTATAGTATATTGATAAAGTCAAGAGTATTAAAAATTTTAATTTCGGCGAAATTGAATTTTTTTTAATATTCACTTCTATTAATAGACTATAATTATTTTTTTTAAATGCGTACAATTTCCAAAGTGAATAAAATAAAATTTAAAAAATTTTTTAAATAAATAATGTGTGAGTAAAATGTAGTTTCTGGTAACTTTTACTTTAAAATCTTACGGAGAGAATGTTTAATTTTTAATTTTAACATTTGATTTTAAATAATTAGAAGGACTATTATTTATCTTAGAAATTTTAACTGTCTATAATAATTATGAAAACGTAAAAATGTGCTAAAATATTCTTTTCTAAATAATTTAATTATGTGAACTAAAAATTGTGTATTCTTATTAAGGACTTATAGATATTATATATTAAGAGGTCACATATTTCTGTCCTTTTCTAATCAAAGAATTGAGTTTTTTACAGAAACTAATAACTTTAGCAAAAAATAAAGAGAAAGCCGCATCTCGTAATAAAAAAGCAATATTTTCTTTGATAAAAAAGAATTAATTTTATTGCTTTGTTTTCAAGAGAATCTTGAAAAACTTAAATCATAGAGGTTAGGGTGGACAATTTGGTTTTTCAAGGTTTTCTTGAGAATGAAGCAATAAAATTAATTTTTTCTTATGAAAGAAAATATTGCTTTTTTATACAAGATGCGGCTTTCTCTTCATTTTTTGATAAAGTTATTAGTTTTTGTAAAAAAATCATTTCTTTGATTAGAAAAGGACAAAGATACGTGACCTCCTGTTAATGCTCATGAAAAATTGCTCGTTTTTTTCGTATTTCAAATGAAAAAAAAAACGTCTAAATTGTATCGCAAAATTGTTATTTTGACACATATATTAGACTTGTTTGCAGATTTTGAAAAGTATAAAAATAAATTTGATGTAATAAATATTTGATGATAAATAAAATGTCTTATGTATTTCAGTGAATTCTAATATTTTTAAGGAGTTTAATTTTGAATTTTCGGTCATTTTTCAAAAATTCTCAATTCTTATTATTTTGTTTAGATAAAAAATATTTTTGTTAAAGAAACAATGAAAAAATTTTTTTCATTTTATTTTGTTCACTTTGAAAATTGTATGCATTTTAAAAAAAATAATTATAGTCTATTAATAAAATTAAATATTAAAAAAAATTTAATTTTACCAAAATGAAAATTTTTAATACTTTTGATTTTATGAATATACTATAATATTTTTTTAACACATGCAGAAGAAAAAAAAAAAAAATCTGAACGGGAATTTAACCGACGTCAAAAGGATTGTCGCGCAAGCGACTTATCTATTACGCTATCGTTGAATACAATCATTCTAGAAAGAATGTTATATATAAATTGTTCGCCCTTTGGGGTTTAAGAATAACAATTTAAGTTTAACTTGAATTGTTTTTCATTATTTTATTCTCTTTGTTTATTTTTTTAAAAATTTTTTTAATTTCATTACAGTTTCCAAATATAATCGGAATAAACAGCACTGATAACTGCTGCTCATTTATCGATCGATCGCTATCATTTACCTACTGAAAGCGACGTTAACGCCGCGCGTGGTCGGGGTACCTACTAGATATTTTTAGCTTCAAAGCGCCTTGGGGTTCTGCCAGTGATGGATTACGAGGATGCGTTATATATTTATGTATATCGATATATTCTGATACTTATCAGCCAACTTCAGTGTTTACAATAGAATCAGAGTAACAGCAGAATATATTATTCTATAGTATATACTCTGAAGTTAGCTGACTGATACCATAAAAGCATCTTCGAAATTCATCCTTGGGTTCTGCGCTTCTATTAGTATCTATCTTTGTTGGTATAGAGTAGATTACCTCGCGCATCATGTTATACTGATACAAAACTTGAAAATATATACGCTATTCTCAATGTAACAAAAGCTTTACTGCCCTACAAATAAAAAACACTCAAATCCATTTAACTTCGATTGGAGCAAATCGACAAAATCTTTTTTGGTTCAAAACACCATTAGAAAAAAATATTTTCTTAAACATTATTCTTTACCTTATAGTCTAGGCGCCCAGAGGGTTTCGTATAAAGTTAGAGGTCCCACCAAGCAAGTATGTGATTTATATGTATTTTGAGCCGCTGAATTCAAATTTGCAACTTGTTTTTCGCTAAAGTGATCGAGTAATTTTCTATATACAAATTATTTGTTTAAATGGCTATAGTTTATAAACTACAATAGATGCAGTGATTTTCTCTGCGAAAACTTGTTCTTTAATTAAAAACCAAAAAAATCGTTTTTGTTGCATGTCGATTCGATAATTACAACCAGAGATATGGCAAATATATTGCAAAAAAACATAGAGACGTAGCGCAAGCGCGGAACGCCCTAGTAAAAAACCTTATAACTCGACTAGTAATTGATATTTTTTGAAGTTTGACATGTGTTTGAAAAATATCAGAGTCTCAGCTTTCATGAAAAATTGTTATATGTTACTTTCAAATGTTGGTAAATAAGCTAGAATGATTTGAAACAGAAAAAATTTTCAATTTTTCAGAATTTTGTTTGTTTATAACGTAATAATATAGGTTAACGAAAAAAATATTTCTATATTTTTGATATAGAATGATAGGAAATTTCATCTAGTTTAAGAATCTGTCCGGTTTTCTAAATTTAAGTAAGTAGAACCTGAGATATCGCAAATTTAAGCTGTAGCGCCAACTCCTTACAATACGACATATGTGTGCAATCTAGCGATCGCTTTCCTTATTAAAAATTCTTTTATTATAAGGTAAGTAATCTCATTCTTTTTTAATAAAATTACTTTTGACTCTATTTTATATACTTTGTCATAATATTAATGATGTATAATACATTTAGATGAAGTAGATTTAGGGTTTTAAATAATCATTGAATTTTCTACTATAATAGTAAACAATTTACTCAACTTATGGAGTATTTTTACATTATTTTTTTTTGCAATTGCAAAAAGAATAACAATCTGTTTGATTCAAAAAATTTGTTTTAACTTTCCGATTTATTAGAGTCATTTATTTTTAGTTGAATCCTTTTTTATTAAATTTTTATTCAATCCCTAATACAAAGTTAAAATTAATTTTATTACAAAAGAATGAAATTACTTACCTTATAATAAAAGAATTTTTAATAAGGAAAGCGATCCTTGGATTGCACACATATGCCGTATTGCAAGGAGTTGGCGCTACAGCTTAAGTTTACGATATCTCAGGTTCTACTTACTTAAATTTAAAAAACCAGACAGATTATTAAACTAGATGAAATTTCCTATCATTTCGGGTTACCGTTTTGTGTTTGTGGTGGTTGCTCACTGCATTTACAGATCAAAAAGACTTTAAATCGACATGGAGCTGCTTATAATTGTATAATGATGATGTATTTAGCTCAAAATGCAAAATTTTTATAATATATGGTCTTTTTCATTCAAAATGAATCGACTTCGTTCAATAAAAAACTTATCTATAAAAAATCTTAATCTTTCACAAATTTTTGATTACGAGAATAGCATGCAGTTTATTTTTATGAATCGTTTGATGCAAAACACTTATTTTTGATGAAATTCGACATAAGTGTCTTTTTCATTTCTACGTCAGTGTAAATTTGGTTAAGAATTATATTCTTTGAGATAGTATTTAAAAACTAACGAACAATTAACTTATTATGAAAAATTCTATAAATGACCAGATCAAACGACATTAATAGTATTTTAGTACTATATTTTTTAGATTTCGTGTGTCTAAACGTCTCTACAAATTCCCTTTTTTTCTTATCACTTTCACGATTAACAATGACACATTCTACATTTATTTTATGCTTAGTGTTAATCATATGAGAGACTAAAGACTTGTTATTCATATACTTAATCTTTCCTCTATGCGCTTTTAAGCGTTTAAGTCCTATGTACGCATTATTGCAACCATTACACGGGATTTTGTATATAACATCCTTATTTCCCTCTTTTTTATCTTTATCTTTTGCTAGATGTACGAAATTAAGCATATGAAAGTTTTTAAAAATAATTTGATGATTATGACTCATAAAAATTTTAATGAATATGTGGCGTAAGCCTTGAACGTAAGAAAACAGCTACTTTTCTAGAATTATCTAAACTTGAATTTACTATCAAGTTAATATTCTTAAGTTTACGCATTTTTTTTAAATGCTGTTTTTTCAATAAAAAAATCCTGAGTGATCATTTTTTCTAAGAGTTTCGTAGACATATATAACGAGTATTGATGCTATAATCGTCATGTATGCTGTGCCAGCTTATAGGCGAGGGTAGCGCACGATGGACTTAGATAACTACGTGTGAAGCGCCTTGTGCCGACTCACATGAGACCTATGGAAATAAGACGCGCGCAGGTCAGAACGATAGAAAGAAAGAGAAAGATAGCTCGCTCTTTCTATCTCGTCATTATTTGTTCCGTGATTGTCTTGTGATTAGTATTTTTGCTGTGCTCTCTCTTTTGATATTTATTTATCTCTTTAGATAATTATTGTTTAATCAATTTATACGTATGTTTACTATGTCTAAGTGAGTGTACCTGTGTGATATTAAATTCTTATGTGTGTAAGCGGATCGCTGCAAACAAGATCTAATACAAGGTTTTAATTACAGATGACCACGCTGTATATACACATAGGGATAAAGAGAGAGAGAGAGAGACATCGTGCCGGCTTCTTTTTGCTTTGTACACTCGACGGACACTGATTCGCGACCCCATTTTCGCGCCTTTAAACGTTATCCATTGAATTTAGGATGGTTGCGCGACCATGTTTCAAAAATAAGTTTCCATCTAGATAAATATAATTCATGCTAACTATAAAACAAGGGAACATAAATAAAGAAATGGCGGTAAAATTCAAATGGACATTAATTCGAATATAAAAAATGATAAATGATAAAACAATAAATAAATGTTAAAGTGAGCATATTTTTATAAAGCATTCTTATTTATATTATGTAACCATATGCGATGACAATCATAAGAAATCATAGCTTTTTCATTACTTCAGTATTAAATATTTGCTCATTTAAATTTTACCACCATTTCTTTATTTATGTTCCCTTGTCTTATAGTTAGCATGAATTATATTTATTTAGATGAAAACTCATTTTCGAAACATGATCGCGCAAGCTAACCTCTATTTCAAAAACTCAACGGATAACGTTGCAGATATTCAAAAAAGGGGTCGCGAATCAGTGTCCGTCGAGTGTACATTTCGTTTACAAACAAACAATACATTTGAAAGGTACGTTGGTTGCAAGCTCGTATGTATTCACGTATGAATTTAATTATTGTATTTTCGCAGCGTATTTATTAGTTATAAGCTATTAGGTAGTTTTATAAGCTCGGCCTGAGCGTTAATTTTAATCTTCTTTAGTCTGTTTTTCTTACTTTTATTTCAATAAACTTTATCTGTTATTTTCTTTTGAAATAAAGTTTTCTTGGTATTTATTTTGTCTAGTGTGGTAAAGAATTACCACGCCCAAGTATCTGATCTCATATAATATAAATTAAATTTATTTCATATGTAACTCACAATTTGCATGCTTTTGTATTAACAAAAGCAATTGAGGTACGAGATCTGAGCGGTAAGTGATCAGCTGATCACATTATAACAGGTAAGATACTTGTAACAAAAGGCTACAAGTATATCTTATTTAATCTAATTTTCCACCTGTTACAATAGCGCCCTTTTAAGGATGCAACACCAGACAATTAGAGTTTTTTTTTGTATTGATTGGAAATTTCAGTATTATTTTGTTTGATTCTGGCAGAGATTTCCTCTAAGGACAAAAGGAAATTCTCTTCAAAATTGAAATTTTTAAGTTCTCAAGCAGTTTTCACCACCTACCAATCAGCTACAGGATGGACGAGGACACCCGTCTAACCTACCCAGTACCCAAAATAAAATAGGAAATAATACTGGATGGTCCGATAGAGACGTAGGCAATATAGTCCGGAAATGGAACGTTAAATTCGCGTGTGACAAAAGCCAGAGCATAGATGTTTTTCTCGCTAGAGTAAAAGATTGTCGAGCTCTGGCAAATCTGACAAAAGAAGAAGTTCTTTCTTCTCTGTCAGAATTGTTTACATGAACTGCAGCGACATAGTATCGCAATAAAAAGGACAAATGGTAGTCCTGGACACAATATGTCGTCTCGGCAAAACGATGGTACGGTACCAGTAGAAGGTACCAACAAAGCCTCGTCTCTGAAGCCAACCAGAGAACACAGGGCAGAAACGAGGCGGTGAGAGACTACATTACGTGTCTCGTAGCCATCATGAGAAAGATGTCACCAATACCAAATATTGGTAGACAATTAGACTGGCTGCACCGGAATATGTTGCTAGACCTACAAAGACAGGTAAAACAAGCAGAGGTGGCGTCGATAGAGTAGCTTCTGGACCAAGCTCGAGAAGCAGAACAAACTTTCGAATATGGGAGAAGTTATAGGCTACCGTCACTTCCGGAGGCAATTCTGTTGCCAGAAATGGCATACAAACCACTGACCGATAAGCAACATAATAAAACAAAAGTTGCATCGGTCAATACAAAGTCGGAGAGTACAATACCTCTGAACTTTGTCAACTCCTTTGCCGAACTTTTGGATGAAAAATTCAAGGAATTTACAAAGAACTTGCCTCAACAGCAACATTATAGGCAAGCTGGTCCGCAGAAGCAAAATACACAAGCTGCAAATACGCAAAAAGGGCAGAAGTATGAACAGGATTCGAAACTTAGCAGCTCTAACTCTAAAAGGAAGAGTGTAAACAATGGTAAACGTCGGGGTAATCCTAGAGGAAGAAACTTTGTACCGACAAGATCGTTGAAATGAAATAAATGCGTCATGTTTGGGTATTCGATGAAATTCTGCCCAGCTTGTTCGGGAAACGATAAAGGGAGCGGTTAAGCGGGATCTTGAATGCTCCCGAACCACCTTAGGTCCCAGAGCCGACGCAGGAGTCAGAGAAAGAACCTACGATTCAGGCTATAGATGTTAAGCAACAAAATGAATCGGCGTCAGCAGGTGAACCGCACAAGGAGCAAAATCAACTACCAACAAAGGAACAGCAACATATAGCAGCAACAACTACAGATGAAATTCGTTGGTGATTGAAGGTAACAGTCGGCGAGTTCCGACTTAGGACCTTATATGACCCCGGTGCTTCGTACAAAGTAATGGGTGCTGTAGATTCATAGATAGCCTCAACACTCAACAGATAACTTCTTCCTACCGGTTCAAGTCAGTCTCGAGTAGCTGATGGCAGGAGTTAGCCATTAGCTGAGTATGCTATGCTACCATTAACAGTAGCTGTCATTACTAAGGATGTAAAAGTCGTTATTATGTCAGATCTAAACAAAGACTGTTACGTTGGAGTAAACTGTACACGTATATTCAGAAAAGTCCTAGATCCTGACACTGACAGGCTATACATAAAGGATGCTAAGACCTTTATCAAATTAGAAGCTGCTAGCATATCGATGAATACGTCAATAATGTCATCTGTAGGCATTGCTGACATAACTAATCAAGAGCAATAGGAGCTCGATCAGTTGATCGAAAAAAACCTGTCTAACAGTAAAAAATTACCCGTTGGGTTAAAAAATCTCGTGGAACATGAAATTAATATAGGATCAGCAAGACCTATTAAACAAAAACTTCACCCAGTATCTGATAAAATACTTGAAAAAATGCACCGTCAAGTAAAAGAAATACTTGAACAGGGCATTATAGAACCGTCAACAAGCAGTTGATCAGTGGTGCGTAAGCGCAATGGATCTTATCGCTTTTGCGTAGATTATAGAAAGGTCAACGCAGTATCTAAGCCTGATGCATATCCGACGTATATGCAGGATATCTTACGTCATTTTAGGAACGCTAAATATATATCTACGCTATTATGTCGTAACATATTCTCTCATAAATGTGTGCGTATGTGATTTGCCGCACGAGAACAACGAGAGAGATGTCAGCACGTTTTAGCCACTTCCCCCCTTTTTTTCTCTTAAGAAAGGTCCACTTAAGTAAAGCAAAAAGATTGATGCCTTTTCTTTCTTTTAGTAAGTTGTTAGTTCTAATTGGCGTCCCTTTCAGTATACATCTCTCTTGTTTTTCTCATGTCGGCTACGTTATAACTTGTTGAATACATTCACATATTCTTTACCAATTATTTGAACATTTATTCAAACAGCAATTAATTAATTGCACAATTCACATATTATTTACAGCTAGTAAATAACCATTTACTGAATGTAAAATAAACGATTTATCGTCGTGCGCACGACAACCCAAAGCAGCTACAGCTATATTGTCACTGTTCACAAATCGCTTTTTTGGCACTAAAATCTGATTAAATCAGAATATTAAACTTGTCAATCGACTGCCGATTTGGCATTTATCATAATGAGTATTTAATAATTATAAACTTTAAAGTGAACATTTTCCTTGTAACGCATTGTGTCAGTGTGCTTTCTTGCGTGTGTTACATCCCATGGAACTACCCTTAAATCTAAATTATATGATTTGGAAAATTTATACATTTTTTTTACTTTTAACAACGATAATAAATTATAAGAATTAGACTTAAAATTTATATTTAAAAATTCGAAGTCTTATTTCAAAATCGTTCCATGCGATGTACCGAGTCAGCAACAGTCAGCGTTTTTATTGCGAAAACTCTCAAATCGTACGCAAGTGTGAAGGAGAGACAGAGAAGGAAATAAATTAGGAATTCCGCTAGCAAACAGGCTAATGTTGTTTATGTTAATGTAAGTATAAAAGTGAGACGGAGAGAGTCTGTGCTAATTTTTATTGTTTGCACCTACTGCTATTACTTTAAATATATAGAACAAACATATTAAGTTAATAATTTTTATGATAAATTTTATAAAATGTACAATTATTGCTTAAAAAAATAAATGACATCAAACATGGTAAAATGGAAATTCCGCAAGCCCCCTGTGCGCAAGCGCGCCAACCTCCACTACTAATTATTTTGTTGAAGATTTTAATGAAAATAAAGAAAATAATGCTTTATTTGAACTTAATAATATTTTTATTAATGAATATATATCTTGTAAAGATTTTGGTTTACCTGAACCAAAAATAAATTCAATTACTTTGAACAATAATCATCATGAAGAAATAGAAAGCAAAAAAAAATTTTTAATTAATGTATAATAAATTAAACGATGAACAAAAATTAATTTTTGAAATTTTAACTGAAAAAGATGATAAAAAAATATATTTTATCGATAGTCCTGGAGGAACAGGAAAAACTTTTTTAAATAAGAATTTAATATTTTATTTTATATCAATTAATAAAAAAATTTTGTCTATGGCTTGGACTGGTATTGCATCTACTTTATTACCTAAAGGAATGACAAGTCATAAGACTTTTAGATCACCTTTAAATTTAAATACAATTAAAAATGCATTTTTAGAATTACAATCAGATAAAAAAAAATTAAGAGAAGCTGATATAATAATATGGGATGAAGCAATGATTCCAAAAAAGCATTAGAAATAGTTAATAATACATTAAAAGATGTTTGTAATAGTAATTTTCTTTTTGGTGGAAAATCAATTATTTTAGGTGGTGATTTTCGACTAATTTTACCAGTTGTTAAACATGGAAATAAAAATTCAATTATAGAAGAAACAATAAAAAGTTCATATTTATGGCGATTTTTTAGTATATTAAAATTAACAAAAAAATATTCGATCTAAAAATGAAAAATTTGCTTCATTTCTATTACAAATTAGTGATGGCAAAATAAACCCTTTCATAATTCCAAACAAATTACAAACTAACGATATTTGTTCTAAAATTTATTCAAAAATTAATAAAAATTGTTGCGAAGAAAAAATTATATTAGCTCCTCATAATGAAGATATTGATAATTTAAATAAAAAAGTATTAAATTTATTAAATGGAAAAACTGAAACATATTATAGTATTGATTACGCTACGCATAAAGGTGTTGATCAAACTGATGATAACATTTATTTGAATTACCAAATAGAATTTTTAAATAAAATTAAAGAAGGTTTACTACCTCATAAATTAATTTAAAAGTTAATGCTATAGTAATGTTGTTAAGAAATTCAAGTATATCGGAAGGATTATATAATGGTACACAATTGAAAATTATAAATTTATATAAATATAATATTGAAGCTAAAATAATAACAGGCGATAAAAGTAGAAATAAAGTTTTTATTCCAAAAATTACTTTAAATACAGAAAATAATTCTTCATTACCATTTATTCTTTACAGAAAACAATTTCCAATTATATTAGCATTTGCAATAACTATAAATAAACCACAAGGTCAAAGTTTCGATAATGTAGGCTTATTCATAAGAAGACCATTGTTTTTACATATTCAATTGTACGTTGCTTTGTCAAGATGTAAAGCTTTTAGTAATATTTATATTCAAAATAATGCAAATGGTACATCAAAAAAAGATAGCATTGTTTGGACGGAAATTTTCAATAAATAATTTATTTAAATTCTTACCATTTTTATTAATTCATTTCATTTAATTTTAACGATTAATTGATTTTTAAATTTCATTTTGTTGTGTAAATTCGATTCACTTAAAGGGTATTTTATTTTTATTTCACTAAAATTAAAGATTTTTTTCTTTTGTAAAACTTGTTTTAAATTAAATTGAAAGCTAAAACAGTTTCTGCATAGCTGTCAGAAAGTAATTAGTCGAAAATATCGGAGTGGTAGCTGTTTCATGAGCGGCGCTACTCATGATGCGATTTTTGTCGACAAAAGCTAACAAATTTTTCACTGTGAATATTAGTGCGTGCGTAGAGCAAGCGATCAGCAAAAGCCGCTTCATTGTCGGGTAGGCAGCTAAGTAAAGAGTTAGTAGACTCTTTCTCTTTCTCTCTCTTTCACATTAGAAAATTGCAATCAATGGAAATGTCAAATAAAGCAAAGGTGGACCCCTAAAAAGTCATTGATGTAAATTATTAAATGTGTTATGCTTATTATATTTTATTATTTTTAAATATAATAGAAACAGAATAAAATTAAACTTAAATAAAATTATAAATCCCCATATATAAAATATAATTAAAATGTTTCCCAAGTTTTTTATAAAATTATTATTTAATGAAAATTAATGTTTAAACTTAATATTAATAGGAAAAATGGATGTATTTCAATGCCCGTTTTGCAAAAATTCTTATTCTACATCTGAATTTTTAAAAATACATATAAATAGAATTCATATTAAAACTATAAGTTGTAGAACATGTAGCTTATTTATTAAAATTAAAAATATTAGAAGTCATGAAAGAACTCACGTACAAAAAATAGAATTATGTATTTATTGTAAGAAAAATTTTAGTACGAAATCTAATAGGAAACAAAAATTTACATGCTAAAAAAAAATTATATAAAATTAAATAATTAATTATATTAAATAATTTTACAATATTTACAAAAATTAGAACAAAAAGATGAAAAAAATTCTAAGTATATTGACAAAAAAAAAGGATAATACATAAAAATTTTTTAAATTTCTGTTCTCAAAATTTTTAGTCATAATAAAAATAGTTAAAATTTTTTTAATATTTTAAATTTATGAATTAAAAAAATTTTTGAATTTCTCAATACTGTTTAATAGTAAGTATAAGTAATATTTTTTTGTATATTTAAATATATTAAATTTAATATACATATTATTTTTAATATTTTATATTTCAGCGAACATATTTAAAAGATGTTATTTTTTTATTTTTAATATATAAATAAAAAAATTATTTTTTTTATTCATTTATTAAAAAAAAACATTTTTTAAAAATGTGAGTGGAAATAGGCCTCTTGGGGAAAACAATTAAAAAAACGCACCTACATATATACCTCGGTATTTAAAAATACTAGGTGGTGTGGAAAATATAGAAATATATTTATAATACAAACTTTATAAATTCAATAATTTAGGTAAAACAACAAAAATTTATTAATGCTACGGACATTCATAAGATATTAGTATTTATTAAAATTGGTTCTATATAAACAATAGAAACTTTTATTATATAACATCATATAAATAAGGAAAACAAAAATGGGTTTGTAATAAATATTTAAATATATTTTTGAGTATAACTTAATATATTTTAATAATTATATTTTTTACAGTTGATAAAAATAAAAAAATAAACATAATGTAGCCTAAATAACAAATAGGGGGTTGTGAGCGGAGCGAGCAGGGGTTTCCCCTAGTATATATATATATATATATATATATATATATATATATATATATATATATACACACATACATATATATAACTAAATTTAAACAATAAAATAAACGAATAGAGTGAATGAATACGTGAGAACGCATGGGATAGAGCGAACGTATTTAATCGAGAGAACGAGCGTGATAGAGTACGCGAACATATAAGAGTGAACGAATGTATGTATAGCGAACGAGTGGGGAGAGCGAACAAGCGAACAAGCGAACAGAGCGAACGTGAATAAATCGAAATAATCATAACTTCTATAAATTAAATTAAACAAATAATTAGATATACATATAAAATGTTTGTATTACATTAATTTTTATAAGTGAGTATATGGGGCGTTTCACGTCAACTCACCTAACAAAAAAATAGAATTTGTCAAAAATCTGTGAAAATGTTCTATTTGATACCCAAAATATACAAAAAAAATTTTAGAGGTCCAGGTCAAAGGGGTCAGGATTTAAACGTGATGGAATTTTTCGAATTTTCCAAATTTTTTGCTAAATAAATATTTTAATGAATTTTTCCTCAAAAACTATCAATTTTTCGTTAAAACTTAATAAAATACTTTTTCTTTGAAATTAGATGTAGAATTCACCTGAATTTTCGCAAATTATAATATACTGATTTTTATGCTTACTTGATCGATTTAAATATACTATTTAGTATATCTAAAAATCGAGCAGGTTAAATTGGCTTTTTAAAGTCTTATTTTTTTTTGTTTTTTTATGAGGAAAAAATATACGAAGCCTCCAGTTGGGCAGCCTTCTCAAAGTTACTTAATTGTGCGAAGAAGTCTGAATAAATCGTTATTTTGGATCAATGATGAGATTCGTGATTTTTTTTCTGAAAAAGTATTGATTTTTAGGACAAATGTATGAAAATGTTTTTTATAAGAAATAACCTCTTAAGGGTGACACACTGATTAACATAGATGAAGCAATAACAGTAACTGGAATATCACCATTACCCTTAGATACTGTAGGAACTGTGAACATCGAAATTTTAGGTTCAACACACGTGTTTCATGTTTTACCGTCAACTTCACCACTTGACCACGAAGCAATTTTAGGGTTCTCATATTTTGAATATGAGGCAGCTAAGGTTGATTATGAGTTAAAAGCCCTAGTCATAAAAAGTAGACCAATTGACCCTATACCATTTTTCGATAGAAAAATCACACTTTATGATCAAGAGTGTGGATTAAATTTTAATAACGAAAAAAAGAATAGAAAAACTACAAGTAAAAAACTTCAGCCATCATCAGCTGAAAATAGGGAAAATCTGAAACCCAAAAGTGAGCCTGAAGAAGTAAACGCCCTTCAGGAACTACCGTTTTAATTTACTGAAGACGAAGTGCCCAATAAATCCATCAAGAAAATTAATCACCAAGGTAAAAAGGTAGGCTGCAACATCATCCACCGACTACCACCACGTAGCAAGGTAGCACTTAAAATACCTACTACCAGACAATCAATTAATGGTGAAGCCTATTTACCTAGAGTTAATACGGCTCCTGGGGTATTCCTAGGAGAAGCCGCTGTAAATAACAAATCAAGAACGTGTTATGTAATGGCTATCAATACTCGAGAGGATGAAGTCGAGATTGAAATACCACCTCAAGACTTAGTACCTTTTGAATTCGATGAATCTGAGGAAATGTTTGATGATGAAGAAGAAGAATTCGACGTTGACCTCAAACGAAATCGAATAGAGTATATCATCAACAAAATGACACGTGACCATCACTCAAAAGAAGAACTAAACCAAATGAGAGAAATTATTGAGACATTTCCCCATTTGTTTTATCTAGCAGGAGACATGCCGTCCCGCACGACTTATATACGACACCGAATAAACACAAAGGACGAAATACCAGTCTACACCAAACCCTATCGTTATCCACCAGCCCTACACGAGGAAGTACGTAAGCAAGTAAATAAACTTTTACAGGACGGCTCAATACAAAATTCAAATTCTCCATATAACTCATCATTATGGATAGTCCCAAAGAAACCAGACTCCCAAGGGAACAAAAGTTATAGACTAGTAATCGATTATCGAAAATTGAACGAGAAGACCATTCCAGATGCATATCCATTCCCTAATATTAACGAAATATTAGAACAATTGGGCGGAGCAAAATACTTTCAAGTTGTCGATCTAGCTAATGGTTTTTACCAGGTTGAAGTTTGTCCGGAGGACCGAAAGAAGACGGCTTTTACTACTCCCTACGGCCATTACGAATTCACAGTTATGCCGTTCGGCCTTTCTAACGCACCTCCGACCTTCCAAAGGCTCCTAGATCAAGTGATGCTGGGAATGCCAGGCACAGAAATTTTTGTTCACCTAGATGAGATAATAGTTTATGCTAAAGACCTAAACGAACACAAACAAAAGATATTAAAGGTTTTCAATCGATTGTCAGATGCAGGATTAAGACTACAAATCGACAAATGCGAGTTCTTAAAACCAGAAGTGGCTTATTTGGGTCATAAGATAGGCAGTTATGGAATAAAACCAGATCCAGGGAAAATAAACGCAGTTAAGAATTTTCCCAAACCCAAATCTATCACCAATGTTCGACAATTCTTGGGCTTAGCAGGATATTACAGAAGATTTATTAAAGACTTTGCATTTAAGTCAAAAGCACTAAATACGTTGCTAAAGAAAGGAAGTAAATTTGAATGGACAGAGGAGCAACAGAAAAGTTTTGACACACTTAAACAAGCCTTATGTAAAGCTCTTATCTTAATAAACGCAGATTTTAACGAACCTTTTATCTTAACAGTAGACGCCTCAGATTATGCATTAGGCGCTGTCCTTAGTCAGGGCAGCCCAGGACAAGACCGCCCTGTGGCCTATATGTCACGATCTCTCAATAAAAGTAAAAAAAATTATTCTACCACCGAGAAAGAATATGTTGCAGTAATATCTGCAATACTGTATTTTAAACACAACCTTTACGATCGACATTTCACTGTATATGGCGACCACGAACCTCTGACTTGGATAGAAAGCATAAAGGACACAATGAGTAGGCTTAATCGCTGGAGAGCCAGACTGAGAGGTTATGAATATACATTTATATATAAGCCAGGCCGTCTAAACACCAATGCTGACGCACTTTCTAGAAATCCTGTGGATGTTAGAGTGAACGATGATTCATCAGATTAAGAATCCATAACTGATAAAGAATCAATCCCAGATCCTCTAAAAGTTATGGCTTTTCCACTTAAGGCAGGAGAACCTAAACCAACTAAAGCATCACTGGCCAGACAGGCAGCAACAACCACCAAGGTAAATACTTCGCATCAAGGAAACCCAAAACCTACCCGAGGACGTAAGAAAGGAGGTAAAAATGCACCATTGTTACCACCTCCTGGATACACTAGTAATCAGGCCGATATAAACGAAAGCACTATAGCAAAAAGGGTTCGCTCTAAAAAACAGAACGAACCTATCATTAATGCTCCAACATCCGCCTCAATAGATACAGAGGAATCTAACACTACTCCTAGCCTTAGACAAGAGAGCGAGAATACAGAACTTGAATCTCAAGTCGTATCAGAGAAGAAAATAATACCTATACCCTTGAAGGATCGATCAATTATGCCTTCTCTTTTAACCAAAGAGGCTGAACCTTCTGATACTGAAACAGAATCAGAAATGGATCAAGGAAGTAAAACCTCGGAATTACCGTTACAACAAGATAAAGTGGACGAGCACAGACCGGCCGAACCCACGGCCTCAAACTATCTTCCTACGAAAACAGTAATCTATCAAAAACGTCAATCTATAGATTCATCTTCCTCATCAGAAGATTAAATACCTATCCCACGCTTTCAATCTACTATGAGGAAATCATTAGCCACCGAAGAACAACAGGAAAGTTATAAAGATATAACGAAAGAACTAGAAGCAACTCGAATCCGAACTAGAGAGCCAATGATCATAACAGATACACCCTCAGAACCTTTTTATAAGATAGCCATAGACACAGTAGGACCATTACCTATTACTACTTCTGGTAACAAACACATATTAACCATTCAATGCGTCTTTACAAAATATTGCATAGCCGTCCCTATACCGAATCTGACAGCTATAACTATAGCTGATACCTTGGCTAGACACTTAATCGCCCAATTTGGCGTACCAAGAATAATATTGTCGGATAATCACAGGAGTTTTAAGAGACAATTACTACAAGAATTGTCAAAGATTTTTGAGATCGAACTTAAAAATACCACAAGTTTCCACCCTGCTTCCAATGGCTCTTTAGAACGTAGTCATGCTATGCTTGCTGATTATCTACGTACACGAGGTTCTGGCAAACAAAATTGGGATAAAATAATCCCTTTTACCATGTTCGAATATAACACCTCAGTCCACTCATCCATCGGTTGCACTATTTGAGCTCATATTTGGAAGAATCGCGCGAACTCCAAATTTAATACTCGATGAATTCAATATAGAAACCTACAATGATTATTTATGTGAACTTATTAGATGTTTAAGAGACCTACGAGAAACGGCTAGAGGTGATTTCATACAATCGAAATATAAAAGTAAACAACAGTACGACAAAAAGGCACGACCCCAAAACCTAGAAATAGGAATGGAAGTGTTCGTGCTAAGAGAACCTCGAAAAGGGAAATTAGATAAATTTTATAATGGAAGATTCATAGTGAGAGAAATCTATAAATCTAATAACGTACTCATCGAATCCACTAACGGAAAACGATTAATCAAACACATGGACAAAGTCAAAAAGGCTTACGGATAATTACAAAAAAAAATGTATAATTATATTAATTACGTTTGAATTTTTTTTATGTTGCAGGAAATAAAATAAAAGTCAAGATAACGAATAAAATGGCTATAAACTACTTAATCAACATCCTTATAGTATGGACCACATTCACGTCAGTAGTGAATTCTAAAGAACCAATCTATCGCATCACACCCTTACAGAAAAATCCAGGAATCTTCTATGAGGCTCAAGGTGAAATAAAACTCATACGCAGCCACTGCCGAATAACCATAATTTTGGACTCACAAAACTTAAGAGATCCAATCCCTTGGAAAAGGAGCCAACTACAGAAAACCTACGACGACTGCTTAAAGGTATTCGAAAACAAATATGACGAATATATTCCCATTACTTACTACCAGAAGAAACTTGACGACCTTCAATCACGGTTTGACGAACTTACTAACATCCTTGTTCCCACCACCCCGACCCCTGTAGAAAATAACTTATTTCCCACGCTAACAAAGAGAGGAGCACCTATAGAATTCATAGGATGGGCAAGCAAAAAACTGTTTGGTACCATGGACGCAGAAGACAGAGAACAAATCAATCAACAAATAAATACCCTATACCAGGATCAAGAGTCACTTTCTAAATTGTCAGCAAACCAAACACACATAATTAGTTCTGACCTGAACCACATTCATCAAACACTTAACAACTACAAAGAAGAACTTAACAAATTGCATAATGGAGTGTTAAATATACTCAACGCCGCTTCTACAGTACAATCAGTAGAAAATAAAAGCCTCGCAACTCAGTCCATGATAATTTGGTCAGCACAATTCGCGCAATCATTAAATTCCCATTTAGACTCCCTTAAAACCTCACTTAATACCATCGAAAGCACCACACATGGACATTTACACCCCTTAATTTTAAGTCAAAATCAGTTTCGAACCTTACTCACGGAAATAAACAAACAGAATAACGATCATTCCAAAATAACCCTGGAAAAATTATTGGCACTTTCTGAAACGAACATCTTTCTAATTCAAGGAAGATTGAACATAGTTGTGGATTTTCCCCTTACAGATCATATAAAATTTCTAAATTATAAAATCCACACCTTACCAATTCCCAAGGAAATCTATAATAACTTTACAGGTTACGCAAGCATAAAACCAGAATACCGTAATTTAGTAGTTACTCAAAATTCACAAAAATATTTCCTTACTGACGCCACTTATGTAAAAGATTGTTTGAGGAATAAACAGACTTATTTTTGTCTGCCAAAATACCCAATACTCTCTCCCTCAAGCCCGCATACTTGCGAATATTCACTATATTCACAACCAATCATGCAAGCTCTAAAAACTTGTAACCTATTATTCACAACTGACCCTAAACCCTACTGGAAAAAGTTAGATTCAATAGACGAATGGCTTTACTCTACTTTGACGCCAATGCCCTTACATATCACACGTCGAGGAAACTCAGGTACAAACGTACAGTTGCAAGAAACAGGACTATTCACATTACACGGCCAATACACCGCCCATAATCAGGACATAACTCTCTATGGAGTAAATACTATAAACGTAAACGACACTTACATGTACAACCCTAATATAGCATACGACCTACCCCCAGTATTATCCCTCCAACAACCTCCAACCTTTTTCACCCTACCAGAAACTCTAAAAACCGAAACTACAGCACAATTAAAAAAATGGACACAGAACAATAATATTATCTCATTGCAAGAGATCGAATCAAAATTCAGAGAAATAGCTGACAATCACCACGAGCGCAATCGCAGTTACACATTTATTGCAGCTGGCTTTACCACTAATCTAATAATAGTGGCAATCACAATTTTTTTGGTTTGGAAATGCCAAATCTCAAACTACTCGAAAAGAATCAACCATCGTGAAAACCCAAAACCGATATACCTGCAAGAATATAATAAAAAACAAGCCGAAACAAGATCTGACACTACCTACCTCACAGTTCAACCATTACAACAGGCCCCTACTAATCATAGCACCCTCGTAATATCTACACTACCCAACCCTGACAATAATACCCATGAAGGCATAACCCATACTAATAGAAACTTTGAAGATCACTGTCAATCTGCTCTCTCGATGCAGAGCTACCACTACAAAGTATAACCTACGCTTAAAGAAACCTCGAAAGATTCAAACGGAAGCAACAAAAACTCACACTAGAAACGAACATGTGTGCTCACTCGAAAAGGGAAAGAAAGAAGAAAATAACCATAATAATAATATACTTCAAAACTTACCTATTTACCGAAATTCCGTCGACAGGACTGACAAAGGTGAGGTGAATCCTCCACACACGCTACATGTGCGTAAACCCCACATTTACACCTTATTACTGAATCCGAATTAAAAATCTCCCTCCAGCATTCCAAACAAACTCCAACGAGGTTTACCGATGTCTCTTCATCCAAGGTGAGAGGATCATTTTCAGAGTACCCCGAACGCCGTCTCTCCCGGATTCGCCTCATCCTTAATCTAGCAGCCTCTCTCTTCTTATCCACCTTATTATCATTTATTTCGGCCTTCCGTTTTCCTTGTTTCTTCACTACTTTATTCAATAAAGGCTTGTCCTTCACACTCACACCCACGTTAGAATCGACTAGTCTTTCAAGAACTTCTACCGTACTAGCCACCGGTAAATACATATAGAAAACGCCAGCAAACGGATGCGATGACAAGGGCGACGACACAGGAGACGAAGCCGGCGCATAAGCAGGATTAACAGACGCTGCCGCACCCCCTTCTGGTTCACTATCAGCATCACCCACCTCACTATTAACTGATTCCTCTTCTACGCCTTCACCTGCATTTCCAACAACCCCAGTACACTGATATTCACCGAAGTATTATTATCAACTTGAACCCCCCTATCAACTAAATCACCATAGTTTATATTACCACGTGTCACTGCACAATCCTCTACAATGTCTGTTTGTACCTCCATCTCACGGGTACCCTGAACGGTTTGCACGCCTACACTCCCCACAACACATTCTACCTGAGTCCCTACATGAGCCACAGACACCGGCCTAGGCTGCCGCTCATGTAAGATACGAATAATTTCTAATAATCTAACTACATAGTCTTCCCCGCCAGACATGTTAACGGTACCTGTAATAAAATATTTCTTTTTGAATATTGATTTAAACGTAATCAACTTTATATAATATTTAAGTGGATTGAATTAGGACCTTTGTTGAGGTAATCGAAAGGGTTATTGAATTAATTGAATATTCAATTAAAATCTGAAATCAAAATATTGGATCAAGGAATTTTTCATTGAACCAATGCGAGAAATTGTTCATTAAATTACATTTCCATACATGGTAATAAATATTTCATTTTTATTAATTATCAGCTAGATAAATAATATGAATGAATAATTACTCGAATTATTAAAATATTTCGTTAGCTAAATAAAATATTAGATGCTATTAATAAAACAAGCAATCGATTCGAATAAAAATTTATTAGTTTTAGTTGAATATCTTATTAAATATGCGGATTATAATATTTGTTTGATTAAATCAATTAAATATTATAATCTAGTTAAACAAAATTATAATTGTTGTAATTAATCCACTAGATTTTTTTTTTTTAACTTTTCATTATATTAACGTAATAATTTTTTTATGAAACATTGAATTATCCCACACTGTCAAAAATACTCTTAAATTTAATACATACTTAAGACAAAAATGTATCTTAAATTCCAGAATAATATCACTTAAACTAATTTAATATGAAAATTATTAAAATTAATACAGAAATTCTTAAGATTAAAATAACGGTTGCTGAAGTTTAGTAATATGATTATTAAACCTCAATATTATAATTGAAACCTATTAATATTCCATGTTAATGAAAATATTAATAAACTTATAACAAATATTTAAGTTAATTGTATTAAAACTAATGTATTGATTAAGATATATGGAACTGAAATTATTAAGACGCCAATAAACTATTATAAAATTTAATATAAATTCTTGAAAATATTTGATGAAAATAATATTTTTTTTTATCTTTTCATATTCAGTAGAATTTCTTAATCTTAAGTATATTGTACTAAATTCAGTATACTTATGGAAAATTTATAATTAGATTCTAAAAATTAAAAAAAAAAAAAAAAGAAAATATTAATAAAAGAATGCATTAAAATTCAAGGAAATATTTGTAAATTATATTCAATATAATTTTTCCTTTTAACTTAATATATATTTCACTAGATTTAAGAAAATTATATTGCAATTTTTTATTATTGTGCTGACAATTTCCGTATCAAATTCAAACCACAAACGTATTAAACTCAAACAACTTTGAATTTTACAAAATTTTTTTTATTGAATGTCATTCAATAAAGGTTTTGAAATATGATTCTGTCACTTTTATCTCAATTTAATAATATATTTCTAGCAGTGCAGCGAAATATTTAGTTAATAACAATTTAAAACTAAAAGTTTAATTTTTTTTATATTTTATTAATTATTTCATTTTTATATCACTGATATTATTACTTACCAATATTTTCCCTTATTGAAGAAAACACAAATTAAATGATTTAACTAATTATAATAACTTTCACTATGTACAATTTAACAATTTTTCTCTTCTCCTTCTTAATTCACATATAAGGAAACCGTATTAGTCCCACAATAGTTTTATTATTAATTAAAAAGGCCTTACAATTAACGTAAACTTCCAGTTTATATATATATGTACTAAACTACAAATTTTCAAAAATTAGAAAAATAGCACACATTAAGTGGGCACACGTTAAACGGTTCGACTAATTATAATAAAACTTTTCACTGCATACAATTTACAAAATTTTTCTCCTTTCCTTCTTAATTTACATATAAGGAAACCGTATTAGTCCCACAATAGTTTTATTATTAATTAAAATGGCCTTACAACTAACATGCACTTCCAATTTTTATATATAAATATTAAACACTCAATTAAAGAAAAAAGAAAAAGGAAAAAGCTACACGTGACTTCATACAGTTACAAAGGTGAACGCTACTTAAAAGCTACACCGGGCAATGAACGTAATTTTTCCCCCCACGCGCCACTACTACGCCCGCGCGTAATAATACTAGGGACCTATTTCACTACAGATATGATAGCGCACGACGCTTGAATCAAGTCGCCGATGCGAACACCTATTACAGGTTGCATATATGTATGTATATGTGTATATATATGTGTGTATAAGTGTTGTATTATGTATGCAATATGTGTATGTATGTAGGTACATGTATATATGCAGTGAGGTTTTAAGGAAAGTATCTATATATAATAGTATAAGTAAACACAAGCGAGTACTGATTCTCTTTTTCTAAACCTTTCCATGCCAACGAGGTTTCCCTATACCCTCTCGCTTGCACCTACTGATTTCGTACAAGTACTTTCCTCGTAACCTTATTATATATATATATGTGTATATAGGGTCAATCAGCGAATAAATGGACAAACTATTCGAATAAATAGATAGCTATGGCCGGATATATAATGATAAGTTATACGAATAATTATTAGAGAATAACATTAATTCTTCTATTATTTTATATAAAATTATTTAAATTACGGAAATGATAATAATAATAAATAATAAATGACAAATTTATGTTAATCATACAAGTGTATGATTTACATTAATCGAAGGTTTCATATTTAATTGTTAATTAAATTGTAAGAAGATATAAGTGGAATTGAAATTTTAATTGTAAAAGGGAAAATATATTAAAAATATTAATAAAATAAAGAAAAGAAATAAATTTAAATTATTGTAGTTGATTTAAAATTTATTTATATTAAAAATTCGACTAACAAATAAATATATATATTCATATTAATATATACACTAACAACCATATAAATAGAATTACAATATAAATTATATTTAAACACAATATATATATATATATATATATATATATATAACTAAATTTAAACAATAAAATAAACGAATAGAGTGAATGAATACGTGAGAACGCATGGGATAGAGCGAACGTATATAATCAAGAGAACGAGCGTGATAGAGTACGCGAACATATAAGAGTGAACGAATGTATGTATAGCGAACGAGTGGCGAGAGCGAACAAGCGTAACAAGCAAACAGCCATAGGTGATGCATCTATAGTGTTCGCGCGTTGTAGCTATATAACAAATGAAGTATAGCGAACGAGTGGGGAGAGCGAACGAGTATGTAAGCGAACAGAGCGAACGTGAATAAATCGAAATAATCATAACTTCTATAAATTAAATTAAACAAATAATTAGATATACATATAAAATTTTTGTATTACATTAATTTTCATAAGTGAGTATATGTATGTAGATATATGTGTACATTTCATAAATTTAATAAATAAAGTGACAAGGTAAGTCCTGGGACGATAGACTGGTTCCCAATAAAAATAAAATAATTTTTGTTGTGAAGAACTCAATTGTCCGAACCAAGTTCGGCCATAACACGTGAGTGTGACGTCAATAGCTATTGTTTCAAATTCATTTAAAATAAGTTTAAGTTTTAAGTGTCTGTAATAATTCTGTTACAAATTTCTATTACAATTGTTTTTGTTTCTTTCTTTTAATAGAAGGATTTTTTATGCTTTTTCAGGCTTTTTCCTTAATTGTGTTGTTTATTTATTTTCCTTATTTCAATATAAATTTTAAATGTAAAATAAATTTAGAAGTATTAGTTCATAAAGAAAAATATCAAGTAAAGTTTCTTTTCTGCAGTAAAAATTTTGTCTTAAATTGAATTAATAATTTATTTGTTTTAAAGCTGTGTTTAAATGTTCAATTCATAAAAAAACATAGCAAAACTTGCCATCTACGGCAAGATAGCATTCACGATGTAACGGCTCATATTAATTTTGAATAGAATTATTTAACCTAATATAAATATTACATAAATAATTTGTCATTATCTATAAAATAGAATGATTTTCTGTAATAATAAATTTAAATTACATTAAAAGTATAAGTAGGACTTCTTAGTTACCTACTGAGGTCGATAAGATAACTCAAATGTATATATATAGTATAGTAAAATGATTATAGAAATATAATGTTCTATTTCTTTTAATAAAAAGTATTATCAATATTTAATTGTTAATAATAAAATGTAACTTTGTATCTATGTCATTCAGTGTTATCTCAATTTCTGGACAGTTTATGATTTTCTCTTCTATATCATCTATTTGTATGTCATTTTTTAGTTCTTCTTTTATATCTTCGTACATAGACATTACTATTTTTTGGGGGTTCTCTTCAGTTCCATCCTTACCCCTTGATATTTTTAAATTTTCAGGTGCAACTTTTATTAGTTTTCCTGTTGTTTTCCATTTTTATTATCATAATCTATGTTCGACACGTCTATTTGTTCGTAGCTTTTTCTTAACGTTTTGTTATCTATTGGTGGTTTGAGTTTTTCTTGTTGATGTTTCCCTGTGTAATTACTATTTGTGGAGTTTGTTGTCCTCATTGCTTGTATTTGAGATAGTTGTTTTTGCTCGTGATTTTGTGTGCTTTGGCCTGGTTTGTTCCAATATGTATCGTTTGTTGTTCTATTCGCATAATTTTGTTTTTGATTATAATTTGGGTTTTCTTGTTGTCTGTTGCTATTGCTATTATTCGTATTATTTCTATTATTTTCATTGTTGATTGATCTGTTTTGTATTTGCTGATTTTGATTGTGTGCTGTTCTATTCTTTGCGTTCTTCTCTTGAGTTTTGTCGTCGCTATCGAAATCTGCGAGTATTTTTAGGAGTGACATTTTATCTATGTTTTGTGAAAACTGTATAGCCTGTCTTACGCTTCTATTGAAATGTCTGGCTATTTTCTCTATTAATTCCTCATCTGTGTCATTTAAATTCAATTCTTTTGCATAGCCGAATAACTGTGTAGCGTATGAGACTCTTGACAATTTTCCTTGTTCATAAAACTGGCCAAATTCAATTTTGCGTCTTGAAGTTCTTTGTATATCATGACTCCAAAATCTCTCTTTAAATATTTCTTTAAATTCATTGTATGTAGTGACGTTATCTTGATGGATATACCACCATTCGTTTGCTTCCTTCTGTAATACTGTTTCTAATATTTGAAGTTTTTGTTCTTCACTTATGTTTTTTAGGGAAATATATTTGTCCAATTCGTTTAGAAATTTTATTGGCCTCTTGGTTTCATTACCTTCAAATTTTGGAACCGGGATTTTTATTTTGTTTGCATTTTCTTTATTATTTGTAGCTGCTTGTTCTGTTGTTTTGTTTGCTATATTTTCTTGAAGTTGATTTATTTTTTCAACCTGTTCAAATGCTAATTCATCTACTTTTCTGTTCAAGCTGCTATGTACCATTTTTATGGCTTCATCTTCATTTATTACTTTTTTTAACTCTTGTAATTCTTCGATTAATTTGTCGTTTCGTTCTGACAATAAGGCGTTTTGTCTTTTGTACTCGTTGAGTAAGTTTCTCATTCCCATGTTATCTTCTGATAATCTTTTTATTATGTCAGATAATGCGTTTACTTGTTCTCTCACATTTTCCGTTTCTGCGTGTGCTGTTCTTTCTAAATTTAAATGTATTGATTTTTCTGAATCTGTAGATGTGTTCATTTTTGTGTCCAATTCTTCTTGTTTTGCAAATAATTCCTGTAACTCATCTGTTACTACCCTCATCCATTCATTTTGTTTTGATTGATTGTTATCGTCAAAAGATTGATCAGCATTTTTCAATTCTTTCATTAATATCGTTGAGCGTCTTTTGCTCGCCATTTTGATATATACTTTTTCTTCTTTACTTTTATTCTTCTTCTTTTTGAATCTTGTTTCATGAATTTGTTTTACTTTCGCAATAAAATTTAATTTTTAATCAAACAAAAGAAAAAAAATAAATTTGTCTGTGCGCTTATTGTGCGACGCTACTGTACAATTTATTTCATATGTTAGTTTTGTGCGTAAGTGTGACACCGAACCTGCAAAGTGTCTATTTGATTTAATATATTTTTTTTATCATTTAATTTTAAATTTATTTACTTAAATTCTAATGTTCATAAATGAATATTAGTGAAGCACAAATTGAGCACCACTGTGCTGGTTGAGTGTCACTGTTTACAATATTCTGATTTTGAAATATTATTTAATTTCCTATGTTAAATTTTATTTGAGTTTATCGATGCTTAATTTCATCAATACACGCTTTCTATCGCTTTGTTTACATTTGCGGATTAGCGGTGTTAACTATATTACCTTTTGTGATCTTGGAAATAATCCGAAAATTTGCGACTTTTATGTCGTTTAAAATTTTAACGTTATCGCGAATAATATTTAAATTCAAAATTATTTGAAATTTTCTTCCTTTTCGAAGTATTTCCAATTTCTTTTTAACTTTCTTTTCGCAATTTTCTTTTTCTTTTCAGTGATTAGATTTTTTCTATTTCATTACTTTAATTATTCATTTTTTCTTCTATTTTTTCTATTTTGCAATTTTCTTTTTCTTTTAATTTATTCAATTTTTTGTATTTTATTACTTTAATTTACTTATTTTTTCTTTTTTGCAATTTTCTTTTTCTTTTAATTTATTCAATTTTTCGTATTTTATTACTTTAATTACTTATTTTTTCTTTTATTTTTTTCTATTTCCACTTCTATTTCATGCAATTTTCTACCATTTGTGGCATGTTATAATTAAATTTGAATCCAACTTCGTTTAATTTAATCGTATTTTCATTTACTTTATTTGCTATTTCTGTTACTTTTTTTTCTAAATATTGTAAATATGTTCCTATCTTCTCTACTTTTACTTGCATGAAATTTAAGTTTTCATTTTGTTTTTCTATCTTAACTGCTACCGCGTTTACAATTTTATAGAATTCTACGTTACTTAATGTGGAAAACTCTGTTTTCTTATAATTTTTATTTCTTTTTTGTAATAAAAACTCTACTTTTTTACATAAATCGTGACACTTTTCATTGTAATTATTTTGTTTCTCTACTGACTTTATTATAAAATCACATACTTTTATTTTGACCATTACGTTATTGGTTTTTTAATTTTGTATGTGTTTAGTTATGATTTTCTAATTTTGAAAAGAGGAACGATAAAAGAAATTTCTTTACAATTTTGTATCTATTTGATTACAATTTTTGATGTATCTCTAATTACAATTTTTCGATTTTTAAGAAGGGGCCGAACTATCTGTCTTTGTCTAATAGCGTTTTTCATCATATATGTACACACTATCCTGTATAATAAGAAAAAAATAGCAGCCCCCGCTAGATATTAGTATAATAAGTAAATTTTGTAATAACAACCAAATTTTTTCACTGCGTAGTTTTTGAATAATTAGAGACCTACCAAAAAAAAGATAGGTTATATTCTAGATTGCTAGTAGGTCTCTAATTAGTCAAAAACTATACGGTAAAAAAATTTGATTGTTATTACAAAATTTACTAATTATACTAATATCTAGCGGGGCTGCTATTTTTTTCCTTGTTATACCGGATAGTGTTTACATAAATGATGAAAAACGCTATTAGACAAAGACAGATAGTTCGGCCCCTTCTTAAACAAAATGAAAAATGGAATTTCTTTACAAATTTTTCGACTATTTACTCTCAGTCGTGGATTTAAACTATACCCGTGGGCGCCAGTTATAACCTCTCCTTACCCTATCACCTGAAAAAAGGTAGCACAAAGTGCTCATGTATGAGGAAAAGGATAAAAAGGAAAGGTTCTTTTTAAGCTAGGCCTGTTTTTGGTGTAGACGCCATGCTAAAACCAGTCCAGGGTCTCTATGCTTGTATGTTTAAGCTAAATAAATGCCCCTTATAAGCCAGAAAGCTCAAAGACTTATAGTCTTATAAGAGCCTATTCATTTACTTTAATTTTGATTCATTAAGATTTAACTACTTGTTAGCGGCCAACAACACTACGTACAGGTAAATTCAAATAAGTAACGCGTGATTTGAATTTAAGTACTTCATGTACATTCACCAAAAGACACTTAATTTAAAATAATATTCATCAAATTCTTACTAATCGTAAGATAAGTTAATATTTAATAAGATTTTACACACTTGATGAATTCACAAAACAAATACACGTGAATTTAATATTTAATCAATTTTACTAAATTAAACCTTGGTTTTAAGTTGAAAAAGGTTTATTCTGTTATAACTGCTACCGGTACGGAGCTGGTGGTTATCCAGCTCCTCGCGGACCTGCAGAATAATCAGAAAGAAATTGATACGAACAATAGGTATTAAATTTAAGATTTACTTTATTAAACGAAAGCTGGCCAAAGAGTGCCGTACAAGATTTTTGACGACGACTACATTGCTCTCGTTTGAGCCGCCGTCGCCGCTATTCTCCTCCTCTTAGCTTAATTTTGCGTTGTGGGGGAGATGCCGTACTAATTTTAGCTCGCGCTCTGCGCGAGACCATCGTTTCCATCTAACATCTCGCACTCGGAGTCTCTCCTCCTCGAATCCTATATACTGCCTAAAGAGGGGAGAGATCTTCATTACTTGTCTGTATTATAATACAGGTGTGCTTATATGTGTGCTGGGAATACGATATCATATACGCGTTTATCAGCACACATATAAGCCCGTACGCATCTTATACTAATTTCTATCTTGCGCGTCGGTATAACGTCTAATTGTTACACCGCGCCGACGCGCAAGATAGAAAACTATACTCTAACGATCTTATTTAATTTATATTTTCTTCTTTTTATATATATGACAGGTTACAGTATAAAAACGATTACTCTATTTAAAGTTTAAAGATATAAATTAAAATGTAAAAAATTAGTTCCTTTAATTAATAAATAATAAAATTAACTATAAAAAATAGTCTCTTGAAATGTTAAGGAAATAGAATGTTTCTTTTACTAATATATTTATCTTAATTTAATGTTTCTTTTGTAAATATATAAAATAAATGTTATGGAACATTCTATTTCCTAAAATATAATTCTTCAATAAAAAATAGAATCTCATAGAAGGTTTATGAAATAATATAAAAGAGCGTGAATCCAAGCAAGCTCTCTCATTCTCTTTTAGATGTTCGGCCATGTAACATCTAACATGGATTCTATATTTATTCGATCTTATACTGTCAGAAGTATAAGATTTAAGCATTCTGTCTTAGAGTATTATGTAATTTTTAAATCTTTGTAAAATATATATTTACTTAATTTTTTAATAAAAAGATTTAGTATTTCTAATTTAAATGAGACTGTATTCAAAAAGTTATTGAGAAAAGTATAACTCATCTCATCTCGTTATTCATTTTTCATAGAAACAATAAAGAAATTAATTATCGCACATTGAAGAGTATTGCACTTGAATATGTCGTCGATAATAATTTCTTTATTCATTTTGCATTGAATAGAAGTGTTATTTATCGCACATCTAAGAGTATTGCACTCAAAGATGTCGTCGATTTAAACACTTTTCTACATATTTCATACAATAAAAAAGATTATTATCGCACTCTTTAGAGTATTGCACTCAATGGAGTCGTCAATAATAACTTTTATCATATTACCTTCTACTCCACACGTAAAGAAAATTATAAACTATTGCATCTCCAAGAGTATTGCACTGGAGGAGATCGTCGATAAATGTAATTTTCTTTTATAATATTGCTGTATGCACCTTGTATATGCATGTATAGATTAAATTAATGAAGTAAATTTAAATTCGGTAATTAAAATATTACCTGGCGACCGTGAATAAAGTCAAGCTCGCTTCAACTGGCGACCGTGACAGGACATGCATTGAAGGTCATACAGCAATAAATAGAGAATCTAGTATAAAACACTAGATGCTACCTCTGTATAACGGGGGGCTCTTTGAGGGCACCGATTATGCACGTGTGGAGGCATTAGAGAAGAGGTTTGACGACTTTATCGAAGTCAAAACCGAAAGAGATGAGAAACTAGAGAATCTAGTCGATAAATTAAATAGAAAGATTGAATGTTTAGAAGAAAAGTGTTTTAATCAATCAGAAAGAATTACCGAACTTGAAGAGGCACTCGGTATGCACTCATGTGACCTCTCAAAGATAAGTCAAGGTAATGAGAAATTGCAAAAGAATTTAAATGATGTTTTTTCTTGCATGATTAAACAACATTCAAATTTTAATAAAAGAATCACCGTTTTAGAAGAAAAAACTGCTGAAATTACTAGTTTAATGGAAAAACTACAAATTAATTCAATAAATGGTTATAAATATTTATTTAATTATAAATAATTTCATAAAAGCTAATGCATTCATGGTATTGTACTAAGGCGGTATTACACTGAAAGACTTAGAGAGTTGTATTCACTCCCTATTGGCGTAAATCCAACTCTCAGTAGGGGAGTAGAGGGGTAGGAGTTACATTAACGCTGCCTTGGAGAGTAGAAGATACTCCCCAACTTTTAAAGTATGATTTACTTGCGATTCGCGATGTAAACACAAGTATTTTAGTTTAGGAAATTATGCAAAATGTAAGTTTACGATCGGAATTTGTATTTAATGTATTTACAAAACTATATTGAGAAATAATTGTAAAAAGTAACCTACAAACAAGCAATATATTAATTGTTTATGGGTTGTTATTCCTAATATAAGCCCCTGAAATTAAAGGTTAGGATTTTTTAATCACGCAAAATTTTACGTAGTATAGTTTAATTAATAGTCTTAAATAAAGATTCTACTTGTAGTGTTACGTCATGTAAACTTTTCTAAGCTAAAATAATTGAGCTCACATCGTTGATTTCAAGTAAATCATACTTTAAAAGTTGGGGAGTATCTTCTACTCTCCAAGGCAGCGTTAATGTAACTCCTACCCCTCTACTCCTCTACTGAGAGTTGGATTTACGCCGATAGGGAGTGAATACAACTCTCTAAGTCTTTCAGTGTATAACACCTTAATACGTATAGTGCTTGATAAGCAACGTTAGCTTAATGGCACAGCTCTTGCTTTACACGCGGAGGGCGGAGGTTCAAATCCACCTCAGAGCATAAAAAATTTTTAAGATTTTTTTCTGCATTTTATATGATTAAATAATTTAAAATAAATTAATAAAATTTATTTGCAAAATTAAAATTGCAATAAATTATTAATTTAATTAAATATGAATATTTAAAAAATTTGAATTTTAAGAGATGAAAATAAAGAGTAAAGCAAGAAAGATTCAGATGTAAGTGTTTAAACACACACATATACATATACATATGTGGATGTATTAGCTTGTTGAAATACAATATAAAGGTTGGTTTCCACTCAGTAAATTTCCATTGAGTTTAAATCAGATTTAAACACTTTGAAAATAAATTCAAAAGAAATATAAATCAATACAAAGCTGTATTGAAGTATGAAAAAGGATTTCTTCTCATTCTTTTTAATTTAATTTTTTAAATTTACAATTTAAAAATGTCGAAAAGAAGATCAATCCTAAAGTTACATGAGAAGACATCTGAAGAGCTTCTAAATGAAATAGATCAGCTCTCAGATGCAAGCTCTCCTGAAGCTATAAGGAAATCTGGCTCATGGAGAAGAGCAGTAGCAGAGGAAGTAAAATGCCTTGATGAGAATCAAGATAGCTTAGAAGCAAGAATAATAAACATTGAAGTAGATGTTACAAATTAGAGTGCTTTGCAAAACAATATGCAAATAAGCCAAGATTCTCTAAAGGAATCATTAACTCTTTTGGAATGGTTAATGAATAAAAAATTAGAAGAAGCCAAAGCTGAATGGCAACAAGAGATTCAAACTCTAAAAAAAGAAATAACCGTTGTCAAAACGGAAGTTCAAGAGTTAACGGTTAAAAATGAAACGTTAACTAAATTGGTTCAAGAAAATGAGGATATCATTGCTGTACTTAGACATCAAGAGATAGCTGAACTTGATGATGCGCTAAGAAAGAATGAAGATATCACGCGCAAGTTACAAGAACAAATAGAGAGTTCGACACTCCATCGTACCTGTAATGGAAGCTCAATTGTATCTAGTGATGCAACCAAGAAACTACAGCTAAAAATACCTAAATTTAAAGGGACTTCAGAGGAAAGACCTATCAAATTTTTAAATGACTTGAAAAGATACATAGAAGTCACAAATCTCGATGAGAAGGAGATAAAGTATATATTTTCTCAAAGTTTAGAGGGAATAGCTCAAAGCTGGTTCAATCTAAATGAAAGAGAGATCTCTTCAATTGATGATTTTGAAAGAGAATTTAAATTGCAGTTCTGGAATGATAATACCCAGAGGGCTATTAAACGAAAAGTTGAATTTGGAAAATATGACTCAAATAAAAAATCAACACGATTAGCCTATGCAATGGAGATATTTAATTTAGCTCAAGAATTAGATTTGCATGAAGATGATTGCGAAATTATAAATCAGCTGAGTAGGCATTTTGATAGAGAAATAAGAGGCGCCATACGTGGACAACGCAATCGAAATAAAGCTGAATTTTTCAGTATCCTGTCTGAATTTGACTTTGAAGATAAAGATGAAAAAGAAAGCCAAAGTCAAATAGACAAGAATAAAAATTATCCTAATAAAAATACTAATTATTATAATAATAATTATAATAAAAATAGGAATAATAATAATAACAAACCTCGAAACGAGTATGAGGTAAATGAAACGAAAGTGCAACAAGAGAATAAACCAAAAGGTTTAAGCCTAAAGCAAAAATCATCAAGTCAACAAGACTTCATTGATGAAGCTTGTAGAAGATATGAAGAAGATGTAGATGTTACGAGCTTATTTCCAGAAGCAGGTACATCAAAATCGGGAAACGGACAGTAGTTGCATTTTGTAACTCGGATCCAAGAAAAAGCAAAATAAATCAACAGAATCCAACTGATAAAAAAGAAATTTTTGAGGTTAACACTATATTTAGTGATCCTCGTAGTGAACTCTTATATGATATTGAACCTGACGGTGTCAACATCATAAAAAAGAAATGTCCTCAGATACCATTAGAGGTGGAAGGCATCAAAATTCAAATATTAATAGATTCAGGCAGTGGGGTGACCTGCACTTGAAAAACTTAAATCATAGAAGTTAGGGTGGACAATTTGGTTTTTCAAGGTTTTCTTGAAAACGAAGCAATAAAATTAATTCTTTCTTATCAAAGAAAATATTGCTTTTTTTATTACGAAATGCGGCTTTCTCATCATTTTTTGCTAAAGTTGTTAGTTCGTGTAAAAAACTCAATTTTTTGATTAGAAAAGGACAGAGATACGTGACCTCCTCTTAAGGTGGGAAGTATTGAATTTAATGCCATTTTCATCGTAGTACCAAAGCTAGTGAGAGAATGCATACTTGGCTACAATGTACAAAAAGGCTTAAAAATGATTTTAGATACTGTACATGAAAAAATATGTATCAGTAATCAAAATGAAAAGGAAATTATTCCTTATATTGATATCATTCTTGAACAGAATGAATATCAAAGTTTGAGTGTTGAGTACAGTGAAAGTGTCTCAAAACCAAACAATAAAAATTTAAATGATCCTAAGTACAATTTAATGTATGAAGAGATCGAACAAAAAATACTGCCAAATGAAAACCTTACAGATGAACGAAAACAAAAGTTAATTATGTTAATATTCCACCATCGTGGAATATTTGATAAAAAACCAAGTTTGCCAGATGTTTATGAACATGAATTGCAGTTCAAGGATGATAAACAATTTTCTATTCCTATTAATTATAAGGAAAAGGTAGACAAGGAAATCCAAAAAATGCTTGAATTAAATATTATTAGAAGATCAACGAGTTCTTACATCAATCCATTGGTTATTGTAATTAATAAAGATGGCTCCGTTCGATTATGTCTAGATGCTAGAAAATTTTATGAAAAGCTCATTAAAGATCATGAAACACCAGCTGGAATTGAGGAAATATTTCAAAGATGCCAAGACATAAAATATATGTCAAACTTTCATTTAATAAGTAGTTTTTGGCGAATTGCTTTACATGAAAACAGCAAAAAATACGCTGCTTTCATGGTAAATAATAAAGTGTATGAGTTCAATGTGGTGTCATTCGGTACATCTACAAGTAGTGCAGCTCTTATAAAGGGTTTGGACTTAGCTATTGGTGATTTACACCATTCAGTTATAGCATTTGTCGATAATTTATTGTGCATATCCCATAGTTTTGAACAACACATGGAGAATGTAGAAAGATTGTTTAAAAGATTAGAAAAGCACAATTTAAGATTAAATTTTACAAAATCTAATTTTGTATTAAAGGAAGTACCACTTTCAAGTCATGTACTATCCTTAGAGGGACCAAGACCCCGAATAAAGAAGCTTTTCTTAGCATACAGAAAAGTAAAAAAGAAATAAAATAGCTTTATTGAAATAAATGTGGAAGAAAAAAGAGAGAAGAAAGAAGATTTGTAGTAAATTTTAGATTAATTGATAAAAATTCAATATAGATAATAAAAATTAGTATTTATTTAATTTTACTTTTCAATTTTATTTGAACAAAAAATAGTAGTTTTCTTTTTCAGTAAGTTAAAATAGACTTTATTAAAAAATAGTAAAAACTACAATTGATTTACATTTGTATTAATAAGATAATAAAAATTTATTTGTTGTAAATTTATAAAACAATTATGTTTTAAATATATTATAAAGAAATGTTAACTTAAGGCGACTTCGGATTTTAGGTTAGGTTTTATTTTTGAGTTTACAAATTACTCTTTCAATATGTAAAATTTTTTAAATTTTTTAATTTTCCACCATTCTACGAATTATAATAAATGGTGGAAAATTAAAAAATCCAAAAAATTTTAGAAACTGAAAGAGTAATTTGTAAACTACAAAATGAAATTCAATCGAACTTCCGTAGTCGCCTTAAGAGAGAGGCTGTGAAAGGGCTTAGCTTAGTTATAAAAAATTCTTTGCAAATAATTATTAGAAAATAGTTAAAATTATAGTTTGAATTATAGTTTAAAAAAGGAAAATTTTCTTGAATGTTTAAATTATAAACAATTTAAATTAATAGAAATTGATAAAAAACTGTTTTAATATAATTATTAGATTTATAAAATGAAGATTAAGAATTAAAATCATTGAATTAGCTTATTTTGATTTAAATTTGATAGTTATTATAATAATAAATATAAGCAGTCAATCATATGGCGTTTAGTGTAAGTAAAAAACATTTTAGAGATAGAATTGAATATTTCTTGTCTTAATCAAATGGTATTTTATATGCTAAAAATTTTCAATTCTATCTGGGGGGCTATGTAACGGCTCATATTAATTTTGAATAGAATTATTTAACTTAATATAAATATTTCATAAATAATTTGTCATTATCTATAAAATAGAATGATTTTCTGTAATAATATATTTAAATTACATTAAAATTATAAGTAGGACTTCTTAGTTATCTACTAACGTCGATAAGATAACTCAAATGTATATATATAGTATAGTAAAATGATTATAGAAATAGAATGTATAGTATATAGTAATATATAGTAATAGCAATATATAGTAGAGCAAAATGATTATAGAAATAGAATATTCTATTTCTTTTAATAAAAAGTATTATCAATATTTAATTGTTAATAATAAAATGTAACTTTCTAAAATAATTGTATATATAAATAGAACATTCTATTTATATAATATGTATAAAAACGATTACTCTATTTAAAGTTTAAAGATATAAATTAAAATATAAAAAATTAGTTCCTTTAATTAATAAATAATAAAATTAACTATAAAAAATAGTCTCTTGAAATGTTAAGGAAATAGAATGTTTCTTTTACTAATATATTTATCTTAATTTAATGTTTCTTTTGTAAATATATAAAATAAATGTTATGGAACATTCTATTTCCTAAAATATAATTCTTCAATAAAAAATAGAACCTCATAGAAGGTTTATGAAATAATATAAAAGAGCGTGAATCCAAGCAAGCTCTCTCATTCTCTTTTAGATGTTCGGCCATGTAACATCTAACATGGATTCTATATTCATTCGATCTTATACTGTCAGAAGTATAAGATTTAAGCATTCTGTCTTAGAGTATTATGTAACTTTTGAATCTTTGTAAAATATATATTTACTTAATTTTTTAATAAAAAGATTTAGTATTTCTAATTTAAATGAGACTGTATTCAAAAAGTTATTGAGAAAAGTATAACTCATCTAATCTCATTATTCATTTTTCATAGAAACAATAAAGAAATTAATTATCGCACATTGAAGAGTATTGCACTTGGATATGTCGTCGATAATAATTTCTTTATTCATTTTGCATTAAATAGAAGTGTTATTTATTGCACATCTAAGAGTATTACACTCAAAGATGTCGTCGATTTAAACACTTTTTTACATATTTCATATAATAAAAAAGTTTATTATCGCACTCTTTAGAGTATTGCACTCAATGGAGTCGTTGATAATAACTTTTATCATATTACCTTCTAATCCACACGTAAAGAAAATTATAAACTATCGCATCTCCAAGAGTATCGCACTGGAGGAGATCGTCGATAAATGTAATTTTCTTTTATAATATTGCTGTATGCACCTTGTATATGCATGTATAGATTAAATTGGTGAAGTAAATTTAAATTCGGTAATTAAAGTATTACCTGGCGACCGTGAATAAAGTCAAGCCCGCTTCAACGACAATTCATGGTGCTTTTCCTGTGAGGTGATAAAATCTCACAAATCTTTGTATTCAAAAATTAGAATGACGTCAGACACTTGCGAGTTAATGACTGTATGAAAGCGTGTGTATGATAGACTTTCAACTAGTTCTTAGAACTGATATAACACAGAGAAATTTACTGCTTTCGTTTCCACTTCAGGACGCCTCAACATGCAGTGGATACAAACATAAAGGAATTAAGGCAGATAATTCATTTTTTCTTCATCATAGTATTTAGATTTTTCTTTTAATTTAATTTTATTAAAGATAGTTTTATGTGTATTGATTGTTAATCGACAATTCGAATTTTCAAATTCATTTTATTTTACTTTCATTTGAATTTCCTACGAATCTTTCATTCTGTAACATTTAATATGTTTCTTTTAATTTTACAATATTTAATTTTTTCTTCAAATTTCATTTTATTTTTATCTGAATTCTTCAAACATTAATAATAATATTTAGTTTTCTTTTCTTCTCCTTTTAATTAAAATTGTACTGAAGCCTTATACAATTTTTTATTTAATAATATTCAGTTTTTCCTTTTATTTTATTCTTACTCGAATTTTTGACATATCATTTATATAAGTAGTATTTAATTTCGTATTTAATTTAATCTTTGATTCATATTTTTATGTTGATTGCTTATTTAATGATATTTGAGTTCTCCTTTTAATTTGCCTTTTTCTTATTTATTTGGATCTTTGTGCAAGTTACTCAAAGAGTAATATTTAATTTGTTCTTTAAGTTTAACGTTTCATTTAAATATTTCATGTGAATTACTTATTTAATGATATGGAATTTTTTCTTTGAATTTCATCTTATCTTTTGTTTAAATATCTGTGTAGGGTGTTAACTCAGTGATATTTCGCTTACTCTGTTATTCAAGTTAGAAATTTATTTGTTTATTTCTATTTTATTTATAATACATCGATTGTTTAGGTCAGTTGAGTTCATTTATTTTTCAAAATAGGCATAACTGATGAATTACCAAAGTTAGTTAAGTTTATGACACATAGGCTTAAGACATTAAAGAAAGATATACAGGAATTGAAAGGGTATATAGAAGGGCTGAACCCCGATTTAGTTAACGCTGAATTAAGATTGAAGGATCTCACAAATTTACATGCTAACTGTTACAAAAACAACGAATATTTAACCACGCTACAACCAGAACACTCTCTTATAGATACTTATCAAACATAAAAAAATGATTATTACAATATTGCTACGATTATCACGAGACTAATACAATCTACACAGACAGTCAATTTAATTGCTAATTCAACACTAAACACGAGCAAGATAACAATAACACAACGACATGACGCACCTAAACTACAGGAAATAAAAATTTCTTTTTTCGATGGCAAGGCCGACCTGTGGCTGTCATTCAAAAATCAGTTCATGGCTTTAGTACACTCTCGTAATGACGTCCACAATTTCGTTAAACACACTCAATTATTAAACGCTCTCACCGGGTTAGCTAAGGCTAAGATAATCGCATTCGAACCTAGTGAAGAAAATTATCGAAAGGCTTGGAAAGCTCTTACAGATTCTTACGATCATAAACGCATTGTTATAGTTAAACATCTCAAAGCTATTCTAGATTCACCTAAATTTTCTGTCGCTACTGTAGAGAACGTCTTAACTCTTCTTGATACTTTCCGTCAGCATTATCATATGCAATATCGAGCATATGCTCAAGCAACTTTTAGGTAATCCTGTTTCAATTAAAGATATGATGATTAGAGTTGGAGAACGATGTTTACCTCAAATAATGTGCGATGGATGGCAGGACAAGTTAGATATAGATAAGCTCTCTCTTTAGCAGAATTTCTGTCATTTCTTCAAGCAAATGTTTTTAAGCTTCAGGCGCTTGAACGTTCCTCTGCAAACCCCAAGGATAAAGGTGAAGCTAGGAAAAGAACAGGAGAAAGTTTAGACGAAGTAAATTCACTAAATTCGATGCTCGTTTTTTGCCATCTCTTCATCAACTTCGCACGCATTAAACTGCCCTAAATGTAATGAACGCCATCTTTTATACAATTGTCCTTCTTTACAAAGACTTACGACACAAAAGCGATGGGATTTTGTCAAAACTAACAAAATCTGTCGCAATTGTCTTAAGAATCATCCTTTACCTTGCAAGAGCGATAAAAAGTGTAAAAAATGCAATTGGAATCACCATACATTGCTTCACAATGATAAAGGATCGCAACGACCCAAAGATCAAACTCTTCAATTCAAAGAGAATAAGACATCTTCGTTACTTAACACATGACTTGGGCAGCATTCGTACGCGTCCATAGCTTTTCCTTTAGAATCTAGATTGATGACTACAGCAGTAGTAAAGGTACTAAACCAACGAGGAAATTTTGTTGTAGCGCGCGCATTAATCGTTTCTTGTTCTACAATTAATCTGGTTACAGAAAAATTTGCTAATGCACTAAATTTGCCTAAACAAACATGCTCGGTTAATATTGGAGCAATTGACAGTTTGTGCACTGTTTCAAATTATTATATCAAGGCCATTTTTATTCAACTTATAACAATTCAAATTACAAACTTAACTTTTTAATTATACCAAACATAGCAGACGCTGTGCCTAATGAAATGTTTCTTCGTGAATTATTCAACATTCCCAAAAAACTTCAATTAGCTTATCCTTAATTTCACTTACCTCAACCCATAGACATGTTGTTAGCTTCTAATACAACTTTATTGATTTTAGCTGTTGGCCAGGTTACATTTTATCATGAAAAAGCAGAAATTATTGTGCAAAAAACGAGTTTAGGTTGGATTGTTGCTGGAAGTGCTGAGAGTCTCGTTTTTTCAAAGGGAACCTCTTGCAACGTGGTCAAACTTGACAAACTGATTGAACGCTTTTAGTTCATTGAAGATTTTGACCATGAACCATTAAATGATACAGAGGAGAAGTGTTTCAATTTAGATTGTTTAGTAACTAAAGATCCAATTCAGAAAACTCTTGGAATAATCTGGGATTCACAACGTAATGTCTTCATGTACACTGTACAATCTATTGATCTACAAATTAATTCTACTAAAAGAAACCTCTTGTCCGAAATTTCAAAGATATTTGACCCTCTTGGTTTGTTAGGACCCATCATTTTATATGCCAAAATCTTAATTCAAGATTATTGGATGGCGAAGATCACTTGGGATGAGTCACTGACCCAAGATATTTACACTAGATGGAAATCTTTAGCTAATCAGTTACCACTCTTAAGGGAGATTTCATTTCCTTTGGGAAATAAAACACATAATTTCTTAAGAATAGAAGCTGTGCAAAGTTCTAATCGAGCAATTCGACGCCTCCTAATCATAAGATTCTACTTCAGAAGTGCTCGCAACAAAATGCTATTTCAAATCCAACTCAATAAAAGTCTCTTTCGAATCATAATGCAACACAATGCTGATTCCCGTAACGCGTCAACAAAATTCTCCTTCACAGACCAGTGCAACATAATTCTATTTCGGTGACCAATGCAATACAATTCTCATTCAAGATCAGTACAATATAATTCTAACTCGTCGAACAGCGCAACAAAATTCTACTTCGGATCTTAGAACAACAAAATTCTGTTTTGTAAATATTAATTTATAATATTAATCAATTTATTATTATTATAATTCAAAACTTTTGATTTCTACGACAACATTTTTACAAAATAAATCTTTTTGTTGTTTCATACTTTATTATGTTTTATTATTAATAATGAATAGTTATAATTTCCTATTAAAATTAAATTACTATTACACCTATGTACACCTTCTACTTACTATTTAAGTGTTTTTTACAACTGCAAAAGTATTAGATCTATAAGTTTAAGTGCTTAAAACTTGACAAAAAATAATGTATAAATTTTTTTAAAAAGTAGCTGCATACAGAATTTTTGAAGCCCTTTTCAAATCTTTTTTCAAATTTTTTCTAGCTCAATTATTAAAAAACTACAGCTGATTGAACAAAAATGCAAAAGTGAAAAAATTTTAAAATTACCTAAGCGGCTATTTTTTTTTACATATAATTAAAAAAATGTAAGTAAGCCAAAAAGAAAGCTTTAAAGAATACTTTAAAATGCTTTTTTAAAATTTTTCTAGGATCAAAATTGAAGGAGATATGCTTTTTCAAAGTCGAAGCAAAAATTTGATAACCTGCTCAGAATTATTGGCCGGTACTGTACATAAAAATATTATCATACGACGAAAAATTCAAACTTTTAGTAGTAAGAATAGCTATGTCAAAGCTATTAATATTTTCAACAGTTTTCCAAATAAACTGAAAAAGATAAAAAATTTCTAAACTTATTCATCATTTATTTTCATTAAATAATTATCGTATGTTTATATATAAGAATGTATTTGATAATATAATGTACATCGGCAAATCTTCAAAACTTTTAACTTTCTCATGATGTTTTTGAATAATTTTTTTTCAATAACTGAAAAGTGAAAAGTTTCAGAGACAAGCCTATATATTAGAGTGGAGCGAAAAAAAAAATATAAAAACAAGTCCCCTTAAAATAATTCTATTTAGTCTAAAGAGTAGCTGTGAATTTTTTCAGATTGTTATTTCACGTAGAACATTTTAAGAATGTCCGAGTTTTTTCGTACGTGCTTATTGAATATATTCATATTTATATCACTATATATTTTTTTGTATTAATAGCATTAAAATATAATATCATTACTGTTTAATACAATATATTTTAATAATAATAGATTATCAATTATGCATGCTAATAATTTAGAACAATCGTAAATTCTTATTTCTGCGAAACAGAATTTTGTTGTTCTAACATCCGAAGTAGAATTTTCTTGCGCTGTCCGACGAGTTAGAATTATATTGTACTGAGCTCGAATGAGAATTGTATTGCATTGGTCACCGAAATAGAATTATGTTGCACTGGTCTGTGAAGGAGAATTTTGTTGACGCGTTACGGGAATCAGCATTGTGTTGCATTATGATTCGAAAGAGACTTTTATTGAATTGGATTTGAAATAGCATTTTGTTGCGAGCACTTCTCAAGTAGAATCTTATGATTAGGAGGCGTCGAATTGTAATCCCACTTAATGGAGCGACCCTAGACTTACTAAAAACCAATCTAATTAGAACGCAGCCCAGTGCATTCTGTGATCGAAGAAACAAACATGCTCCATAACCATGAAAGCAAGCAATACGGAATCCATGAAGTTCGATTTTAACAGGGTTTGAAATCAATAAATGTTGGCATTTATAATTAAATTATTTTATTATTTCAAACGAAATGAAATTGTTGTTTTATGAAAATGGTTTGAAATTTTTTTTTCTTCTGAATTTCTCATGTTTCCCTTTTAATAAAATCGGTATTATCAAATATGTTAAGGTTTCATAAAATATTTTGTCAAGTCAGTGATTATTTCATTTATAATATTATATTTTCTATACATATGTAAATACAATTATCTTATTAGTTTTCTTCAAGTCTAATAAATTGAGTTCAATTAATATGCAGATTTTATATAGTATTTACTTGAACAAAAGGGTATTCTTGAACTCCATGTCTCAGTTTGTTATTACTTCAAAAATAAAAAAAATGAGATAGTAATAATTTGTTAGTATAATTTTCGTCTTAATAAATATTGTTTTGGATTATTTATAGAATAAATGCAATCTTTCTTTTTGTGAATAAGTCTTGCATTTTTTTAATAATTCAAGATCCATTGAATACAATAGAAAAAAAAATATTTTTTTTATAATAAAATAATTTGTCAATGAAATGGTTAGTTGTTTCTATAAAGATCTGATTATAATATTTGATGCGGTCTTTATATTGGAATTTGCCGAATTACTGAATTGGTACAAATTTGTAATTTCGGCACTATACCATATGTTGTTATGAATGAAAATACTAGAACTTGTAGTATCTGTAAAGAAAAGGAGTGTTTAAATTTTTTGAGCGTAAGTATGTATGTATAAATACATAATATATATATATATATATATATATATATATATATATATATATACATATATGGTATATTGTGTTATTGATAGGTAATACATTAATTAATTTAACGATTGGTGTTGTATTTTACGGATAGTAGAATAAGAAGTATCTTAGTTAAATCCGTTAGTGATGGCTGGTTTTTTAATATCCTTCAGTATTTTTTTTTATTTTGTATTATAAGAGTTTCTTTATCGTTGATACTTCCTTTTAACAAGAAGGGTGCGTTTCCTTGAAGGTTTATTAAAGATATAAAACTTTTCGTTTCTCTTGGCAGTAGGTGAGGTTTATTTGTCTTGGTGTTTGTAAAATTGATATAGAGAGGTTGATGGTAGTTTTTATCAGAAGGCTCATTTTTATTTCCTATACCTTCCTCCTCAAGTTTTTGGTCCAACCCTAAATAATTTTTAAGGCTGTTTCCTTGGCTTATTTGCATATACGAAGATTTTAGTATTTTGCGAATTGGGTTTGGTCTTTCTAGTAAATTTGATAATCTTTTAGAGGCCGTGATTTCGGGTTGTCCGGACCCGACATATTTCTCCTTATGGATTGTTTGAGAACTCATGTGATTATTTTGGCCTTTAAATAAGAGTTTGGTTATTATTGATTTTAAATGCCGTTTAATTAAGTTACGTTTACGGATGTTAATTGATCTAATTTTAATTTTATTAAGTTTCTTTTTGGTTTGAATTATTACTTTAGAAGTGAAAGATTTTATCATCTTTGTCGAAAATTGTTTGACGTTTTTAATTGTATTTAATTAATTTTTAGGAAATAATTTTAATTTATTATGAGTTTTTCGGTCTGATTTTAAGCATGGGCTAAATTTTAAATTAGTTAAAATATTAATTTTTTCTAATGTTCCAGGTTGTCTGAATTGAATAGTAAAGTCGCCAACAATATTCGCGTACTGTTCTTCTGTGCTCTTAAGCTCCTCTATTTTAGTGATGGTTTCTATATGTTCATAACTGCCATCAGGTATATTAAGTATTTCCGTAGTTTCATATTGTATCTGAGATTCTTGTGCAGAGTTAATTATGCATACGTCAATAAATACGTTTGCTATTTTTTCGTCTATTACTTCATAATTCTCGATGTTTGCCGATTGATTTTCTATGGCGTAACATTCCTTCTGATTAGGAGGTTCGTGTGGTGGTTTTATTGTTTCCCAATTTATCTGAGAAATTCAGGCGTTCTTTATTTCAAGTGTATGATTTTTAGTAATAACAGAAGTTTCTACTGCTGCTCTATAATCTTTTAATTCTTCTGAGTAACACGTTCGTGATTTTTGTTCTTTTAAATCTGAACAATTGTAGAAAGTTGCTACTTTCTTGTAATTTATTTGTGATTTTTGTGCAACATTTATTTGTAGTGCTATTGTCTTTACCTTTCTTCGATAGATTGACACGATTACCTCTCCGACGTCAGCGTCTATTACGACAGGTTCTGGTCAGCCCTTAATTTCTTTCATACGTTTGTAATTTTTTATTTTCTTTTTCTCGATGGAACAAAACTTGTTTGCGATTCGGTATGCATCGAACAAGTCCTTCGGGTCTGCTTTTGAAATCTTGTCCTTCCAGTCTGTCGACAGTTCATCTATATAAACGTGCATTGTAATTTCTTGCATTCGGTTCAATATGTGGGTTTTGGAAATAGTTTAAGAGTATTTAGGATTACAGTAGGCAGAGTAAGCTTCATTCTCAATGTCACTAAGCCCTTGGAAAAATTTTAAGGGATCTTTTGGTAGTTGATTGTAATATGCACAGTTTATTATTTCATTACAAAAATATTCAAATATGTTTGGGAATTGGAAACATTCTTTCAGGTAATTTTCTAAATCATTTGTAGAATCGAATAATCGAATAATACGTAAATACATATCAGGACGTAAAATTTTCCGCTCTTTTCATTTTTGAGGTGAAAATTATGGGTTCTTATTTAAAGAAATTAACTTGACCTTGAAATGACATTCAAGGTTATGGTCAAGGTCACGGTCATTATCACCGTCGAATAGCCAAGAAAATATCCTCTATCTTTTGTTTCAAGCTTTTTCTCCTAAAATACAATCCCGTAGAGTTATTTCGCCATTCCGGTACTTTTGGCCTACCCTGTATATATATATTTATGATATATGTGTATATATATGTAAGATTATTTATCTAATTAAATTAAATAACACACCAACATATTATTATAATTGTTTCTTATTCATTAAAAGATTTTTATTATTCTTTATTCTAGATATTAATCTTACAATAATTATTGTAGAGTTAAGAAAAATAGTTGAATGATTTCATATAAAATTTCTGAATATTAGCACAGAATAGTAGTATAATTTTATTATTCTAATTTACTATTTATATGTTTTAACTGTTGTTAGTTTGGTTCGTAAATTTCATCAATATAAGTAAACTCACTAATTAGAAGAGAAAAGGTAGAATTTGTTTCCGGCTTGATCGTCCTGATGTTTTCTATACTCGGACTCCTTAAAATACACGGTGAGAATATCTCTAGCAGGATAAAGTTGGGCTTCCTCCTTTAATCGCTCGAACGTTTGGTTAATATTTTAGATCATTGCCTCGATTGTCACCTTGATTCACCTTAGATCTCAAGTTTTCATTCGTTGTCACTATTTACTGATTTTATTTTAATTCAAAATTTTGTCATTAAATTTGAATCTTATATCTTAGTGTTTTCTTTTTCTTATTTATTAATGAAGTAGGGCTCTAATCTACTGACTAATATTTTTTAATATTAAAATAACTTAAGTAATAAAGACTCAAAGTAACACTGACTTTTCCAATGGACCTAGCAGAGCCGACTCTTGGGGCTGCCGTCTTGATGTGACTAAAGGCAGTGTAGTGACGTAGAGGTTTGTTTTTATTACCTCGCGCCCGGGCGATCGAGAGATGGAAGCTCCAATCAAACCCCGACATGTAGTCGAAATTTTCAGGACAGGAATTGTTTATTTTATTTTTAATAGTTCATTAGCCTGCTTACTGATGAATTTTTCTATTCTTCTCCGCCTTTCCTTTACACTTGTATACAGTTGACGGTTTAGTTCTTGCAATGAGTCGGTATTGGGAAACGCTGACTCGGGAAATCGCATGGAACTAATTTTGGTTGTTAACCTTTTAAATAGAAATGAAATTAAAATTATTGAATTAAGGCAGTTTAATTTAGTGATTTTCTAAATAAAACACAATTTTGATAAAGCACTTTATTAAGTAGTTTATTTTAAGTAAAAGTAACACATCAAATTACAAAACGAAATATTCTAATTTTACTGATCTAATCATAAAAAAAATTATTAATAAACTTCATTTATCGCTATTACAAAATAAAGAAAAACTCTCTATTAGAGAAAATGTCAAGACGCTGAAGCAAACGATTTAAGGTGCGCACTCAGACTGTCGAAAAACGACCAGAGACGAGACAATAGACAGATGACTAAGACTGCCGTTAGAGAAGAGTGGGGATAAAATTCATGGCTACATGAATTTCAACCTATATACAAAACTGAGCGCCCTGCGCCATATCCAACACTCCCTCTCGCAGTAGCTCAGCCTCACTTCTTATCTGAAACAAACAATAAATAACAATCAAACAAAATATTTTACTCATCATAATTTAATATTAATCTCATCAATTTATTGTGTAAGTCAAAAGATAGAGGTTTGGTAAAAATATCCGCTATTTGATCTTTTGATGGTGTCCACTCTACTTTAACTAAAATTCTTGTTCTGCATTCTCTAACATAATGTTCTTTAACTTCAATCATGTAGCTCAGTCTTTTACTGCAGCTAACTTAAGAACTTTGAATTGCAGCATTGTTGTCACACCATAAGATCATTAGCAATAATATGTATAACTAGTCTAATTCCATTTTGTAATGATACCATTTCTTGACATGCTTCACTCATTGAAACATATTTGGCCTGGCATGTTGATAGTGATACCTAACGTTGTCTATGCGTTTTCCAAGCAATAGGGTCTTCGAATAATCTTATCACATAACCACTGGTAGTTAAAGCTCCTTTGGCATCAGCAAAACTTGCATCAGAATATCCGTGCATTTCTTCGGTTCTCCCTCTAAAAATGATTCCTTTGTCTTTTGTAAACTGCAAGTAACTACAGACTCTTTTAACCATGTTCCATTCGTTCATGGTAGGTTTGGATTGATGTCTACTTAAAACATTTACCGTATACATAATATCTGGTCTAATTGTATTTGCTAAGTATAATAGAGAGCCTACTGCTTCACGATATGGTATGTTTTCCATAGTCAGCTGATCTGATTTTTCCTCTGAATTTTCTTCTCTCTCTCTTCTAATTTTATTTGAGACTTGGTAAGTAACCATAGGTGTCCTTTGTGGTCTGATCTCCGAAAACCCCAATTTCTTCAGCAATTTAGTAATATACTCTTCAAGAGTTAAAGTTAGAGTCTTGTTACGTCTATCTCGTTCTAATTTAATTCCTAAGAAGTTTCTTGGTTTACCTAGATCCTCCATTTCAAATTCTTGCATCAATTTACATTTCATCTCTTCTGATTTTCTTACATCATTGCTAGCTATAAGCATGTCATCCACATATAATAGTAATATTAAGAACCTATCACCATTCATCCAAGTGAATAAACAAGGTTCAATTTCATGCGTTGTTAATCCAATTTTGTTTGCTGTCTGAACAAAACGTTTGTTACATCTCTTTGGACTAATCTTAAGTCCATATAGGGCTTTTTCTATTTTACAAACTTTTTGTTCTTTCACCTTATCTGTGACTATTAGTCCATCCGGTATTTCCATGTAAATTTCTTCATCAATAGTGCCATTTAAGAATGCAGTTTTCACGTCGAGCTGGCACACATCTAGGTCATATTTATTAATAATAGCAAGACATGCTCTAATTATTTGCATTCTTAAAACTGGTGCATACGCTTCGCTTAAATCGTAGGAATTTTTATCCTTAAATCCTCGAATCACTAGTCGTGCTTTGTATTTGATTTCACTACTTGATTCTGTTTTACGTTTAAAAACCTATCTAGAATCTATAATGTTACTTTTTACACCATCAGTTGAAGTCGGTCTTTTTACTATTTTCCAGATATTATTTTTGTCCATGGATTTTAATTCTTCTTGAACTGCTTCATTCCAATTTTCTTTGTCAGATGAGGCCATTGCTTCTCTGTATAAAGCTGGATCACGATGTAGATGTGCTTGAAAAACATGATGAGTTTCTTCTTCTGATTTTTCTTTTCTTGGTCGGCCTCTTTTTCGTTTCTGTTTTCCCTCTGTTTCTACTTGTTTTTCTTGTGCATCTTCCTTTTCATTTTGCTGTGTAAACCAAGTTTCTTGATTAATTTCCGATGGACTGGGCCATTCTGTTAATTCATTTTTAGTATGAATATCTCTAAATGCTTTTGACTCATCGAACGTCACGTCTCGACTTTCATAATATTTTTTTTCTTTAGGATCAATAAAGATGTATCCTGTGTCCGTATAACCAATAAAAATAACTCGTTTTCCTAGTGGACTAAATTTTGGACCAGTTTTCCTTTGAATTTTAATGTAAGCAGCGCATCCAAATCGTTTTAACTGCATCAAGTTGATTTTAGCTTCTGGATTAAGTTTTGTTAAAGGAGCAACTAAATCGTTGGATTTGTGAGGCGTACGATTGTAAACATGTACAGCTGCTTTTAACGCTAGGTCCCACATGTTTTCTGGAACTCCTAAATCAAGAATAAGAGCTCTAACCTTCTTTTGAATAGTTTGGTTAAAGCGTTCTGATACTCCATTGTGTTGAGGAGTGTCAGGACTGGCTAGCTGTAATTCTGCTCCAAATTTATTCAATATATCCGCGGTGCTGCCTCCAGTGAATTCCGTTCCTTGACCGCATCTTAAATAGCAAAATTTTGCGTCTCTTCCAATTAAATTTCTCGTGCTGATGATTAATAAATCTAGACATTCTCCCGCTTCAGATTCATTTTTAACTGGATATGCCATAGCCAACCTAGAAAAATCATCGACAAACACCACTATAAAGCGATAGCCTTTTGGATAGCTTTTTGGACTAATTGGTCCCATTGTGTCACTGTGTACTATTTGTAAAGGAGCGATCGCTCTCTTTCTCGTTGATGAAAAGGGTAGTCTGTTGAACTTTGAAATATGACAAATTTCACAGTTTAGTATTTTCTTATCGAATTGAATTCTTTTGAGCTCCTTCAGATCTGGATTATGTTTTTGAACTTCTTTGAGATACTCCAATAAGGCATGGCCTAGATATGCCAGAGATTGGCTAGATTGCCTTTTTCAAGACAGTTATCTGTATTCTCATCTAGTTTACCCGAGGCCTTTCTTCTGGTATTATTTCCGTAGTAATCTTCTTATCATTAGTTGTTTCATTGCTATCAGTAGTTTGAAAGAATTCTTCTTCGTCATCAGCTGGTATCTCTCTCCCTCTGTTTTCTGGTTTCTTAGTAGCACTTTTAGTTAAGTATTTATATTTATTATTTGCTACATACGCTATTATGTTTGCCAAGTTGTCCGTCTTATTGTTAGCTTCATCGTTAGGTTGAAATTCAATGATCCAAAAAGATTTGTTATAAATTCCTGATAAAAATATTTCATTGGAACGTGGATCTGAAATTTCTATTTTCTCACTGTCTAGATAGATGCCAAGTCCTTGATCTATAAACTTCCTTAACGACAACAAATTTTCAGCTAAAGATTCTGCATAAATTACATTTTCTAATTTTATTTCCTTTCCGTCTATTAATATTCATTCTATATCACCAACTCCCTCTGATTCTATATTCGCGGATTTATTTTTATTTGCACATCTAATTTATGATCATTGATCTGTATTTAATGTTTTAAAAATTAATCGCGAGTTTGAAGTATGCTGTGATGCTCCCGAATCAGCAATAAATCTTACCAATTTATTCCCATCTATATTTTCATTAAACCCCTCATAATCGTTTGTAAATAATGAATTATTCTCACCTGTTGATATCGCTTCATTTTTCTTGTTGTCTTTTCTTTCAGTTTTAGTATTATAACCTGTATTAACGCGACCTTTATTTTTACCACGATAGTTTGCCCTGCCTCGATCTAACTTACGTCGTTTCTCATCAAAATTATCTAATTTCTGATTACTTTTACGCTTATTGTTTGGTCTATTAAAGTTTTTATAATTATGGTTACCCCGTCTAAATATTTTACTATCATACCTTTTATCGTCTCGTTCATCTGACTTGTCTTGATTATAAGGACAATTGGCTGCGGTGTGACCTTCACACCGTTTACATTTGTAGCACATCAAGCCCTCGCTGCGACACTCGTAGGCATGGTGCCCTAGGACGCCACATTTAAAACATCGGTTCTTCTGAGTGGTGTGCATGGCAGCGGCTCCTTCTTCCCTTGTCCTGGAGGCTTTTCTCCTTCTGTCCACCAGTTTCATCGCGTCTAACTGTAAAATATAATTTTTCATTTGTTCGTAATCAAAATCCTTTCCTGTATTATGTTTATGCAAAAAGTTAGTTTGTTACATTTGAGGTACATTATCAATTATCGCATTATAAAACAAATCTCTTTTTTCTGCATCGTTTATCTTGATTGCACCTGGAATGTTGTCATGCAATCTAATTAATGCTTCAAAACGATCCCAGAATATCGTTGCTCTTTCTTTATTAGGTTAATATCTAATTCAATACAATTTTCGCTTAACCATCATAGTAGTAAAAATAACCTCGCTCGTTTAAATTTCTTTGATTTTATTTAATAGTACCGTTGGATCCATTATTTGTAATAACTTTGTATGGTAATTCGCGTCAACACTGTACATTATAATAACTCGAACTTTCAATTTATTTTTCTGTTTAGTTTTTTCGTCCAGATCACGTTCTAGTTTTATAGTTGAGTCTATAACGTATAATAAATCTAGTGCTCTTAATTCACCGGTTAAATGATCCAAAAATAATAAAATACTTGACCCAATGCAGACTGCCTTCAAAAAGCACAACTCGACACAAACAGCTATTCTTAAATTAACTGATGACATAAGATCGGGTCCAGACAAAAAACTCGTCACGTTACTTTTGCTTTTTGATTTTAGTAAGGCATTCGAAACGATCTCTCCCTTCAAGTTACTTACTAGGCTTAGATCGATGGGGTTTTCCAAGGTGCTCTCTTGTGGATTGACTCCTATATATCAGGAAGGAAACAAATGGTTTCCACGCATTTAATCGAGGAATCGAGTTGGCTGACAACCAACCTTGGAGTTCCACAAGGTTCGGTACTGGGGCCTCTGTTGTTTTGTCTTTACATTAATGACGTACATGACGCTCTTGACTCTGGTTGCGTCGAGCACCTACTCTATGCAGACGACCTGCAAATTTACACGCAGATGCTTCGCGAGAATGTGGAAGAGGGTATTCTCACTCTACAGAGGGCGGCCAAAGCGGTGTCGAAGTGGGCTGCTGGTGTCTCTCTCACTTTGAATTCTAATAAAACCAAGACAATCGTCTTTGGCAATAGTCGTTTTGTAAATTCTTTTTATGCTGATAGGTCACGTACGATTGATCTTGAGAGAGGCATTGGTATACCTTTCTCTAACTCCGTGACGAGTCTTGGTGTTGTGCTTGACCCTAAACTTCCATGGGTACCGCACGCTGATATGATTACAAAAAAGTTTAATAGAGTTTCATATGCCCTGCGGTTTTTCCGTCGGTACACCATGGAGACTCTGCGTAAACAGCTTGCAACGGCCCTGCTGTTTCCACATCTTGACTATTGTTCAGTAGTTCTGTTCGATGCTTCTCAGGAGTTGAGAAGACGAATACAGAGATTACAAAATTCATGTGTGAGACATGTAATGGGTTTGAGAATGTGTGATCATGTCTCTCCTTATAGAACCACGTTGGGTTGGCTGCGCACTGATTCGAGGAGACAGTATTTTTTGTCTGTGCTTATGTACAAAATCGTGCGCATGAATATTCCAGAGCATCTAGTGAGTCTCTTTACTAGATGTGTACCTAGGGCGGCTACTAGGGGAGAGACTAAAGATCTTGCGGTGCCCTTTATGCGCACTGAGACTGGAAGGAATTCCTTCCAAGTTCAAGGTGTATATTTTTAGAATTCCCTACCTGCTGAAATTGAGTATCTTCCATCTATCATCAGGTTTAAGACGGCAGCGAGGGGGTACTTGCTTGACCTCGAATAACCGATTCTCTCTTTATGTTATATTTATAGTCCCTTTATGTTAATTTATTATCATGTGTAGTCCCGTATATAGATTTGAGGAGTGCTTGTATTTATAGTATGGATGATGAGCGCATGGTTGAGAGTGAATGCATTACTTTTTATTTTTTTTGACTTTTTGACTTGTTTGATTTTATTATATTCTATTTTTAGATTGTTTTTACTAGTTTGACTGATAGATATTAATTCGACAGATTTGTTTATTGTTATTTTATTGATGATTGTGTGTGTATTTTATTATTGTAATGATCTGTGATATCACTCTAAAAAGTGACTTACTTTTGTAGTATTATTAGTTTTAGAAAATCGACTGTGATATCATGAGTGCAATAATTACATTATCTCATTTCTGTATCTTATTATGTATTAAATATTATATTTTTGTTTGTTACACACTTTTTGTAAACTATTACAAATAAATATCTATCTAATCTAATCTAATCTAACCTTTTAATTTACGAATACTCGTATTTATTTTAATTTTCAAAATTTTATTTCGAGACTGTAAGAAAACAGGTCTGCAACACGCCTAGTCATATTAACGCAATGTCATTACGACAGTACGCTGTCAAGCGCTGCTATGCTTCCCGGTATAATCTAAACCCTTCTATACGTGCACATGCTCTCTCTGTCGAATGCCACAATTCTCTATAAAGCTCTCTCCCTCTCTGTCTCTCTATTCCTATTTGATTTTTCTCTTTCTCTTATTATTTTATAAAGAGAGCGTTTCACAAATATAATTTCAATCGCGATCCCGTCAATTCACTCATAATAACAAAAATATTTCTTTTATATTAATCTAATTTGAATTTATTCACTTCGTATTCACTTTCCGTCGATTTACTCTTTTGAAAAATGCTTTATTTTCCCGATCTAATTTATATGTATATATGTACAATTCTTACCTTACTCCTCCATTTTCTTAACATTACTCCTTTCTCCTTTTTGAAACATTTTAAAATGAAAAGGTTTAAAATAAAAATTTTGAAATTCACTTTTATGCGCAGTGGAAGCGACCTGGGCCCATAACCTATTGAATTAAAGCAGTTTAATTTAGCGATTTTCTAAATAAAACATAATTTTGATAAAGCACCTTGTTAAGTAGTTTATTTTAAGTAATAGTAAGACATCAAATTAAAAAACAAAATATTCTAATTTTACTGATCCAATCATAAAAAGAAATTATTAATAAACTTTATTAATCGCTATTACAAAATAAAGAAAAACTCTCTATTAGAGAAAATGTCAAAACGCTGAACCAAACGGTTGAAGGTGCGCACTCAGACTGACGAAAAACGACCAGAGACGAGACGATAGACAGTTGACTGGAACTAACGTTAGAGAAGAGTAGGGATAAAATTCATGGCTACATGAATTTCACCCTATATACAAAACTGAGCGCCCACATCCAACAAAAATTTATAATTTTTAAATTCAAGAATGTTTTAATAATATTATATTGATTTGAAGGGCATAGTTTCATGGGATGTCACAGTACTAATTACTTTTTAGTTTTCTAGTATTATTATTTTGCTTTCTCATAAAGAAAGCATTGTATCGATGAAAAAATTTTTTTCCTATTTTTTCATTAATTTGTACATATTTAGACTCAGAGAGTCGAAAAAAGTGGTTTCCAGAAAATGTCTGTGTGCGTGTGTGCGTGTGTGCGTGCACTTTTTTGAGCTTTTAGGGCTTTTTAGAGCCATTTTAAGAATTTGAAAAAAAAATTTGATCTTTCATTTTTTTGGTATTTTACGTAAACTTCTCGAAGAATTTTCTTGAAAATTTGTATGGACATTATTTGCGACTGCCAAAAGAAGAAAAACTTTCACCAACTGATTTTTTTAGCGCACTTTTAATTTTAGAGCAATTTGAAAACTAAAAAAAAATTTTTTTTTCTTTATTTTTCTTTTATTTTATGAAAACCATTCGATAGATTTGCTCCAAAATTTGTATGCAAGTTATTCGCTATTGTCTGAGAAAAATTAGCTTCGGAAAACTCATTTCTTTAGCGCAGTTTTAATTTTAAAGCATTTTGAAAATTTTTGAAAAAATGTTTATTTTTCAATTTATTTTATATTACACAAAAACCATTCGTTAGATTTGCTCTAAAATCATTATGCAAATTATTCGTTATTGCCTTAATAAAACAAGCTTTGGAAAACTTATTTTCTTAGCGCAGTTTTAATTTTAGAGAAATTAGAAAATTAAAAAAAAAATTTTCATTTTTTTAGGTCTTACGTAAACTACTCTAAGAATTTGTTTAAAAATTTGTATGGAAATTATTTGCTACAGTTAAAATAATGAAAACATTTGAAAACTGATTTCCTTAGCCTACTATTCATTTTAGAGCATTTTTAAAATTAAAAAATTTTTTTTTTAATTTTTTTCTATTTTACGAAAACCATTTGATAGATTTGCTCCAAAATTTGTATGCAAGTTATTTGCTACTGTTTGAAGAAAACAAGTTTTGGAAAACTAATTTTCTCAGTGCAGTTTTAATTTAAGAGAATTTTGAAAATTTACATACAAATTTTTATTTGTCATTTATCTCCTTTCTTAGCGTTGTTACGATTAGAAATTTCGTTGTCATCGTTCTTTTAAAGCACAAATTTATAAATAAATATTAATGTTAGACAATTTTTTTATATTAAAATCACATTTAAATAAATATAAAAAAATTAATGAAACTCAAAGAGCTCTACACGGGAAACATTTTGCACGTACAGCGACGGTGACTAGGTTGTGCAGCACGATGCCGGCACTAGATTTCAGGTGTCGAGATGGCGTGACAGTCAAAGCTATAGCAGCGCACGCTTAACATATGTGACTCTGCCTTATTTTACACAGTAGCGCCCCTCGTGCATCTCGAGGCAAGCGTTGACATTCTACAGAGATAGCCACTGTAACGAAGTAACATCGGCACCGTATTTTTCGGTGCCGATGTAGCAGACGCACAATGTCTCACAAGCACACTTCCTTAACGTGCCAAATGTTTTCCGTGTATGAGAAAGCATTCCGCCAAAGCACTTGGCAGCGTTTTTTATATTACTTACGTCCAAAAAATGTATTTGATTCTTGGCTTCTTTTTCTAAAGTCAATTTCAAAAATTCGTCCTGGTTATTGAATTTATTTACCATCGCAGTACTTTTATTTTCATCAACTATCAAAAAGCAATTCTCAATGTGTCTATTGTAATAAAAAATTTAATTATTCAATTTTTTCCAACAATTAGTCTAAATACTTTCTAAACCGAATTCGGCAAGTCAAGGGCTCATAGAGGAACCCATGAATGCCCAAAAAATTCGTTTATAAAATTTTTTATTGAATTTGAAAAAAATTAGAGTCATAAAGAAACTAAATTATATCAATAAACTCATTTTTGAAACCGTCAACACATTTTTCAGATATTTCAACTTTTTATAAATTGCAGCAGTTACAACGACAAAGCTTATGTTAGTAAAGACTGATATGAGATCAAGTGAAATAAAATTATATTTATCTATAACAGAAAAATCTTTAACTTGAGTTAAAAATTCCAAGCTTCCTGTTAATTACAGAATACTTAGATCTCGAAACGTATTCAGAAAAAAAATAGTGATTAATCTATCTAAACTGTAAATTTGACCATTTATGGCTGATATGATTATCTGTACAGGGAAGTCCTTTTTATGTGTTTTATAAGACCTTTTGCCAATGTATGCATATATATTTATATGTAAATATGTATGATTATATATACGTTCAACCAACTCATTGAAGGAAATTTATGACAATAATTCGTATCAAACTTTACTAAGTAAATATTTATAATAAGAAATAACAATTTTTTTTTACATATAAGTAAGAAATAAAAACATAATAATATTTCAATGCGACAGAGGTTAGCGTTAAACGGAAACAACGAAATCACCTATTATCCATGTAATTTAGTTCTCTTATATATAATTTTCAATTTTTTACCAACTATCGATAAATCGCGATTAGTCTCCTGAATTCATAAATTATTGAAAACCCATAATAAACGTAATTCATCATTCTAAACTGTAAAACTACACAATTTAAACCTCTAAAGACAAAACCCGGTCACGCCTAACACTCGTAGTTAATTGAGATGTGTTTGGTTGCACTCATCAAAGGACAACTATACACAACACTAATTGGCTCAACATATTTTTTTTAAACATGTTCGCTGAGGGGAAGATTTAGTGAAGTAATTAAAACAATTCAATCATCCAATATTTGTCGATAAAAATTAATTGAAGTAATATGCAAGATTATTGATTCCCTAAAATATTTATTTGAGATAATAATAATTAAAACTCTGTTTCAATAAATATTAAATTTACAAATCTTTTATAAAATAAAACAAAAAATCTATATCGGTCAATTATTAATATAAAATTTGCTTGAATTAAGGATAATTACATTAATTCAAGTAAACTTATACTATAAATAAATACTTCACTGAGACAATAAGTTTCTTTTGTTAAGTTATCAAGTAAAATTTGATAGAAATTTTAATAAAAATCAAAATTAATTTAAAGACAAAAGAATTCTTAAAATCAACAAAACCAATTCCAACGAATTTATAAAATGAAAAACCAATAAATAAATCCATGCAAGTTAAGAAAAATATGAAAGAAAGTTAACAAAATTTCAAAATATAGAAAACATTCGTTTGAGTCAATCATTAATTCAACTTAAAGAAACTTACTTCCTAAGTTCATGTTTTGATAAACTGAAAACACTAATATTTAGTCGATTTATAATTATTTATGCAAATAATTTTAGGTAATCTAAAAGAAATACACTTGCTATACAGTTAAAAAAAATAGAAATTTCAATAATTATTATTTAACCCTTTCAGAACGGAATTATTATTTCATCATGAAAAGTTCTGATAACCATTTAGCGATGATAAGTGTTCATTTATTAAGCAATTTTTGCGATAAAAATTTTTTTTTTTTTTTTCTTTTCAAGTTTTCTCAGTTTCTATCAAAGATATAATAACTTAGGCCCTCAGTTTGAGATCGGAAATAGTCCACTTCAATCTAATACACATATTTTTTTTACAAAATTTGAAGCCACTTTTGCACAATTTCAAAAAAACCAAAAAATGTCAATGTACATTGTAATGTACATTGGTTCTGAAAGGGTTAATATTATATCAACTTAAATGAATAAAATATTACGTGTCTAAATATTTTATAATTTAGAATAATATTCGGTTGCATCAACTACCATCGTTCAACTTAAAGAAAGGATCCGCCGAAACCGAGAGATTTCATTGCTTCAATCAAACCTTACTAGATTCCTTTCTCAGCGTACACGCAACCACGCGTATGTTAAACACTTAAAATGAATTACCCCGAAATTCTACCTTTTTGCAGTGTAAGAGAATAATGATGTTACATTATTCACATAACACTCGCCTCTGTAGACTTGTAAGAAAAAGCAAAAACTATAACGCCACAGAAAATAACCTAGAAACCCAATTCAAATATAGTTTTAATTCAACTGTTCAATTGAAGTCACTGTAAAACACTGTTACAATTCCTAACTATAACTAAACTGTCCCTTTTTCTCTCTTCCCCAAGTTATCTATTCACAAATTATTTTCGTCTTTACAAAGCAAACCCACAAATAATTATCTATATGCCACAAACAAGCAACAAGTGTTCACGAGTATACATACCACCACACTGTTTAATTAATTTTAATGAAGAACGTCAACGCAATGAGTGCAGGACTTGACGGACAGCGTCGTAACGTGCGCCACTTAGAAGCTACGTCGGGCAATGAACATAATTTTTCTCTCCCGCGCGCCATTCCTACGCTCGCGCGCAAGGATACTAGCGTACTGTAACTTAGTATAGTTGCAGCAACATACGTCGAAGATTTTTTTTTCCCAGACATTGATTTGACTAAAATTCAAATATATTAAGAGGAGGCCGTATAGCTCTATCCTTGTCTAATCTAAATTTCCGTTATTATTAATAAATTGAATATTGTTACACAAAAGTAAGGGCATAGCCCAATAGATTTTAGGACGAGCAAACAATCCTATTCTATGAAAAAGTACAAAATTTTCATTAGTTTTCGAATGAGTTCTAAAACAGAAAAACAGTTATCAAGTTAAATTGTTTTTCCGTTTCAGACCTCACTTGAAAACTAATACAAATTTTATATTTTTTTATATAATAGGATTGTTTGCTTGTCCTGAAATCTATTGGGCTACGCCCTTACTTTTGTATAACAATATTTAATTTATTAATAATAACGAAAATTTAGATTAGACAAGGACAGAGCTATACGGCCGCCTCTTGACGAAATTTGACAAATTTTGAAATTCAAAACAATAAACATTCGATTTCCAATTTAACTTGCGTCTTACCACATTTTTGGAATTCTAATATGATTATCAATATTTCAATATTTCACACGATAAGTGCAGATGTTGATACATAATTTTTTTAAAAAAAGTTCAAATTATTAAAATTCTATCATCCAGACGTTTATTAGATTAATATTTGTAAAACTCTTTATTTTCCTGATTCCCATAGTGAGTCTCTCAGAAAAATCAATGTTAAAGTACTACATATCTATAATTATTTTTTATAGAAGTTTTTTTATAAAATTATAGATTATAGAAATTTTTATAGAATTGTACACAATAAGCGGCATTGAAACCCCGCAGATGTTTTAATTACATGCAAAAATATGACCCTACTATGCTATAATTCTACCTTTAGTTCATTCAAATATTTAACGAACTACCTGTTTTTTTATTCAATACAATTATAATAATTAGTAAAATTTTTACAAGTGTAATATGAAATATATAAATAAATATTATAAATAATTATTAATTATTGTAAACGTTACAACAAAAAGGGGTATACGAGGATAAACACTTTTTTTTAGTATACCAATTTTCAAGATAAGTTAAGTTTTTTTTTACAAAGAAATATAATTAAAAATGTAATGACTTTCGGTATGTTTTACATATGATATCATATGAAACAGTCAATTTTCAAAGCTCGGCCTATTAAATTTTCCATGATAATTTAGTCTCAAAATTTCAAGGGATGATGCTTCGAGTGTTCAAGAACAACATCGCGCAGTTTCATAAAAATCTAAGATCATCAAGTTACTGATAAACCAAAAGAAAAAAAAGAGAAGGGGGAAATGATAAATTATAAATATATAATAAAATAAACAAATCTAAAACTAAAATCAAATATGCAATTATTTAACAGCCTTATACGTTTCTCTCGGCATGTAACACAGTATAACTGCAACAACGTGCGTCACATAAAAGCTACATCAGGCAATGAACATATTTTTTCCCCCCGCGCCATTCCTACGCTCGCGCGCAGGGATACTAACTACATACTGTAACTTAATATAGTTACAGCAACATACGTCGCTTAAAGGCTACGTCGTCGACGAGCATTTTTTTTCACGCGCCCACGCCCGCGCGTAGTAATAGTAGTTACCTATTACTAATTGCATGTATATTATTTTTACAATATAAACCGATATTTTTTTGACACCACCGGCCGAGTACAATAACTATGCCGTACTCATTAAATCTATTTAAATAAAATTTTTTTTCGTCTCAAATAAATAATTTCAGCTTATTTATTTATTAAAATATTTCAACAAACTTGAACAAAAATCAGACTATTTATCATAAAATAAAATAATGACTAACCGATTTTTGCAAATACTACTTCGCGTAAACTCTTGAAATAAGATACAAAAATTAATAATAAATCTTTTTATAGTTTGTTTAATGATTTTGGTTAACTACAATTAAAACAGATCAGTTATAAAAAAACTCCAAGGCTTTCGGGTGTCATTTTAAATATGCGCTCACACACACGCATCTATACATATAACGCACTTTCATTATGTATTTTCTTGTATATATAACTAAATTAAATTTTTTTCCCTCTTACTTTTATTAAATATCCTTTTTTTCTTCTCTTCGTTTATTTTAATAAATATATATACAATTAATACAATTAATTATAATGCTAGGGCATACAATCTTACAAACCCCGCATAAATAACCATCACATCTTGCGTAACTACAATCCTCACTAACACTCCATTATTCACTAATTCAAACCCTTGATTCAAACCCTTCAGGAATTAAACTGAAACGAAATAAATTTTTTCTTTTTTTTTTACTTTTTCTACGACTATTATCATAAGAAAATGGAAATAAACTTACATCAATATGTCTCAAACAATAGTACCGCGATGGCGGAACAAAATCTTGATATTGCAGGGGCATGGAAAGAGAGTCCTGCAGAGCCTTGTTCCTGCGCCTCAAGTAGCACCTCAAAAGTCTCTAATCACGCCACGCATAAAAATAGAAATAAAATTTTCTTTTATAACCTACTATCCCTTAATCCCAAATTAAAAAAAAAAGAGGTATTTTTTTTTAATAAAATTTTCTAATTCACTAGCAGCACAAACTACTCTGGACAACAGATTGTTACTGCTGCTTATAAACGAAAAACAATCCGCTTGGTTTAAAACAGCTCCTCTTTTCCTTTTTCTTCTCTGTTTTAAATTTCACTTAAGATACACACTAACAAACCATAATACCTCTATCAGCGAATTCCTCGCTTTATAACAAAAAAAAACGCTTAGCTAGTGAAATCCAAAAAATATTATAACTCTACTACGACCAAGCTTCAGTGCAACACGAAAATTAGCCACTATAACTACCTTCTTTAAATACTGACCAAATTTCTTTACGGCATATATTCAGTTATAAACAATAATTAATAATTCATAATTTTCTACTAACTGATACTATACAGTCATTGAATTTCATTTTTTTTCTCTACTAAACTAAATGTCCTTTAAACTAAAATTTTGGTGTTAGTGAACTTATATATATATATATATATATATATATATTAAAACATATACATGTTATTAGTGTTGTGCATTAAATTCAAGGATAAAAAGGGAAGAAGAGAAGAAAATGGACCCAAAAAGCTTAACGCTATTCTCTCTCATCAACATCGTACGCTATATAAATGAAAACTTAAAAAAAAAGAACAATTGAGACAAACCTACGAAGATATAAGAAGGATGGAGGATTTACCAGCATACCAGAACCTAAACAACTGTTACCAACATGTGACAAGATATCTCTTTGAGAAAGCAAGTTGTGATTTCGCAACTCAAATATTTCCATACGGATGCAGTGACAAAAAATGTAACGCTTGGTTCCTAGAGGAAATAAAAAACACCAAATGAGAAAAGATAGACGAAATGATCGAAAGCCTAGACAGAAACTACAATGAAGCAATAAGCCTATACATATCACAAATATCCTGCACCGCCAATCATGAAATAACATACAGACACAACACCCAACCATTCAATGGCGAGCGGAAAATCACAGAGTGCGAACATCAGTAAAAGAATTTGTTTCGTTAATGAGTCGTCCCTGAGAAGAAAAGAATAGAAAGAAAAGAAAGAAAACGAAAAGGAAGCAGAAGAAATAAGAGAAAAAATGAGCGAAAGAAAAAAAAAGAAGAAAGAAAAAAAAAGACAAAAGGGGGAAGAGCCGTTCCGAACACTGAGCCGCGAGGTAAAGGAAGGAAGAAAAAAAAACAATCCACATGAACTGAAAATGATACACTATATTTGAAAACACTTTGGTTGAATTCAAAGAAAGACACTTGGTTCGATGATGAAAACATTAACACGTAACACACCACTAAAACCAAAAGAAAATAATTTAGATAAACACCCGAAGACGTCTGTCCTGCTCAACTGGTGGCTATGAACTGAACTGCTCCCTCCTTGCTCCTCGTCATGCTCTGCTGCAGGAGGCGTCCCCAGCGGTGGTGGGGAGGCAAAGGACGCAAGAAAGCGTCTCCATCAAGGAAATTGGCGGGAACCCGCGCGCACAGAATTGAAGGCGCGAAACAATACGCAACATCCCACCCGCCTCGTCGAGGACAATCAATGACCGTCACCGCCCGCCGTGACGGAACCGAGATCGCTCTCTACGGACTCCAACTCCAGTGGAAGCCGGACCAATTTCGTAATTAGACGCTGGTAGGTGCTGGTCGCTGTACAAACCGTGACCACACGTGCCAGAGGCCAACGTCCCTGCTGAAGTAGTGTTGGGTCCAATAGGAGAACTACATCTCCGGTCTTGAAATTTCACTTCGTCTTGCTCTACTTGACGCGTGGTTGAAGCGTACAGTACCGTCCATAAATTCGTGAACAAAATTTTGAAAAACATCGCTCCTTTAAAGAGCATTATCTCTGGTTCTAATGGTCGTAGAATAAAAATCAAAAATAAATTAAAGTATACGAAAAATACTAACTTTTTATGGTGTTAAAAAATTTTTCCAAACCATTTTTTCCATTTTTTATCCTTCTTTAAAAAAATGTCAATTTTTTACATTTTTAAACATTTTTTCAATCACATATCTTTTTTGAAAATGATTATTAATGAAAAATTCCAACGGGAATCAAAAGAATTCTAAAAAATCTAAAATTTATCACTTATGGTTTTTTTTCCTACGAAGCTTATTTAGGTAGTTATAAGCAATGCAAAGTTTAGAAGTACTATAATAAAATTACGAATAATTTAACGAAAATATCAATGAAAATTTAATTATTTCAACATATTTGTATATAAACTTTTTAAAATTATTTATTGTCATAATTTTTTAGGAAAAAACTTTAATTTTTGACATAATAACACTTAATTTTTCAAGAAATATGAAAAAAAAATATTCTGAATCATTATTTGCATATTATTATTCGTGTTTTTATTATAGTACATCACAACATTCAATTACTTATAACTACCTAAATAAGCTTCGAAGGAAAAAAATCCATTAGTGATAAATTTTAGATTTTTTAGAATTCTTTCGATTCCCGTTGGAATTTTTCATTAATAATTATTTTCAAAAAAGATATAAGTGATTGAAAAAATGTTTAAAAATGTGAAAAATTGACATTTTTTTAAAGAAGGATAAAAAATAAAAAAAATGGCTTGGAAAAATTTTAAACACCATAAAAAGTTAGTATTTTTCGTACACTTTAATTTACTTTTTTCATTTTTATTCTACGAGCATTAGAACCAGAGATAATGCTCTTTAAAGAAGCGATGTTTTTCAAAATTTTGTTCACGAATTTATGGACGGTACTGTATGAATGTATTCACGTCCCCATCGCAGCCAGAAATGGTCTCGTAAAGCCTGAACCAAATGTTAATGGCTTAAACGACTGGGATCCTGCACCAGGTATCTCATCGGCAACTGTGTGAGAGATGAGCCGACCAAGAAGTGACCGGGGGTGAGGGCCTGAATGTCATCTAGTTCACTAGTGATCGGTGTGAGCGGTCGAGAATTAAGGCACATCTCCACTTGAGACAGGAATGTGCTGAGTTCTTCATGAATCAGGAGATGCCCGTTCAGTACTCTCTTCATATGACCTTTCGCTGACTTGACGGCGGCCTCCCACAACCCCCCGAAATGTGATGCAGACGGTGGAATGAAGCGCCATTGAATACCGTCGAAAGCTAGAGTCTCCTGGACCTGACTCCATGCGATGCTTGCTTCTCGGAAAAGTGACCGAAGCTCTGCGTCAGCGCCTTCGAAAGTGATTGCGTTATCGCTCCAGAGTTCCCTTGGCATTCCTCGACGGGCGATGAAGCGCCGCAATGCTGCCAAGAAAGTGGGTGTGGTCAGGTCACCCACCAATTCCAAATGGACAGCTTTTGTGCAGAGGCACACCAGCACTAGGATGTATCCTTTGGAGGCATGATGTCCCCGGCCGCGAGCCGACTTGACGAGGACTGGACCAGCGTAGTCCAATCCAGTCCGAGCGAAAGGTCGAGTGGCTGTCACTCTTTTCGCTGGCAACGATCCCATTCCTTGTGAGGCAGGAGTCACTCTAGCCTTCGTGCACGTCACACAATTCCTAAGGAAAGCCTTGACGCGAACTCGTCCTCGAATGATCCACGTTTTCTTTATCGCACAGCGTAAGTCAGCTAGAATCCGCCATGCAGGGATTGGCGATGAGCCCAATCGATGATAAGATGGGCATAATGACAGGATCCAGACAGGATAGCAGGATGTCACTCATCATATGGCAGAGGCGACTCTTGGAGGCGCCCACCCACGCGCATTATGCCCTCATCGTCGACAAACGGCTTGAGGCGTGCGAGAAAATGCCACTTTCCGAAAGGTTCAGCCAGTTTGCTCAGAGCATCCAGTTCCTTTTTAAAACTGACACCTTGTGACCACCGAAGGCAGGCAAGTCGAGCGCGATGGAGCTCCTCCGCATCCAATGGCTTGCTGAGACATTCCTTGCGTAAGCGCTCGGGTCTGGTTCGGAAGTGTCGTACTCGTAGACATCTGGCAATGACTCTAGTTAGGCGGTGTAGGCTGGAAAATTCTGCAAACAATTTGGGCTTAGCTTGCAATACGTGACTGCCGGCGACCGGCCTTTTCAGTTCTTCGTTCGTCTCTGAGGATCCTCTGAACTTGGGTTGGATGGGCCATTGCGATTCAGGTTGACTCAGCCAGGAAGGTCCTCTTCACCATAAGTCCTTAGAGTCCCAGAGAGAAGCTGCCGTTACCCCACGTCATGCAGCATCTGCAGGATTCTCCGTTCGTCGACACGTACCGCCATCGGATCTCGGTGCCCCGGCGCTGAATGTCTGAAACGCGATTTGCTATGAATATGCTTCATCGAGTAGGATCCGCACTTATCCAGCGAAGCACTGTTTGAGAGTCGGACCAAGCGTTAAGACCTGAGCAAGGTAATCCCAGTTCGCCTTGCGTCCACTGGACCAGTCTGGTCGCCAGATGACAGGTACATAATTCCAGTCGTGGAATTGATAGAGTTTTCGCAGGAGCGACCTTGGTCTTTGCTGTGATGAGACGACAGTGAGCTACCGTATTTGGCCCTGTGGTCTTGAGGTAGGCTGCGGCGGCGAACGCATTTTCACTTGCGTCCGCAAAGACGTGCAATTGAAAGGTCTGTCCCGGAGCTGACTCCAGATAGCGGGAAAGTCGGAGACTTTCTAGGGCCCTCAGAGAATCCAGGAAGATACTCCAGCGAGCCTCAAGAGATGATGGAGGATCGTCGTCCCATCCAAGATGTGCCAACCATAATTGTCGCATAAATATCTTTGCTTGGATGATGATGGGGCTGAGCCAACTGACTGAGTCGAACAGCCTAGCGATCAATCCAAGGGCGGTTCGTTTTGTTGTCCTATGCCCCGGAAAAGGCGGAGCCTTGAAACGGAATGCATCCTCCACTGGATTCCAAAATACTCCTAAAGTCCGGATTGGCTCGTTCTCAATGAGATGATGCCCGACTGGCCGCAGACAATCCTCGGTGGGAAAATCTTCGAGGATTGACGGGTGGTTTGAGGTCCATTTCCTTGATTGAAATCCTCCCTTTTGAAGCATACTGCAGAGTTCCTCTTTTAAATTCTGGATGGTGACGAGGTCGTCAGCTCCCGTAAAGATGTCATCCACGTAGGCTTCGCGTCGAAGGACTTGGGCAGCTCGAGGGAATGCTCCTCCCTCATCCTAAGCCAATCGCTGTAAGGTCCTGAGGGCCAAATAGGGTGCGCAGGTGGTCCCATGAGTGACGGTTTCCAATCGAAAATGAGTCTCCTGAGACTCTCTTTTGCGCTTCCAAACGATTCTCTGGAGATCTGTGTCATTGGGGTGCATCCGAATCTGGCGATACATCATTTTAATATCTGCGGAGATCACGTAGCGATGCCGTCGCCAGTGCATCAGCACTGCTGGCAAACTGAGTTGCAGACGAGGGCCAGTGTGCACCTTATCATTGAGAGATGGTCCGATCAGAGTTCGTCGGGAGGCATCAAAGACCACACGGAGTTTCCTTCTCCCGCAGTCCGCCTGTTGCCAGACTGCGTGGTGAGGGATGTAATAGATCGGATTCGACGCAGGCGTTCTGAGAGAGCCAGAAGAAGAAATTGGTGTCATGTGACCGAGTCATTCATACTCAGTCATAAAGTCTTCGTACTGCCTTGCCAAAAGACTGTACCGAGACATCCGAGCCAGCATAGAGTTGAGAGAACGTTGAGCCTGGCCGAGAGTGTCACCAAATCGTGGTAAAACAGGCTCCTTTAAGGGTAACCGAACCATGTACCGTCCATCAGCTGACCGTCGAAGACCCTGCTGAAAGAGCTGCTCACAGAGCTCATCCTCGTGAGACATCGTGGGGGCTCGGGGTGGCTCTTCAAGTTCCCAGAAGGACTGTAGTTGTCGTTGAAGAGTGTGTTCCTCTGTGGTGACTGATAACAGTAGTACTCGTGATGGAATGCCGCAAGCTTCCTTCGTGAGGCCGACAGGACCAAAAATCACCCATCGAAAGATGGTGCGTTGTGCGACAGATTGACCTCTATTTCCTTTACGGTCATAGACGTCAGCGCCGAGAAGGACGTCAACCGGAGATGGAATGGTGAATGTCGCGTCCGCAAGTGGAAGCTCCCGCAGATGAGGCCAATTTCCAAGCCTCACTGGACTGGAAGGCGTGCTGATGTGGAACCCGCGGAGCACCACTGCTGATATCATCAATTGATCATGTCCGTCGACCTTAACTCGAAGTGTTGACTGATATCTTGATGAGCAAACTGATGATCCGTCAATGGTGCTGATCTCCATCGGTTTTGCGAGTTGCGTGCTGCCCACTTCTGAGCCAATCGGTGACTGACGATGCTGAACTCCGAACCTGGGTCCAGCAAAGCGCGAACTCGCATGGTGTGTCCGGCTTGGCTCTGAATCGACAGAAGAGCTGTCGCAAGGATCACTGGTCACAATGTCCGTTCCAGTTGGATCGTCGCAGCTGCCGTCGTTGCCGTGTCTTGGCACAACGCCTTGCGGGAAGGTTCCGACTCCAAGCGTGAATTAGCGAGTCGTTTTACACCTTCACTATGGAGGAGGGAGTGATGACGTTGACCGCACGTGGAACACCCAGCTTGAGAAGAGCAATCACAAAGTAGATGTCCGCTGCAAAGACAATTAAAACAGCGCTGAGATCGTCGAACTACTTGGAGACGAGCCTTCAAATCACGATCTCGGAAAGTAGCGCAATGTCCCAGATGGTGACGAGCGTTGCAGCATGGGCATGCAGCTTGAGTGGAAGCGTTCGAGAGTGTCAATGCCTTTATCTTCCTACTAGTTGATGCAGGCCTGGACCACTGATGTCCACTTGAGGCTGAAGGAGTTCCAAACGCAGAGGGCAATTCCGGAGCCTTTAACGTCCGAATGCGATTACCAACAAACGTTGACCATTGTCTGAACGTGGGATTCTCCTCCGAAAATTCGAGTTCCTTCTCCCAGTCCCGTCGCGTGACCTCATCCATGCCGCGGCTGCCGAAGAAGACCAACCAATCATCCCAATGATTAACTGGACGGTCAAGATTCTGCAGGGCGTCCCGACATCAGGTAAGCTCGTCAAGGTTATGCTGGAGTGCTTGCACGCTTTCTTCCATTGCTGCTTCAATAGAGACAATAGCCTTTAGGTGTTCCTGCATTCGAATCCTTTTGTTATCATATCGAGCCACTAAGAGGTTCCACGCGGTGAGGTAATTTGCCTCAGTTAGCGGTAGGGACTCGATTGACGTTCTGGCATCTCCAAGAAGTGATGTTCGAAGATAGTAGAGCTTCTGCACCGCAGAGAGCCGTGACGTGCGATGTACCAGAGCCTGAAACAAATCTCTGAATGACTCCCAGTCTCCTTGCTCACCCGAAAAATTCGGAATAGTGATCTTGGGCAGATGCGTCTGCGAGCCGGTAGACTCTGCACGAACCAGAGCAACTCCAGGTCCAAGGTTCAGATTCGCTTGTTCATCCAACAAATATCCAAGTACCGTGGTGTACTTAACCTCCGTGGACGAGTAAATATCATCAACGAAATAGGCATCTTCTCGCAACTCCTCGTTGGCGAGAAGCGCATCGTGCTGAGTCTGAAACTTGACCCAATAACACTCGAGCAGCCCAATCCTACTGCTGATCACTCCGGAGGTGAGTTTATCACGCCCAATGCGAAGAGTATTCCGCTGGAAGTTGGCGATCAGACTTGCCAAAACTGTTTGAGCAGCGAGAATGTCCATGATGATCTCCGCTATTAAGCCACAGAACCGTTGAGGGTGTTACTGTTGTGTGTCGAGACGAGTGCAGAACCCGAGCTTCCTCGAAGGTTGCACTGGAGACTCCTTAAATACAGTGAAGCCTTGTTACACCTTCCACAAAGGAATGCAGGACCCGAGATCCTCTCGAAAGTTGCACTGTCGACTCCTTGAGGACACTGAAAGTTTATTCCGCTGATGTGGTAAAAACAATAAAGATGCAGGACCTGAACTGTGCTCGAAGGTTGCAATGTCGAATCTTCATGAGGACAAACGTGCGCGCACTAACTACTCCTAGACCGCTACCAGATGCGGTCAGTGATCCGGCTCGAAGGACCAAAATGTTTCGTTAATGAGTCGTTCCCGAGAAGAAAAGAATAGAAAGAAAAGAAAGAAAACGAAAAGGAAGCAGAAGAAAGAAGAGAAAAAATGAGCGAAAGAAAAAAAAAGACAAAAACGGGAAGAGTCGTTCCGAACACTGAGCCGCGAGGTAAAGGAAGGAAGAAAAAAAAACAATCCACATGAACTGAAAATGATACACTATATTTGAAAACACTTTGGTTGAATTCAAAGAAAGACACTTGGTTCGATGATGAAAACACTAACACGTAATGCACCACTAAAACCAAAAGAAAATAATTTAGATAAACACCCGGAGACGTCTGTCCTGCTCAACTCGTGGCGATGAACTGAACTGCTCCTTCCCTTGCTCCTCGTCATGCTCTGCTACAGGAGGCGTTCCCAGCGGTGGTGGGGGGGGGGCAAAGGACGCGAGAAAGCGTCTCCATCAAGGAAATTGGCGGGAACCCGCGCGCACAGAATTGAAGGCGCGAAACAATACGCAACAGAATTATTAACAACATTATCCGAACCCGACTGTTGGGATTTTGAACTTGACATCGAGTCCTTCGAATCAGGCTAAACATTAGTGGATGAATCTATAATATATATTCTATAAATATAAGATCAACGAAGAAACAATTCAACTAAAATTTTTTTTTTCATCTGGAAGAAACAACAAATTTACAACTACTACAAGAACAACCAAGCAAGAAAAATTTGAACAACGTTCAATCACAACAAATTCGATTTAAGGAATCCATTCCCTAATACAAGTAAATAACTGCCATATACTCTGCGTAATATTAATATGTATACATTTAAACAAATAATACTTTACTTTCAAGCGAATTATTTATTAAATTCAAATTGTGCAAATTTCAATTCAAATTCTTATTCTAAGTACTTCATATTCTTCCTAATAACAGAATCAAAGATTAGATTTAAGAGGCGGTCGGAACCAAATCGGTGACTTGCGGTATATATCAAGTCAGCATTTTTCGCTTTACGATAATATTTTGTATATTTTGATGGCTTAAACTAATTCAAATTATTCTTTATATACATGACTAGAGGAAATGACTATATTTTTACCATATAAATAAGTAAATAAATTATTATAAGCATTTATTACAAATATCAAACTGACTTGACATATACCGCATGCAAAAAAATGTCGTGTCGATTGTTAGGTGGCATTTTTCGCTTTATAACAATATTTTGTATATTTTTGTGGCTTTAACTATTTTAAATTATTCTTTATATACATGACTAGAGGAAATGACTATATTTTTACCATATTAATAAATGAATAAATTATTATAAGCATTTATTACAAGCATCGAAGTAAATCACCGATTTGGTTCCGACCGCCTCTTAAGTAAATATTTTTCTATTTTAAAACTATATACATTTAGTTGGGGGACTACACTTACTATAGATCATTAAGTGAAAATTTTTTTTCTTTAGAAACAATGTATGATTAATTTTTAACTACATAATTTCTTAAATTAAGTTTTTGTTGAAGAACAACAATTCTAATATTACAATAAAAGTTGAACGAAAGAATTAGTTTTCCAATATAAGTAAACATCTCATCATGAATTAAAACCAATTACATTATCTAACACCTTATCTATAAATAAGTTGCCTGACTCGGTCCATTCTGCGACTCTTATGCCGATTGTCGGGACGACAATCGACCTAAGGGGGAAGGTGTCACATCCCATGGGACTACCCTTAAATTTAATTGGAAATCATTAAAACATTTTTATTTTAAACGACGATAGTAAATTATAAAAATTAAGTTACAATTATTTCGAAGTCTTATTTCGAAACCCGTCCCATGCGATGCACCGAGTCAGCACTCGTCAACATTTTTATTGCGAACGCACTCAAATTGTACACAAATGTGAAGGAGAGACGGTGAAGAAAAATATAAGAATTTCATTGGCAAACAGGCTAATGAACTTTTTGACGATGCTTCCTGATGAATTCGAATACACGTCGAAGTTTGATTAGACTTTCCATCTCCCAATTGCCCGGACGCAAGGTTATAAAAACAATCTGAAGGTCTTACAAGCGCCTTTTGTCGTAGAAAGATAGTATCCGCAATAGTTGGCTCTGCTGGTCCACTGTGGAAATAAAATCAGTCTATAATAAGTTCATCTAAATTAAGATTTAAATATTAAAACATATTAGTGAATAGCCTAGAAGCCTATTTCATTATTATAATAAATATAATTATTCTTGTGTGACGTTAAAATCCTTAAGGAATTATCTAAATTAAGGAAACAATATCAACACACGTTCCAAAAATTAAAATTGAGAGACAATTGTGCCAGTGACCGAAATACATAGTTAATCATAACCTGTGTTCGAGCAATTAAGGAAATAGCCCAATTTATTTTGTCACGGACATTCTCACCGTGTAGTTTAAGGAGTCCGAGTATAGAAAACGTCAGGACAATCGAGTCAGAGACAAATTCTTCTCTTTCACTCCTTATTAGTGAGTTATTTATATTAACGAAATTTACGAATTAAATTAACAACAGTTAAAACGAAAATAGCGAATTAGAATGGTAAAATCATGCGAATATTCTCTGTTAACATTCAGAAAATCGATATAAAATTATTCAACTATTTTTCTCAACGCAAAAATAATTATTGTAAGAATAATACCTAGAATAAAGAATTAACAATGAAGTATAAAACAAAATCTTTAAATGAATAAAAATCGATTAAAATAATGTTTGTGTATTATTAAATTTAATAAAATATATAATTTTTCTTATAAATAAAAATATTCATATATATATATAAATATTCACGAATTTGATTTATATATATATATATATATATATATATATATATATATATATAAATCAAATTCGTGAATATGCAGAAGTACTATTGATATTATTATAAGGATACTGATTATAAACTCTAATCATATACGAAATTTAGGTGTAACTATCGTCACACTTATTTTTAATTTATTCCAAAAGATACGCAACCAGTTCAGTTACACTTAAGTGCAAGTTGCGCTGATTAGCTGATTGACGCGTAACATAATTACGACGCAACCTCGGTTGCGACCCAAAAATACGTAACTTCGGTTGCGACCCAAGATACGCAACCATCAGTTACACACAAGTAAAAGTTGCACCAACTAGCTGATTGGTGTGTAACATAAATGCGGCGCAACTTGAGTTACACTTCTAGGGAAGCGTAACAATTGTTACACGTGAAGATTGGTTACTTATAACAGATAGTTACACACGTGGTATATTTTTCGGTGCAACGAGAGTTACATCTCTATTGAGGTGCAACAGCCTATCGTGTGTTACATTCAGTCTTTTAGTATAAAAATAAATCAATTTGCGGGAAACATAAATTCTAATCGATATAAAAATTAGTTTAAAATTTTATAATAAGTAAAGATCGAAGAAAATCATTAGAAGAGTTATACTTGTGCATATTCTAAAGAATTACTATTGGAATTTATAAATCAGCAAGAGATAAGGTAAGTCCTGGGACGGTAGAACCGAAGCAAGTTCGGTTTTAACAAGTTAGTAAAATAAATTCTTATGGTAATCAAAACTTGATAAAAATAATAGAATAAATATGTTAACGATAATAAATATTTCATTCAAATAATTTAATATCTAATTTTAGTTACTAATTATTAACTTATTATTTTAATGAAATATTTATTAACGTTAACATATTTATTCTATTATTTCTATCAAGTTTTGATTGGCATAAGAATATATTTCACTAATTCAATTAAATATTATGACACTTCTATTAAATTACTTTGATGTTCTATAATATATTTGATTATTTTAATGAAATGTTTACTAATGCTAATGTATTTATTCCATTATTTCTATCAAGTTTTGATTGAAAGAAGAATATATTACACTGATTCAATCAATTAATATATTACTTCTGTTAAATTACTTTACTGTTCAATAATAAATATTTTATTAAGGTAATCAAATATCTTATTGAACATTGAAATAATTTAATGGAAGTGTTATAATATTTAATTAAATCAGTTAAATATATTCTTGTTTCAATTAAAACTTGATACAAATAGTAGAATAAATATATTCGGTATAATAAATATTTCATTAAAAAAACTCAATATCTGATTTTACAATGCAGTGATTTAATTTAAGAAATATGATATTTTCTTGATTTAATGAAATGTTTTCATTTATTGCTCAAAAAATAATTTAAATAATAAAATTTGAAATTAGGTCTTAAAAAAATTTTGAATTTTCGTGCCATCTAATTAATTTTTTATTCAAGAGGTGGCTACTAGCTCAGTCATGTTACCCGCTAGCGCAGAGACTTCAGATCATTTTGTATATAAGGTCGACAAAAAAGATCAGTTTTTAATTATAATTTATGCAAGCGGATATATGCGTATTATGTAGCGATGTTAGAAATAGGAAAATTTAGTTGTGTACCAAAATATCTTTAACTATAATTATGTCTTAAGAACAAAAATTCTTGTATGAGTGTCAAAAAATAAGTCTACAAGAATAATACAACGTAAATGGTAAGTGAGAATATCAGTAGTATTAAAATGATTTAATTAATAAAATATAAAAATTAACTTTTAGTTTTAAATTATTATAAACTAAATATTTCATTGAGATAATTTAATAATTCATTAAGATAATTTAATAATTTATTAGGATAATTTAATATTGCATTAATCTAAAAAATTATTCAATTAAAATAAATAAATCTTTAATCAAGTCAGTTGCTTATTTCATAAATAACATCTGACAATTTGTTCAGCTAACCAAATATTCTATTAATTTGATTAATTATTTTATCCATACTATTTTATCCCTGCAATGATTAATAAAACATTATATTGAAATAATCTAATATTTAATTAAATTCATTAAATATAAAATTAATATTATTTAACATTTTATGAAATTACTTAATTATTAATTCTATCTGATTATTTTAATATTCAATGAAACATTTCATTTTATCAATCAAATTTTTATCAATAACAATAAAATATTTATTTACCATAAATGAAAATGTAATTCAATGAACAAATCATAACATTGATTCAATAAAAAATTCCTTTGATCCAATATTTTGATTTCAGATTTCAATTGAATATTTAATTGATTCAATAACCCACACAGCATGTAAGCTTCCTAGAAGCTTCCTGGAATCTTCCCGGAAGATGTGGAAGAAAGGTTGGAAGCTTTCAGGAAGTTTCCAGTGGAAACTTCCCGGAAGATGGATATGTCCTCGATCAGGAGTCTTCCGTAAGTCCTTCATGGAATATTTCAGTGGAAGCTTACTGAAAGCTTCCGTAAATTATTCATGGAATATTTTAATGGGAGCTTACCGACAGCTTCCGTAAATTATTAACGAAATATTTCAGTGAAAACTTACTGGAAGCTTCCGTAAATCTTTCATGGAATATTTCAGTGAAAGCTTACTCGAAGCTTCGGTACATCATTTCTGAAATAATTTAGTGGAAGCTTCCAGGAAGCTTTGGTAACTTTTTCGTTAAATATTTCAGAAGAATATTACCGGAAGCTTCCTAGAAGAAAACGTGGAAGATTTAATTCACTGCAGAAAAAACATTGGAAGATTCCAGTGAAAAGTTCCCGGAAGATGGATATGTCCTCGATCAGGAGTCTTCCGCAAGTCGTTCATGAAATATTTCAGCGGAAGTTTACCGGAAGCTTCCGTAAACTTTTTATGGAATATTTCAGTGAAAGCTTACTCGTAGCCTCCATAAGTTTCTCATGAAATACTTCATTGTAAGGTTACCGAAGCTTCCGTAAATTTTTCATGAAATATTCCAGTGGAAACGTACTGGAAGCTTCCATAAATTATTCATGAAATATTTCAGTGAAAGCTTACTGAAAGCTTCTGTAAATTTTTCATAAAATACTTCATTAGGAGCTTATTGAAAGCTTCCTTAAATTATTTATGAAATATTTCAGTGAAATATTAAATAAGTGATGAACTAATATTTCTTTGAAATATTTCAGTTTATGAATATTAAATAATTCATTGAAATATTTCTGTAATATTGCTGGAACATTTCATGTTTTATTACAAAAAATTTTTGAATCCGACACTGAAATATCCAAGTAAGTTGTTACATTATTGCTTGAAATGTTCCAAATTAATATTTCTCAAATCTTTCAAGAAACATGTCATGAAATATTCCTGTTATATTTCAAAAATATTTCATGAAGTATTTAAAAAAATGTTTGAACATAAAACTGAAATATTGAAGAAATATTACTGCACCATTTCTTAAAATATTTTAAATCAATAATGCGCAAATTTTTCAAGAAATATTTCAGGAAATATTTCTGTAATATTCCAGAAATATTTCATGAAGTATTTCAAAAAATTTATAAACAGTAAAATATTGGAGAAATATTATTTAAATATTTGTAGTTATCTTGCGTGCGCAGCAATTCTTTCATCTTACCAGCAGGTGGCTACTTGATTATATTTTCATGTGATCATAAATGCGGTTGACAAACTCTTGCAATGTTTCAATGACAATTTCCAATATTTCGCTGAAAGGTAAACGAAGTCTTCCATTCAGGCTCCCATGAAATCTGTCGGTGCAATGATTCATCAATCTTCCAACGGAATCTTCCTTGGAAGGTTTACGAAAGCTTCCAGGAGCCTTCCACTGGAATGTTTTAATGACGATTTTCAATATTTCGCTGAAAGGTACGCGGAGTCTTTCATTCAAGCTTCCATGAAATCTTTCGGTGCAATGATTCATCAATCTTCCAACGGAATCTTCCTTGGAAGGTTTACGGAATCTTCCAGGAGACTTAAATCGGAATATTCTAGTGAAAATTCCCAACATTTTCCCGAAAGGAAAACGGAGTCTTCTATAAAGCTTCCATGAAATATTTCGGTGCAACGATTCATCAATCTTTCAACGGAATCTTCCTTGGAAGGTTTACGGAGGTTCTTCGTAGAAAGTTTTCTTTGCAATATTCCAGAAATATTTCTGTTTTCTTCCATAAAGCTTCCATACATATTTCGATGAAATATTCCATTGGAATATTTCGGAATATTCCAATGATATCTTTCATGCTGTGTGGGAACTTATTTGATTAATATACTACAAAGCCCTAGTTTAATATACTCAAATATTTCATAAAGTCAATTACATTTATAATTAATATTCATGAAATATTTAATTGCGATATTATGATTAAATTATTTAATGGTTTTTATTAAATTTTCGTTGATTTAATAAAAATGTTTTCTCAGTGTATATATATAAATATAAATTCATATCATATAAATATATCATATAAATTTATATCATTTATATCGTCAATCTTCTTCCCCCTCTTGGGAGGGGGAAGGGGGTTTTCTCTGCTCGCATTGCTTGTTAATTTAATTTACTATTTATATAAATATTGATTTCGATAATGCAAATTTTATTTATTTTTTATTTATTTTTACTATAATTTTAGCAAACTTTAGCCAATTTTAGTTAAAAATCGGACTGCATTTTAGCTCAAATATAGCTTATTTTTTATTATTCTTTATAATATTATCAGCTCAAATTTACTTTAATTTTTTAAATTTTTTAGCTAATTTTAAGTATTTTTCAGTATATTATCTGTTCTAAGTTTCATTTTCAGTTCAGTTAATTTTAGTAATATTTTAAGCTTTTTCCAGCCTAAATTTAGCTGAATGCATCAATTTTATAGTTGTTTGTTACCTTAAACCTGGCTATTATTAGCATAAATTTAACCTTTTTTCTAAATATTTTTACGCTATTTCTAGCTAGAGTTTCAACTAAATGTATCCACCGTTTCGATAACTATTACTTTAAATTTAACTTACCTGAATTTTAAATATCTTTCTGTATATTTTTATCAATTCTAAGTTTCATTTTCAGTTCAGTTAATTTTAGTAATATTTTAAGCTTTTTCTCAGCATTTTAGCTGATTGCATCAATTTTATAGTTGTTTGGTACCTTAAACCTGGCTATTATTAGCATAAATTTAACCTATTTTTTAAAATATTTTTACGCTACTTTTAGCTAGAGTTCCAACTAAATGTATCTACCATTTAGCTAGCTATTACTTTAAATTTAACTTACCTGAATTTCTGACACGGTAACAGCAGCGAAACAATTTTTATAATAAAGATACATTCAGTGATTCTAAACCACTCTATTTCTCGTTATTGGGTTATAGAGAATACAATTATGAACCAAGTATATATTGTAATTTTTTTTATCTCTTTTGGTTTTTATAGTACGACACTTTTAAATTACGGTTTCTCAGCTAATCAGAGAGCACCATTGGAAATGTTCAAAATGGCGACAAGTGCTTGTCTGATTAATACAAAATCCTATTAATCGTTTAGTTAATGAATAAATAAACATTTGTTTGTTATTATCCCTGACACATAACCGAAAAATTTGAGAATATTGCTAATGTTTACAATCGAAGTACCCAATGTTGAATAGTAGATGGCAATGTTAGTCTTATGGCTGATTCCATTCAGATTCATGCAGGCCGTCACTGATCGAATTTTTTTTTTCTTCTATGTAATAAAAATATTTTCTATTTTGTATATAAAGATAAAATTCACCTCGTGGAAGGCTCAAAGAAATTTTTTTTTTTACTACAGCAATTTTAGTGTTAGATAAAAAAACGAAAATTCAAAAATTGAAAATGAACCTCTACTTTTAAATGACTATAGCTCCGTCAATTTTTAACCTTTTTGGGCGTTCTTTTTACGAAAGTGTGCGGAATTCTGTTTAGTTTTAAATGCAATCTTGATTTTTGTAATACAATTTGATTTCACTAAGTTATTTACGAAAAACCGAAAAAAGCGATTTTTTTCGAACACAATTTTCTCAAAAACCATATTTTTTTTTATTTTGAAATTTTTATATGATTTTATACATAAAAAATACTAACTTTTAGGGTAGGTGAGAATATGCGATTTTGCCTTATTTTTTTTTAACAGATTTTTAAATGTTTTTTTTATATTTTCGATTATAAAACATTGATACCATGGCGCATCGTACTATTTTTCTAACTTTACGTGTTCTTACAACTATTTTTATGCTTTTATTTATTAATATATCAAAAATATCAACAATAATCTTTAAAATAAACCCCGAATCAAATATTTTTATCAATTAGAACCAAAGTTATGACGATTTAAAGTTTAAACAAAAATGCTGAAACTTTAAATAAATATATTTACTTTGAATTTGGAATTTTGAATTTTGAATTTTGAATTTGAATTTTGAATTCTAATTTTGAATTTTGAATTTGAATTTTGAATTTTGAATTTGAATTTTGAATTTTGAATTTTGAATTTGAATTTTGAATTTTGAATTTGAATTTTGAATTTGAATTTTGAAAAGGTGAATATTTTAAATACTAAAATATATTATTTGGTCATTTTCAATGAACAAATAATATGCGATACAATTAAGAAAGAACACTAATGAATTGAGAACTAATGTGAATAAAAAAATCCAAATTTGAATAAAACCTTTCAATTTACTTCTTGCCACTCATGTCTCGAAGTTTTGGCAGTGTAGATTTGGTTTCGTTTACTTTTTCTACAGTGAATCTTTTGAATACCTTCAATTTCTTTTGCATTTCCTAACTATTCCATTTTTTTTGTCTGTCGAAAAACTTCTAACTCATCCTTGCGGATAACAAGAATGTTAATCGACGGAGTATATTTTGATACGCGAGTGGCGAAATTTTCAGCGTTTCTAATAAAATCTGCACTCTTCTTGGACAGATTATGCGTGGTAGCATAATGTTTAACTAAACCACCAATACCGTCACAAGCGCCTTTACCATGACCTGTTGCAGAAAAAAGCCATTTTCTGTTTACTTTTGAGTTTTAAAGCTTATAGAATTGATATCTATTTTTAAAATGACTGGCAGCTCCATCGGAAATGGTAATGATTTCATAAAGATCTTGCGCAATATGTTTTTGTTTTAAGTTATCGATAGTTAAATTTATAGTCATTAGGGCATGAGACGAATCATGTTTAATATCGTCAGAGACGGTGACATAACTGACTGTTTTATCATTTCCAAAATAGCATACTGACGTAAATATTGATATTTGGTTTTTACTCCAATGATAGCTTTAAATTTCATTTTGAAGCAGAACTGTCCAATTTTCTGAAAAATCGACATGAATAACTAATTGGAAGTCATTATTTTTCTCTAAAAGTTTAAACTCTTTAATTGCTATACGTTGAATTTCTTTGACCAATTTATGAGCTCTTACAGTGACAGCGCGCTCTCTTAACTCTATAAAGAAATTTTCAATTGTGCTAGTTTAATTCAGTAAATTTGATTTTTCCCAAACACCGTATATTATTTCTTCATATGAATCTTCTTCTGTCAAAGAAATTACTTGTAAATCAATAGAATCTTTAATGGGACATTCTTTACATTCTCTTAGTACACATTTCATATCATCTTTTGAACAAAAAAGTGAAGAACATATTTTCAATTCCAAATCTGCAATGTCTTGTTTATTCTCTTTTTTATCATTATTCAAAGCATCTAACATAAGTTTAAGATTCTCGCAGTAAACGCAAAGACACTAATCGGTGGGTGGATGTGGTATAACCCACTTCGGTCTTAAAGCGTAGAATGTTGATTTACTAATTTTTGTTTTTATTTCAGGATTTTCGTCTTTAAATAATTGATATATTTCTTTTATACTTCGCGTAAAAAAGCGTTTGACTTTTTCAGTTTTTATACCATTTTCTTTGATAGATACTGTGTCGCTTTTATTTGCACTTTGACAAGAACAATTAAAATCATCGTTCAGATAATAATCCTTTACTTTCATTACAATTTCACTATCCAAAGAATGGCCACAATAGTTCTCAGATTGCATGTGAATTTTTTTATTATTTACCAATGATCGTGCTTGATCAATCATATAAATAGTTACATTTGGTAAAACTGATAATAAATAATCTTTGGAAATATCACTTGGTATAATACTTAACAATTGTACTTTTTCAAGAAAATTTGAACGATTATCTAATGCAATTTTAATATTCTCAAGCCATTTATCATTTGTTTTACATTCATTATTTTCATTCGATGCGGGCAAATCCGTTATATCGTAGACTTTCATCATTTTACTTGCTATTTGTGAATCAAATGCATCGTTCATTTGTTTTCTTTTTCGGAGAGCATAAGATTTCCGCATCTTGATATTGATACTTTGAGGCATTTTAATTGGTGAAATGTTTAATTTCAAATTACTTGAAGTCTCGTTGAGCTGTTCTACCACAGCCTCACTATGAATAAAATCTTCCGAAGATTGTTGACTGCTTGAAGTCGATGAAATAGGCGCATTTTTTACTTCATCTAATAATATTTTGTAACACGAAGGGCATACTTTATCTTCTCTAGAGAAAAAAGTATTTGGATACAAGCGCTTCAAAGACTCCGTTAGATCACCTAATTCTCTAAGCGGACTTTTGGAGCAATCATAAACAACTTTTTTGTGCCTTTCTTTTAAATCCTCGCACTTCATTTTAACAATCAGTGATGCCATTATTGATATTCTGTTCAATGACAGATCGAAAAAAATAATTTTTCTTAAACATCTTTATTTTTTATCTTCCTTTTCTTATATTTTCAAACGCGTCAAGTCGTTGATGAGAATGCAAAGAACGAATCATCGCCACCTAGTAGTGACATGCGTCAACTCCCTACAAAATAAATTCAAATTCTAGGCACGAAATTCAAACTGATAAAAAAATTATATTCTTCAACAAAAAAAAATTTTATTATAATAATGTACCATAAAAAGAGGATAAATGGTTATGTATTCTTTCATCAAAATAACTTTTTTTTTAAATTAAAAAATTTTTATCTTCAGATTTTAATCTTTAACGAATTTTGCAGACGTTTTCTTAAAGATTTTTCAGGTTTAGTCAAACCCTTGAGTAATTTATTGAAGAAAGACGCTTCTTTTATATATGAGAAAGAGCAGCAGCTGGCATTTGAAATTTTAAAAGAAAAACTGTGCAGTGAACCTGTATTAAAAATCGCAAATTTTTCAGAAGCATTTTTAGTTATGCGCGACGCAAGTGGAGTAACTGTAGAAGTCATCCTCTCACAAGAAGAGATCGGAAAAAATAGACCAATCGTATATGTCTTCCGGGTTCTCTCCAATACAGAGAAAAGATATGATACATATTCACGAGAAGCGCTAGCAATAATGTATAACGTTTTCCAATTCAGACCCTATTTACTAGGAAGAAAATTTATAATAATCACAGACCATAAACCGTTGATATGGTTTAAGAATGGGACTGACCTTGCCTCAAGAATTGTTGGCGTATCAAATTTAACGCTTATGATTACGACATTGTCTATAAGTGCGAAAAACAAATGTAAACGCCGATGCCTTATCAAAGAATCCGGTAGAGAAGCCGGTGCTGATAATAACACGCGCCTGTACAGGTGAGGTTAATCATCCTAACTATCACGTGGAGCGATTTGAAAGGCCCAACAGGAAGCGGCTACAAATAGAAGGAGAAACCAATAAGGGACAAAACACGAAAACAAAGGAAAATATGAGGGAGGATGAAAATATGTACGAGAACCCCAATAAATTAGAAAATACGATACAGGAGAAAGATAGAGTGAGATTGACAAGAAATTTTATTGACTACACATAAAATAATGAAATTCTAAGAAAGGACTCACCCCAAAAAAGAAAGGCACACAGTAAAACCTTTGTCGAATGTAAGGAAAAGATTTTTATGCGTAAAGATAATTTATTGTATTTTATCACTATTAACGGAATACTGTGCGACGTGGGAGCGCAACACTTAGATGAAAGAATATAATCACCTCGTTATAACGCATTAAACCCAGGGGAGATCAAAATCATCGCCAAAGGGAAAATATTGCAAGTTGCAATGGTATTACGAGGAAGTACCTTGGAAATGATAGCGAATTTACTATCCTATTTTCGTGTATTATAGAAAAAAATAAGTTAAGAAAATATAAGCTCTATTAGCATGGCACAGAGCGAACGAATTGAAAATGTCCAATGGAGTGGAGTAATGGAAAATTTAAGAAAAGTGTTAAGGGGAATACAGATAAAAATTGTTGTTTGTTCAGGAAGTATCAAATACGTCATAAAAAAAACATAGATATAGAATATTAGAAGAACTCTATGCATCTGCAGTAGGAGGTCACAAAGGTGTCATCAAAACATTGAAAAAATAAGACAAAGGTATTATTGAGAGAATTTCGAAAAGAGTGTACAAAATTTTATACGTAAATGCGTAACTTGTCAACTTAAGAAGCTTGTACGTGTGAAAACTAAGCAACCAATGACTATTACGGACACCCTCTATATAGCAATGGCAAAAATTAGCTTAACTATTTTAAGGACTTTTTCAGTTTCAAGAAACGGTCATAATAATGTGTTAACTTTACAATGCAATTTTCCTAAGTTTTGCATGGCCATTGCCTTTAAGGATGCGACCGCAGAATCAGTAGATGACGCTCTTATAAGGAGATCTATCTGCATTTTTGGCGCACCGTTAATAATTCTTACGGATCAAGATCCAAATTTCATGAGTAAGTTAATAAAACGAATCGCAAGAAAATTTTAGATCAAACAAGTAAAAACAGCGTATTATACCGCGAATAACAGAAGTTTGGACCACAGTCATCATTCTCCAAGTATATATAGGTAATCATTGACCAAACCATGGGTTAGGACGAATACCTTGAATTAGCCACCTTTTGCTACAATACTGTTCCGCATAAGGCTCATTAATTTACTCCTCTTGAGTTAGTTTTTGGGGAAATGACATGTTTACCTTTAAATGAGCCCTTAGAACCCAAGGATCAATTACCTACTTATAATGATTTTGTAATCGATCTTAGTACTCACTTAAATGAGGTATAAAAAATTGAGCGAGAAAAAATAATAGAGGCTATATACAAATCCAAAGATTATTATGACAAGAAAATTAACGCATAAGAATTCTAAATGGAGGATAGCGTATAGCTATTAAAAAGGAGCAAGCAATGTAAATCAGCTGATGAATATGAAGAACCATACCTTTTCACAAACGTTTTTAATATTAAATGTAATATTAAAATAAAAATAAAAAATCATAAAACTAAGGTAGTTCATGCTAACCGGGTGAATAAATCCTATTTAGAACAAAAATAAAAAAAAAGAGGAGAAGAAAATAAAACGGGAATAAAGATTAGAATAATATGTTTAAGCATACAAAAATTAAAGAGAAAATAAATTAAATTAGAGTAAGGTAGAAGAAGTTTAAGTGTGACAGTCGCATAAAAAAATATAATATATACATTTAGGTCTTCAAATAGTTGTACATATAGAAAAAAGAGAAAGGGATAAAACAACGTTACAAGGTTAGGTTAAGGATGAGCAAAAAATATAGGTAGATATTATTTTTGTATTATATTTACAAAAAGAGCGTGTAATGCAATAAAATTACAAATAAAGTTAAAATACATAAAATACTTGAAATAGCTTTGCATATATAAAATTAAAATATTACAGTATGATTTCACAGTCATAAAACATAATAGAGATAATAATACTGTAATAGTAAGTCAATAAATTAAATAAAAATGATATCGTAGATAGAAAATAGAACGAATGAATACACGCAAAGAGTATAAATAATATAATTAAAGATCAGTCTCAAATATCTATCATACAAAAGAATTACATAAAATCAAGCGTGTAAAGAGCGCAGTCAAAATATCAGCAGTATACAGTAAATTAAAATTCATTTTAATTTACATTAAATAAATTTTAAATTTATTTAAATTAAATTTAAAATCACAGAACAAGGTTTAATGTACAATAATATACAAGTCAAACTGATAAAAATATAATCATTCACTCTACACACACACACCCTACAATCATACCAATAAATACAATCATGCCTTAATATAAAAGGTACATCCCATAATAAATTAACACATATGATATAGTCCGAAAATAATACTGTTTGATCGAGGTCGAGTAAATACCTCCTTAGAATGGCTTTAAACCTGCTGATTGATGGAAGATTTTTAATATCAGCAGGTAGGGAGTTCCAAAAATGCGCAATTTGAAAATGAAAAGAATTTCTTCCAGTCTCAGTGCGCATGAAAGGCACCGCAAGATCTTTAATCTCACCCCTGGTAGTCGCTTTGGGTATATATCTAGTGAAAACCCACTAGATATTCGGGAGTATTCATACGTACGATTTTCTACATAAGTACAGCCATAAAATACTGTCTTTTCGAATCAGTACGTAGCCAACCCAAAGCATGTCTATGGGGAGAGATATGATCACCCATCCTCACGCCTAATACATATCTCACACATGAATTTTGCATTGCCTGTAGCCGTCTTCGCAACTCCTGTAAAGCATCGAGCAAAACCACGCAGAGCCTCAGTGGTGTACCGACGGAAAACCGCAGGCTATAAATCACTATTGAATTTTTTAGTCATCATATTAATGCGTGCGGTTCCCACGACAGTTTAAAGTCGAGTACAACACCGAGGCTCGAAATGGCGTCAGAGAAAGGAATACCGATACCGCTATCCAGGTCGATCGTCCTTGGCTCACCCGAATAAAAATTTTTAATAAAACGATTACTTCCAAAGACGATTGCCTTTGTTTTACTAGCATTCAAAGTGAGAGAAATACCAGCAGCCCATCCCGATACCGCCCTAACCGCTCTTTGTAAAATACGAATTCCCTCATCCATATCATCATAAGGGACCTGTGTATAAATTTGGAGATCATCCGCATACAGCAAATGCCCGACGCAATCAGAGTCTAGTGCGTCACGTATGTCATTTATGTAAAGGCAAAACAACAAAGGCCCCAGCATCAAACCCTGAGGTACTCCTAGATTGGTTGTTAGCCAATTCGATTCCTTCTTTAAATGCGTGGAAACCATTTGTTTCCTACCTGATAAGTAGGAGTTAATCCATCCAAGTGCGGCCCTGGAAAACCCCATCGATCCAAGCCTCGCAAGAAGTTTGAAGGGAGAGATCGTTTTGAATGCCTTACTAAAGTCAAAAAGTAGTAGTAACGTGACAAGTTTCCTGTCTAGATCTGACCTTATATCATCTGTAAGCTTAAGTACAGCAGTTTGCGTAGAATGGTTTTTCCTGAAGCCCGTCTACACAGGATCGAGCCATTTTTCGGATGTAATGTACTCCTACAGTTGGACATGGGCGATCTTCTCAAGAACTTTTGAAAGAGGACATAAGATGGCTATAGGCCTAAAATCTTTTGGCTGATTAGGTGCAGCACACTTTTTTAATAGTATAATACGTGCTTGCTTCCAACGGTAAGGGAAGACGCCCCGTGCAAAAGAGGAATCGAACAGAGTCACAAGATGTTTACCAATGAATGGTAAAGTTCTAACCATCACGCTTTGCGGAATGCCATCCTCACCACGAGTCTACGAGGAAAAATGTGAAATTGCAAGAACAACATCATTAAAACTAATTGGTTTAAAGGTAAACCGACTTTCATTGCATTGAGAAAGAATTCTCAATCGCCCTTCACTATCCTCCTGCGGCGAGACTGACACACCAGCAAAGTGCGCATTAAGCTCATCTGGAGTGAATCCATTCAAATCCCCTTGAGGTCCGGATAGCAGTCCCAGGTCTCTCAACTCCTTCCAGACAACCACCTGCGAGAGCATCAAATAGTCTATTGTGAATATAAGCAGTCTTGGCATGGTCCGTGCGTTCGTCTACCACCCTACGCAACCGCAGAAATTCAAGAAGATACTGCTTGTAGCATCTCTCTTACGCCGCATCTGTGACAATTCTTCATCTATCCATAGAAACTTATTCTTATTAGGCTTAAGCGCTTTCAACGGCGCCAAATTTTCGATTGCAACAATGAGATTGTCACAGAGGCAACCAAGTGCAGATTCAGGGTCAACTGTGTCAGTCATAAGCGGCGACCAATCACAGCCGGCAAGTTTCTCTCCCAATGCAGTTGGGAAAATATTCTTATAGTTTCTAAACATTATAGGTTTTCGATCTAAAGTTATAGTGTTGCAAGGCAAACAGACGTCAATCAAATTATGCCGACTGTGAAAGCTCGCCGGTAGGTTCCGTGCATCAAGTACCACGTCGTTGTCATCGACAAAGATCAGGTCAATCCACATGTGAGACGTCGGAGTATAATGCGTAGCACCGTGCTGGACCAACTGTAACAAAAGCTCAACCGACATCTTACTAAGAAACTTGGCATCACTGCTCTCTTTAAGGAGATCGGCATTCAAGTCCCCCATTATAATTTTATAGGGATAGTCCGAACAAAAATTTTTTAAATCATTTAACAAGATAGAGTTTCTAATAAACGAAACAGCAGGAGGACGATAAATGACAGAAACTAGCACGGACTTGGAGCCGCTAACTTGCACGGAACAGAAAATATATTCAGGCACCTCCGGCTTACCGCTACTATTACTAGTTTGCGTCTCCGAAGTGACCAAAATAGTGCATTTTAGATTATCCTCAATATACAAGGCAACTCCTCCACCACGCAAGTTTCTGTCCTGTCTAAATACTTTGTATCCCCCGACTCGAATGACATCATCCGATACAGACGGACCCAGCCAGATCTCAGCAACTCCAAATATGTCGTTAAAATGATAACCACTTAAAAGTTCACGCACTTGCCCATTATGAGCCCTCAAAGAGGTCACATTCAGAAAGCACGCGCGCAGTTCACCCCTTCTCCCTATTCGACTCTTCGAAGAGGACCAGCGCAGTCATTGGGGAGAGGCTCTATCTAAGGATATTGCATGATTTTTAATTAATTCCTGATTCGAGCTCATTCCACTATTATGAGGTTTAAATTTATCATTATCAGTAGATCCATTATTTGTTAGAACTTCATCGTGTTTTCCAATATCAGTTACGTTAACATTTTTCTGTACAATCCATTTAGATTTATCTAATAATTCATTCAAATCATGTTTACTTTCAAACCTTTGCGCTCTCTCCCCTCTCTCCCTCCTCACTATAAATTTATCACCGCTATACCAAACAAACTTGCAACCTTTTCCTTTAGCATACTTTTTAAGATTTTTAAATTTAATATATTTATCTTTTTCAAGATACTCATTTATATATATTTGAGAATGGTGCTTGGTGGTAGAAAAACTGCCGAGGAGGGAGGGATCCATATCCGTTGTCAAAAAACCCGTTAATCTACGCCTAGCTATTAATACCTTCTGCGCCAAGTCATGTCCAGAAAGTCTGACCAACAATGAGAACGCAACACTCGGACCGCCAACGATCTCACGCCCAGCAGACATCCTGCCCTTATTTTTATTTTCAGAATTAAAGATCTCAGTAACAGATACAATATTTGAACGTTCAAAAGTCTGAAGTTTGGTTCCCAGAACAGCGCAAGCATAATCCTCCAGCCCGACATTAGTCGCAGAGCAGTCTAGTCCGCTGGACATCACCAAGACACTATTCCCAGAACCACACCTCTTCTTAGCATGACAGGATGCCCCTCTGCTACTATCTGTATGTGTTTTTACTATTTGTACATCGTTCGAATCAACAGGTGCTTTAGTGTATGTGTTATGAGAGCTACTATCTGTACGTTTAAATGGTTGTGTTATATTCGAATTTACAGGCATATCAGTGTTAATGTTGGTGTTGGTGTTGATTAAGTGTTTGTCCTGGGCCGTGAGATCACTAACGGTCTGCACTACCTCAGTCACCCCGGTCATAAGTTGAGAAAAGTTGCTGTCCACTCCATCGAATTCATTACCTAAAAATGCCTGCATATTATTAAAATTAGTCCTGAGAGATTTGAAAAACTTTTCATGCATGCCATTTAGAGTAGACAACAACTCCCTCTCTAAAGTGCCTATCATTCCTCTGAGTTTACGATTCTCCTCTAGCAGCTGCGTCTGCCCAGTATGTAAATTCTTAATAATTTCATTTTAACTCTCCATTTTAGTCACGATATCCTACATACCCTTGTCAGTATTTATAATATGGCTCTTAAGAGCCGGAAGTCGATTAAGATCATTTTAAATCCGCTCGAGCCTGCAGGATAGCGCGCTCTCCAAAGCAGACACTGGATGAAAATTATAGAAATAGCAGCTTTTTGGTTGGAAATGAGTACTTGGAGGTTTTTGGGGTCGCTAAGTTTAAATCTGCTATCAAATTCTTTATTTTTGTGAATAAATTAACGAAAAAAAGAGCCGCTCTCTGCTGAATCCAGAGACACAAATTTTTTGATGATTCTTTCACCATATTGCTTCAGCAATTTTGAATTTAAAAAATATTACAATGACTTTGTAATCAGTGACCCCGAAAACTCCTAAGTAAGAAGTATCGTAAAAATGCAATAAAAGTTTCTTCAATAATGGAGTTTTTTCGAAAAAAGGTGATTTTATTGTATTTATTTATTTGTAAACAAATTATCAAAAGTTATTGCATAAATTATGATTCTGTAACATATCAAGATCACTAAATTACAAAAAACCCTAAGTAAATCATATGAAATCTACTTTAAAACAGCAAAATAGTGTATAAGAAAAGGTGGGTCCTGGAAGACCCTCTGAGCCCGAAAGGGTCAAAGTACACATTCTGCTTGATAACAATTTCCGTAATGAAGATGAACAAACGCTTATTTTAAAATCTACAATCAAAAGAACTGTACGGCGTTTCGAAGAATCGGGGATTATCAGTGATCTTGAGAAAACTGATCGCCTAACATCTGTAGCAACTGAGTAGAAGCAGATTGTTATCTACATAAAATAACTCTTAATATCATTTTGTACAAAAAGTTCATGCTGTAATGATTGCCAGTCTAAAAAATAAAGGTTTCCCTTTAAAAAATTGTTGACCTAGAAATATTTGAAGGTCAAGTCCAAGGTCAAATTAAGTATCACCATTGGATCCCATGTAAATAGCTATAAGAAAATAGCTCTACTGTTCGAAAAAATATTCAAAGGTATCTCAAAACCTTGTTGGGGGTAAATGACCTTTGAGTAACCCTCAAGGTATAACTTTTTCTGCGAACTAAGTACATATTTGAAAGTAAAATTTCCCGCCCTATAATTATAGATTGTCGGTGTCAAAAATAGGGGTTCCTGTTGAAAAAAAAATTGACCTTCAAGGTCAAGTTTAAGCTCAAATTGAAGGTCACCAATGGATCCCTTGTCCAAAGTTACTAAAGTAGTGACCTTGACCTTTTTCACAAATAAAGTACTTTAGAAAATATTTAGCCGTCCTGGAACTTAATTGATACCCTGTATGAATATATGTATGCGGCATTCTTTGTGAATCGGTACACCCCCCTTCTCCAAAATTGTAGTAGACTAAAAAAATTGTATGACGGCTTTAAATCTTCCTTTTATCATCTAGTTTCAGATGCAGAGTAACGTTTTCGAAAATTAAATATGGTGGGTCCAATATGGTGACCAACACTTGGGAAGTTCGTAAAATTTTTTAGAAATTTCATGATAACTTGCTCAGTTTTGAATTTCTCGTTTTTTTTTGCTAAAAATTAATAGAGCGCAAAATTTTACATAGAAATATGGTATTATAGTCAAGGTCAAACCACATTTCGAAGATTATTTTTTGCAATCCTTATTTTGAATCTCTTGGCTATTATTTCGGCTGAAAACGGATCTTGAAACAGTAAGCTCTCACATTCTTGAGATCGCTGCTTACGATCCTCATGCCCATACGATATCAGCATGTTTCGGTTAAGGTCAAACGGAGATCAAACACCTTAATTGAAAAAATATAATTTTTTTTACTTCTGATTCTGAATGAACAGAAAATTCCACGTCGAGATAAGTTTGGATCTCATAATTTGCGAACTTATATTCTAATGTTGATAGTGTAACCTTAATAAAATGAATATCTTAAGAAAATAGCCTGCAGTAGTAGTGTTATATCTAAGACACAACTTAAAAGATGAGTAATCTATAAAAATAATTGACCGTATGCGTATTTGCAAATTTCAGTATGAAAAATAATATGTTTAAAATAAATATTTTGTTGAAACAAATAAATGTAAAATATTTTTCCACATGGCGGGCGGAAAGTTCGGTTTCTCACACGATTTTTCGTACAGGAAGTGTCCTATTCCCGTACGAAAAAAAAGGTGCAGGAATAGTACATTACGTAACGGGTATAGAAAGGCTTTATTTACGAAACGAGAAGTTTACGGCCTGAGCTGAAGGTGAGGGTCGTTATGAGATTCGTAAAAAAGCCTTTCCATACTAGTTGCGTAGTGTATTTTTCGCCATAAGAGCAAAAAAAAAGAGTAACGAAGTTGAGATTTCAGGGTTAGAATGGCGAAAAAAAATTCCCACACGGAAAAAAAGCGTGCGTGAAAGAAAATTCCCGTACACTGTGTAAAATATAATATTACAACGAATAAAATAAATTTGTAAAATGTTTAATATTATACAAACGAGGATCTAAAGTTTTTGCGTAAGCATTGTAACTAAGAAAATTATTTAAAGAAAGAAAAAAATATAGAAGAGCGGAGTTAAAATTTTAACAAAGAAGAATACCATTTATGAGATGTTTAATATTACAAAAACGCAAATCTAAAATTTCCGCATATGCATTGTCAGTGAAAAACAAATAAAGTAAAAAAAATTATATTATTCGAATTGAGGTGTTTGACTTCCGTTTGACCTTAACCGAAACATGCTGAAATCGTATGAGCATGAAGATCGTAAGCGGCGATCTCAAGAATGTGAGAGCTTACTGTTTCAAGATCCGTTTTCAGCCAAAATAATAGCCAAGCAATTCAAAATAAGGATTGCAAAAAATAATCTTCGAAATGTGGTTTGACCTTGACTATAATACCATATTTCTATGTAAAATTTTGCGCTCTATTAATTTTTAGCAAGAAAAAAACGAGAAATTCAAAACTGAGCAAGTTATCATGAAATTTCTAAAAAATTTTACGAACTTCCCAAGTGTTGGTCACCATATTGGACCCACCATATTTAATTTTCGAAAACGTTACTCTGCATCTGAAACTACACTGAAAAAAAAAATGAGCAAATTCAACTCAACGCCCATGCTAAAACAACATGGCTTCATATGCAAGTAGATTTCAGTAATATCATTAGAGGAACCATGCAATGTTATTTTAGCAACCATGCTAAAACAGCATGGTGCGCCAACCAAGTCGTTTTTAATAGAAGTAACATTTATGATTTATCGTAAATAAATCATGTTTAACAAAATTTTACTTAATAACCGTACATTTCTATTTAAACATTTGTTGTATATACACGTATCTATACTACAATACGTTTTGCAAAAAAGTTTTAAAAAAATTTTGAGGTTATGTACAAGAATATACTAGAAAATTTTGACACAAATTCAGAAAAATTTCGTTAAATCGGATGTTGTTTCACGAAATTATGTATCATATATAAACATTTTTGTCAAATAGTTTTTATTATTTATTATTTTCATGAAGATTCGTTGATTACTATACTTAATGCAACAATAACGTATCTCCGTAGATTCAAAATAGTTATTATATTAAAATGACATAACAGGCACTATGCTGTTTTAGCATGGCTCTACAATGTCATGTTTGCTTATTTTTTTTTTCAGTGTAGATGATAAAAGGAAGATTTTAAGCCGTCATACAATTTTTTTAGTTCACTACAATTTTGGAGAAGGGGATACCGATTCACAAAGAATGCCCCATATATATATATATATATATATATATATATATATATATATATATACAGGCACGTGGCGTGAAGCGTTCAACTTTTTTGTACATTTCACTTTTTCACGCAATTTTAATGAAATTTTAGAATAGCTTAGAATAGCTGTTGACCAGTATTTAATTTTTTACTTTTCAAAATAATGTATGCATAACATTTTTAACTTTAATATTAATCTGACAAAAAAAAACGGAAAAATATTGAAATTGCAAATGCGCAGAAATTAATCATCCGATGTTATCTGCCTTTGACACCTTAGAATCAGATATAATTTTATACTCCTAAGTCAAAATTTAGCTCTCAATATTCATAAATAACAGAGTTATGAATTAAAAAAAAAAGACAATTTTCCCGTTTTTATAAATTTTTTTTTATTTTAATTAACAGATCGAATCGTTTGACCTCCCATTTTCTTAATCGTTAAATTTTCTACAAATTTTTTATTGATACCGTAACGATTTTTCAAGTATTTTTCGTTTTATGAGAAAAAAACCAAAAAGTCAGCATTTGTATATCAGTATTTGAAAATTCAGATATGTTTTTCTAATCAAGAGCCCAAAAATTTTATTTCGTGTATTATTAGTTTTATGTTTAGAGAATCAAATCATCCCTGAAAAAATTTTCTAGACATAGGAAAAGTTAAATAAATTTTCAACTGCTTATTGCAAAATTCTTTTTTTTTAAACAATTTCCGGTTTTTACAAAAAAAAAAATTATTGTATTATTTAATAAAAATTATTGTATATTTGTTAATATTCATACATTTGTAAATTAATTTTCTTTAATTTCTATTGAGTAGTTACTGAGAAATCTTTATTTAAAAATTTAGCTTTAAAAAATTAATTTTTTAGTAACTCCTTCAAAAATTGAAATTTTCCAAAAATATTTTAAGACATTAATTTTGACAAATAAACCTTTGATTATCAGTAAAAAAATTTTTAATTCAACTACTCGATTTTTAGTGTTCTACTTTAGAAAGTTTGACTCTATAAGAATAACAAATCTTAAGTCTCTCATATGATTAACACTAGGCATAAAATCAATGTAGAATAAACTGAGATTGTTGTTTGTGACAGATATAAGAAAAAAAGAGAATTTGTAAAAATGTTTAGACATACGATATCTAAAAAATATAATACAAAAATACTATAAATGTAGTTTAATCTGGTAAATTATAGAATTTTCCATAATAAGTTAATTGTACGTTACTTTTTAAATATTATTTTAAGGAATGTAATTTTTAATTGAATTTACACTGCTGTATAAATGAAAAAGACACTTATGTTGAATTTTATCAAAAATGAGTTTTTGCATCAAAAGATTGATGAAAATAAACTGCGTTTGATTCTCAAGCAATCAAAAATTCGTGGAAAGTTAAGTTTTTTTATGGATAAGTTTTTATTGGAATTAAGTCGATTCATTTTGAATGAAAAAGACCACATATTATGAAATTCTTGTATTTTGAGCTCGATACGTCATCATTATACAATTATGAACAACTCCATGTCGACTTACGGTTTTTTTAAATTATAAATGTAGTGAACAACCACCACAAATACTATGCGGTAACCCGTCCAAACTAACGTTTTGCCGACATACAGTCTTTTTCCCTTGCATTTTCATTAAAAAATTAACATTTATTGGTTATGACATTATAATTAATAAAAATACGTATTTTCTACAGAATCTTATCTAAAATCATCACTTTTCTTAAGGGGTGTCCTCATACCGGCACAGAGATCTACCTTATCTACATTTGAATTATGAATTTTAATAAAAATTTAACTATTTTTGACTAAAATTCATAGAAGAGGCACATTCTTAATATTCTAAAGAATTTATTGCAACGTCAAAAGATAGAATAGGAGTGAAAATGAAGACAAAAACTGCATAATACGATTATTCATAACTACATTGAAAAGTTAATCGTATTAAGCAGTTTTTGCCCTTATTTTTACCTTTATATTGTCTTTTAACTTTGCAATAAATTCTTTGGCATGTTAAGAATGTGCCTCTCCTACGAATTTCAGTCATGAATAGTTAAATTTTTATTAAAACTCATAATTTAAATGTAGATAAGGTAGAACCCTATGTCATTATGAAGATTCCCCTTAAGAGCAGGCCGAGCTATCTGTCTTTGTCTAATAGAGTTTTTCAAGAAAGAAATAGTTGCCCCCACTAAATATTAGTATAATAAGTAAATTTTGTAATAACAATCAAATTATTTTATCGCGTAATTTTTTAATAATATGAGACCTACTAAGAAACCAGAATATAACTTATCTTTTTGGTGAGTCTAATATTATTCAAAAACTACACAATAAAATAATTTGATTGTTATTACAAAATTTACTTATTATCCTAATATCTAGCGGGGGCTACTATTTCTTTCTTGATACAACGGATGGTGTTTATGTAAATGGTGGAAAACGCTATTAGACAAAGACAGATAGTTCGGCCCCCTGTTAAGGTAAAGAATAATATTTTCGAAAATATTTTTGTCTAATGCTGTTTTAAACCAAAAAGTTTTTTTTGTTTTGCTCTAATCAAAGCTAAATGGACTTAAGGGGAATCCTCATACCGACACAGAGTTCTACCTTATCTACATATAAATTATGAATTTTTATAAAAATTTAACTATTCATGACTAAAATTTGTAGGAGAGGCACATTCTTAACATGCCAAAGAATTTATTGCAACGTTAAGAGGAAGTCACGTATCTCCGTCCTTTTCTAATCGAAAAATTAATTTTTAGCAAAAACTAATAACTTTAGCAAAAAATGAAAAGGAAGCCGCATCTCGTATCAAAAAAAGCAAAATTTTCTTTGATAAGAAAGGATTGATTTTATTGCTTCGTTTTCAAAAAAAGCTTGAAAAACCAAATTGTTTACCCTAACCTCTATGTTTAAAGTTTTTCAAGGTTTTCTTGAAAACGAAGCGATAAAATTAATTCTTTCTCATCAATGAAAATTTTGTTTTTTTTTATACGAGATGCGGCTTTCTCTTCATTTTCTGCTAAAATTATTAATTTTTGTAAAAAAATCAATTCTTTGATAAGAAAAGGACAGAAATACTCGACCTCCTCTTAAAAGACAATATGAGAGTAAAAATAAAGGCGAAAACTGCTTAATACGATTAACTTTTCAATGTGGTTATGAATAATCGTATTATGCAGTTTTCGTTTTCATTTTCACTGTTATTCTGTCTTTTGACGTTGCAATAAATGCTTTAGAATGTTAAAAATGTGCCTCTTCTATGAATTTTAGTCAAAAATAGTTAAATTTTTATTAAAATGCATAATTCAAATGTAGATAAGGTAGATCTCTGTGCCGGAATGAGGACACCCCTTAAGTATTTTCCATTTGTAGGGCAGTACAGCTTTTGTTACGTTGAGAATAGCGTATATATGTTCAAGCCTTGTATCATTAAAACAAGATGCGCGAGGTGGTTTACTCTATACATTGATCTATAAGCTTAGTAGACTCTTTGCGGTAGCATACATCTTGTGAGCGTTACTCTTCCCCTCCCCCCCTACTTATAGATCACTCACATTATCGAAGATTCATTAATATGTGGGATTGCGAGATAATATGCACGCATCAATTCCAGTATATGAGACATTGTAAATCTAATCGTTTTGACAGTATTTTAAATTTCAACTGCATGACGATGTAATTATTATTTTATAATTCAACTTGTATTGATATTTTGTCTTTCTGTTTATTAATTTATTTTTCCTGTGCATAGGGATGACGTTGTGTTTCATATTTTAAAAATTTCAATTATATGACTTGCCATCAACAGCAGGTCGAGAATATCTGTCATTTTTTAATTGAAGAATTGAGTTTTTTTCAATAACTAGTAACTTTAGCAGAAAATAAAGAGATGGCCCCATCTTGTATTACAAAAAGCAATATTTTCTTTGATGAGAAAGAATTGATTTTATTGTTTAGTTTTCGAAAAAACCTTAAAAAACTTAAAACATCCAGGTTAAGGTAAATAATTTGGTTTTTCAAGGTTTTTTTGAAAACGAATAGATAAAATCAATTATTTCTTATCAAAGAAAATATTGCTTTTTGTAATACGAGATGGGGCTATCTCTTTATTTTTTGCTAGAGTTATTAGTTATTGCAAAATAAATAATTTTCTGATTAGAAAAGGACGGAGATACATGACCTCCTCTTAAGGTGTTAGTTGATAAATTTAACGTTTTTTACAGAAGTTTTATAATATGTTCCTGCGTAACTTATGTATCCAAATTTTACAACTAAATATTGCTGTGAGGAGTTCAATAACGATTTTTTGGCATCTCACTTATGATCCAAGAATGTTGAAGTTCATTTATCTTTCCATACTTTCCTTCTTTTTGAACCTAAAGTAAAAAAAATCCTTTCCTTATATGCGAGGCCCTCTGAAGCCTCGCGACCCTACCTTTAAGACGGCACTGCCACAATAACGGTAAATCTATTGAAGGGTTATATTGCATATGAAAAATTTAATATTACCGATCAGGATGAATTTTCAGCTCTATCTTTCCTACTAATACACTATTCAGAAGAATAAGGCTCGAATTTATAGTCGATACTCAACACTCAGCACTCAGTTCTCAACCCTCAGATCTTGAAGTTTCATTGTTCCGTGTTCCCTATAAACGTAGACCCACACAGCATGAAAGATTGCTGCAAGGTTGCTGCAAGGTTTCATGAAAGTTTCGAAACTTCGCAGCAACCTTTCATGAAAGATTGCAGCAACATTTATATGTCCGCGCTAGAACCCGGTTGAAATATTTCTAAAAACCTCGCAGCAATCTTTCAGAAAACCTCGCAGCAACCTTTCATGAAAACCTCACAGCAATATTTCAGGAAATGTAACAGAAACATTTCAAGAAACCTTGCAGCAATCTTTTAGAACACCTCGCCGCAACCTTGCAGGAAACCTCGCAGCAATCTTTCAGGAAATGTAACAGAAACATTTCAAGAAACCTCACAGGAATCTTGCGGGAAAAATAGCAAAAACATTTCAAGCAACCACACAGCAATTTTTCAGAAAATCTCGCCGTGACCTTGCAGAAAACCTCGTAGCAACCTTTTATGAGATGTTGCAGCAACATTTATATATCCGCGCTAGAACCTGGTTGAAATATTTCTAAAAACCTCGCAGCAGCCTTTCATGAAAACCTTGCAGCAACATTTCAAGAAACCTTGCAGCAATCTTTCATGAAAGGTTTCTCGTAATATTTTATGAAATTTTTCCCAAATTTTGCCGCGAACAACGCTCATACCTTTCCGTATGGTTTCCTGCAATATTTTGTAAAATATTTCTTAAATCTTGCCAAAAGCTTGCTGCAGTAATATTTAATAGTAGGCAGGATTTTCTATCCTTGTGTAATAAAGTTTTTCTTATTTGCTTAAGTATCAATCGTTGTATCTATAAATTACTAGTTGAGCGCAATAGTATTATTATCAATATTTGTGCACAAGAAGAAAAAATTCCTCAGCATCGTTTTTGAGAGAAGTAGAGAATATTGTGTTAGAAATATAAATGTATTGGTTCTCATACTCTCTCTGTATTACTGTATGTATGAGTGTGTGCGTGATTAGTACATGGTGGGGAAAGCCGTTAGTTACTTTGAATGTGAGGCGTTAGTCTTGGTCGTGCTTCTCACTGTGCCGGAGCTAGTCGCTCTTCTCTTGCGCATAAGCATACTCTGTAGCAACTCTGTATTTATTAAATAAAGTTCAAACACATTTATATATTATCATAACGCTTTTTATTACTTGTTACATAACTCATTTTCATAGGTTATGGGCCCAGGTAAATGATAATATTAAATGCCGTTAAAGTTTGAATAAGTTGCTACAAAATGAGTGAAGTGAATAATCAGTTTCACCATGCAAACGTGGTTAAGTTTGATGGTACGAATTTCCAGTTGTGGAAGTTTCAGATAGTCCGTGTATTACTATCTCTGAAATTGAAGAAAATCACTCTTGGCGAAGAGATACGCCCGCTTGATAATACAAATGAAGCCCAGGACAAATGGGACGAAAAAGACGCAAGAGCCGCAGTAATTTTGTCATCTACAATGACAACCGAACAAATGAGAAATTGTCTTATGTGTGTAACGGCAAATGAAATCTGGAAAAAGTTATGTAGCATACATGAGGAGCACTCGGAAAATAATAAGCTTTTATTGCTTAATAAATTTCACCAATGTAAGTTGGAAACAGGTGAAACCGTTTTGGAGTATACATCGAAGATTGAAAATATTGTGTGTCAGCTCAAGGACATAGGAGAAAATATTTCTGATAGTCAAGTCATGTCCAAAACGTTGAGCGGTCTATCGATGGAATATTCAAATTTTTCTACTGCTTGGGACAGTACCGATCCTGTGCGTCAAACGTTTCAAAATTTGCAGGAAAGATTAATTAAAGAAGAAAAGAAAATGAAGAAGGATAATGATGAGCAAGATTTGAACGTTCTGGCAGTGACGTCACAATGTAGACCTAATGGTCAACGAAGCATGAAATATAATTTGCATCGTAAAATAAATGAACAAAGAGCTTCACGGGAAAACAGGCAAGGTAATTTTAATTTACGTTATAATTCAAATTTGAGATGCTATAACTGTAACGAATTCGGGCACATAAGCAAATATTGTCCGAAGCCCGATCGTAAACAAAACAATCAAGGTCAAGGTGAGCCGAATAGTAGTAAATATAACTCATCTAATTTTCAAGTAAATTCAACGTTGGCTAGCGCTCTTATCGCTACTGTAAATGATTTTGAAAAGTTGGAATGTAACGCCATCTCTGAAATAAAGGATAAACTACACACTACAGATATAATGGATGTCTGGCTTACCGATAGTGCTTGCACTGTACATATGTCACCGCGACGTGACTGGTTCGTAGATTTTAAGCCGTTAGACAAAGTTAAGGTATATCTTGGTGATAATACGCAGTGTGATACAATGGGTACCGGAACTATACTTATTGCACGGTTAATTGAAGGTAAATGGATAGATGGTAGAATTGAGAATGTACTTTTTGTACCAGCTTTAAAGAAAAATTTATTCTCAACTAATGTCGCAACACGTAAAGGCTTTCGTGTAATTTTTGAGGCCAAAACAGTGAGACTAGAAGATCCGAGAACACATCAAGTTGTAGCAGAAGGTGTTAAAGCATTCAATGATATATGCTGTTTGTTTTTAGAATTATGATGCCTCAAGCCAACGCAGGCAATTTGAAATTAAGTGACCTACACGAAACACTTGGTCATGTGAATCATGCTGAATTAAAGCATATGATTAAGAATAAAGTTGTTGATGGTATTGCAGATGTGACTGGTAAAGAAGCTTTCTGTGAGGGTTGTATTCTTGGTAAGATGCATCGTAAGCCGGATCATGAGCGAACTTATGCTCGAGAGTATCAGGTTGGTGAATCAATTCATGCAGACCTTTGTGGTCCTATGTCTCTATCTGTTGGAGGCAATAGATATTTTTTCCTGATCAAGGATAGAAGGTCGCACTTCAGAAGAGTATTTTTCATCAAGCATAAGAATGAAGCATTTGATTGTTTTAAGCAGTTTTATAGGGAAGCAGTTCGTCAAGGTAAAGTTATCTTAACATTTCGGGTTGATAATGGCACTGAATTTGTCAATAAGAATTTCAAGAAATTTCTCTCTGAAGAAGGCATAAGGTTAGGTACCTCCGTTGCACGTACGCCAAAACAAAATGGTCGTATAGAAAGAGAGAACCGTACTATTGTTGAGTCAGCCCGGAGCATGATGCATGCAAAGCAGTTACCCAAGGATTTATGGGTCGAAGCTGTTAATACTACCGTATATTCGTTGAATCGGACAACAAATGCTAACAACAGAAATTTTACACCATTTGAAATGTGGTATGGAAGAAAGCCTGATGTAAGTCACATGCGTCCTTTTGGAAGTGATGCATATTCTTTTGTGCATGAAACCCTCAGAAAGAAGTTTGATGCTAAAGCTGTAAAAATGATTTTAGTAGGTTACCATGAAGATTCAACAAATTATAGATTGTTTGATCCTGTAAGCAGAAAAGTTGTGATAGCATGTGATGTAAAGTTTAATGTTGCTCATAATGAGTCTACTGTTCCGTTATTAATGTTTTCAAATTTGAATGAGGCTGAGAATAAGGAATTGTCTGATGAGTCAGTTTTGGAAGCTGAACAAGAAGATGAACAAGATTATGCAAGTATGAACAGTACAAATGATATGGAAGAATCTATGGATCTGTCAGAAGAAGAGCCTGTGCAGCAGCATATTCAAGATGTAAATGACAAGCAAAAACGTGGCAAGAAAAGAAATTCAAAAGAGTCTAATATGACTTTACGGGATAGAACCTTGATAAAGAAGCCAAAAAGATATGAAGGCAATGTTGTCGATATTCAGGAGCCGATTAATTTCTCTGATGCCACACTGAGAAAACATTGGCTCGTCTGATGGAAACTCTAAGTACAGCCGCTGCATCGTCGATTCGTGCAGAAGCGCCACAAGATTCGGGGGCCCAGCCGTCCCAAAACGACTAATATACATCAGCTGAGTTTCTCTTTTCGTCCACCAGAGGCGCTTTTCAGATATCGTAGGCGCTTTTTGTATATCATAAGCGCAAGACTAAGACGAATGCTGTACTGTTTCGGGACAACAGCAGCACCAAATCAAAGGACGAATCAATTCATGCGTTTTAGAGTTCTGCTGTACTAGTAAGTGCAGCATTTATACCAATATTCTCTCAGTGCATGAATGGAAGTGATGTTGTGCAGTGGAAGTCGGCTGTGGCAGAGGAGTTGCATTCTCATAAAGTAAATAATACTTGGGACATTGTCGTTCCCCGGTGGATGCAAACTTACTGGATACGACATGGGTTTTTAAGGTCAAGACTGATTCAGCTGGTAATGTTGATAGATACAAAGCAAGATTGTGCGCTCGTGGTTTTATGCAGCGTCCAGGCATTGATTATTTTGATACCTATGCACCTGTCGCAAGATATGAATCCATCAGAGTTTTATTTGCATTGGCTGCACAGAAGAACTTGGAAATGGTGCAATTTGATATTAAGACTGCATATCTGTATAGTGAATTGAAAGAAGAAATTTATATCAAGATACCAGAGGGTCTTTATGTTCCTGATGCGAAGAACAAAGAGTGTAGATTGAGAAAATCTCTTTATGGACTCAAGCAGGCATCTAAATGTTGGAATACACATTTCTGTGAATTTTTAAATAGATTTGGTTTTGTAAAGTGTGATTCAGAATGGTCTGTTTTTGTATGTAAAAGAGAGAATGAGTCATCTATGTATCTAGCGCTTGTAGTGGATGATGGTATGATTTTTGGTAGTAATATGATGATATACAGAATGTAATTAAAGATTTATGTGATAGTTTTGAAGCAACTGTTGGTCCGGTAGGTATATTCGTGGGAATTCAAATTAATAGGATTTAGATAAGAAAACGATTTTTATAAATCAGGAATGTTATTGTAAAAAGATTATTAGAAGGTTTAATATGGATACTGCGAACCCTACTGATACGCCTGCTGAACTAGGTTTGATTTTATGTAAACCGTGTAATAATGACAAATATGTTAATTATCCGTATAGAGAGGCTATCGGTTCTTTATTGTTTCTGGCTAATGTTACAAGACCAGATATAGCCTATATTGTAAATACATTGAGTAGATTTGTAAATAATTTTAATGTAACTCATGTTAAATGTTTGAACCGTGTTTTTAGATATTTGATTAAAACGAGTAATGTAGGAATTTTATACAATGGTAATTCTGTTAACATGTCTCCGATTGCATATGCGGATGCAGATTTCGCTGGTTGTTTAGACACAAGAAAGTCTACAAGTGGTTGTGTTATTTTATGTGCTTCAGCACCGGTTATATGGTTTTCGAGAAAACAAAGTATTGTAGCGCAAAGTACGACTGAAGCGGAATACGTTGCTGCGTGTGAGGCATGTAAGGAACTTGTGTGGTTGAAAAGGTTCTTAAGTGAAATGGGAGTTGAATGCGCAAAGGGTTGTGATTTGTTTGTGGATAATAGAAGTGCAATTGAATTATCTAAGCACCCAAGTAATAATAGAGGCACTAAGCATATTGAACTCCGATTTCATTTATAAGAGAACAAGTAGAAAATGGCACCGTGATTGTTAAGAGTGTTAGTACTAAAGAACAGTTGGCTGACATTCTTACAAAGAGTCTTGCCAAATCGCAATTTAATGTTTTAAAGAGGATGATGAATGTTTTAGAAGAGAGATTATTCGAACAGGGGGAGTGTTAGAAATATAAATGTATTGGTTCTCATACTCTCTCTGTATTACTGTATGTATGAGTGTGTGCGTGATTAGTACATGGTGGGGAAAGCCGTTAGTTACTTTGAATGTGAGGCGTTAGTCTTGGTCGTGCTTCTCACTGTGCCGGAGCTAGTCGCTCTTCTCTTGCGCATAAGCATACTCTGTAGCAACTCTGTATTTATTAAATAAAGTTCAAACACATTTATATATTATCATAACGCTTTTTATTACTTGTTACATAACTCAGTTTAATATATTGAAATAAAAGGTTTTGTTTCTAATATTTATGCGTTCTTTACTTTTTTCAATAACAATCCGATGGATTTTTTTACCCTACGCATAAATATTTATAATAATAGCATACTTATTGCGCTCAACTTCCCGTTTACAATACAACTACAGCAATAAATACTTGAGTAAATAACAGGAAACCAAATATAAGACAAGAACAGCGAATCTGGACTACTCTTAGAATCTTTTATAAAAACTTGCGGAATTATTGCTGAAACTGTTTATGAAAGGTTTGCTGCAATTACATTTTGAAATTATTCATGAAACTTTGCTGATACTTTTTGTGAAACGCTTTTCTGGAATATTTTATAAAGATTGCCAAAAATATGGTAATAACCATTGGCAAAATGTACATAGCAATATTTTTTGTGATATCTTAGAAATCTTGTCAAAAACCTTGCAGAAATCTTACTGCAACTTTTAACAAAATATACCTCGTAATATTTCATAAAATATTCATCAAATTTTGCTGGAAACCTCGTTGAAACCTTTCATAAAAGGTATCTTGCAATATTTCGTAAAATGTTTCTAAAATCTTGCACGAACCTTGCTGCAACCTTTCATCAAAGGTCTCTTGTGATATTTCGTAAAATGTTCCCCAAATCTTGCTAGGAACCTCACTGAAACCTTTCATGAAAGGTTTCTTGCAATATTTCATAAAATGTATCTAAAATCTTACAGGAACCTCGCTGCAATCTTTCATGAAAGGTTTCTTGCAACATTCCATGAAAAGTTCCCCAATTCTTGCTGGAAAACTCGCTGAAACCTTTCGTGAAAGGTTTCTTGCAATATTTCATGAAATGTTTTTAGAATCTTGCAGAAACCTCGCTGCAACCTTTCACGAAAGGTTTCTTGCAATATTTCATGAAATATTTCTAAAATCTTGCAGAAACCTCGCTGCAACCTTTCATGAAAGGTTTCTTGCAATATTCCATGAAATAATTTCTAAATCGTGCTGAAAACCTCGCTGTAACCTTTCGTGAAAGTTTTCTTGCAATATTTCATGAAATATTTCTAAAATCTTACAGAAACCTCGCTGCAATCTTTCATGAAAGGTTTCTTGCGAAATTTCATGAAATATTTCTAAAATCTTGCAGAAACCTTGCTGCAACCTTTCATGAAAGGTTCCTTGCAATATTTTATAAAATGTTTTCTTAATTTTGCTGGAAACCTTTATGCAACCTTTCATAAAAGGTTTCTTGCAATATTTCATGAAATATTCCTAAAATCTTTCAGAAACCTCGCTGCAACTTTTCATGAAAGGTTTCTTGCAATATTCTATGAAATGTTTTCTAAATCTTGCTGGAAACCTCGCTGAAACATGTCATGAAAGTTTTCTTGCAATATTTCATGAATTGTTTCTAAAATCTTGCAGAAACCTCGCTGCAACCTTTCATGAAAGGTTTCTTGCAATATTTCATGAAATGTTTTATAAAACCTTGCAGAAATCTCGCTGCAATCTTTCATGAAAGGTTCCTTGCAATATTGCTTGAATTATTTTCTGTAACCTTGTAGCAAGTTTGCAGCAATATTACACTGAAATGTTTCATGAAACCTCTTAGCAATGTTAAGACAAGATTGCTGCAATCTTGTGACAATATTTCAGCACAATATTTCAGTGAAAGTTTCACTGCAATATTTCATGCTGTGTGGGGACACAGGTTTATAGGGAACACGGAACAATGAAACTTCAAGATCTGAGGGTTGAGAACTGAGTGCCGAGTGTTGAGTGTCGACTATAAATTCGAGCCTAAAATTTCACAAAAATTCTGATCACAACTCGATAAATATAGACACAAAATCATGGATATGAATTAAATTGTTCATGGTTTTCTAATGAATTAAAAGTGTTACTTGAGGAGGTCAAGTGCATATAAATACCTTGAAGTAATCGAAATCTAAATATTACTCTTGTAAAAAAAAATTAAGAAAACTAAAGTGAACCGTTTTCTATAATAAATAACAACAGAAAAATGTTGCAATTGAGACCAATATAATAGTTAATAATAGTTGTCTTCCGTTCTAATCAGTTTTCTTTCATTGTTAAGTAATAAAAAATTAGTTTTGGTTTAAATTTCCTCCATTGTTCTTAGTTTTAAGACAATTATCTGTCTTATTTAGCTATTTGTCAATATTATTAGTTTTCTCAAATTATTAACTGTTATATCTAATTTGCTCAGTAGTAAATATAAAAAAAATTTAAATTTCCTTCACTTTCCTTTGTTTTAAAAAAGCTGTTGTATTAACATTGGCAAATATTATGAAATGTTTTTGATTATGAACTGTTTTGTTCACTATTTATGTAACTTGAAGTAGATTATTTTTTAGTTTTTTCAACTTTTTTTGTTTTGAAACAGAGTATGAATGTCTTTTCTTATGCATATGAGATGTGTATAATACAACACTTCGTTAGATAAAAATTTTATGTAATCATAAAAGAAAATGAGATTTAGATTCTGTAGAATATTAAATTCTTTTTGCGTGAGTGTGCATCTTATTTTTAAGATATTTAAAAATGAATAGTACTTACGCAGTAATAGAACAACTCCAACAAAAGATACACAAGAGTATAAAAAAGGTAAATAATAAGTCCAAAGGTCTAAAAATAGATGTAAAATTTGTAAATTATTTCACAGTTGTTATCGATGTATGTTAATTAACTCATTAACGACCAAAACCATTAACTTTTAATATGTTTTCAAATGCAAAATCCATGTGTATAATGGAACAATATATAGATCAAAGGTATCGCCTCTTATGTTTATAGATATGTTGAATTCAAACCCGTCCTTAAAGTTAAAAAATATTGATTACACAATTAAATATAGCATTTTTTATGCAAAAAAATAGTAAATTTTTTATTTTTATAATTATTTTTCTGATATAGAACGCGTCATAATCAAAATTTTTCTATTTTTGCTATTTCTTTTAATACGGCGAATATAACGCAAAAATCTTCCAAAAACCTGCGTTTCTTATCATCATTGTATTTCTCGAAAACTTTGAAGTTAAGAAAGAAGTTTTATGAAACAAAAATACTCTTAAATTTTTTCAAATTTTAGAAAAGATTTTTGATTTCCGAAAAATTCCAAAATTGAAATTTCCAAAAAAGTTTGTGAATCGCTTGGGAAAATTTAAGAGTATTTTTTGACTAATTCCACGATGTTTTTGTACTCATTGCTAATTGCTATGGATTTCGAGAAAAAAATTATCTAACTTAATGCTAATTCTTTCAATCTATTTTTAAATTTTGGAAGCATACAAGACCGGTTCCATATGCAATCATGCAGGCCGACTACAACAATATCTTAGAATCTCTTAAGAAATATGTAATATTTTTCTATTTTAAAAATACGCGGACACATATTTTCTTATTTATCAATATTATCAAAAATGCATTTTTTAATGATGACTCATAAATTTTCGATTCTCAAAAATTAAAAATTTTTCCATAAACAATATATTTTATCCTTTTAGTGACCTTTATAAATGAATCAATGTTTATTCAATGCTATAGGAGATACTCTTTCGATTTCACCCTCTTTTTTTTACAAAAAATCTAAAATGCAATACTTTCCCCTGCTCGCGCTGCTCGCCAATCCCCCAATTTATAAATTCTATTCTATTGAAATTATATAATTATACGTTACTTATTATATTTTAATTTCATTTTAATCGATTATAACAATAGTTTAAGACTTCCATTTCGATTTTATAAAAATGACAGTTTTCCACACCACCCAAAGAGGAGGTACTGTTATCGACACCTTACATCGAATAATTTATAACATAAGTTGAATAATAAACAATGCATGGTATTTAAAGGCACCTTGGTTTTTAGGCACGACCGCTATTGGGTTTGGAAATTTGCTTGCCAGCACCACCGCGTGGCCCTTTGGTAAGCTGTGAGAGAAGGATTATATTGCATAGCCTAATTAATCTTATGTATTAGTAAAATTTTTTTATGTATTAAATAAATGAAAATGTAATTATTTGATTATGTTAAATATAACGCAATGACATCGTTTTAAAGTAAATATATGTCCAGTGCATAATTTACTCGAAATGATTCACAAAAGATGATTGTTTTTTTGTCCATTTTTCGATAGGTTATAGCTTCAGATACTGCTTCAGAATGGTTAAAAATGTAAACATTGTCAGCTAAAGAGAGCCGTCAAAATTCTTATAAACTTGACCGTTTCATTTATGTTATACTATAAAATGCGCGACTTTTTCTACAAAAATTCTCCATGTTTCCTTCTTTCCTTATAAACTAATTTTCTAATCTTTTTTTATTCTATTTAATTGAAAAATTACAAAATACTACAATTTTCGTATAAAATCAATGTCATTCTCGAACAGTATCCTTCTCTCACAGCTTATGTTAACTACTTTTAATAGATTATATGAAATTTTTAAGAATTCATGCTGAATATTGTTACTATTTTTTGAATATTTTATTTTATATATTTTTATACACCTGTTAAACAATGTTTTTATGTTAATCAAATTATCTTTTTTGTATTGTACAACAAATTGTACAGAAATAAAATTAATCTAATCTAATCTAATCTTATCGATTGGCCACGCGATGGCGCTGACAAGCAAATTTTCAAACCCAATACGGAAGTGCTTTATATTTTCGACATCGCGAAAAAAAAACCCTTTAAAATATGTTATTTTATGATAAAAAAACTTATTTTTATAGCAAAATAAGACTATTACAAGGCTTCCTGAAAATGTATGTATGGATGTATGTGTGTAAGAAATCAAGTTTATGAATATTCTTGACGAGTTTCTATCCGATCTGAATAATTCAAACGGAGAATTATTTTAAATAATAAGACAAGTAAACGTTCGTTCCTATTTTGAAACAAATCGTTGGATGCGTTTTCAAGTAGGCGCCTTTTAAATGGTCAAAAAAATGGATTTTTGGTAAAAACTTGAAAAGTACATAATTTTTTTAAAAAGTATATTAAATAAAAGTTATAGAATATAAAAAATAAATCTTTTTTATGATATATATTTTTCTCTAAAGCTAATATTTTTCAAATCGTTCAAGAAAAATGTTGAAATCGAAGACTTTTTGATGATAATTTGATAAATATTATTTAAAAAAATATATATTTAATATTAAAAAGATGTATCTCATTTTTTTCTATAAATTTTATTTCATATACTTTTTCAAAAATCCTTTTTTTCAAATTATCACCAAAAAATCATTTCTTCAACCTCTAAAGGGACAACTGTTTTAAAACCACTCCAACGACTTTTTTTTAAACTGCCAACATTGATTTGTATTATTGTTTTAAATTATCCTCCGTCGGAAAGATTCAGATCAAATGAAAACTTTATACAAACTTTACTTTTAAGCTACTAAATGATAAAATAATTTTTTTTCTTCTAACTTTTGATAGATTATTCTATCCAAAACTTTAAAAAGTATAAATTAATGGAAATATGTCTTTTTCACATAACATGAATTTCTTCGAAATCAATCAACTTAATCCACAAGAAAAATTTAAACATTATAAATTTGTTTTTTTAAATAAATACAATAAATTCAAACCTCCTGTTGAAAGTTGCGGTAAAAAATACAATTAAAAAAAAAAAAATAAGATTAACTTTTAACCTTTAGACTGCCGGAAAATCAATATTTGACGCATGATGTCAAAAAAATGATTTTCCAGAAGTCTAAAGGTTAATACTTTTGCGTTTGTAAAAGATTTGTTTTAATATTCTTTAAATATCAAATAGCGAGCGCGAAGCAAAGCTCTGAAAGGAGCGAGGTACGAGCCACAGCGGCCCAAATGGCCGCTGTGGCGAGCTAGTTTTGTTTTAGTTAAAATAATTATATAAAAATAAACATAATCATTTTAAGTAAGTTTAAGACACATTAAAATTAATTATTATTTTTATATAATTATTTAAAATCAAACCATGGTTTCCCTCGCCTGTAGTCCTACACAACCATGAGAGTCTATATTCCTCCTCCTTATAACATAGACTCTACATGCAATACATCCTCCACCATTGGAAACACACATATGCAAGCAAATTCTTAAAGTTATCTATTATATGTATTAATTTATTGTAAAAATTGTCATACAATAATTTTCACAATATTTGTCTCTTTTAAATCTTTGCTTGAATATGTGTATTAGAATAATCATAATAACAAAATATTTTTCTATTAAATATGTGATGTATAAAATACAAAGAAGAGGGGATATGTATAGATATATAGATATGATGTGTATATATACCCATAAATATATACGCATACTTAGATATTTCAACACCGCGCCATATAGCTGTACATACACATATAAAATCGATGAATGGGAAATAGCTACGAGTAGAAATCTTCGATAATCGATGTTTCTACTGTGTGAAGTAACATAGCAACTTCGAATACAGTATAAAAATTTACTAGAGTGATAGAGATAAAAGATACGCGACCAAGAGTCGATTAAGCTGTCGATAGCGACTCGTAACTGAAGAGATCAAAAGAGAGACTAAGACGTGGCGAGAAATAAGGATAGAAAATGAAGAGTAGCTAGGTGCGACAGAGATGGACAACAGAGCGAAGAGGAATGTAATTTCCTTCTTCTTGAAAGAGATGATTCTGGGATCAGCAGTCGTTGAGTACACTCGAGTAAAGTTGGAACTCATTCTTTTTTTGTTGAATATTATTGGTGAAGCTAAGGAGTAAAAAGAGAAACGAGAGCAGAGAAGTCGTGGGCTAGATAAAAGGAAAAGGAGAAATAAAGGGAAAGAAAGAAGGCTGCGGTGAGACATCTCCAGAGACGACGACTCGGCGACCGGGTGCAACTATCTCTTGGAACCAACACCGTTTCCGTTCTTTCGACCACGCCATTGTCTTCTCTTCGACCAGCGTCACGTTCTTTTTTTCGTTTTCGACTACTGAGAGGGAATCTGCAGCAAAGCAACTGTAAATGGAATTCTACCAGTGGGTTAGCAAGTAAGAAATAGTATTTTCTAATTCTGTTGGTGTTCCTCGATACCTTTTTCGGTTCTCCTTAAGAGATATATTTTTGTGTTATTACCTTAATATGATAGAGTTTCTTGATTTCGATCATGAGTAAATTAGAATTAGAAACAGTGCGGTTTAGTGAAAATACGAATAAAGACATTAAAAATAAAATAAGTGTAAATTAAAAAAGAAAAGAGAAAGCCGCGTGCAAAGGCGCTTTTGTTCGGCGACGCAACGCCATCTTGTTCTCTAAATTAAACGCGAGAATCGTGAATAGTCGAATTAAATAAAAGTTGTTCTTATAGTTCTATATATATTATTCAATAACTAAAATTGTTATATATATCAACCTATATTATTGTGAGAAAGGAGATAGTTAAAAAGTGAGAAAGAAACGACGCGGCATCCGTTGTTACGGGAGTGCGAGCGAGATAGCTATGCATAGTTATTAATTAAAATCTAAAGTTCTTATTTATTTGATACGGAGTAGTGCGAGCGATATTAATATTAATTTCTTAAAATTTTATTGAATTGCGAATTGTAAGTGTTGGGTTGTGCGACTGCGTGGTAAGGAAATCGGGCGACGCGTAATTTAAGTTACAAATAATTATTCTTTATACGGTATTAACTTAAAGGTGATTAAAACGATTGCACGTGTGACAGAATTATAAATTCTTGGTCTCCCGCACATGCGCACAGCCTAAGTGTAGTAAAGCAATTAGAGCGGCGTTTCCTTCCTTGTTTTTTTTTTATTGTGATCTATAAACGAAGTTTTCTTTTAAATTGACAATATAAGAAGGTTAAAATTAAAGTTAAATAGAGAGTCAACTGCTTATTTTTCCTATTCCTCTTTTCAGGACAAGAATTATAAATTAAAGAAAATTAATTACATCATTCATTTTTCTTAAATAATTAGAGTCATTTAATATCAATAGTTTTTTTTTCTTTTATATAAATTTAAAATTTAATTGCTTTTATATATTAAAACATTGCTCTTTTTAACTTCTTATTTTTTGCTAAATCATAAATTACATTAAAATTTTCTGGACCATTCTGATCGTTAGAACCAGCCTACAACCCGAGGTAGGCCAGTAAGTATTGACCCCCTCTGCAGTTGCTCTATCCAGCTAGCTGAGCAGGGTTCACTGGCGCTCAATTAAAATTAAATATAAATTTGTGAACCCAGGTAAGTCCGTGGCTTCGGGGATTCACTCGGAGGTCCGGGGAATTTGCCACGTAAGAAATATTATTGTAACATGTCTTACAATAATACGAAATAGAACATTTTTTTCATAATGATTATTCTATATTTGATCCTTAATTCTCAAATAAAATTTTAATATGGAAGGTTTTATTTAGATAAATGAAACCATATCACAATTTCATATTTTTTAATAATTACTACTTACAATTTGAAAGGATATTCAATTTGAAAATTTCAATCTTCTAATAAATACTTCATAATAAATTTATGAAATTAAACATTTTTATTTCTAATTTTTTATAATTTTAAATCCTTATTAAAAAATATAAATTTTTTAAATATAATTGTTATGTTTTATAAATTATTATTTTTATTTTTATATAAATTTTTATAAATTTTTAAATTATTACAATTTAGAAATATTTATATTTATATAGTCTTATAAATATATTTATTGTTATTTCATACTTAATTTGAAATATATTTATTTTTCATTCTTTTTAATTTAAAGTATTTTACGATAAATTTTTTTTTGAATTTTAAAATAATTACTATTCATAAATAAGATTTGCATTTTTTAAAAGAAATGTATTAACGGCATGTCGGAGCTGCAGCAATCGAGTTTTGCTTTTTTTATTTTATCAATATCTTTTTAAATTCTTAAATTAAACAAATATAATGACTTGTCCGCACTAAAGCTATATTTATACAATAATTTTTGTTAAAATAAAAAATCATTTGGACTTGTTATTTTTTTATGAGCTTGGATTGGAAATTAGATTTCAAACTCGACAAACCTAACCTTAAAATACGACATATTGAAAGTTTTTATTATAACTTTGTATGTATAATATTTTGGTGGATTTCTTGAGTTGTCCGCACTAGAGTTTAATCTTACAAATTTTTTCTTTGTAGCAAAGAAACTCGATTAAACGCATCGTTTATTCATAAGTTAAGATTGGAAATATTATTAGAAGGCGGACAGCTTCGTCATGCTCTTAAACCATACATTTATTTATCAGATCCTTTACGAACAAAGCTAAGTCAACAGAATAAGCATTTTGCATGAAAAAACGTATTATCAGATAGAATACGAAAAAATAAAAGACCCGTATTTTTTTGTTTTTCAAAATATGATGAATTGCAAAAGTTACAGTCGATATAAGTTATTACAATTTTGATATATACAGATATAGTGCTATGATAAATGACGTCACGATTGCTATTGGCAAAATGACAATCGTGACGTCACACCAATTTCAACTGCCTCTACGCGGATAGATGTCTTAGCGAACTGCCAACCAAGAGGGGAGGTATACAGTCCGCTCATACTCAGCGGCGAACAGTAATATATATGTTGGCGTTTTGAATGCCAAATGTTACTTATGAGTTGCGCGCGCACAGCTGGTTGATATCGGTTGGCTTTTGAAACGCCAACATTTGTTTTTCTGTCTCCCGTAAACTTGTAGTATACTGCGCCCTCACGCTTTGGCATACAGCATATGAAAAGTTCTTTCAGTGTATCTCTTCAAGTTTTCATTTTCATGAAAAAAGAAAAAATACGTGTCCTTTATTTTTTCATTTTCTCAATAACGGATGTAATGGATTTAAAAAAAAAATTTCATGCAGCATCCCAATTCAAAATTTTTAAGTTCCTGTTAAATAATAATGATGGATGTCGATTTCAAGCAAATATTTATAATGAAAACATTACAAAATTTTCTCCAGTAATAAAAATGAAAGAGATAATCCATACATTTTATTATTTTATTTCTATAAATTTATCATGTTGTTAATATTATTAAGAATTCCTAATATTCAATCACTTTAAAAACAATTTTAGAATTAGTAACTGTGACGAAAGCTAATACTTTATCCAAAGGAAATGTCACGTTTCACTTGAACCTCCAAAATTATTCTTTAATTACAAATTTAATATTCTAGAAAACAATAAACCTTTATGAGTTACATTTGAAGATATTCTATATAAAAAGGGCTTCATATGTTACGTCACGACGTATTTTTTATTTTAAATTTAATAATTCAAACACGTACAGTTATTGATCAATGAAAGAATTTGTAAAGCTAAACGTAAAAATAAGTAGTCCAGTAAAAACTCAAAATCAGCATTGCTTAACGATAACTCTTTGGAAATTATTAAGCAATCACGTATGAACAAAATCAAGATAAAGCAGTATAAATACGGAGACAATCTCCATAAACGTGGAAGTGGAGTGGATTTGGTTTGAATTGAATTGGCACTACTCCGGGATTCTTTTGGTGATTCGTTTACACTTCCCTTAAGTTGTAGTTACACTTCAGTAGCAATTTTATTGTGAATTATATATTATTATCTATTATCAAAATATACGCGTATAAAATCGATTGATATAAAGTGTTAAAAAAATATTAATAACCTTGACTATCCATATAATTATGCTTATAAATTTGTCTACCCGTATCCAGTATTAATCTACTTAAGAAGTATTATAAGATAAGAATATATTTAATATACTCTTCTCAATTAATATCATTAAAAAAGATCCTTTAATTATTTCCAGTATTGAAAGCGATCTCACTCAATCAAATATTGGTGGAGCTTTTTTCACCACTAGATTGCATAGATCTTTTAAAATACTTTTATTGTTCAATATTTACTTACTTTCATTATTAACATTTAATTTTTGAAATCTTAAACAATCATAACATATTACTATTCAATTTTAAATTATTCATTTTATTTCAGTCTTGGTGAAAACCAGGACTTAACATTTTGGTTCCAGTACAAATTTTTGATTGAAGGATCGTATTGGATATATTAAAGGATAATCAGAGAAAATTTATAATTCTTTACCTATTTATATACAAAGTGCATAACAATATATTCAAAGGGCTTATAATAAATACAGTATCTAAAAGTGTGTTAATAAACCGGCAAGTGCGTCAAATAAAATATTATATATTAAGGGCACAAATCAAATAAATATTGTACATGAAATTATTGAACGCAAAGTGCATTATTGGAAGTGAATAGCGTCATTGAAAATAAAAATATTAAACGCGAAGTGTCTTATCAAATACAAATAGTGTCATTGAAAATAAAAATATTAAACGCGAAGTGTATTATCAAATACGAATAGTGTTACTGAAAATAAAATATTAAACGTGAAGTGTATTATTAACTCTTAGAGGACGGAGAATTCGGAATTTTCAATTTCTCAGTATTTTCTATAAAAAACACATAATATGTGTCTCTAATATTGGGAAATACTCATATGTAAAGTGTCTATCCATGATCGAGCCACTATAGTGGTTTTCCCGTCCCCTAAAGGTTAAATATGAATAGTCTTATTAAAAATAAAAAGATTATACAAATAAAATTAATATATTATACGCGAAATGTGTAATTGAAATAATTTCTATATACGCGAAAGTGCGCGATTAAAAATCACATATAAAATAAATAATACAACTCACATAAAATTCGTCAATAAAAATAAAAAAAAAATCATTTAATCAATTGATAACTAAATAAATCTATACATCAATTATTTTAGCAAGAATAATCATAATATTTTCTAATAAGAAATCAAGTGAAAATTACTAATATTTTATAAACTGATTTCAAATAATATCATTTATTTAGTGGTTGACAAATTACAACATATAGACCAATATATTAACAATTTTTGCATAATAACTTAATTTAAAAAGTAAAATACGTTTCAAGTTCACGGTAAATAAAAGAAATAAAAAGAAAGGCTGACTAAACAGTAAACATTCAATAACATTTAAAATATCGAGTACGAATAATAATATTCAATGATACTATGTTGGATATATGCACACTCATACTAGGTGTCGCCACCTATTGAGATTATGTAATGAACAGTTGAAGCAAGTCTAGTCGCGTCTCGTCGTCGTTTCTTGTTCAGTTTAAGTCCGTCTGTTCAAGTCAGAAGTTCTGTTAATATAAAAAGATATTGCTTAATGAAAATTAATTTACTTTGTACTTAATAAAATAAAAGACTTTATTTGTAATAAGATTGTGCTCTGTTTTTAATCTTATATTTATCAGGTTATGAGCCCAGAGTGCTTCTAACTGCGCGTATTGTAAAATAAATTGAGAAAGGGATTTTTGTAGTTTGGTGCGTGCGTCGGTTTGTTTGGCGGTTTTGTTATTTTTTGTCTCCTGGTGGAAGCGTCGGAGATGGCGAGTGGAGGAGCAAAAGGACATGATGAAGGACAGCGGGGAGAAAGAAAGGAGTTGACTCCGGGTAAGAGTTTTATCTTTTAATTCTCTCTCAATGATATACGGCAGTAATGGCGTCGTATGCGCGTTAGTAAAAAGAAAGCTAAAGACAGAGATAGCTAGCGTTGTGCGATAGTCTATAGTGAGAGAGAGTGAGAGAGAAATAAAACGAGTCGCCATGTTGGGTGCTATGACGCGAGGTAAAGCCGGAAAGCGACAGGTTCGTGCGTGTTTGTGCGATCTTCTTATGTTATATACGTGCATATATATGTATATGTGTATGTATATGTATATACATAGAAGGAAGAGGACCGTGCATGCACGAAATAATTATGATTATTAATAAAATAAAAAAAAAAAAAAAAAAAATGATGAACGACGGCAATATATAAAAGAAAATTTTTGTTGATTAAACACGTGTGTGTACGTGTTATATATATATATATATATATATATATATATATATATATATATATATATATAAGTATATATAAAAGAAATGCGCGCATAGAGTCTGAATAAATTTATGACAGTACAGACTGAAATATATATGTATATATGTATATATATATATATGTGTATATATATAACATAAATAGTGTATGCAACCGATAAAAACTTGTCTGAATTTTCCTTTTATTTTATAATAGTGATCGTGTATCAATGACTGTTAATAAAATTATTAAAATGAAAATAGCTGACGTGTATGTGTGTGTGTAAATATGAGTTTGTGTATGCCGCGTATCCATGTTTAAGGCAGATATGTATGTATGTATATGTATATGTATTAGTTTTGTGTCTGCAGCACAAGACTAAATAAAGGTTGCAAATATACATAGATTGATAAAATTTAACCTATAAATTTAAATAATAAAATCTAGTTTTTAATTTTTTTCAAATAAAATATATTATGTGAACAGATGAAATGAGCCTTTTATTGTTTCTTAAAACGCAAGAGGCAATTCTCGATCTACGATGGAAACATCGCGATGAAAAAATATTTGTAGAGATGACAGAAAATAGTATACTATTTGTCACAGAGTCAGAAGTTAAATATGGACTAGGTACCGTAAATACGATTAAATTTTTAATTTGATTTTAAATATGTAATAATATCTGTGTTCGGTATATTACATATAAAATTGAATAAATTTTATAAATTAAATAAAAAGCTATAGCTAATTTCTCAAAATTGCGTTGTAAGTGTGATCTACTTGTGTTCAGTATGTCATATATGCAAGAGCAATTGAGCAATTTCATATGTATTGAACCAAAACTGAGACAAATTCTGGTGACAAGGCTTGTGTTCGGCATGGTACCTGAATTTAACCTCAAAAATAATTTCAAATAGTAATTAAAATTAATTAATTGAAATAAAATTGACATCACTTTAGTTCAGTGAGTTATATTGATTCATAATATTAATTTATGATTGGTTTTATAGATCTTGAATTCATTACTAAAGAGGAGTACAAGCTCGTAAAACAAGCAGTAAATGAAAAGAAAGAAAAGGGGGACAGACTGTTCATGCCTTACTGTGCGACAGGTGGCCACATCACGACAGATGAAGCGACAGTTGAAGACGGAGTTATAGACAGAGAAAAGACTGATGGGCATGGCAGTAAGACAGATGAGTCAGAGAAAGAGACGGAATTAGAAGACAGAGCGAGTGGAACGACAGAAGCAAAATTGGCAGGTAAACAAATAGTAGTAAAATCTAACGAACTATTAACAAATAAAATGTATGTAAATAGAAATTTTAATGTTTCATCATTGAAACAAATTGAAAAGGGTGACAATAAATTTTATGAGAAAAATATTTCTAAGAATGAAAATTCTGATATAGGCTTAACTAAAGAAGTGGACGAACTAAAGGCTGAAATTGCTTCTTTAAAGCTAGAAATGGCAAAAAGAAAGAAAAGTGAAGAGAAAAGAAGGAAAGTAGACGAGAAAAGAACGGATGATTTGGTTGCTCTGATTATCAGAGAAAGAGAGGCAATGCAGAATTATAATTCTGAAACGTTGGATAAAATGAGAACAGAATTTAAAAGGAAAGTAACGACAGTTGATATGGCAGAAGCGACGGATAAAATTAAAGAAAGCCAGACGACAGCTAAGGTAAACAATGAATTTGATAATGATATATTTAATAATGAAGGTTTCGGGAATTCGACAGTCATAGATGAACAGGAACTATCACGCTTAATTCAGACAGAGGTTAATAAAAGACTTAATATAGAAAATAATAGTATTTTAAATATTTCTAAACAGTTGACAGAAACTATTAAAACAGGACTGACTGGAAAAGACGGATCAATAAAACATGACTATAAACTAACTACTCAAATTAAATATGAAAATTTTTTAGACTATTTTCTGTCTGAATTAAGATCATTGGATTTATTGTATGTTGTAGACAGTACAGTTGTAGTAAATGAAAATTTATCTGAAAGTTTAAAAGAGAAACATAAATATAGAGTACGTGATATTTTAATTAATAGAATAGATAAAAATTATCATGCTAGAGTAATGGAAATAAAAGATCCAGTTGAATTGTTAAATAAAATTAAAGAAATTAAAGTAAGTGAAGTAAATGTGACTCCATCTAGTATAAAGAAAAAAACTATACAGCATACAATGTAATCCAGTGAAAGAAAAGGCAGTAAATTTTATTGATAGATTTGAAGAAATTGTAAGAAATTATAATAACATGCCAAAAGTTAAAATATTGTCTGAAGAAGACAAAAGAGACGCTTTCTATAATGCTATAATAAATAAAGTAAATCAAGTGGAAGGAATAGATTTTATGACAGAAAGTGTAACAGGAAAAGGTTTATCTTACGATAAATTAAAATTACTTATTATGCAGATCGAAAGCCGCCAAACGATAGAAAAGCCTTCAACGACAGCTATGACAGCTAACACAGGTGCCATACAAAAGGTACGATGTTATGAGTGTGACGGCTTTGGGCATTATGCTAACAACTGTCCACGTCAGGGATCTGGCATGAAAAAATGCTTCTATTGCCAGGAATTTACACGTGATCATGTGGCCGCAACATGTCCAAAACGTCAGAGATATTGGAGACGGGACGACAGTAAAAGGTATGAAACAAAACATTATATTAATAAATTTAAAGAAAATACAGGTCAAACAGCAGTCAAACGTAAAATAACTAACTCAAGTAACTATGACAATCAAAAACGAGCGAAATTTGACAGTAGAAGAAGACAAGAAAATCATATAAAATATAACAGAGGAAAGTATCAAAAGAAAGGCAGTCAGAATCAAATAAAACCTAAAAATGAGAAGACTAATGTACAGAGTGGTGAGTATCAAGCAATTAAAAAGGACAGTAAGCAAATGACTTCGTTTAACATAACGAATATAAACAATGAAACATTGGACAAATCAATACTGGCTAAATTCATAGCTGACAGTGGCGCGACAGAATATTTAACAAACTCAAAATTAATTTTGAAGACATTTACAAAACAACCGGACGAAATCCAATGCGCAAACAAAGACAGAAAAGCAATTCTTAGATCGGAGGGAGAGAGAAGTGTTCAATTCAACATGACAGATAATAAGCAAATAACTTTAGACAGAGTAATTTTTGCAGAAAATTTGAATGAGAATTTGATGTCATTGCGTAAATTTGCAGATGAAGGATTAAGTATTTATTTGGGCAACAAAATTATAGATATATATGATCCAGTTTCCAATGAGTCTTTCTTGACAGGAATTTACGAAAAACCATATTGGCTGATTGAATTCGAAACAGATAAGCAAGAAAATAAAAACATAAAACAAAGACAGACAATAGCTTACTTGATGACTAGAGGAATGACAAAAAGGCAGTTAAACAAGGAAGATGATCAAGTTAGTAAATTTGAAGAAAGTCAAACAGTTATAAGTACTGAAAAATACTTAGATTTTCAAAATACAATTTCAGACAGATTAATACATAAACCAAATGATATTGAAGTAAATGAAGAACCTGGATGTGAAATTGAAGAAACAGAACAGTTAAATGACAAAAACTTAAATGCTCACGCTATGTTATGGCATGTCAGGATGGGTCATGCATCAGTTGAATATCTTAAGATATTACAGAAAAAATTTCCAGAAATCAAGACCTTGCAAACTGCTGTATTTGATGATGCGATTACAAGCTGTGAAGTTTGCATGATAGCAAAATTCAATAAATTGCCATTTAAGACAGTTAGACAGAAAGCAACTGAACCCTTACAAATAATACATTCAGACACCATGGGTATTATTAGTTCTAAATCTTATCCAAAAAAATACAGATATATTTCTGTATTTATTGACGACTTTTCCAGACTGGCCATGGCTTATCCCATGAAAACGAAAGATGAGACAGGAAAATGTCTAGAGTCATTTGTAAAAAGCGCCAGAAATCTGTTGGGCAAAGATGCTAAGGTGTGTTATTTAAGAACAGATCAAGGGACTGAATACACCGGTGGATACACAAAGGAAGTATTGGAAAAATTAGGAGCTGAAAATCAATTAGCTTGTCCAGATACGCCTCAGCATAATGGAGTTGCAGAGAGGTTTAACCAAACAATACAGAAGAAAGTCAGGGCACTCATGTATGACTCTGGTTTGCCTGAAAATATGTGGGACTTAGCATTGAGTGCAGCTGTATATGTATACAATAGGACACCTCATTCAACTAATAACATGATATCACCAATAGAAAAATTTAAAGAAAACTACAAGACAGACATTAATCAGACAAAACGCTTTGGATGCTTTGCATATATGAAAGTGCAAAGAAAAGTTGGTCCAAAATTCAGATTTATTGCAAAACGAGTTATCTTAATAGGATACAAAGAAACTGGATATGTTTTGCTAAAACCAGAAGAAGGTAAACTCTATGAGAGCAGAGACGTCAGATTCAACGAAAAACTAGTTTATAGAGACAGATATAACAAGACAGATATACTAAACTGGGAACAAATAAATGAGGAAGTAAAGACATAAATGGTTCGTAGAATTCTTCAATGAAGACGAACAAAATAATGAAAAATTGCAAGAAACGGAGGGAGAAAAGACAAAAAGGCCTGTAGGACGACCAAGAAAATTAAAATCAAACACAGAAAATACGACAGATAATGAAACTCATGCATTACTGGCGGAAATAAATGGAGATCCAAGTTCTTATGCTGAAGCAATGAAATCAAAAGAACGACAGAAATGGACAGAAGCAATTAACGAAGAATTACATTCTATGTACAGGAATAATGTATAGAAACAAGTAGACAGATCTATTGTATTAAATAACGACAGAAAGCCAAACATCATTGATTCTAAATGGGTGTTCAAACGAAAGATAAAATCAAATGGCAGAGAAAAATATAAAGCAAGATTGGTAATACGTGGATTTAAAGACAGAAACATTTATGATCTACAAGAGACATACGCACCAGTTTCTCTTTTACCTTTGATTAGATCAATACTAGCTATTGCTAATAAATTGGATTTAGAAATATGTCAAATGGACGTAAAGATAGCATTTTTAAATGGATACTTAAACAGTGAAGTATACATGGAAATACCAGAAGGAATGAAAGTCACTGAAGAAATCAAAAGGAATAAAATTTGCAAATTGGAAAAGGCACTATATGGTCTAAAGGTTAGTCCAAAATGTTGGAATGAAAGATTCAAAGAGACAGTTGAAAAATATGGATTGAAACCATTTAACAATGAACCATGCTTATTTACTCAACGAGAAAAGGACAGCTTTTTGTTTTTAATTTTATATGTAGATGATATCTTGTTAATATGTAATGATATGCAAATGCTAGAAAGGATGAAATCAAACTTAAAGAGTGAGTTTGAAATGACAGAAATCGGAGAGCCCAAAAACTTTTTAGGCTTGGAAATCAAAAGAAATCGACAGAAAGGAATTTTAAGTATAAAACAAGAAAAATACATAAATAGAATGCTAGAAAAATTTGGATTTCAAGAATCACACCCACAACGAACTCCAATGATAACAAACCAAATGGCAAATCGAGAAAGAAGACAACGAGAAGAGACAGAAAAGACTGAAGATAATTTAATGACAGAAAACGCAAACAATATACCCTATCGAGAAGCAGTGGGCACTTTAATGTATCTTTCAAATGCAAGTAGACCAGACATCATCTATGCAGTGAATGTACTTAGTAGACATCAAAACAATCCTACTGAGAATGATTGGAAAATGGTAGAACGGGTTTTTAAATATTTGAAAGGTACTAAAAATCTTGAATTAAAATACATAGGACAGACTGAAGATTTTCAAGGTTTTTCAGATGCAAGTTTTGGAGACTGCAAAGGTTCATTAACAACTAGTGGCTATGCAATTAAATTGTTTGGAGACACTGTAGCCTGGAAAACTCACCGGCAAAGATATGTAGCATTATCAACATGTCAAGCGGAGTATGTTGCAATGAGCGAGTGTGCTCAGGAATTAGTTTCATTGTATTTAATACTAAAAGAGTTGTTACAAAGAGAATTAGCACCTATGTTATTATGGTGTGATAATAAGGCAGCAGAAGCAAGTGTTAAGACTGGAGGCGGAAACAAATTAAGACATATGACAGAAATAAAAGAACATTATGTAAAGGAATGTGTAACTAGAGGCTTAATAAATGTCAGTTGGATTTCCTCTAAAAATCAGATAGCTGATGTATTCACAAAACCTTTGTCATTTGAATTACATGAACGACTGACCAAACAAATACTTAATGACTGATAATATTGACTGATTATATTTCTAATATGTATTTTAGTTAAATTATTAACAAACTTTTTCTCTAAATTACAGGAACTAAATGAACGATCAGAAACAAGAACGAGAGAGATGCTACAATACTTTTAATTAAAATATGTATGAGTGTGGGAGGGAGTGTTGGATATATGCACACTCATATATGTTTATTATTATGTATTGTATGCGCCCCACGTTTTTTTTATTTCAAATCATTATTCATTTTTCATTTTATTACACATTATTTTATACTTTTTGGTTCATTATAAAAACGTAATACATTAAAAAGTTTTTTTTTTATTTTTAATATTATTTTATACTTTTTAGTTCAATTAAAAAACGTGGTAGATTGAAAATTTTTTTTTTATTTAGATATTATCTTATACATTTTGGTATTATTATTATTATTATTAATATTATTTATCGTGTTGTCCAACAGTGCATATTATATAGCATATATATTGTTGTCAAGGGACTGAAACGTGTTTCATCTATTTTTTTTAGAGAACACGTAATCGCATGGTGAGTTTCCCGCCGTTTTGACGATAATGACGCCATTAGAAATTCAACCAAGATTTATTGTTTTATGCATTGTTAGACCATAAAATGAATAAAATACAGTCTCAAATTTTATATGTAGAATACAAAATGCTGTAATTTATGTCTGATTGCAATATATGACAAGTTAAAGAATTTTAAAAATTTTCGAAAATGGTTAGACACTAATGTTAAAAGTATATCTATATATAAAATCTTCTAATCTTCAATTTTGCCAATATCTCCGTGTATAATTAAATGTATTAATATATTTTTCGGTGGGAATATATATTTTTAATTATATTATCCAACAATGCGTGCAAAAATATAATATTGAATATATTAATATATTAATATATCAAAAAAGGATTTTTAAAATTTTCGAAAATGTTTAGACACTAATGTTAAAAGTGTATCTATATATAAAATCTTCAAATCTTTAATTTTGCCAACATCTCCGTATATGATTGAATATATTAATATATTGTTCGGTAGATATATATTTTTTTATAATATTGCATTGTCATCCAGTTCTGAGCTATATTTAAAATTTCAAGTCTCTAGCTCATCGGGAAGTTAGTTTACAATCGGTTGCAAAATTTGTACCGAACAGACAGACAGACAGACACCAAAGCGAGTTAATAAAAACGTAGTAAAAAACGTAGTAAAAACTCAATTGCTACTCGGTCGGTATCAGGTTCTACTCCGGCCTGCTGTTAAAATATTTCGTTTCGATACTTTCGAATTCAAATTGCAATTTTGATTGAAACTATTACTGTAAACTGTTTGAAGTAAATCATTAATATTTTAGATCAGTATTTTTTTAAATCTATTTTAAAACATACGAAAGTGCAAAGTGAGTTTATAATTGATTGCAAAATTATTATAAACAAATGTTATTGAAATGAATATTAAATACATAGATAAATAATTTTAGACATACTAAAAAATTTAAGACATATTAATAAATGCATGCACTTATATTAACTTAACAGTCCTGATAAGCCTGTGTGTAATGCAGTATGTTCCATAACCAAGACGCTCACGAGTACAGGGCCAAACGTAAGCGATTCTTTCGATACAGTCTTAATATTACCCAAAATATGCAACGCATACAGTTTTATTAAGGAATTATAAAGATTAGATAGATACCGCAACATAGTAGTTCACTGAATATACAGCGCATAGCTCTACCGTTGGACTACAGCTAGTGGGGGTAAGTGTAATACGATCCGTCAAAATTCACAAACGCGCTCCGTTGTGGACTCGAAAGACGAGGAGTCGATAAGGTTCTACACGGAAAGAAATTTTCGCTTTAGGGATTCCCATACTATACATTTACCCACTTCAAATAAAAATTGAACTTATACAACACGAAATTTTGAATTGATTTGATTCTAAATAGAAGTGAGTAACGTTAATAAATATCAGAATAATTACAATGCATAACTTGAACTTAATTAATCTAAAAATAGAATTAACTAAATTCAAAGACTCATCGAAGTAACGTAACTCAACGCTCAACGTCGTTTACTTCAACGTTGGGAGTCTAAGAAGTTCAACGTCGACGTCTCTGACTTGGATGTACTATTGAACAAAACGAATTCTGTGTTTGAATTTCATGACATAACTAAGGATTTTAAATATAAGTTAAGACAATTTTTGAAAAATATAATCAATAAAAAAGACTAATAATGTATTTAATCGCTCATCTTTATTTTCTTCCTTTTATAATTTGCAAAAATTATTATCACAATTTTGATTTTATTTAATTTTAGGTAATAAAAGTTATTTATATTTAATTTAAGAAATATTTTAAGACACACATAAGATATATAGAGTATCTTTTTTGTGCATCTATAAAATCTTGATCAAATATAATTGAGTAAATATTTTGCAAATAATTCAATTATTATGTATAAAGTTAAATTTTTAAGCATATAGAAATTTTTATATTGTTATTTAGATAAAGAAATGATCGAATAAAATAAAATAATACATAAATTTTATTTATTTATTCTTTTTAACTTTAAGAACCATGCAAATTAATTTGATTAATTTTCTTTTATCATTTTTTTCGTTTGTATGAACGCATTGATATTGATTCACATACTCTCATTATCAGTACCCACATGCTTTAAAATTATAGATCATTTCAAAGAAATAGATCACGAGCGAATCGCCAGGAAAAGAATAAATCGAAATGTATCACAAAAAAAAGCAGTAGAAGAAAAATCCAGAGATATTTATTTAAGTAATCATTCTATTATTCTGATGATTTGGAAAGTGAGAATGAGATCATTTTATTTTTAGTGTTTAATTATTTCTTTAACTAAACAAAAATTTCTAAATGCTTAAAAATCTAACTTTAAATATAATAATTAAATTATTTACAAAATGATGCACAAAAAAAGATCTCTTAGTAATCGTACATTTGTCTTAAAATATTTCCATTTTAAATAGTTGCAAAGATCTTTTTAAGATTTAAAAAGATTTTTTTAAGATCCCAAAAGCAAAAAATCGTTTTTACTTTGAAAAATCTTACTAAAAAATTTAAAAACACATAAAATAAAAATTTCAAAAAGGTCTTATAAAGATCTGAACAATTTTCAAGTTTATATCTATTATTTTTTTAATAGTGCATTACCCTGGTAGAAATTTTCATCTCAGAATCGTCAATTGATGGTGAGTTTTTTTAAAATTGACCATAAATTAAAGATTTTTTAAAGCGTAAAAGGCCATTTATACGCTGACAGGCGACGGTATTTTGGTGATTAATTAAAAATTTATTTAGTTAGTACTTTTTTCACTTCAATGTATTTCTTTAGGAAATTAACCGAGTGTAAAGAACTTTTCTCCCGCAAAATTTACTTTTCTAAATTTTAGCAAGAGTGCATTATTTTCCTCCTGCTAATTAGCGGGAGTAAAGTACTTCTCTCCCTCAAATTCGATGCTTGAGAAAATTGAGCGGGCAAAAAGTACTTTTCTCCCTCAAATTTAATTTTTTTTAAAGCTGAGAGGGTGTAAAATACTTTTTTCCCGCAAATTTGTTCCTTAGAAAATTAAACGGGAGTAAAGTATTTTTCTTCCTTAAATTTCTTGCTTGAGAAAATTGAGCGGGCATAAACTACTTTTCTCCCACGAATATCATTTTTTTTTAAATTAAGCGGGTCTCAAGTACTTTTCTCCCGATTAATTTCCTAAGGAATCAAATTTGCGGAAGAAAAGTACTTTACAACGGCATAATTTTCTGAAGAATGAAATTTGAGAGAGAAAAGTACTTTATGCCCGCTTAATTTTCTAAAGAATGAAATTTGCGGGAGAAAAGTACTTTAGCCCGCTCAATCTTCTCAAGCATCAAATTTGAGGGAGAAAAGTACTTTACGCCCGCTTAATATCTAAAGAATGAAATTTGCGGGAGAAAAGTACTTGACACCCGGTCAATTTTCTCAAGCATTAAATTTGAGGGAGACAAGTACTTTACGCCCACTTAATTTTATCAAGTATCCAATTTGAAAGAGAAAATTTGAAAGAGAAAGTAACTTTGCGCCCGCTTAATTTTCTAAAGAAAGAAATTTGAGGGAGAAAAGTACTTTACGCCCGCTCAATTTTCTCAAACATTCAATTTGAGGGAGAAAAGTTCCTTACTCCCGCCCAATGTAAATACATTAATTAATATTTTCATATATTCATTCAAAAAATAAAATTTATAAGAATTATTATACAGATTATTATTATTCTAATCTTACTGAATACAAACCTAGAAATACGGAAAGTGGGATTTAGAATTAAATTAAGTCAATTAAATTTGAAGAACGGCAATTCGAATTTGGGGGTCTGGCAAGCCCAACACGGAGTCTGTGGGTGCCCAGTATCAAATGCAGCTAATTCAAATATTTTTCAAAATTGAAGTATTCAAAATATGATTATATTTAGTGAACTTTTGAGTTCTGTCATTTCAATAGTTTTTGAAGTGAAGTATCTCAAGTTTTAATGTCTAGTTATTCAAAGCTGGAATCAATTCTATCAAATCCATAGAAGTTTTTTTATTCAAATTTAATAGTAGTCTCCAAAGTGAAAATTTCTTTGAGTGTAGACGGTATTATTTACGAAATGAAGCGATCGGAGCAACAACGTTTAATAACATAAGTTCATTCAATACTATAATACATTAGTTTCACTTATAAGAAATGTAGCCATTAAAGCATGCGGGTACAATAGCTATTTAAACAACGAATTTTTCTTATTCAGAAAGTTGAACTCAATTATGTTTCATGTTTATTTTACAATTAATTAAGATAAATTCTAATAGAGACAATAAGAGAGATAAAGAAAATTAACATAATAGTTAATTCTACGATAGTATGAGATACATAAATATTCATTTATTTGATATTTTAATAGATGAACGTTTATACATAACTCGCAATGTTAAAAATACTGTTGAATAAAATTTTTAATGTACTTTTTACTTCTAAATCGTAAATTTTAGATAATAAGTTAATAAAATACTTTGTTAGAAAAATAGCATTTTAAAAAGTAATAAATTTTTGCGAATTATATTACGTAGGTTATTTTCTAGTTTTTCCATAAAAAACTAATAAGTTTTATCAGCAACTAGAAAAATTCCTGAAAACTTTTCAATTTTTTTAAGAAAAAATATATTAATATTCCTACGATTAAAAATTATTTGAACAATGTCATTGAATTTCACAGATCGTAAAACATATTTATTAAACATTAAATAAAAGAAAATTTCAAGATAATTTTTTTTGTTTTTTCAATCAAGAAGACTATTTATTTATTTATCCGTTTATTTAATTATCAAAGCAATCACAAAATAATATTTTGCTTTTTAAAAATGAAAAAAAAAAATAATATCTCAAACAAGTTTTATCATTTCTTTTCATATATAATCCTGCAAAATATTTATAAATCAAACTTTTTCAAAAATGAAATGGGATTAATACAATCAACAGCATATTACTGTTTATAAAATTCTTTTTCTTCTTCTTCAAGAATTATTTGACCTTTTGATGAGTAGAGAACTTATAAAATTATTAGTTAAACAATTATCTCACGAGTAAAGGAGAATTCATGACTTCAAAAATGTTGAAAATGTGAAATCTCCCAAAAAACTATTTGTGCATGTTTGTCTTTCTTATATTGGGTTTAGAAATTCGCTTATCAGCGCCATCGCGTGGTCAATTGATAAGCTGTGAGAGAAGGATACTGCTCGAGAATTACATTGGTTGGATACAAAAATTGTAGTATTTTGTAATTTTTTAATTAAATAGAATAAAAAAAGATTAGAAAATTAGTTTGTATAGAAAGAAGGAAACATGTAGAATTTTTGTAGAAAAAATCGCGCATGTTATAGTGTACATAAATGAAATAGTCAAGTTTATAAGAATTTTGATGGCTCTTTCTAGCTGACAATGTTTACATTTTTAACCATTCTAAAGCAGTATCTGAAGCTATAACCTATCGAAAAATGAACATCGAAACAATTATCTTTTGTTAATCATTTCGAATAAATTATGCACTGGACATATATTTACTTTAAAACGATAATTCATAACGTTATACTTAACATAATCAAATAATTACATTTTTATTTATTTACTTCACAAACAAATTTTACTAATACATAAGATTAAATAGACTACGCAATGTAATCCTTCTCTCACAGCTTACCAAAGGGCCACGCGGTGGCGCTGGCAAGCAAATTTCCAAACCCAATAACGAAATAGAATCTTATATCATATTCAAACAAAAATTGATAAAAATAAAAATTTTATGGTTCAAATAAAATATACATATTTTGTTATTATAAAGAAAGTATAAATATTTTAAGTGACATTTACATTAGTTCAATTACTTTTAAAAACTATGTAATAAAATTGAATTATTTTATTTTTATTTTTTTATCCAGCGAAATTGTTGTACTATATTTTAAAAGAACAGACTACTTTTATACGAAAAATGCTATTAAATTCTAACTTCTTTTTAATTAATGTATGAACTTGTTTAAATATTCACAAATTTCAAACATTGTGATTGGTTTTTAGTTTATTATTTAAAAATATACATAAAATAAAAAATCTTACGTGTATACGTATATATACGTATATATTAAGATTAATAGCGAGTTCTTTTTTCAATTTTAAAATCTATACAAATGAATAAAAAATGTCTTGAACTAAAGTATTTTTATAACTCTAATTGGAATAAAAGTGTTCGATAATTTCGATGATGAAACAAGTATTTTTCAATACTATTGAACTCAGGATCATTTTTTCAATACTATTCGCATTTATTTTATTTAATTACATTAATAATTGTATTACATAAATTATTAAAATATTGTTCAAATATACTATTTATGAATAGTATTATTACTATATAATAATTAGTGTAATTGAATAATAAGTATAAACAATTATTGAAGATTATCTAAAGTTTGAAATATCTGAATTTTTTGATTTGTTAAACTTTTTAAATTGAATTCATAGTGTATATACTGATATTTACGAATTATTCAAAAATTTATCATAAATTCATTTAAAAAATCTGCAATTAGTATAATTGATTTTTCTTATAAATTTTGTTTTTAAAACCTCATAAAATTTATTAAATTTGTTGATTTCTCGTATTACGTAGTAAACATTGAAATAAAAGCTGTTTAAAAACTATGATTTTTTTTTAGCACTTGAAATAGAATTTTTTTTCAATCTGCTTAAAGTTAACACCAAAATTTTAAAAATTAAATATTTGTCTATTTAAAATTTTTTTATGCATACATGGATAATATGAATTATTTTCTTTCAAAATAAAAATTAGAAGTTGATTGTTTTTGTTTTCTACCTCAACTTGTTCACTGAAAAACTTTTCGTACGAAAACACTATGATGAAAAGCAAAAAGTGTTTTGGCACGAACGTATTAATGCTCTAGTTTACGAATGTTCGTAGTTATTCAGCACGAAGATCGTAGTGCATGAGCTGTAAAACGCTACAAGTAAAACCCTCTGACGCTCGAAGTTAAGGGCTATGAATTTCGTAGAATATATGATTGATACTAATATCATATATACTTTGAATTTCGTAGCTCAGCCCTATGAGCTTCGTAGTAAAATCACACGAACATTCAAAACTCGAAAAGAGAGTCGAGTGCGGCTCTCCCACTCCTTCACACAAAAAGCAAATGAGGGGAAAAGATAAAACTCACGCTTTATGAGAAAAACTGCCTCGATTGAAATGGCGATCTTTAATAACATATATATTATTTATATATAGATATAAAATTAAAAATATATTTTAATATTTTACGCAATCTAAGTGTAAAAAAAATTTAAATAAGCATTTTAAAAAGCCAATAATTCAAAGAAATTATTTGATCTGTTTGTTAAAATTATTCTAATTATTGTGTCAGGCAAATTTTCCTAATAATAAAATGTTAAGAAATATTTTTATTGTTAATCTATAGTTCTATTATATTTTTAGCATAATAAATATAACTTAATTTTTTGTAAATATTTATTTCATTTGAATGAAATTTAAATTATATTTACATTAAAACTTCTTAACAATACTATTGGTTTTAGTTTTTATATAATAATAATTTGATGTTAAGATATATTTGTTATATTCTATTGAAGATAATAGTATATACATGTAAGCAAATATTCTAGAACTACATTAATAGTAAATATAATAGAAATTTTTTTAGTAAAGTTTTGTGTTCCTCAAAATAACGGAATGGAAACTGTTAAAAAATTGTTTAAAAATAGTGACATTAAAAGTTAAAAGTTCTAGAGAATTACTCAAATAAGCGGTACTGAAAAAATAATTTTATAAAACTAAAAAAATTTCTATTATATTTACTATCAATGTAGTTATAAAATATTTGCTTACATGTATATACTATTATCTTCAATAGAATTATAACAAATATATCTTTACATCAAATTATTATTATATAAAATCTAAAACCAATAGCATTGTTAAGAAGTTTTAATGTAAATATAATTTAAATTTCATTCAAATGAAATAAATATTTACAAAAAATTAAGTTATATTGATTATGCTAAAAATATAATAGAACTATAGATTAACAATAAAAATATTTCTTAACATTTTATTATTAGGAAAATTTGCCTGACACAATAATTAGAATAATTTTAACAAATAGATTAAATAATTTCTTTGAATTATTGGCTTTTCAAAATGCTTAAAATTTTTTTTTATGATAGTGTTTTCGTACGAAAAGTTTTTCAGTGTTCTTCTTAAACCTATTCGTGTTATTAAAACGGCGCACTATGAACCAAAGCGACTTTTCATTGGACAAAATTAAGTAGCGCCTAATAGGATAAGGTACCCGGGGGTCTACCAGGGCTCATTTTGAAGTTCTTGTGATGTACTTTCATGAAAAAATATTTATGAAAAGCTTTCTGAGACGGAGATATCTTCAACCACCCGTCAAAACCAAGGTTTTTCCGAATTTTTCGCTTATTTCTCCTTGAACGTTAGTATAAAGATAATAAGGACACAAATACATCACAAATTATTAAAGAAGAACGAAAAACCTTCAATTTGCTTTTTTGAAAACGTTTCTAGGTGCCATAAAACCCTAGTTACAATGATTTCAAGTCGAGAGTCTCCCTAAAAACAAGATTTTTCAACATATCTGGCCTGTTTCTTTGGAAAAAATTTTTCAATTTCAATGCTTAAGTAAAACAGCTTGAGAAAAAAATAATCACATTTTACCAGTACTCCATTTACGCCCTTAAAATTGAGTCTTAAAATCATATTTTTAACAAAAAAATAATTTTTTTTTGTTCTCTTATTGGATTAAATTTTTTTTAATGGTACAAAACAATGTCGTTTGTAAATTTTGAACTAAGAGACAAGAATCAATTAAATGTAGCTCAAAAAATTTTAGAATCCTTAAGGTTGTATGGGCTATACAGTCTGTGTCAAAAGTTAGTTTTTTAGAAAATCGTCTATATTTTTCGGTAGAAAGTAATTATTCAATTTTTAGCTTAGTAACTTATTAGATAATATTAAAACAATCTTTTTAAACTTTGCTTCATTTAAATATAATGAATTATTAAAGAGTTATAACATTTTAAAGTTTATAAATTTTACACAAATCTAATGCAATCATAAATAATAATGCCAAACTTTCAAAAATGATTTTATTTGACTGCAACAAAGTTTATTTTCTTCAGTTTAAAATTTAGAATCTATTGACGAGGATGGAATTTTGATTTTTATTTTTTATTAAAATTTATTGCTGATTTTATATGATAAAACAGTAAGTACCGTCTGAGACATATACATTTTTTCGCAAAAAATTGGCAATAAATTTTAATAAAAAATAAAAATCAGAATTCCATCCTCGTCAATAGATTCTAAATTTTAAACTGAAGAAAATAAACTTTGTTGCAGTCAAATAAAATAATTTTTGAAAATTTGGCATTATTATTCATGATTGCATTAGATTTTCGTAAAATTTATAAACTTTAAAATGTTATAACTCTTTAATAATTCATTATATTTAAATGAAACAAAATTTAAAGTGATTGTTTTAATATTATCTAATAAGTTACAAAGCTAAAAATTAGATTATTACTTTCTACCAAAAAATATAGACAATTTTCTAAGAAACTAACTTTTGACACAGACTTTATAGCCCATACAACCTTAAAGGGTCTAGCTGATTATGATGGGGTCAGGTAACCCGTCCCCCTTCCAACGGTATTACCAAACAAAAAGTACTCCAATAAAGTATATGGTTTTCAAAAAATCAAATTGAAGGTTTTTCACTCTACTTTAACAATCTGTGATGTGTTTGTGTCTTCATTTCCTTCATACTAACGTTAAGATCAGGCCGGAGCAGATTCGATACCGACCAAATATCGAAAATCCGTTGTTTAATTTTCTCCTACTATATGTAATGGAATGCATAAAAATTTTAAATACATTCACGAAATTTATTTCTCTATTGCTCTTGCCAAAAATAATTGAAGAAAATTTAAAAAAATTTTATATTGCAGCCGTTCATTAAACTCTAAGTACGGTTACTTACTTTTTGTTTAAAATATGTTGAATTTTATGAAAAAAACATCTATTATACAATAAGGTATGTATAAAAAATTGCGCTCGGTAACAATTTCTTTTGAAAACAGTATAATCATTTAATTTATGATTAAATAAAATTTTTACTTCTCCGTCAGCAATCAAAACTGCTCCGGCTTACTCTTAAAGGAGAAATAAGCTAAAAATTCAGAAAATCCTTGGTTTTGATGGGTTTTTGAAGATATCTCCATCACAGAAAGCTTTTCATAAATATTTTTCCATAAAAGTACATCACAAAACCTTCAAAATGAGCCCTGGTAGACCTCCGTAATCCTATCCTATTAGGCGCTACTTAATTTTGTCCAATAGAAAGTCGTTTTAGTGCGGCGGTACTTGATGAGCTTAAACTATTTTCTGCTTTTATAAATGACGTTAAAAAATAACGCAAAAAATAAGATCCTATTTCATTACTTTATTATAATTATTTTGTCTGATATACTTTTCTTACTTCCCTGGTAGAAATTTGAACATTAAAAATGGTGTAAACAACAATTTATGACCATTGTCAATAGTAATATTTTGTCATGTCAATATTGGCGAATAAATGGCAATTTTTTGCTGAATCTGCAGAGCTCAAATTTTTTGGTATATTGGTTAGCATCTTATAGTCAAAAAATGCTAATATAAAAATGTTGTTCAAAATTTTTGTATTTAGCCAAAAAAATACGCATTTTAAGTAAACGGAGAGAAAAAATCAGTAACAGCTATCTAAAAATTAGGTAAACTGTGGACAACTTTTTTTGACTAGTTATATAACTTTTTAGTAATGAGTCCTTAATTTTTCAGATCATAGGTAAAATCATAACCTCACTTTTGCCACGTGGCGAGAAAATATAGAATTTTATTAATCGTTTAAAAATAACCTCTAACAATCCGATCACAACTCAAAATATACGCGCGAATATATTAACAAAAGTGATTCTATTAATGATTAATAATAACTTTCAAGAAAAAACCTTAAATGATTCTTAATAGTAATCAATTAGAGCACAATTTGATAGACTCTACTGTTAACTATCTATATTCAAATTATAGTGGATCAGACTCAACATTTTATTAGCATTTTTTAGCACTATGAAGGTTGAAAAAAACGTTTCATATTAGTTCAAATAATGGCCATAAAACATTCCCATTTTCTGCTCTTCACTTTAAAGAAATGGCCATAAAATGGTAGAAAAAGCGTTTTATTTTCTACCAGGGTTAAAATAAATAATTTTATGAGATATTATTCCTTCAATAAAGCATAATATGTCAGTATTAATTAGTCACTAGACTATTTCCGTTAATGTACTGTACTGGTTTCAATATTTTTGCAAATTTTAATTGATGAATAAAGTATTTACGTAAATGTAGAAAGTTTAAACATAATTATTCTAGTATAAATTATTATGGATTGCCCAGAAATTACAAGTATTGTACAAACTTTTTAGCTTAAAACTATGACCATATTCATAGGTCTAGTTAATAATTTTGTAATTGTTAATTGAATTTAAAAACCATTATACATCAAATTAAAATAAAAACAGAACATAATAAAGAAAAAACAATTACAAAATACTATATCGCTAGTGTAATTATTCCCTACTATTTTTCTGAATTCCTAAATAACTTATTAGAATAAATAGTTCATCTAAAAGGAAAATGTTATAAATCTAATACTTGAAAATACCAGAGGTTGATGGTAAAATGATAATAATCTTTTAAAATGTAATTATTATTAAAAAATCAGTATTGTTTTAACCTTTTAAGGACGGGACTGGTCGATAATTCGACCACTCAAGTATCATAATGTTTTTGAGTGTTTTAACGTAATATTATCCTCAAAATCACTCAAAAATATTTTGATACTTGAGTGGTCGAAATATCGACCAGTCCCGTCCTTAAAAGGTTAAAGGATCATAGTCAAATGAATGTACTAAAATAATATAAAAAATTTAAGAAAAATCTTTCAATTTAAACTTTTTGCGTTAAGAAACTTCTATTTTCATATAAATTATAAGTAAATATGAAGATTTATAGCTTATTTTTTTATTTATTTTTTTTTCATAAAAAAAAAGATTAATATATAAGGGATATTGTCCTCTATATGATCGACCTTTTTTATATGGTGAAGTCGAGGGAGTCCAGCCCGGTACCCGTTTAACACATTACATCAGGCTGGACTGTCAGACCCACCATACCGAAAACCTTGACTACCGATGGATCGTCAGCCACTTTTGTGACCAACAATCAACCGATACCCAATGAGGTCAGATTTTTCAAGAGTCGCGATATAAATGGCACATACACTAATTTTCTTTACAAAAAAAAGTTAGAGGTACCTGGCCAGGATTCGAACCCATGCCCTCCGCGTTGAAGGCAAGAGCTCTATCCATTACGCCGCTGCGCTCTCATAGCTTATTAGGGCGATTCTTCATTTAACCCGTATCCGTACCCGTACCCGTACCCGTACCCGCACGATTGTATAGGCGAGTACTTTATCTTCACTACTTTACCATCTATGATGAGTTTCTATCTACTATCGAACTCATCATAGATGGTAAAGTAGTGAAGATAAAGTACTCGCCTATACAATCGTGCGGGTACGGGTACGGGTACGGGTTAAATGAAGAATCGCCCTTAATGATTGCTTAGTCAAAAATGTCGAGCTAGTTACGAGCTCGAAGCGAGCTCAAATCGGTGCTCGATGCCGGGCTTGTTTCGGGCTTGATTCAGTTCAAATCGAGCTCGATTCTAATCAAAGCGAGCTCCATTTTACTCGAAGCGAGATCGATGTGAGTCGTGGACAGATTCGAACGAAGGTCGAGGTCGGCTTCAAAGGTGGTCGCTTTCGGGCTAGAGGGTATTGCTTTCGGACTCAAAGCAGGTAAGCTTCAGGCTTAAAGGAGTCACTTTTGGGCTCGACAGAAGTCGATTTTAGGCTCGAAAGAGGTCGATATCGAAGTCACAGAATAAAAATTTCGGGTTTGAAAATGGTTGATTTCGGGCTCGAAATCAACCATCTTGGAGTCTGATATTTATCGGGGTCGAAGCAAGATGCTTTCGAGCTCGAAAAAAGTCGATACCGAGGTCAATAAATAAAAATTTTGGATTCGAAAAAAGTCAATTTCAGGCTCGAAAGAGGCCGATATCGAGGACAAGGAATAAAAATATCGAGCTTAAAGGTAGTTGGTTACGGGCTAGCGGGGGTCACTTTTGGGCTCGAAATAGGTCGATTTCAGGCTCGAAAAAGGTCGATATCGAGGTCAAAGAATAAAAATTTCGGGCTTGAAAGTGGTCGCTTTCAGGCTAAAGGGAGTCACTTTCAGGCTCTACAAGAGCTAATTTTATACTGAAAAGAGGTCGATATTAAGGTCAAGGAATGAAAATTTCGAGCTTGAAGGTGGTTGTTTTCGGGCTAGAGGGGGTCACTTTCAGGCTCGAAAGAGGTTGATAAATAAAAATTTCGGGCTTGAAGATGGTTGATTTCGGGCTCAAAATCAACTATCTTGGAGTCTGATATTTATCGAGGTCGAAGCACGATGCTTTCGAGCTCGAAAGTCTTTTTCGAACTCGAAATCAACCATCTTCAAGTCCGATATTTATCGGGGTCGAAGCAAGATGCTTTCGAGCTCGAAGGAGGTCCATGTCGGGCTCAAAGATGATTGATTTCGGACTCAGAGAGGACGCTTAGCAACTCCAAAAGAGTTGATATCGAGCTTGAAAAGGAAGTAGATTTTGAGTTTGGAAGAGGATCACTTTCGAACTCGAAAGGGATCACTTTTTGGCTTAGAAGGAATTGAATGCAGGCTCAGAAGAGATTGATTTCGGGCTTGGAAGGAACTGGTTCCAGGTTTAAGGGTATGGTTTCACGCAACTTTACCGATCGGAAATTATAATTTTATAAAATTACAATTTTCGAAAAAACTATACATCAGAATGAGTTTTCCTTTTATAGATCACTTTATTTAATTTCAATGAAGGGCGGAAACTCCAAAAATTAGCGGGAAAAAGCGTTAATCGAAGATAATTAGAAAAACAAATTTCTCAGTTCGAAAAAATCAAATTTCTCAAAAACCGTGTTTCGTAGGAAAATTCCCTATTCAGGATCATTTTATTTTTGAAAAATGAAGGACGGAAACTTAGTTTGGTAAATCATATCGCAAAAAAGCAAAATTACATTTTTCTAAAAAGATGCGATCAGCTGTAAGAATACAATGGCTGTGCAAGAAGCCATGTTTCATAGTTGGCATCAATGCTAATGTATAGTTTGATACGCGCCAACTTCAAATTCGAATTTTAAATGTAAATTGAATTTGTTTTATATGTACAATTTCTACAAATAAACACTTTTTCAACATAAAACTGTTTTATTTTATTTAAAACATAAATATGTAAAAAATTTAATATTATAAGAGAGAACAATATAGTTTACATTTGCGAACTCATTTTTTTTTTTAAATTTTCATTATAGCAAAATAAGTAATTTATTTGTTTCTTTGCTTGAAACAAAATATTTTTTAAATGACTTTATTGAATTAGCGAAACTTTGGCATATCCTAACCTTTTTAGAATGAAAATGTTTTCAGAAGCGAATAATAAGGATTACTTAATTTTATTGATAATTATGGTTTTTGAAAAATAAACAGTCATAAGTAATTTTATTAAGATAAGACTTTGAAAAAACGTGAGAAAAATCACTTAATTTTTTTAATCTTAGTGTAATGAGTATAAAATAAAATTCATAATATTATTTTTGAAAAATTTGTCGAAATATATTTTTCAAATTCATTATTTTCCTAATATTTATCTTTTTATTCGGAATCTAAATTTTACATTCATGTTATATATAGATTTATCAATCAGACATAAATATAAAAAAAAAAGAAATGATTTGGAAATATATTTTTTTTGACAAAATTTTTTTAAAGATAAATGAATAAGACTCTTTGTGAAACACAAACTGCAAAAAAACTTTCTTTTATTTGACAAAGAATTCAATTTGGTAGAAATGAATGATTAGTTTTTGAATTTTGTAAATAAATTAGATCATAAATAAATGTACATGTTGAACCTTAAAACTTCAATTTTATTTATGCATAATAATACTTATCATTTTAACTAAATGTTATTTTTTCAAAAAACTGTAATAAACTATGAAAACATATAAATAATCGTAAATAAATGTGAATAATTGTGAAAAAAATAAATAAATGTAAATAACTGTAAATAAATATAAACAACTGTATATTTATAGTTATTTACACTTATTTACAGTTAGTAACACTTATTTACAATTATTCCCAGAAATTTTTTCCATATGGGCTTATCTTAATAAAATTATTTACAACCGTTTATTTTTAAAGAACGATAATATAAAATAATATTTGATGAGATTATATTATATAATAAAATTATATTAGCAATAAAATTAAGTAATCCTTATCATTCGCTTTTCAAAACATATTTTCATTCTAAATAGGTTAAGATATGCCTAAGTTTCGTTAATTCAATAAAGTTAATCAAAAAATATTTTGTTTCAAGCAAAGAAACGAATAAATTACTTATTTTGCTATAATGAAAATTAAAAAAAAATAATGAGTTCGCAAATGATGTAAACTATATTGTTCTCTCTTATAATATTAAATTTTTTTACATATTTATGTTTTAAATAAAATAAAACAGTTTTATGTTGAAAAAGTGTTGATTTGTAGAAATTGTAAATATAAAACAAATTCAATATACATTTAAAATTCGAATTTGAAGTTGGCGCGTACCAAACTATACATTAGCATTGATGCCAACTATGAAACATGGCTTCTTGCACGGCCATTGTATTCTTACAGCTGATCGCATCTTTTTAGAAAAATTTAATTTTGCTTTTTTGCGATATGATTTACCAAACCAAGTTTCCGCCCTTCATTTTTCAAAAATAAAATGATCCTGAATAGGAAATTTCCCTACGAAACACGGTTTTTGAGAAATTTGATTTTTTCGAACTGAGTAATTTGTTTTTCTAATTATCTTCGATTAACGCTTTTTTCCGCTAATTTTTGGAGTTTCCGCCCTTCATTGAAATCAAATGAAGTGATCTATAAAAGGAAAACTCATTCCGATGTATAGTTTTTTCAAAAATTGTAATTTTATAAAATTATAATTTTCGATCGGTAAAGTAGCGTGAAACCATACCCTTAAAAGAGAATGATTTTGGTTTTGGAAAGAATATTTATTCACTTGTTTATTTTTTATTCTCATTATAATGGTTAAAATCAACATAATTATTTGTTAATTCCATACGTGATAAGCGATCCTATTAAATAATATAAATATGTTTTAATACAATATGAAATCAATTCAATCAGTATTATTTGGTTTTCAGAACTCGATATCCTTTGAGTTTTGAGTTTTTCTAATTGATTCTTTGAAGCTAAAACGGTTTTCTGTATTTCATCTGTTATTCCTGTTTTAACACTAGATACTTTTTGATTGTACAGAGTTATGTTTAAGATTGCATCAATCTTAACTATTTTCCTTATATGCCATTCTCCAGTTTCTAGAAAAATTATTAATATTTAAATTTATAAGAAAAATTGTACTATGCATGAGTAATGAGTTTTTACATTGTTAACTTACTTATCAAATTTCGATAAATTTCAGGAGTCATTTTTTGCCTTGCATTCACCCCACGAGGTGTTTTTATATTATTAGCACCACTGACAGACTTATTACATAATTCTCCATGACCGTATATAGTACGCAATATTTGTTTTACAAACATTGTACTACTTTTAGATTGACTTTTGAATTCTTTCCATTTTTGTAACTAATAGATCTAGTTTCAGATATATATAAATGTTCTTCCTAAAACTTATAATTAGTTTAACTTACAATTAACTTATTTATTGCTTAATTAAAATTATCACCTCTTCATATTTAAATTTGCTCATTAACTTTCTACTATCTGAAATTGATTTATCATCATCCTTTTTTTTCTTTTTGCTATGACTTTTTTCTTCTTTACTACTTGAAACAGTCTTTTGTCTTTTTAATTCTTTGTTTTTGTCTACTTTATCATCTGAATTCATTAGTAATTCTGTCTTTTTTTCTTCTTCAGAAAAAGTCGGTGAACAATCATTTCCATTATTTAATGTACAAGGGTATACAAAATCAATATTATCATATGTTATTTCTTTAACTTCACGTTCTTTGAATAGTGCATAGGTACCAACATCATTGAACTGATCTACAATTTTTCTTTTTATACCTAATAATAAAATCATATACATTTTGAATACAACAATATATTTTGATTATTCAATTGATTTTTATAACCTTTAAATGCTTCTTTAGAAGAAAAATCGTTTGCTCTTTTTTTTACCACCTGAAAATAAATTTATATTAATTATATTTGTATGTAATTATTATAGTAATAGCACTTAAATATAGTTACTTACTATGTGAAGTCAGTGTGCTAATGGCATTTTATATATTCATCCCCTAAAACAATTTACAAAATATTTCAGATTAAACTAGATAGATATTCATTAGTAATTAAAAATTACTTTTTACCTTTGAAACTATTGATGAGTCTAACTTAATTTTTTTAACCTTATCAGCCTCCATTAATTTCATCTAATAATGTTCGTTAAGTTTTCAAGTATTATTAAATCTTGTATTTAATTTCACATATATTTGAACAAGAGTGTTGTAATTTTTTGTAACTTTTTTATACTCAATCTCATAATCATCAATTTGATTTGTTTCATCACTTATGATATTTAATAAACTAGAAAATTCATTCAAAGATTTATTACAACCCTCTTTTTCCTCATTCTGAACTTTTAATGAACTTCTAGATGAGAATATTTTAGCCTTCTTCAGAATTGCTAATTGTCCTTCTTTTTCATTATTTTTAATAAGTTCATTAACCTGTAAAAATGGAATAATTATTGTAAATAATCAATTATCAATATAACGATTAACTAAAAACATTTATAATTTTATTTAAAAGTATATATCATATATAGCATTTAAAAAAATGTTATTTTAAAGATTAGATAATTTTAAGATATAAAAAAGTTGTTTAAGGGGATGCATCAGTCCTGTTTTACCATTTTTTAAAACAATTTTCGTTACTATGTGATATAGATATACAATATAACTGGTTGCAACGTTCCTCTTGTTCTCATGCATAGCAACAAATATGGCGATGTCAACAAATAAATATAAATTTATTAATTTTTATTTAGCACGAATAAAGCTTTTTGATGAGTTCAGGGACCAAAATAGTTGTCCACTCTTTATTTTTCAAAATGAAAACCCAAACAAAAAATCCTATGTGATTACCCATTTCAGAGAAAAATTGTTTTTAAAAATGGTAAAACAGGACTGATGCATCCCCTTAACTATCAAAGATAATTTTAATTTATGAGTGCATTTTTTTACATTAGCTTTATTATCTATATACTCTTATTCTATAGATTTATAAGATATTAAAATGAACAAACGTCAAAGAACGACTTGAATAATTTGAAAAATCAATTAATTTTAATTCATTATAATATTTATTGCACTTGTTATTGTTTCAATGAAAATTATACCGTATAAACTTACTTGTCTGGACTTTTTATCTAATTTAGCTTTCGACACCTTTTACTTTGTTTGTCCTTCTGAACCTTAGAGCATATCCCACATAGCATGAAATAAAACAGTGAAACATTTCAAAATCTTTCAGTGAAAGATTTCTTAGAAATATTTTATAAATATTGTTGGAATATTTCGTAGCAAGATATAACGAACGAATAAAAAATCTTTCAATGAAATCTTTCAGCAATATTACAGTAATATTATATTGAAATATTTCATGAAATCTCGATGAAATATTACAAACAATATTTCATAAATCTTTCAACAATATTTCTCTGCAAGATTATTGGTTTACTTATATTACAATAAAAGATTGCTGAAAGCTTTCAAAGAAAGTTTTCACGAAACATAATTGAAAGATTTATGAAAGATTTCTCACAGGCGTTCTCCTAGCTGTACCTTGGCAACTTCACGCAATCTTTCATAAATCTTTTATGCAACATTGCAAGGAAATATATTAGCGATCTTACAGAGAAGGCTTCACGGAATATTTCATAAATCTTTCAACAATATTTCACTGAAAGATTTTTGGTTTACTTAGACTGCGATGAAAGATTGTTGGAAGCTTTCATTGAAATCTTTCAGGAAACATGTTTGAAAGATTTATGCAAGATTTCTCCCATACATTTTCCCTACTGTATCTCGAAACCTTCACGCAATCTTTTATAAATCTTTAATATAATATTGCAACGAAACGTAGTAGCAATCTCACAAAGAAGGTTTCATGGAATATTTCATGAAATCTTTCAACAATATTTCTTCGCAAGATTTATGGTTTACTTAGACTGCGATGAAAGATTGTTGGAAGCTTTAATCGAAATCTTTCAGGAAACATAATTGAAAGATTTATGAAAGATTGCTCCTGAGCGTTCTCCATGCTGTTCCCAAAAATCTTGACGCAATATTTCATAATTGCTTCATGTAATATTGCAAGGAAATATAGTAGTAATCTCTCAAAGAAAGCTTCATGGAATATTTTATAAAATCTTTCAACAATATTTCTCTGCGAGATATTTTGTTTACTTAGACTACAACGAAAGATTGTTGGAAGCCTTCATAGAAATTTTTAAGGAAACCTGTTTGAAAGATTTATAAAAGATTTCTCTCCAGTGTTCTCCATGCTTCAGCCAAAAACCTTCACACTATCTTTCATAAATCTTACATGAAAGATTTTTAAAACTGTGGTAATTTTGCAATGAAAAATTGTAGAAATCTTTTATAAATATCTTCTTAAAATATTACCGTCAATGTTACTAAAATCTTTCATAAATCTTTCATGAAAGATTTTTGTAACTCTGATAATCTTGCAATGAAAAATTGCAGAAATATTTCATAAATATTTTATTGAAATATTAATGTAAATATTGCTGAAATATTTCATAAATCTTTCATAAAAGATTTTTAAAACTGTGATAATCTTACAATAAAAGATTGTGGAAATCTTTAATAAATATTTTCTTGAAATATTACCGTAAATATTGCTGAAATCTTTCATGAAAGATTTTTGTAACTCTGATAATCTTGCAATGAAAGATTGTAGAAATATTTAATAAATATTTTCTTGAAATATTACTGTAAATATTGCTGAAATCTTTCATAAATCTTTCATGAAAGATTTTTAAAACTGTGATAATCTTACAATGAAAGATTGTGAAAATCTTTAATGAATACTTTCTTGAAATATTATCGTAAATATTGCTGAAATCTTTCATAAATCTTTCATAAAAGATTTTTAAAACAGTGATAATCTTGCAATGAAAGATTGTGGAAATCTTTAATAAATATTTTCTTGAAATATTACCGTAAATATTGCTGAAATCTTTCATAAATCTTTCATGAAAGATTTTTGTAACTCTGATGATCTTGCAATGAAAGATAGTAGAAATATTTTAGAAATATTTTCCCGAAATATTACTGTTGATATTAATGAAATCTTTCATAAATCTTTCATGAAAGATTCCTATGATAGTTACAATATTGCAATGAAAGATTTATTTGATTAATTAAATCTGGCAACGATATATTGTGTAAATATTTATTCGAAATGATTTAGAAATCTTTCAATGAAAAATTTTTAGGAGTTATTTTTCTGCAACGATTGAGTTTCCTAATCATGCCGATAGGAGGACGCGCGTTCAATGCGCGTTTTGTCCCCAAGTGGTAAGAGGATAGCTGACTTACTATATAAGGCAAAAGCTCTGATTAGTGCATACGTGCGCAGCGCTTATCTTATCCAATATAAATGCGACTTTATAAAGGAATGTAAAATTATGTATGCGGATATGTATTTCATGTAGAAGTATAATGTATCAAAATATAATATGGTATCATGTGAATAAAAACTACAATTATTGTGAATATATGTGTGTGTGTATATATGCGTATGTGTATGTGTGTGTATGTGTATGTTATATCGATATCACCGAAAGATTGTGAAATGAAAGATTCCTATGATGTTAATAATCTTGCAATGAAAGATTGTAGAAATCTTTCAAAAAGATTCCCTTGAAATATTACTTTAAATATTGCTGAAATCCTTCATAAATCTTTCATGAAAGATTTATTTGTTTGTTTAAATATTGCTTTGAAATATTGCATAAATGTTTCCTAAATATTTATTTGAAATATTTTAGAAAATCTTGTTAAAATCTTTCAGTAAACTTTCATTGAAATATTTGTTTGCAGTCACTTAGGTGAACATAGCGGGCTTTCAACAACATTGCCGTCTAAAACTTTTCACAAAAGGCTTATGAAAGATTTCATCGATATGTACAGTAAATATATTTCTGAAAGAAAGGAGAAATATTTCATAAATCTTTCATGAAAGATTTCTATACTGGTGATAATCTTGCAATGAAATATGGCATCAATCTTTCAGAAAGATTTCATTGAAATATTTATTTGCAGTCACTCAGGCGGACATAGCGGGCTTTCAACAATCTTTCATCGAAAGATGTTTGAAATCTTTCATTCTTTCCTAGCAAATATTCCTGAAAGCTTTCATAAATATTTCATACTATGTGGGATACTACTAGAGGCAGCATCTGAGTGGCCGAAAGTGTAGACAAGAATGTAGAGAGAGAAAGATATATCAGGCTACATGTTATCTCTCTCTAGTCTTACGTGATTGGTTGTTCTTTTCCTTCCTTCTTTACGAATGAATCCTATGATCACAGCAGAAAACTTTTACATATACCGTGAAGGACGTAATTTCTGATCACCTAAGAGGTATTCCTGATCACATATTTACATGTAAGAAAGTAAAAGTATATTTCTTTTTCACACAAACAAAGCATTTCTTACGTTCAATTTATTTTTCCTCCCCACATAGCACGAAAGATTCGGGAAGCTTCCATCGAAAGATTCGAGAAAGATTCCAATGTAAGCTTCTAGCAAGCTTCCCGGAAGCTTAATGAAAGTTTCGAGAAGTTTCCATTGGAATCTTTCATGTAAGCTTTACGGAAAGTTCAGGAAAGCTTACATGTAATATTCCATGAGGACTAAATGGAACATTATAAAATAGCTTCCAATAAGTTTCCGAAAAGATTACACGCAATATTACAGAAACGTTATTTGGAAGATTCCAATATATCTTGGAGGAAGCTTCCAGTAATATTTTGTGGAAGATTCCATTCAAACTTCCTGCAGCTTTCCACGGAATGTTACAGGAAAAATATTTCAATGTTCACGGAAGGTTACCAGTAACTTGTCAGGAAGATTCTTTGTAAGCTTCCCGAAAGCTAAATGGAAGTTTCGAGAAGCTTCCATTGGAATCTTTCATGTGAACTTTACGAAAAATTCAGAGAAACTAACATGTAATGTTCCAGGAGAGCTAAATGGAACATTACGAAATAGCTTCCAGTAAGCTTTCGGAAAGATTACATGCAATATTACAGAAACGTTATTCGGAAGATTACATTATAATCTTGCAGGAAGCTTCCAGTAATATTTTGTGGAAGATTCCATTCAAACTTCCTGCAGCCTTCCACGGCATGTTACAAGAAAAATATTTCAATGTTTACGGAAGGTTACCAGTAACTTGTCAGGAAGATTCCCTGCAAGCTTCCCGAAAGCTAAATGAAAGTTTCGGGAAGCTTCCATTGGAATCTTTCATGTAAGCTTCACGGAAGGTTCAGAGAAGCTAACATGTAATATTCCATGAGGGCTAAATAAAACATTACAAAATAACTTCCAGTAACCCTAGTGGAAATCGAATCTGTGAATAACTGTGAATAACTGGGAATAACTGGAAATAACTGTTATAAAATGTTCAGATTGAGACAGGAATAACAGTTAGCACCAGTTATTCCCAGTTATTTCCAGTTATTTCTAGTTACTTACAGATATTCCCAGTTATTTCCATTTGACTTGACAAATAATTTGAAAAATCAGAGAGAAATCAAAGATGCATAACAGTTATTCACAGTTATTCCCAGTTATTTCTAGTTATTTACAGTTATTAACATTTATTTCCAGTTTCGCTGTATTATAACTTATATCGTTTTTTTAGTACCTTTTATTTTTCAAATTATTTCTCAACTTAACTGGAAATAACTGGGAATATCTGTGAATAACTGGAAATAACTGGAAATAACTGGAAATAACTATGAATAACTGTTATAGTATCTGTAATTTTTCAAATTATTTCTCAACTCAACTGTAAATAACTGGGAATATCTGTAAATAACTGGAAATAACTGGAAATAACTAGGAATAACTGAGAATAACTGGTGCTAACCGTTATTCCTGTCTCAATCTGAACATTTTATAACAGTTATTTCCAGTTATTCCCAGTTATTCATAGTTATTCACAGATTCGATTTCCACTAGGGAAGCTTTTGGAAAGATTACATGCAATATTACAGAAACGTTATTCGGAAGATTACATTATATCTTGCAGGAAGCTTCCAGTAATATTTTGTGAAGGATTCCATTCAAACTTCCTGCAGCCTTCAGTGGAATGTTATAAGAAAAATATTTTATTGTTTACGGAAGGTTACTAACTTATCAGGAAGATTTCCTGTAAGCTTTTCGGAAGCTAAATAAAAGTTTCAGGAAGATTCCATTGGAATCTCTTATGTAAGCCTTACGGAAGGTTTAGGAAAGCTTACATGTAATATTCCATGAGAGCCAAATGGAATATTACAAAATAACTTCCAGTAAGCTTCCGAAAAGTTATATCCGAATGTTATTTGGAAGATTACTTTACATCTTGCAGGAAGCTTGCAGTAACATTTTGCGGAAGATTCTATTCAAACTTCCTGCAGCCTTTCACAGAATATTACAGGAATGATATATTAATGTTCACAGACAGTTATTGCAAAGTTTCAGAAAAAAAACATTAGTTTGTAGTAAATATCATGAAAATTATTTAGTTAAATTTTTAAATAAATTTATTCTTTTGTTTATAAGAATTTGGTATTCTTGGTACAAAATCGAATAAATTTAATATATATCATTGGACGCTAACATTTTAAATAACTAATAAATGGATTTATTTAAAAATTTAATAGAATAATCTTCTTAAAGAGAAAGTCGTTTATATAAATTAATTACAAAGTCTAAATATTTTTACAATGTTTTGAATGTATGAATTTTATCAAATAAAAGATTTTTCCTGAAAAAAGCATAATATTTTTTGTTCTTTTACTAACTAAAAATTAATAGTAATAAAAAATTTTTACCCAAAGTTACATAATTATATAAATTAATTCATTCAATTTGTAATCTGCTTTTTCCGTATTCATATAATGATCCCCCATTAATTCTATAAATTAAAAATATAGTCTTTTTTGTTAAATTAATGTATTAAAATATTCTTTTTAATATTAAAAATTAATATCGGATTATTATATGAATACGAATAAAACAGATTACAAATTAAATGATTAAAAGTTTCTATAATTGTATAACTTTAGATAAAAAATTTCTTTTTATACTAATTTAAGCTAGTAAATAAGCACACAAAACATTTTGTTGCTTTTTTGAGAGCAGGCCGGATTCGCTGTCCTTGTCTAATTGGCATTTTTGTTATTTACTCAAGTATTAATCGGTGTATCTGCAAATTGAAGGTTAAGCGCAATAGATATTATTATTACAAATATTTATGGACAAGAAAAAAAAAATCTATCGCTTTGTTTTTGAGAAAAGTAAGGAACGCGAAAATATTATAAACATAATCTTTTACTTCGGCGTTCCTTACTTTTCTCAAAAACAAATCGGTAGATTTTTTTTTCTTGTGCATAGAAATTCATAATAATAATATCTATTGCGATCGACCTTTATTTTGAAGATACACCGTTTAATACTTGAGTAAATAACAAACAACTCAATTGTTACTCGGTCGGTAACAGGTTCTACTCCGGCCTGCCGTTAAAGAAAAGTCTTTAATTGAATAAAGTTTTAAGAAAGAGTATTGTATTATTTATTTAAGTTTTTTAAATAAATTTATTTCAAAATCTATATAAAATGAATTTTTCGACTTCACATAGCATGAGAATAGTGAAATATATGCATGTGCAACATAATTTATAAAAAAAAAATTATGTTTAGTTAAAAAATTATGTTTAGGGAATTGAACTACCGACAGATATCATACAAGTTCGTCACCTTCGATTCGCAGTTACGCCTACAGGGGGATACGCGTTGAATGGGCGTTTTGTCCGTAAGTGGTGAGATGATACCACACTTACTACATAAGTCGAACGTTGGTGGTTTTGAGTATGTACCCACAGCGCCTGCCCTAAAAATGTAAGTGCGTCTTTATAATTATACGTAAATCCTAATATAAGTGAATATGTATTGACATATAAATATGATATAATAGTATATAAAATAGTATGTTGTAAATAAATATGTATTTTGCACAGCAAATATTTGTAAAATATAAAATAAAAAATAGAATGTTGAACAGAATCGTAACACAATACCTTCCGAACGGTGAAAAAGGATAAAATTAACCAAATGATATTTGAATTGTTGACTTCCCTAAAGCCTCCGGGAACCTTACACTGGAATCTTCCTGGAAGCTTTTTGCATTTTTTTATGGAAGCTACCATGATGTATTTTTAGAACCTTATGACAATATTCCTTGCAAGCTTTTTGTAAGATTCAAAAGGCTTTTATACTAGCCTCTATGGAAGCTTATTGATTTCTTCCATGGAAGCTTCCTGGAATCTTCCATTGAATATTTCTGAAAGAAAAGTGCGCAGGACATTTTACGCTTCTAGGAAGCTTTAATCGAAGCTTTCACGGAAGCTTGCATGTAAGCTTCTTGAATTATTCCGTGGAAGCTTCCATGAAGTACTTTTGGAACCTTGCGGCAATCTTCCTTGGAAACTTCTTGTAAGATTCAAAAAGACCTTTATGCTAGCTTCCATGGAAGCTTACTGATTTCTTCCACGGAAGCTTCCTGGAAGCTTCCATTAAATCTTTCTGAATGAAAAGTGCGCGGGACATTTGACGCTTCCAGGAAGCTTACATGGAAGCTTCCGGGAATCTTCCGAACCTTTTATGGAAGCTTCCTGGAAGCTTCCTGGAAGCTTCGGTGCTATGTGGGTCATAAATTAAAAAAAGGTTTTTCCTACTAAAATCTTAAAGATTATGATTTATAATAAATAATGATCAGAAATTGCGCCCTGATCAGGAACTACGTCCTTTACGGTAAACTTTTCATATTAATTAATTTCTTTATGTTTTTCTTAAAATTTTTATAACATTTAGTGAAAAATGCCAAAAAAGTGTTGTATACTTGATTGTAAAGTACAACAAGATGATCCAGAAGGTTTAGATCTGAGTTTTTACAAGTAAGTTTAATAAATAAATGCCATATAGCTAATTAAATTGTAGGTTAGTTTAAATCATCCTCTTTTAAAAAAACGATGGCCGGATGTTGTGAAACATTTTATACTAAGAACGTGATTGGTGCATTGAATAGAATCATATGATTGGCAAAAAACGAGATTTGATTTACTATAATATGCTTAAATAAAATCATTGATTTAGAATTTAATAATAAGAATCATTGATAAAATAATTAAATTATAATTATTGAGTTATAGTTTGATTTTTTATATAAAATTGTTAATATAAACATCGCTAACTTCCGCTTACAAATATTCCTTTTGTGTGAAGATGTAGAGAGTGCGAAGTACCGCTCTGTATTCATTTGTTATTTTATATTTAAAATTAGAACATGGTAACAATTCTATGTCATTTACTTCTGAATTCTCTTTCTAAAAATTATACTATAAAATAGTATATTAAGCAATAAATTTAGAAAATATAGATGTTATGAACTTTTTAGCTTATAACAATATCATAAAATATTTATCCATGAGCCTGGCGAATAATTTTGTAGATTAAAAATAAGATTTAAAATATTTCAGAATATTTTAAAATAAATAATAAAAAAACCGATAAGTAATACAATTTCGATAGTATAATTTAGTATATAAAATATTTCTAGATTGACAGCTTAAAAATTTTTTTTCAAAAATATAGTATAATACTTGACTAAAATGTACTATTTTTAAAAGTTTGTTTATTTAATTTCAAAATTCATATTGAATCACGCTTAGAATAAACATTTCTTCAGCAAAATAAAATTAAAAATCTTTTGTTTGAAAGAACAATATAATTACTATAATTAAGAAAATATAAATTAGAATTTTTATTTTTATTTGTATTTTAAAAATAGGAACGATATACATACCGTTAAGAATGGATTTGAATTATTTTATTTTTTATATATTTTATGGATTTCATATTGTAGAAAATATTGATTTTTAAATAACTTCATTCGTTAGTTATTAAGAATTTAGGATTCCAATATTATATATTAAAATTTTTCTGGTACCAGAAATTAAAAATTCATAAATGCTAATGAATAAATTTATTTAAAAATTTATACCATCTAATGCATTTCTTTTCCTGAAATTTTGCACTAAAAAGTGGAGATAGTTAATATTTATGAGTGTAAGTGTAGTGTCCATTTTATGTCTCTCTAAAATGTGAAATTTTAAGTGATGATAAAACTGAAAAAGTCGTTTTTATAAACCACATTACATTGTATTAAAAACAGATGTTTTTAATCATGGACAATTTTACATGACTATGTCCAGAGATCGATCTTGGAATTCTCTTAGATATATCTTAAAAATCAGATGTATAAAAAGCTATATATTTGTAAAATAACTTTTGACTTTGTATATTAAATCCCATATGGAAATAATTTATGTGAAAAGCTGTAATTAATAGTAAATAATTGTAAATAACTGTTAAAAAATGTCAGAATTGAGACATAAATAATAGTTATTTACAGTTATTTACTATTATTTACTATTAATTACTACAGTTATTTACAGTTATTAATTGTTATTAACTGTTATTTACAGTTATTTACAATTATTAATAATTATTTACAATTATTTACAGTTTATTATAATTATTTACAATTATTCATAATTATTTACAGTTATTTACATTTTCAAAAATTTTTGAATTAGTGAATAATTTAATGTTATTAATAATTATTTACAATTATTTATAGTTATTTACAGTTATTTACAGTTTTTTACAGTTATTTACAGTTATTTATAATTATTTACAATTATTTACAGTTATTTATAATTATTTACAATTATTTACAATTTTCCATAGTTTTTAACAATTATTTACAGTAATGTAAAGAATCAAGTACCCAGTTAAAAAGTTGTAGTGATTAAATAAGTAGACATCTGGGCAAAAGAAAAAACAATGAAAACACTAAAGCTGTTATATGTGTTTATTGTAGCTACGTTTCATGGTCGTACAACCACCTCTTCAGGCTAAAAAAATATACATTAAATTAACAATCATATGCAATATGAAAAACACACGCATATTATAGACAACTTAAAAAAACAATCTCATAAAAAATTATACACATTATACAAATTATATATTTAAACTAATTTCTTATTTTCATCCTTTAAAACTAAAATGCTTGTACTAATTATTAAAATATTCTTTTAAATCACAACACAAGCAATGAGATTAAAATTGAATTAAACTATCAAAAGCAAAAAAGATATATATAGAAATACTGCCGTCCAAAGTAAGAAAACCTTAACTTCAATGGGATTCCAATGTAGTTAACCACTTTTATACTTTGGACGGCAGAATAAACATAAAGTACGAAAGAAGGACTACAAGTTTCTACATACCTAAAACACGAATATGCGTCACATAACAAAAATTCTAATTTTTTTTTTTTAAATATGTACACTATCTATTAATGATTAATATACTAATAAAAAAATTTTTTTTAATTGTCTTTTAAACAAACTTATAAGCAAGTTTAGTCAATAAGCAAGATCTTTTATACCTTATTATTTCAAAAGACAACATTAAAAATATTGAGAGCAGACAGGAAAAAGTAAGTCGCAAAAAACATATGACGCAAATGCCGTATATACACGGAGAGAAAAATCATGTTATTATTCCATGAAATTTCAAGTGATTATTACATGATATTTCTTCACCGAATATTATCAAAGAAACAAGTGATTTTTTGATGATACTCATGTTTTTAATAGATGATTGGTATCCATCTTAAAATCAGATATGAAAGATGTTATTTTTTCTTGATGGTCAACTTAAAATTACGTGGGCTGTCAAGAGAATGAACGTGGCGATGCATCATGTTAAAATTACTTGCGACTCACGGGATTTTCACGTGGCACTCAAGTGAATTCAATGGTGGCGTGACCAACCGAGTAGCGCGTGCTTTGCAGGTAGTGGGGAGAGAGAGAGTAAACAAAATACAATCTTATTATGATGGTAAAACAGCAATATATATATTTTTAAAAAATTATTAAATATTAAATTATTAATATTACCTTTGAAACTATTAGGAATAAATTTTAAACTCAAAATTTAATTATTTTAAACAACTGGGGGGCAGATAAGCATGTATCATTTCGCACCAAACATATCTTAAAGCAGGTTTAGCCTAGTGCGTAACGTTCGTGCTTTTCTTTTAGGGTGTGCGAGTTCAACTCTCGGTCAAGACCACTTTTTTTATTATTTTAATATTTTTTATCAATTATTTAATTTATATCTTCTTTTTTCTAATATTAAAATCAAATTAAGTATGCTCATTTTTCCAATTAATATTTTTTTAAAATAAATTATTTCTTATACATCATAATTCAAATAGTTAATAAATAAATAATAGTGATTTATAATACTATAATTTAATTTATTCATAATGTAATTTATAAAATTGACATAATAAATAAATTAGTCTATAGTATTAATTCATTTATGTTATAGTTTATATTATACATTAATACACACACATATATATTTATGAAGACAAAATTTAACTGAAGTATTATAAATATAATTGTTATTTATTTATTAATATTTTTAATTATTACGTATAAGAAATAATTTATTTTAAAAACATATTAATTAAAAAAATGAGAATATTTAATTAGATTTTAATATTAGAAAAAAGAAAATATAAATTAAATAATTAATAAAAAATATTAAAATAATGAAAAAAGTGGTCTTGACCGAGAGTTGAACTCGCGCACGCTAAAAGAAAAGCACGAACGTTACGCACTAGACTAAACCTGCTTTGAGATATGTTTGGTGCGAAATGATACATGCTTATCTGTCCCCCAGTTGTTTAAAATAATTAAATTTTGAGTTTAAAATTTATTTCTAATAGTTTCGAAGGTAATATTAATAATTTAACACTCATTAATTTATTCTAAAAATTGCTATTTTACCATCATAACAAGATTGTATTTTGGTTACTCTCGCTCTCTCTCCCCACTACCTGCAAAGCACGTGCTACTCGGTTAGTCACGCCACCATTGAGTTTACTTGAGAGCCACGTGAAAATCCCGTGAGCGGTAAGTGAATATCACAGGATCGACTAACTGGTTATATTCACTTGGCGCTCTTAGTGATTATAGCTGCTGTTCAAAGGATAATATCATGGCGTCTAATATCGTTTTCAGTTAGGATCTATTCTGGTTAAATTAAGTTGATTTCATGAGAATCTTACATGAAGAATCATTTAATTTTAACGTGTTAAATTTATCATAGTAAAATAACATGATTTTTCTCTCCGTGTACACAGGCAGGATCTACAATGTACAGCATGCCAATAAGAGACACCAGACTAACGTCGAGTGTCAAGCAGTATCAATGTACGCGCAGGGAACAGGGTCCGAGCAACAAGGTGATTCCACACCGAAAAAGTGTGTACAAAGGAGAGACAAACTACGTAACAAAAGTTCCAATCATTTAAACAAAGCATATAAATAACTATAAGATCTACTGAGCTGATAAGTATCTAGTTGTAAATTAATAGATCTACTCTCGAAGTTGATGTACAGTGCCTCCGATACTCTACGCTTTTTATAACTCCTTTCGGAATCTAGAATTCTGACCCTGTCCCAATCAAAAAGGTGATTGCGATTGTTAAGCATATGCAATGAAACCACGGAATTCTTGTTCTTACAAGTCTGATGCTCAATTATACGATCCTTCAACTGTCGTTTCGTCTCCCCAACATACGTATCACTACAGGTGGAACATTGAAAGGAGTAAACTGAATGTGTCCTTTCGAATCTACTCAAAGAGTCTTTACCCAAAACAATGACATTATTTAATTTATTGTTTATTGAAGATACGGTAGAAATATGAAAACATTGGAAGAGACGTTTGAATGTGTAATAAAATTGAGAGTTCAAGAAAGGTACAGAAATGGTAAGTATAGATGAAGTAATGGAATTTGGTGCATGTAAAACTTGGTTGTTATATTTAAATAAACGGTTCTTAATATGTTTAGAACAAAAACTAGGAGGGTAATCATTAAGATATAGAAGTTTCTCAACAATTCTAAGATTCTCCGTATGGAACTGTGGATGGGATAATAATATTGCACGGTCGGTAAGATTATGAACTATATTAATCTTTAAATTAATAGGATGATTGGAAGTAAAGTTTAAAATTCTACCAGAACTTGTAGATTTTCTATACCAATTATAAATAAGATTGCCATCAACAACAGTAAAATTCACATCAAGGAAACTCAAACCAAAACTGCTCTGAATTTCGTGCGTAAAAATTAATCTTTCATGATAACTATTAAAAATGCTCAAAATATTTGTTATGGCAGACTCATGTACACAAATGAACGTGTCATCGACATAGCGATAATAAAATAAGCAGGAAATTTGATATTGATTTTCCAATAGATTTAGACAAAATTGTTCTAAGTCTGCCATAACGATGTCAGCAAAAAGAGGGGATATGGGAGATCCCATAGGAGTACCAAAAATCTGTCGATAAAACTTCTTATTGAAAGAAAAGAATGTGTTATTAAATAAGATTTTAGTAATATCTATGATGCAATTAAACGGGATCTTAGAATGTAATCTAATATCATTAATTCGGCTTTCCAAACCCTGAATAACTAATTCGCAAGGAATATTAGTGAACAGAGACGTAACATCAAGGGACAAAAGTTTGTAACTATCCGGAATTTTTAGGTCTTTAACTCTTTTAATCAACTCAAAACTGTTTTTAACAATAGATACAGGTGGATCAATACAATTTTTAAGGTCATCGTATAGGAATTTAGCAAGAAAATGTATAGGTGAGTTAACAGTTGAAATGATAGGTCGGAAAGGTATATTAATCTTGTGTATCTTTGGAAGGCCATAACATCTAGGCAAGTTAGAGTCCGTAAAAGTAAGTTCATTGTTATGATACAATCTGCCGAGACAACCATCAGAATGCAACTATTTAAGAACACCAGAAACCACCCTACGCATCCTACCAAGAGGACAACGTTGAACACTCTTATAGGTGTCAGTGTCAGAGAATAATCTCTCAATTTTTTCCACATAAAAAGCTTTCCTTAAACAAACAGTAGTGCTACTCTTTTCCGCATTAACAAACATAATATCACTATTACTCTCACAAAATTCCAATGTTTTTTTGTATTTTATATTGAAAATTTTTTCCTTATAAGTCTGTTGTCTTTTATTCTTAACATATTCCTTAATAACACATTCACGGGACTTCTTACATTCTAAGATCCCGTTTAATTGCATCATAGATATAACACATTCTTTTCTTTCAATAAGAAGTTTTATCGACAGATTTTTGGTACTCCTATGGGATCTCCCATATCCCCTCTTTTTGCTGACATCGTTATGGCAGACTTAGAACAATTTTGTCTAAATCTATTGGAAAATCAATATCAAATTTCCTGCTTATTTTATTATCGCTATGTCGATGACACGTTCATTTGTGTACATGAGTCTGCCATAACAAATATTTTGAGCATTTTTAATAGTTATCATGAAAGATTAATTTTTACGCACGAAATTCAGAGCAGTTTTGGTTTGAGTTTCCTTGATGTGAATTTTACTGTTGTTGATGGCAATCTTATTTATAATTGGTATAGAAAATCTACAAGTTCTGGTAGAATTTTAAACTTTACTTCCAATCATCCTATTAATTTAAAGATTAATATAGTTCATAATCTTACCGACCGTGCAATATTATTATCCCATCCACAGTTCCATACGGAGAATCTTAGAATTGTTGAGAAACTTCTATATCTTAATGATTACCCTCCTAGTTTTTGTTCTAAACATATTAAGAACCGTTTATTTAAATATAACAACCAAGTTTTACATGCACCAAATTCCATTACTTCATCTATACTTACCATTTCTGTACCTTTCTTGAACTCTCAATTTTATTACACATTCAAACGTCTCTTCCAATGTTTTCATATTTCTACCTGTATCTTCAATAAACAATAAATTAAATAATGTCATTGTTTTGGGTAAAGACTCTTTGAGTAGATTCGAAAGGACACATTCAGTTTACTCCTTTCAATGTTCCACCTGTAGTGATACGTATGTTGGGGAGACGAAACGACAGTTGAAGGATCGTATAATTGAGCATCAGACTTGTAAGAACAAGAATTCCGTGGTTTCATTGCATATGCTTAACAATCGCAATCACCTTTTTGATTGGGACAGGGTCAGAATTCTAGATTCCGAAAGGAGTTATAAAAAGCGTAGAGTATCGGAGGCACTGTACATCAACTTCGAGAGTAGATCTATTAATTTACAACTAGATACTTATCAGCTCAGTAGATCTTATAGTTATTTATATGCTTTGTTTAAATGATTGGAACTTTTGTTACGTAGTTTGTCTCTCCTTTGTACACACTTTTTCGGTGTGGAATCACCTTGTTGCTCGGACCCTGTTCCCTGCGCGTACATTGATACTGCTTGACACTCGACGTTAGTCTGGTGTCTCTTATTGGCATTCCGTACATTGTAGATCCTGCCTGTGTATATACGGCATTTGCGTCGTATGTTTTTTGCGACTTACTTTTTCCTGTCTGCTCTCAATATTTTTAATGTTGTCTTTTGAAATAATAAGGTATAAAAGATCTTGCTTATTGACTAAACTTGCTTATAAGTTTGTTTAAAAGACAATTAGAAAAAAATTTTTTATTAGTATATTAATCATTAATAGATAGTGTACATATTTAAAAAAAAAAAATTAGAATTTTTGTTATGTGACGCATATTAGTGTTTTTGGTATGTAGAAACTTGTAGTCCTTTTTTTGTATTTTATGTTTATTTATATATATATATTTTGCTTTTGATAGTTTAATTCAATTTTAATCTCATTGCTTGTGTTGTGATTTAAAAGAATATTTTAATAATTAGTACAAGCATTTTAGTTTTAAAGGATGAAAATAAGAAATTAGTTTAAATATATAATTTGTATAATGTGTATAATTTTTTATGAGATGGTTTTTTTAAGTTGTCTATAATATGCGTGTGTTTTTCATATTGCATATGATTGTTAATTTAATGTATATTTTTTTAGCCTGAAGAGGTGTTTGTACGACCATGAAACGGAGCTACAATAAACACATATAACAGCTTTAGTGTTTTCATTGTTTTTTCTTTTGCCCAGATGTCTACTCATTTAATTACTACAATTATTTACAGTTATTCACATTTTTAAAAATTTTCGCCTATATATAAAATTATTGAATAAATTTGTGAATATTTTCGAAAATGTAAGAAATGTCTAAAAAATAATTTAAAAGTTTACTATTTCTTCAATTTTTTAAAATAATAATAAGAAAATGAATATAGTGATAATATATCTTTTAAATGGGATTTATTTTTCTCGAAGTTTTCTGTGTCTATAAATGTCCAACGAATTGCTATGTATAGAGATTTAAGAATTAGGATAAATCCTAATTTTAGCAAAGAAATTAATACTTATTTAAAAGAATCAAATACTGAGGCGATACGAATTTTGATAAAATTCCTTAAAAACTGTAATATAAAAATATAGAAAAACAACTGATCACAAAAAGAAGAAAGAAGATAAAAAAAAAAAGTGAATTGTGAAGTGAATCGTAAGGTGTAAACACAAAGCGTAAAAGTATAATATAGTGTTGAATATTCAAAATTAAAACAATAAGATAAGACTAAGATGTAAACACACATTGTAAAAACAGCAGTTTAATGTAATAAAGCAAAAATGTATCTATGTAACTAATTAATGTAAGCTGTATAGTCTGAAAAGACTCAAAGCTATCATAAAAAAAAAAAAAAAATTTATTGAAGCCGCGTAAACTGCTCTGATACATTAGTATATAACATCAATTTCTTTACTGATGCAGATATCGGTAGATATGAAATTATTATTTAATAATAATCAGAAAATAATAACACTATATTAAAAAGGGGCCGAACTATCTGTCTTTGTCTAATAGCGTTTTTCATCATTTATGTAAGCACTATCCGGTATAACAAGAAAAAAATAGCAGCCCCCGCTAGATATTAGTATAATAAGTAAATTTTGTAATGACAATCAAATTTTTTCACTGCGTAGTTTTTGAATAATTAGAGACCTACCAAAAAAAGATAGATTATATTCTAGATTGCTAGTAGGTCTCTAATGAGTCAAAAACTATGCGGTAAAAAATTTGGTTGCCATTGTAGAATAGTAGAATATTTTATAGCCAATAGATGGCGCTTTTTATACTAATATATATTTGGGACGGAAAAAATTATTCCATTCCTTAATCACATGTCGTAGAGAAATAAAGTATTCCTTTGTAAAGACGCAATCTTTATTATAACCTTTTCCAATACATTACATTAATGGCGACGAGGATAAAAAAAGGAAAAAATTTTATTCGACTCATGAAATAAGTGCCGTGTTCCAATCGTTGAAATAAAAAGAGTTAAATTAAAAATAATTTGAACAAAAAGACCTTCAAACTTGTGAGATTCAAGTGTTACTTTTTCGGGGGTCGGTTTCTGGAAGTGCACAAAGGACGAAATATTAAAAATGTCGGTTAACAAGGAAGTAGAAGAACTACATAAAAAATTAAGAGAATTTCAAGATCGTCAAACAGAGAGTCAAGCTACAATAGATAGACTTAGACAAGAACGCAACTTATTAAAGGAAAAGGTGAATTCTGGTGGGTCACAACAAAATGAAAATAACGGGCCCGGTAATGCGCGAATGAATAACGAAAACGGAAATGTAACAATGGCACAACAGCCAAATGTAAGCTTTTTTTCGACAATTGGCTCAATGCCAGAATACAAAGTCACAGAAGATTGGGACAATTATAATGAAAGACTCAATCAGTATTTTATAGCTAACAACGTTGTTCATGCAGAAAGAAAGGTAGCAGTATTAGTTACACTCATAGGTGAAGAGGCTTATCAAGCACTTAAAGATATTTGCTATCCTATGTTACCAGCACAAAAAACTTACGACGAGTTGTGTATAATTTTAAAAAGACAATTTTCGAAAAAGATTTCTAGTTTTAGAGAGAGAGTTGAGTTTTTCGATATGAAACAAACAGAAAGTGAACCTGTAAGTGAATGGTATAGGCGAATTATGAAAAAGGCCAGTACATGTGATTTTAAAGCTCAACTCGAAGTCATGGTTAAAAACAAATTTGTAACAGGATTGCGGAAAGGACCTGTTTTTGATAGACTTTGCGAAGAAAGCGATGATAAAACGCTTGAAGATCTATTTGATGTAGCTGTCAAGAAGGAAACCACGGTACAAAATAGGTTAGAATCAGTACATAAAGTAAAAGTTGTTTCTAATAAAAAAGATAATTTGGTTGACAATTCTAAGAAAAATGAATCGAAAAGTAATAAAAACAATATGGCAAAGTCGAATGAAGCATCGTGTTTTCGTTGCGGGAAGAAGAACCATGATTTTAAGAAATGCAAACACAGAAATACTAAATGCAATAACTGCAGTAAAGTAGGACATCTCGCGGTAGTGTGCAAAAATAAAAATAAAAGTAATTCGACAGCAGAAGAGGTTAAAATGAATTGGAGATATGAAGATCTCAATAGTATTAATCATAAGAAAGACCCCATACTAGTCGAAATAAAAATTAACGGTGAAAGTTTCAAAGCTGAAATTGATTCAGGCGCAAGTATTTCAGTTATACCCGAGGAAATATATATATAGAGCGCTTATCAAATTTCAAGTTAATACCAGATAAAACTATTATTAAATTTTGTGATGGAACACCTAGGTTACCATTAGGGCTAGTTTCAGTTCTTATTACAAAAGATGAGAAAATCGTACAGGCTGAATTTTTAGTTATAAAGAAAGGTTGTAGAATATTAATAGGTAGAGATTTAATGGAAGCTTTTGGATATCATGTAAGTAAGATGCATGCAATAGAAACTAACAGCAAGTTAAAGCTATTATTACAAAAACATCAAAGTGTATTTGACTCTACACCAGGCTGTTTTAAGTACGATAAGGTGGAATTTAAGGTTAAGGAAAACGCAACACCAATTTTTTGCAAACCTAGGCCGATTCCTTTTGCTTTTAAAGAAGAAGTCAGCAAGCAATTGGACGATTTAGTTAAAAAAAGATTTTTAATACCAGTTAATGATAACGCTTGGGGCACCCCATTAGTTCCAGTTCTTAAGAAAAATGGAGGAATACGACTGTGTACAGACTATAAGGTTACAGTCAACAAAGTGATAGAGGAGGTTAAACATCCCCCTCCTAGAATTGAAGAGGCATTCGCAAACCTAGCAGGTGGTAAGAAATTTACTAAATTGGATATGACTGCAGCTTTTAATCAATTTGAAGTCACAGGAGAGACGTCAAAACTATTAGCTTGGAGTACTCATAAGGGAGTGTATCTAGTTACTCGTATGCCGTTTGGTACGTCAGCATCGCCAGGTGCATTTTTAAAGAAAATTGAAACGGTATTACAAGGATTAAACGGAGTTACAGTCTTCTTTGATGACACAGTAGTCACGGGTAAGGATGATGAGGAACATTTAGAAAATTTAGATAAAGTTTTAAACGCATTCAAAAAAGCAGGATTGAAGTTAAATATAGATAAATGTCAATTTTTTCAAGATAAGATTAATTATTTAGGACATGTTATTGATGAACAAAGACTGCATAAAGACCCAGAAAAAGTAAAGGCTATGCTAGATGCTAAATGTCCAGAGAATCTGACTGAAGTAAAATCATTTATAGGAATGGCAAATTATTATGGCAGGTTTGTACCGAATATGTCCACGTTGTTAAAACCTTTATATGATTTACAGAAAGAGAATTTTTTGTGGAAAAAAGAACATGAAATGACATTTAAAAAATTGAAAGAAGAGTTAGTTTCTGATAGAATTTTAGTACACTTCAATCCAGAGTACCCAGTGAAACTTTGTTGCGATGCATCCAAGGAAGGAATAGGTGCAGTATTAATGCACATTCTACCAAACGGAGATGAGAAACCCATTAGCTTTGCATCAAGAGTTCTGCGTAAAGCAGAAAAGAATTATTCAGTGATACATAGAGAAGCCCTAGCTATACAGGGTGTCCCATTTTAACTTGGACACGTCAATAACTCTGAAAATATAGACTTTTGAAAAAAATGTTTTAAATGAAAGTTGTAGGGTTTCAAGGGGGGCATCCAATGGTGACCTTGATCGTGACCTTGACCTTGACCTTCAAGGTTATTTGAAGGTCAATTCGGTTTTCTTAAATGGAAAGTCATAATTTTGATACCGAAAATGGAAAGAGCGGAAAATTTTACGTCCAAATATGACCTTGGCCATAATCTTTATTATGACTTTCAAGGTCATTTCAAGGTCAAGTCGATTTTCTTAAATGGAAAGCCATAATTTTGATCCCGTAAATGGAAAGTGCGGAAAATTTTACATCCACATATGACGTTGACAATGACCTTGACCATGACCTTTAAGGTGACCTTGAGGTCAAGTCAAATTTTTAATGGAAACCTACACTTTGAACATCGGAACGGTAGAATAACTAAATAAAAATTATTATAAATGTGTCTAGAATAATTGTAAGGTTTTTTCAAAATATCTAACGGTAATTAACTGCAGCCTCAACCATGGCTGTAAGTTTTTGATTTTTTGAAAATCTTGTCCAAGCGAAACATTTCCAATTCTTAATAAGCAACCTCAAAAACCCATTAAATTAAATGTGTTACGGGTGATAGCTTCGCACGCATAGTCGAAGCACAAGAACGAAGCAGCGATAGCCGCAACTCAGCATTTTAGGCGAGATGTGCAGTAGTCGCGGCGACGTGCTAAATAAATAAAAAATAGTAATTAAAAAAAAAGTCACATCGTTCATTTCTACAAATTTGAGCTTTCAGATATTATTATACATTTCAGATATATTTCTGCGTCTCAGAATTGAGATACTTTGTCGCTGTAGATTTGCCTGTGATTCCAAAATTTATTCAATAATAAGACTACTAAATACTTATTAGTTTACAGCTTTACTTCTAAAATTATTTCTCTTAAAATTAGAAAATTATCGAAAGTTGTTTTAAAAGTTTCATAAAAAATGGCTAATTATTTAGCAAATGATGTGGTTGATATTCTTTTAGTTCTTGGGGAATGTCACAGAAATTACAGAAATGCTTCTCAGCTTTACCGTCAACGTTATCCTGATCGTCGACATCCAGGACCACAACAAATTATAAACATTGAAAGAAGATCGCGTTCAAATGCACTACATCGTCATAGGCGACAAAATCGAGTCCTGAACAATAACGACCCTCGTCTACTCGCTATATTGGGTATGATTCATATAAATCCCCATATCAGTCTCCGTCAGATTGAACGAGAATTGGGTATTCCTAGAGCAACAGCACATCGACTGCTCCAATTAGTCAGATATCATCCTTACCATATTACTCTTGTTCAAGAATTAAATGACAATGATTGTATATTAAGAGTAAACTTTTGCACATGGGCACTTAATGAATTAGATCAAGATCCAGATTTCTTCTGGTCTGTTTGTTTCTGTGATGAAGCCACATTTCATAGTAACGGCAGCCTTAATCGCCATAACAGTCACTATTGGTCGCCAGTTAATCCTCACTGGTATAGAGAGGTATTAAATCAGCATCGATGGAGTTTACATGTATGGGCAGGGATAGTTAATGGATCTATGATTGGACCACATTTCTTTGAAAGAACTATTAATGGTATGATGTATTTAGATTTTCTTCAAAATCATCTACCTGGTTATTTGGAAGACATCCCATTAGATGTTCGACAAAGAATGTGGTTTCAACAAGATGGCGCTCCTGCTCACCACGCTGGAATTGTGACAACGTTTCTTCGGCAACAATATCATGAACGGCTTATCATCCGCAATGGTCAAGTGCCATGGCCTCCAAGATCTCCGGACTTGAATCCTCTTGACTCATACTTTTGGGGATTTGCTAAAGATGCTGTCTACCAGGAAGCTCCAACAACGAGAGAAAACATGATGCAGAGAATAATAGAAGCTTGTCAATCGGTAACGCAAGAAACTTTGCAACGTGTTATGCGTAACTTTAGGAGGAGACTAACATTATGTTTAGAAAATCAGGGTGGACACTTTGAACACCTCATACCAAGAGGTAACGCCAATGACGATTAAGTAAGATAAATATTTATTTTATCAAATGTACATAAAAGCGTTGGGAACCTTTATTCCTGACCTTAACTGGTTGGGAACGCTTAGTCCTTACCTTAACTGGTTGGGAACCTTTATTCCTTACCTTAACTGGTTGGGGACCTTATTCCTGACCTTAACTGGTTGGGAACGCTTAGTCCTTACCTTAACTGGTTGGGAACCTTATTCCTGACCTTAACTGGTTGGGAACCTTTATTCCTTACCTTAACTGGTTGGGAACCTTATTCCTGACCTTGACTGGTTGGGAACGCTTAGTCCTTACCTTAACTGGTTGGGAACCTTATTCCTGACCTTAACTGGTTGGGAACCTTTATTCCTTACCTTAACTGGTTGGGAACCTTATTCCTGACCTTAACTGGTTGGGAACGCTTAGTCCTTACCTTAACTAGTTAGGAACCTTTATTTCTTACCTTAACTGGTTGGGAACCTTTATTCCTTACCTTAACTGGTTGGGAACCTTATTCCTGACCTTAACTGGTTGGGAACGCTTAGTCCTTACCTTAACTGGTTAGGAACCTTTATTTCTTACCTTAACTGGTTGGGAACCTTTATTCCTTACCTTAACTGGTTGGGGACCTTATTCCTGACCTTAACTGGTTGGGAACGCTTAGTCCTTACCTTAACTGGTTAGGAACCTTTATTTCTTACCTTAACTGGTTGGGAACCTTTATTCCTTACCTTAACTGGTTGGGAACCTTATTCCTGACCTTAACTGGTTGGGAACGCTTAGTCCTTACTCTTACTAGTTGGTATCGTGCTATTTTTTACCGAAATTAATTATCAAATTTAATAAGTTATTTAACGTCAATCATGACCTTAGAAGGTCAAATTTTGTAAATGGTCAAGGACTTATTCAGCTTTAATATTTTCAGTACCTTTCATAGCGGAGTCAAAAATCTAGGGTTCCACTTAAAAATTCGCCTTAAACTTAAGATGACCTTGAAGATCGTGGGTTTCCATTTAAAAAATCGACTCGACGTTCTAATGACCTTGAAGGTCATGGTCAAGGTCATATTTGGACGTAAAATTTTCCGCTCTTTCCATTTTCGGTACCAAAATTATGACTTTTCATTTAAGAAAACCGACTTGACCTTCAAATAACCTTGAAGGTCATGGTCAAGGTCACGATCAAGGTCACCGTTGGATGCCCCCCTTGAAACCCTACAACTTTCATTTAAAACATTTTTTTCAAAAGTCTATATTTTCAGAGTTATTGACGTGTCCAAGTTAAAATGGGACACCCTGTATACTGGGCAGTTCAGAAATTTTTCCAATATTTAGTAGGTAGAAAATTTATTTTGTGCACTGATCACAAGCCACTGTTAGCCCTGTTTGGTGAGCAAAAAGGAATACCGCAAATGGCGGCAGGTCGCCTACAACGATGGGCTATGTTTTTGAGCTCGTTCGATTATGAAATTCAATATTTAAAAGGAAGCGAAAACTCAACAGCAGATGGATTATCACGTTTACCCAAACCAGATGTCTACAGTGAAGATGAATCTCTAGATTATTTTAATTATGTAATAGAAGATAAATTACCAGTAAGTAGTCGCGATATTATTAGATTTACTAGAACGGATCCAGTACTTAGTAAAGTACATTTATATATCAGAGATGGTTGGCCAAGACAAGTAGAACCAGAATTACAACCTTTTGCATCAAGAGCAGATGAACTGAGTTTGGAGAATGGTATTGTTATGTGGGGATATCGAGTGTTAATCCCAAACAAATTAAGAAACTTATTGTTGGAGGAAATCCACTCAGGACATATAGGTACTTCCAAAATGAAAGCATTAGCTAGACAATATTTCTGGTGGCCCAACTTGGATAAGGAGGTTGAAGAATTTGCAAAATCATGCTTAGCTTGTAAATCCTGTTCTAAACAACCAGAGAAGGCTCATTTAATAAAATTTCAAGATGCAGAACAGCCCTACGAAAGGATCCATGTTGATTTCTTAGGACCATTTCATCAAAAAACATATTTATTGGTAATCGCTGCTTATACTAAATGGCCAGAAATGGTAGAAATGCCAAAATTAGACTCGAAGACAACTATTAAGAAACTTAAAGAAATTTTTGCAAGATATGGTTTACCAAAAAAGATTATTTCGGATAATGGAAGGCAATTTACGTCAGAAGAATTTCAGGAATTTTGTAAACTTAATGGAATTGACCATAAGACTACTGCACCGTACCATCCTGCCACGAATGGCTTAGCAGAAAGTGCAGTAGGATCCTTTAAAAGAGGAATTGAAAAAGCTCTAAAAGACCAGAAGAATGAGCGAGAAAGTATGTCTACACTAATAAGTAAATACCTTTTTGTTTATAGAAACTCTCCACATTGCTCAACGGGTGATTCTCCTGCACAAAGGATGTATGGAAGGAATTCAAGAAGTAGGTTAGATCTGCTAAAGCTTCCTAGATCAGAGATCAATGCAAAAAGACAGGTAGAATATTTTAAAGGAAATAGAGAAGTCTCATTCTCAGAAGGGGAGAGAGTTCTCGTGAGAGACTATAAGAATCCAGCGAAACCTTCTTGGACACCAGGCTTAATCAAGAAAGTATTAGGTGAGAGAACTTATTTGTGTAAACCAGATAGGATAGAATCTAGTTGTCTATGGAAAAGACATACGGACCAGATTATTAAATCAGGAAGTTTATATAAGGATGACACAGCTACAATTACTGCACAACAAAATGCTTATAGGCAAGTTCAAAAGGACCATACTATTACTACGAGTAGTCAAGATGAGGTCCGAGTAAAAGAAGAAGTAATTGATGACAATCTACCTTCTGAATCTCTAAAGGAGAATGTTAAAGAACATCCACCAACGATGAACTTCAATCCTGATACAAGAAAAAACCCAGATTTGAATGTGAATACAAGACCGAAGAGAATTATTAAACCTGTACAAAGACTAAATTTGTAAATGTATGTTTTAATATGAAATGTATTAGTAGGTTGTATATTTTACTATTGTATTCGCATTGTATAAAGGAAAGTTAAGCGGGAGAGGATTGTAGAATAGTAGAATCTTTTATAGCCAATAGATGGCGCTTTTTATACTAATATATATTTGGGACGGAAAAAATTATTCCATTCCTTAATCACATGTCGTAGAGAAATAAAGTATTCTTTTGTAAAGACGCAATCTTTATTATAACCTTTTCCAATACATTACAGCCATTACAAAATTTACTAATTATACTAATATCTAGCGGGCACTGCTATTTTTTTCTTGTTATACCGGATAGTGTTTACATAAATGATGAAAAACGCTATTAGACAAAGACAGAAAGTTCGGCCCCTTCTTAACAGTCAATCATTAAAAAATTATATACATTTAGATTAGATATAGGGCGCGCTTGCGCGTGTGGATTTTCTAGTAGATAAATATAACTGATTGAATTGTAGCTTAGTATTATATCAATCCCTTACAGAAAAAAACTATGATCGGTGACCGTAGTGAGCTATAGTCTAGGATTGTAGTGATACTATATTCATGTATTATAATATATTATAGTAATAAAGTATAGTTTTGTGGGGACACTCACACTTGTATGTATGCGTATGGCGCTGTAAGCGCACCAATACACATGTCAGCGTATACATGAGAACGCCTCTGCGCAGGCTCATATAAGACGAGGAAGAAGCAGCTTCGAGACTGCTTGCTTGTACTTCAGTCTTACTCCGCCAGCCACTGCGCTTAGTCGCTTTGGCTACACAATAAAGTATAAGTCCACTTATACCTCTGACTTGTTATTTTCCAGATCCCATCTCCTTCTGCATTACTTATATATATAGTGCCACACATGGCATTACAACTGGTGACCCCGACTGTCTCCAGCAGCGATATGGCAGCCATTTTCTCAACAAGTCACGGACCAAGGGGGACGCCTCGAAAATCCGCCATCTTGTATTCTTCTCTGTGCTGGCTAAGCACTGACCTTGCTGCCTTTCTCGTCGCTGATTCACGCACCAGGAGTTTTTGGGACCGGAGAAACGGAGTATCGCGCCCGTATCATCGTACGACCTCTGGGTGCTCCAAGTAGGAGACGCTTTTTTGCAGCCCTCGCCTCAGCGTCTTTGTCCAGAGCATCGCAGATTTTCCTAAAGAGGTAGTGAGAGTTGCTGAAGTGCACTCTCTTTTATATATATTATTTTATTAAAATGGCGATTGCACCAGTAAAAAATTATGTATGTGCAAATATTCGCGTAGTAGAATTTTATTTCTAGAAAATTCTGGCCACGTGGCGCCATTTTATTAAGTACACGCCTAGCCTCAAGAAAATTTTCTTTTTATAGCAGTGCGTGTTGTGGCCATTTAAAATTGTGAGATCGCGAGAAAATTTAATCTATCACTTTAGTGAAAAGGCACGCCTTTGACACGCGTTGTAGGCTATGCACGCATTATGTCTGGCGTTTGAAAATTTTCGCTCGCGTTATATCTCTTAAAGTAACAAAATAAATTATCTCAAGGAATTTGATGCCCCAAGACACACGTTACAGGCTATGTACGCATTGTGTCCGGCATACAAATCCTTTTCGTCCAGTAACTACGCAATTTTGCTTCACAAAGAAACGGCTAGTTTCAAATTGGGCAAATGCGTGTTTTTGAGCCTAACGGTCGAAATTTATAACCTAAAGTAAACTACCTCAAGATCAACGGAAGAACATCATTTTAATATTAAGCGAGTGCGGAGTGCGAGGAGTCGGTTTTTCTTTCTAAACTAACTAGCATTGATTTTATATTTGCGTACGAAAATTTTTAACGAAAGAACCGATTTCAGACTCATTAGTATAGTTTAAGTTAGTACAAAATTTTATTTAAAGTTCTCTGAAGTACAATGTAAAACTAGTCGTACATATTTGTGTCGTATTTAATTCTTATTTATCTATTATATATTTTATTTGTATTTTTGTCTATATATGGGGAAATCCACGGTAACGTTAAATTTTATGTGACTTTTTCAATACAATTTTCAAACAGTTACCATTTTGTTACATAAAAGCGCACACACCTCTATAAGGTCTCAAATTTTTCGTTTTTGATCTAAAAAACAAATCTCAATTTTTTATGGAGCTATTTTAGACGCTGACTCCAAAATTTCTATTAAAGTATTAAATTTTCACATTAAACCACGATTTTCGTGAATATTTCATAAAAAAGTGCAAAATTTTTTAAGTCTTCAGGAAATATTGATTGTAGCATTCAAATAATCTCAAAAAAAACTAATAGACTATTATCTTGGCCTAAAAACTAATAATTTCAGCCTAATTAGAGTTATGTGCGACTTTAAATAGCTTTGCTATTAGCAATCATGTGTAAAAACAAAATATAAACTTCCAATAGTTATTACTCATTCGTTTGAAGTTGCACATGACTCTAATTGGGCTCAAATTCTTTGTTTTTAGGTTAAAAAAATAATCTAATAGTTTATTTGGAGATTACTTGAACGCTACAATTAATATTTCTCGAAGACTTCAAAAATTTTGCACTTTTTTATGGAATATTCATGAAAATCGTGATTTTATGTGAAAATTTAATACTTTAATAGAAATTTGGGAGACAGCGTCTAAAATAACTCCATGAAAAACTGAGATTAGTTTTTTAGATCGAAAACGAAAAATTTGAGACCTTATAGAGGTGTGTGCGCTTTTATGAAACATAATGGTAGCTGTTTGAAAATTGTATTGAAAAAGTCACATAAAATTTAACGTTACCGTGGATTTCCCCATATACATATATTTTTTTATTTTTTATACACATATCTTTTAATCCATAAAACTTTAATTGTGCACAACTGAGGATATCTCGTCCTAAAATTTTAATACATTTTAAATTATACATATTTTTCTTTAATACTATTGTAAGAAAAGTCTCACTCTAACTCGAGGCGCTGGCATTGCTTAAGAAAGCTCCTTCGTCGATTTCTCCGGATCTCTAACGGGGACTATCGAGAGTAGTGCGAGTGCCAAGAGTCTTCTCTACATTATTTTGACGTGGTAATAGACGGGAAGCCCACAGTTGTTCTTATCGGGTAGTCGGTCACGTGAGAGATTCTCTCTGATTTTTCACTCGCGCGGGAAGGAAGGCTTCTCGGTGCTTGGCCCTTTACACCAGCGCCGGGAGGTCGGCTTGACGGCGTCGAGCACGCGTTTTGTTAGTTATTCGCGCTTGCGCACCGGGAGACTTCTGTGTGTATCAGTCGTCGACCGCTGGAGGTCTCTTACGCTGAGCACGCGGATGTCGATCTGGTCACGCAGGATGTTTTTTAAAGTATAAATTCGTTTTTCTTTTTAAATTTAAAGAGAGGATTTTTCTCGGGCTGCACCTTATATAAATTAGGAAACGTATTCTTTCCTACTCTGCGACTGCTCTTCCATAAAATCACTCTGCACCCTGTGCAGTCGGAACACATGGCCAAGAGCTATCTCATGTCGGTAAATCGGATTTTGTTGCCGAATCCCGTATTTCTTATAAATAGAAATGATGACTTGGACGAGTTGTCGCCGGGGGGGATGATCGCGGTGTTACCAGGGACATTCAAGCAACTAGCTATAGGATAATGGATGAAAGCGCGCTTCCGGAAATAACTCAAAGTAATCAGATTATTAATGCACTGGAATGCGTAGAAGCTTTAGAGACTTCCACCCTTAATAAAGAAAATCCTTTCCTCTATCATTCATCCACAGCTAATTCTCTCTGTAAAGTACCTGAAAAGAAAAAATTTATCCCAAACATCCTTAAAAGAAATAAAATCAATTCGATTTCAGTAGAGAATGGGGAAGTGGACAAGAAGGTTAGGTTTCGCGATCGAGTCTCGGTTAAATATGTACGTAAGGCCTCGCACTCACCTTCGAAATTGTACAAAAAGCGTAGGCTAAATACCGCTAGAGATTTGGGAGAGGTTAAATACCTCCATGCGAAATATTTAAGTATAACTAACCAAAATGTTCTTCTATCTATTCTCTAGCTTCTCTCACTAACACTTTTGTAAATGCGCAATAGTTAATTATCTAGTTTATTTTTTCTTGTTTCATTTTTTTTACATTTTTACATCTTTTTTATTAACTCTTTATCAGTAGAGTCATATATGTTATATTCTTTTGCGTTCTAGGCAACGCATTTCTTCTTTAATATAAAGTAAATTCACGCATGTAAGATTTTCGTAACAGTCAAGTGCACTACTTAAAATTTCAATTAGTTAATTATAATATTGATAATGCACTTTGATTTTCATAATATACACTCAACTTCTTATTTTTGATTCATGCAACTTAGCATACGCCAATAAGCAATTTGTATTATAATAAATTGATGCTACTTAATTTAATAAGTAATAATTATCTTGACGAGTTGAAAAACTATATAATGCATCAACCATTCTCATCAACAAATTATAATCAAGTGAGTTGTACACATTAACTTGCAACGTCATAGTGCATTTGACTGCAATAACTCATGCGCAAAATTCTGCGATTATGTAAATTTTTTGTAATATTTCACAGCGAACTTAATGTAGTACATAATAGCGCTCATACTTGAAAGTAAAGCACCATAAGTGCACAATATATAATATACTCAAGTACCTTAAAGCAATATGTAACAAGCACTAAACTTGTTCCGTGCGTACTATTTTTGTGTGTAGCGCAATCTCATAAGTAATTCCTTTTTCACTGCACTTTTAAGTAAATTAATCATTAATAGCGATAAATAGCTAATAATATTAACAGTATAAATAGCTAATAATATTAACAGTATTCACTGTAATAAAGCATTTTATTTTTGCAAAACTATATGTAAATCCTAAAGGATTACTAATAAGAAAAAAAATAATAAATAAGTATTAACAGTTCTTACTGTAATAAAAAATTTGTAAATCTTCAATGATTGTTAAATAATTGCATTTTAGGCTGTGATAATAACTGCGATATTTGTAATGGTACTGCGAAATTTTTAATCAAATTGTTATTGCGTTTATTAATTTATATTGTATAAAAAAGACTGACTCTAATTGTTAACCTATCTGTGATATAAAATATGCATTTTTTTGCGCTTTTGTAAATAAATAATTACCCTTAACAAAAATTTAATTGTTGGGGGGAGTGATGTGGGGACACTCACACTTGTATGTATGCGTATGGCGCTGTAAGCGCACCAATACACATGTCAGCGTATACATGAGAACGCCTCTGTGTAGGCTCATATAAGACGAGGAAGAAGCAGCTTCGAGACTGCTTGCTTGTACTTCAGTCTTACTCCGCCAGCCACTGCGCTTAGTCGCTTTGGCTACACAATAAAGTATAAGTCCACTTATACCTCTGACTTATTATTTTCCAGATCCCATCTCCTTCTGCATTACTTATATACATAGTGCCACACATGGCATTACAACTGGTGACCCCGACTGTCTCCAGCGACGACATGGCAGCCATTTTCTCAACAAGTCACGGACCAAGGGGGACGCCTCGAAAATCCGCCATCTTGTATTCTTCTCTGTGCTGGCTAAGTACTGACCTTGCTGCCTTTCTCGTCGCTGATTCACGCACCAGGAGTTTTTGGGGCCGGAGAAACGGAGTATCGCGCCCGTATCATCGTACGACCTCTGGGTGCTCCAAGTAGGAGACGCTTTTCTTGCGGCCCTCGCCTCAGCGTCTTTGTCCAGAGCATCGCAGATTTTCCTAAAGAGGTAGTGAGAGTTGCTGAAGTGCACTCTCTTTTATATATATTATTTTATTAAAATGGCGATTGCACCAGTAAAAAATTATGTATGTGCAAATATTCGCGTAGTAGAATTTTATTTCTAGAAAATTCTGGCCACGTGGCGCCATTTTATTAAGTACACGCCTAGTCTCAAGAAAATTTTCTTTTTATGGCAGTGCGTGTTGTGGCCATTTAAAATTGTGAGATCGCGAAAAAATTTAATTTATCACTTTAGTGAAAAGGCACGCCTTTGACACGCGTTGTAGGCTATGCACTACTTATATATACAGTGCCACACATGGCATTACAGTTTCTTATATTATTTTCGTGCTACTATAATCGGAGAATATATTAATCATAATGTTGACATACTATAAGTCTATAGTTGGTCGTCTTATAGTGCATTGATAGGTTTCTAGTTTATAGACTCATCGTTTATGGGTTTATTGTTTATAAGTTTATGGTTTATGGGTTTCTCGTTTATAAGTTTATGGTTTATGGGTGTATGGTTTATGGGTTTATAGTTTATAAGTTTATGGTTTATAGATTTATAGTTTATAAGTTTATGATTTATGGGTTAATGTTTTATGAGTTTATGGTTTATGGTTTCATAGTTTATGGTTTTATGGTCTATGGGTTTATGGTTTATGGGTTTTTGGTTTATGGTTTTATGGTTTATAAGTTTATGGTTTATGGATTTATAGTATGTTGTTTAGGGATGCATGGTTTATCGTTTATGGGTTAATAGGTTTATCAATTATGGTTTATGGGTTTATGGTTTATGTGCTTATGTTTTATGAATTTCTGGTTCATGGGTTTATGGTTTATGGGCTTATGGTTTATGAATTAAACGGGTTTATAGTTTATTGTGTTACGGTTTATGGTTTAATGATTTATGGGTTTATGGTGTATAAGCTTATGGCTTATGAGTTTATGGTTTATGGGTTTATGGCATTATGGTTTGTAGGTTTATATGTCCATGGTTTATGGGTTAATAGTTTTTATGTTTATTGTTTATGGTTCATAAATTTATGATTTATGGGTTTATGGTTTATGGTTTATGGGTTTAAAGTTTATGAGTCTATGGTTAATGGGTTGCTCGCTTATGCGTTTATAGTTTATGGGTTCATAGATTATGGATTTATTGTTTATGCGTTTATGGTTTATGGGTTCATGGTTTATGGGTTTATTGTTTATCGGTTTATGGTTTATGGGCTTATAGTTTATGGTTAATGGATTTATAGTTTATGGGTTTATGGTTTATAGGTTCATGGGTTATTGTTAATGGTTTTATGGGTTTATCGATTATGGTTCATGGGTTGATAATTCATGTTTTATTAGTTAACAGTTTATGTGTTTAAGGTTTATCGGCTTATGGTTAAAGGATTAAAAGGGTTCATCGCTTATCGTGTTATGATTTATGAGCCTAAGGCTTCTGGGCTCATGATTTATGGGTTCATGGTGTATGAGTTTATGGTTCATGGGTTCATGGATTATGGGTTCATAATGTATGGGTTTATGGCTAATAAGTTAATGTCTTTTGAATTTATGGTTTTTAGGTTTATGGTTTATAGGTTCGTGGCTTATGCTTTATGGGTCTATAATTTATGGGTTTATGGTTTATGAATTTTTAAGTTTTTGGGCTATAAGTTTTTTCTTTATGGGTATATGGTGAAAGGGTTTATAATTTATGGATTTATTGTTTATAAGCTTATGATTCATATGTTTATGTATTTATAGATTCATGGCTTTATTGTTGGTGGTTTCCGTATTCACAGTTTATGGATTTACGGTTCATTGGTTTATAGTTTTATAGTATATAGGTTTATTAATTTAAAGTTTATAAACCATTAATCCATGAACCATAAACTTCTAAACTTATAAACTATCAATCATGAACCCATAAACCATTACCCATGGATCATTAACCATGAACCTATAAATCATAACGCATGAATTCAAAAACTATAAACATATACACTATTAACCAATGAACTGTAAACTTATAAACTATTAACCTATAAACCATAAACCCATAATCCCATAAACCATAAACCTATAAACCAGAATCCCATAAACCATAAATCCATAAACCATAATCCCAAAAACCATGAACCCATTGACAATAATATTATAAATCATGAACTCATAAACCATATACCTATAAATCATAAACTATAAACCCATAAATAATAAACTCATACACCGTTAATCCATCAACTATAAACTTATAAACCATAAACGCATAAACCAATAGACCATAAACTAATAAACCCACAAACTATAAACCCATAAATTATGAACCATAAATCATGAATCAATAGACCATAGACCCATAAACGATGAGTCTATAAACTATAAACCTATCAATGCACTATAAGACGACTAACAATAGACCTATAGTATGTAAACATTATGATTAATATATTCTCCGATTATAGTAGCGCGAAAGTAATATAAGAAACTATCCTTTGACACTATAATTGTTATATCTAAATTATTAGCCTTTATATAGTGCTGCCATCTGTATATGGGATTTGGGGTTTTACGACTTTGTATATCTGAAACCCATGAACCATGAACATATAAATATAAACCATAAACCTATGAAACATAAATCCGTTAATCATAAGCTTATGAACTATTAAGTTATGAACCATAAACCATAAACCCATAATCCATAAGACCATAAACAATAAACCAATAAATCATCAACCATGAATCCATGAACTATAAACCCATACACTATTAACCCATGAACTGTGAACTTATAAACTATCAACCCATGAACAATAAACCCATAAACCCATAAACCATAAACCCATAAACTATCAACACATTAACCATAAACGCATGAACTATAAAGCCATTAACCATAAACAATAATCTCATAAACCATGATCCCATAAACCATAAACCCATAAACCATAAGCCCATCAAACATAGACCCATAAGCCATAACACCGTAAACCATCAACCTGTTTAATCCATAAACTATAAGCCCATAAACCATAAACCATAAACCATAAATCTATAAACCATAAACCGATTAATTATAAACCATAAACCCATGAACCTTAAGTCTATAAACTATAGAACCACAAACGATAAACCATAAACTCATTAACCATAACACTATAAACCATAAACTCGTTCAATCCATAAACCGTCAGCCCATTAACCATAAACTCATAAAACATAAGCGCATGAACCATAAACCCATGAACCAAAATTGATAAACCCATTAACCCATAATCGATAAACCATAAACCATAAATTTCAAAATCATTAACACATAAACTATAAACCCATAAACCCATATACCCATAAACCATGAACCCATGATCCATTAACCTATAAAACATTGACTCATACACCATAAACCCATAAACTATAAACCCATAAAATATAAACCCATAAATCATAAACCCATAAACCATAAACCCATAAACCATGAACCCATAAACCATAACCCATAAACCATAAACCCATAAACCATGAACCCATAAACCATAAACCATAAACTATAAACCCATAAACCATGAACCCACAAACCATAAACCCAAGAAGCATAAACCCATAAACAATGAAACCCTTAACCCATGAACCTAAACCCACAAACCATGAATATATGAACTATAAACACATACACTATCAACCCATGAACTGTAATTTCATAAACTATCAACCCATGAACTGTAATTTTATAAACTATCAACCCATGAACCATAAACCCATAAACCCATAAACTATAAATCCATAAACCATAAATCCATAAACTATGAACCCATAAACAATAATCCCAAAAACGATGAACCCATTAACGATAAGCCTATGAACCATAAACTCATAGACCATAAACCCATAAATCAAAAACTATAAACCCATGAATAATGAACTCATACACCGTTAATCCATTAAGGAGGGGCCGAACTATCTGTCTTTGTCTAATAGCGTTTTTCATCATTTATGTAAACACTGTCCGGTATAATAAGAAAAAAATAGCAGCCCCCGCTAGATATTAGTATAATAAGTAAATTTTGTAATAACAAACAAATTTTTTCACTGCGTAGTTTTTTGACTAATTAGAGACCTACTAGCAATCTAGAATATAACCTATCTTTTTTTGGTAGGTCTCTAATTATTCAAAACTACGCATTGAAAAAATTTGGTTGTTATTACAAAATTTACTTATTATACTAATATCTAGCGGGGGCTACTATTTTTTTCTTGTTATACTGGATAGTGTTTACATAAATGATGAAAAACGCTATTAGACAAAGACAGATAGTTCGGCCCCTTCTTAACTATAAACTTATAAATTATAAACGCATAAACCTATAGACCATAAACCCATAATCCTACAAACCATGAACCCATAAATTATAAACCATAAATCATAAACCTATAGACCATAAACCTATAATCCATGAACACATAAACCATAAACCTATAAATATAAACCATAAACCTTTGAAACATAAATCCATTAATCATAAGCTTATGAACCATTAACTCATAAACTATAAACCATATACTATCAACCCATGAACCATAAACCATAAACCCATGAACCATAAACCATAATCCTATAAACTATAAACCCATTATCCATGAAACCATAAATAATAAATCTATAAATCATAAACCAAAAATCCATGAACTATGAATATATACGCTATTAACTCATGTACAGTGAACTTATAAACCTATCAACCATAAGCCTATAAACTATAAACGTATAAACTATAATATATAAACCCATAAATCATAAACCCATAAACTATAGACCCATAAACCATAAACCCATAAACCCATAATCCATAAACCCATAAACCATAAACTTATACACCATAAGCCCATAAATCATGAGCCCATGAAACATAACATCATAAACCATAAGCCCGTTCAAACCATCAACCATAAGCCTATAAACCATAGACCCATAAACCATAAACCTATAAACCATGTACCCATAAACCATAAACCCATAAGCCATGAATCCATAAACCATGAACCCATAAACCATAAACCCATAAACCATAAACCCATGAACCATAAACCCATAAACCATAAACACATAAACTATAAACCCATAAACCATAAACCTATAAACCATAAACCCATAAACCATAAGCCCATAAACTGTAAACCCATAAACCATAAACCCATGAACCATAAACCCATAAACCATTAACCCATAAACCATAAACCATAAACTATAAGCCCATAAACCATAAACCCATAAACTATAAACTTATTAACTCATAAACCATAGACCATAAACCCATAAACTATAAACCCATAAACTATAAACCCATAAACTCATATACTCATAAACCGTAAGCCCATAAACCATAAACCCATAAAACATGAACTCATTCATCATAAGCCCATAAACCATAAGCCCATAATCCATAAACCCATAAAACATAAACTCATACACCATAAACCCATAAATCATGAGCCCATAAACCATAAGCTCATAAACTATAACACCATAAACCATAAACCCCTTTAATCCATAAAGCATGAGCGCATAAACTATGAACCCATAAGCTAGAAACTCATAAAACATAAGCACATAAACCTTAAACCTATGAACCATAATTAATAGACCTATAAACCCATAATCGATAAACCCATAATCGATAAACCATAAATTATAAACTTATAAACCATAAACCATAAACTCATAAACAATAAACCCATAAACCCATTAACCCATAAACCATAAACCTATAAACCCATGAACCCATAAACCCATAAACTATAAATCTATAAACCATAAACCCATAAACCATAAACCCATAAACAATGAGTCTATAAACTATAAACCTATCAATGCACTATAAGACGACTAACAATAGACCTATAGTATGTAAACATTATGATTAATATATTCTCCGATTATAGTAGCGCGAAAATAATATAAGAAACTATCCTTTGTTACTATAATTGTTATATCTAAATTATTAGCCTTTATATAGTGCTGCCATCTGTATATGGGATTTGGGTTTTTATGATACTTTATTACAACATGTGTAATAAAGTATCATTATATGTATGTACGTAGTGCACATTCATTAATTCTAAAACACCTTAATAAATATAGAACAATTGGCGACGAGGTGAAAATCGTGCATAAGGCCACTAAGGTGGATTGTACCAGCAGATAGGCGTGTGAAAGTAGAAGCAGTGCATGTCTTAGAATTACAAGGTTGCTCTCCGCCATTATTATATTTTTTCCTTCTCACGGGAAGAGACAGTCGCATTCTCATAAATATTAACAGTTAACGCAATTATCGAAAATGGATTCAAACCAATTCCAACAACTAATGGAGACGCTCAAAATACAACAAGAGCAACTTATTTCTTAAATTACACAGCAAGCAAATCTACAGCAACAACAAGTCATTACACAGGTAAACCAACACTTCGGACGCAACATGGCGTCAGTCGCAACCTTCGAAAATTACGATTAGAGAAAAGAAAAATTTATGCAGTACATCGAACGTTTTCAAAATTATGCAAATATGAAAAATGTCACGACAGAGGAAGGAAAAGCTCAGTTATTATGTTCTTCTATAGGGTCAGTACATTATAATACATTAAGTGCATTTCTCGGAAAATCTGCCAACACTCTCAACTACGCTGATATAGTGAAAAACTTCAAAGATCTATTAACACCGCGTAAAAGTGAAGTTATTGCACAACATTATTTTCTCGGAAATTATCAATCAGAAAAACAAACAGTCACAGAATATGTTGCGAGTTTACGGAAGGACGTACCGGAGTGTAATTTTGCAGTAAATGTGATGAATCAATCTCAGTTGCAGATCTGTTTCTTAGAGCACAGTTCATACGGGGATTACGCGATACGTGGTTACGTGAACAGATACTACAGTCTGATATATCTGATTTCGGAAAACTAGTCGAAAAAGCAATAGCTTTCGAAGCGTCTAGACTAGAAAGCCGTGAACTCGGTAAACCAAACGCAAAGGCGGATACATCAGAGTCAACAGCCACAGACATAAATAAAGTCGGTAAGTCACAATATCACGCAGACAAAAATACCAATCGAAATCGTCAGAATAACAACAAGCAACAATCAAAGCCTCAAGAAAGAAATAGGTCGCAGTCACGATTGCGTTTTAGATCGAATGTTGACTATCGCGCGCTAGGAATTAACAAGCTTTGTCTTAAATGTGGGAAAGCAAACCACCGGTCGAAAGAGTGCCGCATTGACCAAAATAGCCTCAAATGTGATTCTTGTTCAAAAGTCGGGCATACGGCAAAGGTGTGTATAACTTCTCTGCTTCGCAAGTCGCATAAAAATAAAGAAGTAAATCAAGTTCGATATATTGACGACAACTATTACACAGATGGCGCTACAGTTCAATACACTGCATTAAATTATGTCTCTAATCAAAGTGATGAAAAATATTTGGCCACGATAAAAATAAATGGATCACCATGCAAAATGGAAGTTGACTCAGGCGCGAAATTTTCAATTATAGATGAAAAAACATTAAAATTATTAAAATTAAATTTACAAGTGCATCCAACAAATATTATATTTAAGACATATTCAGGCAACACACTACCAGCTCGGGGTTTTGTTGAAGTCACAGTTTCGTATAAAGAGCGTAGTATAAAAGATGATCTTTACATCGTCGAAACAGGACACGCATCAGTATTAGGTCGCTCATGGATACGTGGCTTACAAATTGACTTAAAAGAAGTTGATGTGGAAAATGAAGACGCACAACAAAGTACTGTTTATGCTACAGAATCAATAGAAGATATTGTTGGAGAATTCTTAAATATTTTTGAAGAAAAAGTTGGATGTGTAACAGGATTTACAGTACAAATTCGCACTAGAGAAGGCACAAAACCTTGTTTTACGCGCGAACGAGATGTACCGTACGCGCTTAGAGAAAAAGTTGAAAAAGAATTAGAGACTTTACAACAAGCCGGAATTATAACGCCAGTACATCATACAGACTGGGGTTCGCCGCTCGTAGTTATTCCAAAAGCAGATGGCGGTGTTCGTCTCTGTGTAGATTATAAGTGTGGCGTCAATTCTAAACTAGTAGCCGCAAATTACCCAATTAGACGCATAGATGAAGTTATGCATAGTCTTCGTAACAGTAAATATTTTTGTAAGTTAGATCTTTATAAAGCATACTTACACCTAAAAGTTGACGAAGAAGGGGCAAAGATTCAAACTATTTCGACACACCGAGGCACATATCAAGTGACTAGACTTAGTTATGGCATAAAAACAGCCCCAGCTGAATTAAATCGAATCTTAGGACAAATTTTAAATGGATTAGAAGGCACAGAAGCATATTTCGATGACATAATCGTACATGGCCCAACACTTGAACAATGTACAGTGAATTTAAGAGCATGACGAAGCTGTCCGCCTTCTAATAATATTTCCAATCTTAACTTATGAATAAACGATGCGTTTAATCGAGTTTCTTTGCTACAAAGAAAAAATTTGTAAGATTAAACTCTAGTGCGGACAACTCAAGAAATCCACCAAAATATTATACATACAAAGTTATAATAAAAACTTTCAATATGTCGTATTTTAAGGTTAGGTTTGTCGAGTTTGATATCTAATTTCCAATCCAAGCTCATAAAAAAATAACAAGTCCAAATGATTTTTTATTTTAACAAAAATTATTGTATAAATATAGCTTTAGTGCGGATAAGTCATTATATTTGTTTAATTTAAGAATTTAAAAAGATATTGATAAAATAAAAAAAGCGAAATTCGATTGCTGCAGCTCCGACATGCCGTTAAGAAAAGTTCTAAAAAGACTCTGAGAATACAACTTACATCTCAATCGGAATAAATGTCGATTCTTCACAACAAAGGTATCATATTTAGGTCACGTCATCGAATATAATAAAATATCGAAGTCACCTGAAAAAGTACGTGCAATAATGGAATTATCACGACCTAAAAATATTGATGAACTTCGTCGATTTTTAGGTTTAGTCATGTACTATTCAAAATTTATTCCTAATTTTTCCAGCCAGTCTGCGCCCCTACGGAAACTACTTTGTAAAAATCAAACATATAAATGGACTTCTGAATGTGGATCAACATTTATAAAACTTAAAGCTACTATTGCTTCAGAACAAGTTTTAGTTCCTTTTGACCCAAAGTTACCGCTGATACTTACGACAGACGCAAGCCCAACTTGAATTGCTACTGTACTCAGTCATGAAATTAACGGCGAGGAAAGACCGATTGCCTTTGCATCACGTGCAACTACAATAGCAAAACAAAATTACAGTCAACTCGACCGAGAAGCTTGTGCAATCATTCTTGGTGCTAGTCATTTTTACAATTATCTACTTGGTAAACAGTTTTTATTAGTCACCGATAATGAACCACTCAGTCGCATATTCCATCATAACAATAGTCTACCGAAAAACACTTCAGCACGACTACTTAGATATGCATCATTTTTGGCAAGCTTTAATTATGTTATCCGTTTTAAAAAAGGCCAAGAAAATAAAAATGTTGATTGCCTTTCGAGAGCTCCAGTTGGGATGCAGCTTCCAAATGATATAGATGCACAAATTAATCATGAAGTACATGCCTTATATCAGCAAACTATTAGCATGTTCTCAATTACTGCTAAGAAATTAGCTGAAGAAACAGCAACAGATCCTGATCTTTCACAGAAAATTAAAGAAATGAGAAACTCTAGTGTTGATTCACCGTATACGTTAGCAGAAGGAATTCTTTTTAAAAATAATAGGGCTGTAATACCGAAAACACTAAGAGCAGAAATTCTTCAAGAAATACATTGGACACATCTTGGAATAACAAAGATGAAACAACTTGCAAGAAAATATGTCTACTGGCAAGGAATTGATAACGACATCGAAAATCATGTCAAAGCATGTCGAGATTGTGCTATTGTCAAACCCAGACCGCCAAAAGTGATACCACATCCATGGGATGAACCAGATGGAAACTGGCAAAGAATTCACATAGACTACGCAGGCCCATTTTTGGGGAAAAATTTTCTTATTTGTGTAGATGCAAAATCAAAATGGTTAGAAATAAAAAATCTTGAATGTTGCACCTACAAGCGACAATACAATACAGTTGTTAGAAGATATCTGTACCACACATGGCTACCCAGAAGTGATTGTATCTGATAATGCAAGCATATTTACAAGCGACCAATTCAAAGATTATTGTTCGCAGTTTGGCATACTCCAAAAATTCATTGCTCCAGGACATCCAGCAACTAATGGACTCGCTGAGCGAAATGTATATATAGTAAAACAAAAACTTAAACTTACTTACTTTTTTACTTGCTCTTGTGCACGATCCAATGCCCATTCAAACCAAAGTTCGAGAAATCCTCTTAAAGCACAGAGCGACACCATTAAGTTGTGGCAAATCACCTGCAGAACTATACCTTCAAAGGGAAATCAAGATACGCTTAAATGCTATTTTTCCAACAAAAATGACTCCCAACAAATCATTCTCAACTCCAGCAAGGAAATTAAAAGTGGGGGAAAGAGTGCAGGTGGTGCGTTTTATATCAAACAAAGACACTTGGAGTTTTGGCACAGTGAAGCAGGTTCTAGGTACCCGACTTTATCTCATTGACGCAGACGATGGAGCAGTAATTAAACGTCATATAAACCAACTCAGATCACCAAATGTTAAAAAAGAAAAGCCACAAAAATCTGTTACATTTGGGCCAGTTCAACATTTTGGAGTACCTCAACAGCTTCCAATGCAGCAATTACAAAATGAAGCTGTACTGCTAGAACTAGAAGAAAATGCAGAAATACTGGACCAACAACAATATATACAACCACAGCCAGAAGCTATTATGCAAAATCAGTCATCACAGGCAAATCCAGCAACTGTACCAGATCAGGCACTTCAACCAGTGCAACATCAAGAATCAAAACGAGATCGTCGACCACCCAATTGGTTAAAAGATTATTATACTTAAATAAAATAATATAGACACTAATAAATTCTCATGATATGCAGCACTTATTATCTTTTTTATAATATACTGAATTTAAGTGGGGAAGAATTGTTATATCTAAGTTATTAGCCTTTATATAGTGCTGCCATCTGTATATGGGATTTGGGTTTTTACGACTTTGTATATCTGAACGGTCAGAGGCTCGCTGACCGTTGCTGTAACAACATGTGTAATAAAGTATCATTATATGTATGTACGTAGTGCACATTCATTAATTCTAAAACACCTTAATAAATATAGAACAATAATATATTATAATACATGAATATAGTATCACTACAATCCTAGACTATAGCTCACTACGGTCATCGATTATAGTTTTTTTCTATAGGGGATATGTAAAAATTATCTTTTCTTTAGAATACCTGCAGATGAAATAGCAACAAAACAATGGTTGAAAAATATAAATCAATATTGTGATGTAGAATTTAAAAAGTATGCATTTGTATGCAGTCGACATTTTGAAGAAAAATGTTTTAACACCACTTGTTCTGGAATTAAGAAGGGAAAATTAGAAAAAAGATGTTGCCCTACAATATTTTTAGATTTCAAAAACTTGAAGCTGTAAGTAAATTCATGTTATGCATGTACAAAGTTTATTTTTATAAAAAAATTATAAAAATTAATTGTTACAAACAGGAAATAACAAAAGAAAACATTGCTACTCTCAATGAAAACAAAGATAGTCCGAATTCCTCACACAGTTTGTCAAATTACTTGGATAACAACGTAAGTGATACCCATATGGAAATAATTTATGTGAAAAACTGTAAATAATAGTAAATAATTGTAAATAACTGTTAAAAAATGTCAGAATTGAGACATAAATAATAGTTATTTACAGTTATTTACTAGTATTTACTATTAATTACTATTATTTACAGTTATTTACAGTTATTAACTGTTATTTACAGTTATTTACAATTATTTACAATTATTTATAATTATATACAGTTTTTTATAATCATTTACAATTATTCATAATTATTTACAGTAATTTACATTTTCAAAAATTTTTGAATTATCAAATAATTTAATGTTATTAATAATTATTTACAATAATTTATAGTTATTTACAGTTGTTTACATTTTTTTAGTTATTTACAGTTATTTATAATTATTTACAATTATTTACAATTTTTCATAGTTTTTTACAATTATTTACAGGTATTCACATTTTTAAAAATTTTCGCCTATATATAAAATTATTGAATAAATTCGTGAATATTTTCGAAAATGTAAATAACTGCAAATAATTGTAAAAAATTATAAATAATCGTAAATAACTGTAAATAATTGTGAAAAAAGTGAGTAAATGTATATAACTGTAAATAAATATAAATAACTGTAAATAAGTGTAAATAACAGTTAATAAGTGAAAATAACAGTTAATAACTGTAAATAAGTGTAAATAACAGTAAATAATTGTAAATAATTGTAAATAACTGTTATTTATGTCTCAATTCCCACATTTTTTAACACTTTTTTTACAGTTATTTACATTTATTTACATTTATTTACATTTATTTACAGTTATTAACAGTTATTTACAATTATATCCAAAAATTTTTTCCATATGGGTAGTAAATTATTTGAAAACAGAGAAACAAATAATGTTGAGTGTGAGTTTAATATTCAAGAGACAACCTCTAATTCAAGCGCTGCAAAATTACATGTATAAGTTGATAAACTAAACAATATTGATTTGTTTCATTGAAATATCATAATCATTTTTAAATTATATATATCAGGCTTAAATATCAAGAAGCATACAATGTGTCAATACAAAGTGAAGAAATTTATAATACTGATTATAAAAATAATACACCAGAAACAAGTGAAACTGTAAATAATAGAACCTTAAATTTGTAAGTTTTTTAAAGAAAAATTTATAGCATATTATAAAATAACATTTTTTATACTAAAGATTTTATCTTTTTAGGTTTTCAAATGAAGAATCTTTATCATATTTAAAGGAGTCCACTGATTGATAAAGTAACACAAATGAGTTGTGAGAATACAGAAATTACCATGCATACAATTGGCAGCAATTTACAGAAGAATAATGATGATAGGTACAAGCATATGTATAAATTTATCACAGAAAATTTACTAGTAATTTTGAAAATTCTATTTAATTCAATATGTATTTTATTTTTCAGTACCAGAATATTTTTAAAAAATCACTTGATAACATAGATTTAAATCAATTAGACTTCTCATCACTTAATCTGCCTGCGTTGAAAAGCTTATTATATAAAGGACAAAATAAAATCAGAGGTTTACGACAAAAAATGAAATCTAGGAGAAACAAAATGTATCATTACAAAAAACGAGTAACTAATGTAAAATCTTTAGTATCTCACATGAAACAACATAAATATGTATCAGATAACATATCTAACCTACTCCAGGTAAGAATAAATAATGATGTTGATTGAAAAAGTTTTTGATTAGATATTTGGTTAAATAAATTTACGTGTATAAATAAATTTGAATCAAATATATAATCTCGATATTCTAAAAAATTATAATATAAATATAGAGACAAAATCGTTGTGGATTTAGTCTTTCTATTTGTATTCATAAGAACAATTACATATTCATCAATTACAATCAAATAGAGTAAAATGTAACAATCAATCATGAGATTTTTTTAGAAATATTTTCATATTGTTTTTATAACTATTTTTTATATATATACAGTGGGGTCCAATAAAAAAGAGCCACCCTTGAGAAAAAAAGTACTAATTAAAATTTTGTATCTCAACAAATAAGGGTCGTACAGAACTCTACGACCACTCATTTTAAACGTATTTGTAAGGACTTTTTAATGGTGTATTGGCAATTTAACTTTGAGTACTAGTCTAGGAAATATTACGACTTAAAGATGGAAAAAAAAATTTTTTTATTCGCCTGTGTTTAAATTTGAATCGTTTTTCGGAAAATTATGGTAGAAAAATTTTACATGGCTAGTTTTAAAGATATTTTGCTTAACTTGAAATTTATATTTTAGTTTTTTTTCTAGGTTCAAAATTAAGCGAGATTTAGCAATTTTTGTTGAAAAAAGGGTCTTTTTTATTTTTCCGATATCTGATTAATGAGAGGAGATATAGAAAAATGCCAAATAAAAAAAGTGTATTTTTGTGTGTAGAATAACCTTAAATTTTGTCAAAATTTTTTGTGCATTTTAATTTTTTTGATATTGTTGCCTCTCGGTCAATATTGAACCTAGAAAAAAAACTACAATATAAATTTTAAGTTAAGCAAAATATTTTTAAAACTAGCTGTGTAAAATTTTTCTACCATAATTTTCCGAAAAATGATTCAAATTTAAACACAGGCGAATAAAAATTTTTTTTTTCCATTTTTAAGTCGTAATATTACCTAGACTAGTACTCAAAATTAAATTGCCAATACACCATTAAAAAGTCCTTACAAATACGTTTAAAATGAGTGGTCGTAGAGTTCTGTACGACCCTTACTTGTTGAGATACAAAATTTTTCAATTAGTAATTTTTTTTCTCAAGGGTGGCTCTTTTTTATTAGACCCCACTGTATATGACTGTAATTATTAAGAGTTTTTATAATTATTTTATATTATACACATCGTATTTCTTCAATCAAATTATTTTATTTACATTTATATTTTCGTAGAATACAAATGACTATTGATGCATTAACTATTGTATATATCTTCATTATGATTGAGACTATTTTACTACGTTTTTACTACGTTTTTATTAACTTGCTTTGGTGTCTGTCTGTCTGTCTGTTCGGTACAAATTTTGCAACCGATTGTAAACTAACTTCCCGATGAGCTAGACTTGAAATTTTAAATATAGCTCAGAACTGGATGACAATGCAATATTATAAAAAAAATATATATCTACCGAACAATATATTAATATATTCAATCATATACGGAGATGTTGGCAAAATTAAAGATTTGAAGATTTTATATATAGATACACTTTTAACATTAGTGTCTAAACATCTTCGAAAATTTTTAAAATCCTTTTTTGATATATTAATATATTAATATATTCAATATTATATTTTTGCACGCATTGTTGGATAATATAATTAAAAATATATATTCCCACCGAAAAATATATTAATATATTTAATTATATACGGAGATATTAGCAAAATTGAAGATTAGAAGATTTTATATATAGATATACTTTTAACATTAGTGTCTAACCATCTTCGAAAATTTTTAAAATTCTTTAACTTGTCATATATTGCAATTAGACATAAATTACAGCATTTTGTATTCTACATATAAAATTTGAGACTGTATTTTATTCATTTTTTGGTCTAACAATGCATAAAACAATAAATCTTGGTTGAATTTCTAATGGCGTCATTAATTGTCAAAATGGCGGGAAACTCACCATGCGATTACGTGTTCTCTAAAAAAAATAGATGAAACACGTTTTAGTCCCTTGACAACAATATATATGCTATATAATATGCACTGTTGGACAACACGATAAATAATATTAATAATAATAATAATAATACCAAAATGTATAAGATAATATCTGAATGAAAAAAAAATTTTCAATCTACCACGTTTTTTAATTGAACTAAAAAGTATAAAATAATATTAAAAATAAAAAAAAACTTTTTAATGTACTACGTTTTTATAATAAACCAAAAAGTATAAAATAATGTGTAAAAAATGAAAAATGAATAATGATTTGAAATAAAAAAAAAACGTGGGGCGCATACAATACATAATAATAAACATGCGCCCCACGTTTTTTTTATTTCAAATCATTATTCATTTTTCATTTTATTACACATTATTTTATACTTTTTGGTTTATTATAAAAACGTAGTACATTAAAAAGTTTTTTTTTATTTTTAATATTATTTTCCACAGCTTGTCAGATAAAATATTTTTAAGTTACAATGATATAGTATTTAAGAATTTCAATGTGAAATGAACATTTTTATTTTACAATTTAGGTAATAGATGTATAAACTAATAATATTAAATGAAAAAAGAAAAATCACTAGTTTCTCAACGGCAGACATTGATCTTTCTCGTTTTGCCAGTCTGTCTGTCATAAAAAATCATTATAAGGTTTTTATTAATGAATACCTTCAAAAAGATACATATAAAAATTTCAAAGATCTCAAGAATTATGCTGAGGTTAAAGGTATTAAATTTATTTGGCATAGAAGTGGCAGATTTCTGGCAAGACGGGCGAGAGGGGAGAGAGCATACACATTTGCTACTAAAGATGATATAGATCAAATTCTAAGTAATTCAAATAATGTTATTGTAGACAAAAATTTTATTGCTGACAAATCGTGTGTGATTAGTGGATGTTTAAATAAGGTTGACAATGTTGTTAAGATAGCTCCCAATGATGAATGTCCTGTTATTAGAAGTAAGTTAAATAATAATGAACTCTCTCCCCAATGACTAAGCCAGATCACCTCGGTGAGTCGAAAAGGGAGAAGGGGTGCACTGCGAGCGGGCTTTTTGAATGTGACTTCTTTGAGGGCTCACATTGGACAGGTGCGTGAGCTCCTATGTGACGACCATTCTTATGATCTGTTTGGAGTGGCTGAGACCTGGCTGGGTCCGACTGTCTCGGATGACGTCATTCAGGTTAAAGGGTATAAAATTTTTAGACAGGATAGAAACCTTCATGGAGGAGGGGTTGCTCTTTACGTCGAAGATAGTTTGAAATGTGAGATATTAGCTTTTTCGAATACCACAACTATAAATCCCAGTGGCAAGCCTGAAGTGCCTGAATACATTTTTTGTTCTGTTAAAGCAGGCAACTCTGAATCTGTGTTGGTTTCCGTCATTTACCGTCCTCCTGTCATTTCCTTTACAAAAGATTCGGATCTAATTGATAAATTGGTAAGTTTGACTCCCGATTTTTCTTTTAAGATTATAATGGGAGATCTGAATGCCGATCTCCTGCGAGAAAGCAGTGATGCGAAGTTTCTTAGTAAACTGTCTGCTGAGCTTTCGCTTCAGTTGGTTCAGCACGGTGCCACGCATATAGCTCCATCGTCGCGCACATGGATTGACCTGATTTTTGTAGATGACAATGACACCATACTGGACGCACGTAACGTACCTGCGAACTTTCATAGTCGGCACAATTTAATTGAAGTTTCTATAGCCTACAATGCTAGCAGTTTAGTGCAAGATCCAATTAAGTATCGAAATTATAAAAATATTAGTGGAAAATTATTATTGGAGAAATTGGCCGGCTGTGATTGGTCCAAACTGACAACTGATATAGTGGACCCTGAGTCTGCACTTGACTGCATTTGTGATAATCTTACTGCTGCTATTGAAGACTTAGCACCAGTGAAAATATTTAAATGTACGAAAAAGAAGCCACCATGGATGGATGGAGAGTTGTCACAGATGCAGCGCAGGAGGGATGCCACATATAGGCGATACAAACGGACAAACGACAATAAATATTTTTCAGAATTTTTAATTTTACGTAAGACGTTGGACGAGCAGATTGAGCGTGCAAGAAGTGAATATTATCATAACAGACTGTTCGAGGCTCTTGCGGGTGGTAATGTCTGGAAGGAGTTGAGAGAGCTGGGACTCTTATCCGGACCTCAAGGGGATCTGAATGGATTTGCTCCAGATGAGCTTAATGCGCACTTTGCTGGGGTGTCGCCACATGATGATGGTGAGGAACGTAAGAAGTTTCTTTCTGAATGCAGCGAAAATGGTTTCGCTTTTAAATCAATTAATATTAACGATGTTATTCTTGCAGTTTCTCACTTCTCATCGCAGGCTCGTGGGGAGGAGGGCATTCCGCAAAGTGTGATACTTAAAGCATTACCATTTATTGGTGAACATCTTGTGACTCTGTTCAATTCTTTTTTTGCGCGGGGGGTTTTCCCTGGCCTTTGGAAGCAGGCACGTATTGTGCCATTAAAGAAGTGCTCTGCACCCAAATCGCCTAAAGACTTCAGGCCTATTGCTATTTTATGTTTTCATTCAAAGGTACTTGAGAAGATCGCCCATGACCAGTTGCAAGAGTACATTACTGCTAATAAAATACTTGACCCAATGCAGACTGCCTTCAAAAAGCACAACTCGACACAAACAGCTATTCTTAAATTAACTGATGACATAAGATCGGGTCTAGACAAAAAACTCGTCACGTTACTTTTACTTTTTGACTTCAGTAAGGCATTCGACACGATCTCTCCCTTCAAGTTACTTACTAGGCTTAGATCGATGGGGCTTTCCAGGGCTGCTCTCTTGTGGATTAACTCCTATATATCAGGAAGAAAACAAATGGTTTCCACGCATTTAAACGAGGAATCGAGTTGGCTGACAACCAACCTTGGAGTTCCGCAGGGTTTAGTACTGGGGTTCTGTTGTTTTGCCTTCACATTAATGACGTACGTGACGCTCTTGACTCTAGTTGCGTCGAGCACCTACTCTATGCAGACGATCTGCAAATTTACACGCAGGTACCTCGCGAGAATGTGGAAGAGGGTATTCTCACTCTACAGAGGGCGGCCAAAGCAGTGTCGGAGTGGGCTGCTGGTGTCTCTCTCACTTTGAATTCTAATAAAACCAAGGCAATCGTCTTTGGCAATAGTCGTTTTATAAATTCTTTTTATGCTGATAGGTCACGTACGATTGATCTTGAGGGAGTCATTAGTATACCTTTCTCTGACTCCGTGACGAGTCTTGGTGTTGTGCTTGACCCTAAACTTTCATGGGTACCGCACGTTGATATGATTACAAAAAAGTTTAATAGAGGTTTGTATGCCCTGCGGTTTTTTCGTCGGTACACCACGGAGACTTTGCGTAAACAGCTAGCAACCGCCCTGCTGTTTCCACATCTTGACTATTGTTCGGTAGTTCTGCTCGATACTTCTCAGGAGTTGAGAAGACGAATACAGAGATTACAAAATTCATGTGTGAGATATGTAATGGGTTTGAGAATGGGTGATCATGTCTCTCCTTATAGAACCGTGTTGGGTTGGCTGCGCACTGATTCGAGGAGACAGTATTTTTTGGCTGTGCTTGTGTACAAAATCATGCGCATGAATACTCCGGAGCATCTAGTGAGTCTCTTCACTAGACGTGTACCTAGGGCGGCTACTAGGGGAGAGACTAAGGATCTTGCGGTGCCCTTTATGCGCACTGAGACTGGAAGAAATTCCTTCCAAGTTCAAGGTGCGCATTTTTGGAACTCCCTGCCTGTTGAGATTAAACATCTTCCATTTCTCAGCAGGTTCAAAGCAGCGGTGAGAGGGTACTTGCTCGACGTAGATTAATATTTTTTTACTATATATTTATGTTAATTTATTTAATTTATTTTTGTAACGTCCTGTATATAGGTTTAAGGTGCGAGTGTATTTATTATATGAGTGTTGGCTGAATGGTTGGTGAGTGAGAATTTTTATTTGATTTTATTTTTGACTGCGTTTCATGCTATTGCGTACGCTTGTTACTTTTATTTTATTATGTATTAAATTTAATTTTTTTTAAATTTTAGTATTATGACTGATAGATATTGTAAGACTGATTTTTATTTAGATTTATATGATTATTTTTATTTATATTGCGTGTATTTTATGATTACTTTGTGATATCACTTTTATTTATTTTTGTTTGTGACTTACTTATTCAGTATTATTAGGTTTAGTGACTGACTGTGATATTAATTGTGCAATATTTACATTTATACTTTTTTATAGCATTTTGTGCAATATATATTGTTTTTGTATTTACAAATTGTATTACACGTTTTTGTACTTTTATACAAATAAATAATATCTATCTATCTATCTAAACTGTGTGTGTATGTATGAATAATTGTAATGGATTTATAGTATAAGTTTAAAATCATAATTTGATTATGTATTATTAATTAAGATGAATTGTTATGAATCATTGATTTTTATATTATGCATACAGATAATTTGTGCTTATATTTTTTTAACTTGTTTTTTATATTGGCTAATAAAGCATATGTTATATACATAATTTCTTATGTATGACAAAATGAATATACAAAATAAAGAAATATAAAAATATTTTTTTTTCATCATATTTATTATTAATTTCTTAAACCATATTGCTTACAAAATGAACTGAAATAAATAATTTAATTATATAATTTACATTATAATTCCTATTTCTTATCTAGTTTTTGTTTATTATTGAAATTTTTACAGCAATATGCATTATAAATTGACCTTCCGTTTCTGTAAATATATCAGCAATCTATAAAAAAAAATAACAATCTTTATATAATTGTAGGAATCAGTTCCCGTTAAAGCTTCTGAAATTTTTAAGCGACTAGGGTATGAGTCCCGGTTACTGTGCCTGAACCTAATTCTGTGCTTTACATGTATTTCAAATGGAAAACACAGAATTAAGTTCAGGCACAGTAACTAGGACTCATACCCTAATTCGTAAAAATCCTAATACCAAAACTCCTTTTCCATTATCATTAAGGACCTTTGCTTCAACTCTTCATTTTTATTCATCTAAGGCTTATAATTACGTAAGAAATACTTTTATAAAATGTTTACCACATCCACTTACAATAGCAAATTGGCATAGAAAAGTTAATTGTACGTCAGGTAGTAATGAGACGGCTTTAAATGCTATTAAACGAAAAGTTATTGTCGAAAAAGAAGAGGATAATGATAAACAGGTATTATGTAATTTAGTAATGGATGAGATGAAGGTGAAGAAGGCAATAGAAAATGTAAATGGTAAGGAATATGGTTATGTGGAAATTGGAAAAGGTATTGATGAAAAAGAAGTACCTGCTGCTGAAAATGCACTTGTAGTTATAATAGTGTGCAAAAACAGCAATTGGAAAATACCAATCGCGTATTATTTTATTAATGCTCTAGATGGACAAGACAAAGCTAACATAGTCCTTGATAATTTAAAACTTCTACATAGCACTGGTATTACCATCACATCTATAACATTTGATGGTTTGCATTCAAATATTACAATGTGCAGGAAATTGGGAGTAGAGATATCAGAAATCTCCAAAAATCAATACTTCTTACATCCAATAACTGAACAGAAGATTTATATCATTAGCGATGGATGTCATGTCTTAAAATTAATCAAAAATTCTATAGCTGTAGAAGATTTGTATGACTCAGATGGGAATAGAATTTCTTGGTCGTACCTTAAAATGTTAGTCGAGTTTCAAGAAACAAATAGCTTGCATGCTAGTAATAAGTTACGCAGATCTCACATTGATTGGGAACAAAACAAAATGAATGTAAAATTAGCTGCCCAATCTCTAAGTGAAAGCGTTAGTATCGCATTAAGATGCATGAGAGATGATTTTAAGCTTCAACAATTCAAAAATGTTGAGGGCACTGCAAAATTTTGTTTAATTATTAATGAGGCTTTTGATATTTTAAATTCGCGAGAATTATTTAATAAAAATCCATGTAAAAACAGTATATCAGAAAAAAATACTAAACAAATTTCATGTAGAGTTGAAGATATTACAACGTATGTAAAAAATTTAAAAACAGCGCGTGGTATCAAAATCACTGAGACTAAAAAGAAAACTGGTTTCATTGGCTTAAGGGTATGGTTTCACGCTACTTTACCGATTGGAAATTATAATTTTATAAAATTACAATTTTCGAAAAAACTATACATCAGAATGAGTTTTTCTTTTATAGATCACTTCATTTAATTTCAATGAAGGGCGGAAACTCCAAAAATTAGCGGAAAAAAGCGGAAATCGAAGATAATCAGAAAAACAATTTTCCCAGTTCGAAAAAATCAAATTTCTCAAAAATCGTGTTTCGTACGGAAATTTCCTATTCAGGATCGTTTTATTTTTAAAAATGAAGGGCGGAAACTTGGTTTGATAAATCATATCGCAAAAAAGCAAAATTACATTTTTCTAAAAAGATGTGATCAGCTGTAAGAATACAATGGTCGTGCAAGAAGCTATGTTTCATGGTTGGCATCAATGCTAATGTATAGTTTGGTATGCGCCAACTTCAAATTCAAATTTTAAATGTGTATTGAATTTTTTTATATTTACAATTTCTACAAATAAACAAACTGTTTTATTTTATTTAAAACATAAATAATATTATAAGAGAGAACAATATAATTTACATCATTTGAGAACTAATTATTTTTTTTTAATTTTCATTATGGCAAAATAAGTAATCTATTCGTTTCTTTGCTTGAAACAAAATATTTTTTGAATAACTTTATTGAATTAACGAAGCTTAGGCATATCCTAACCTTTTTAGGATGGAAATGTTTTCAAAAGCGATTAATAAGGATTACTTAATTTTATTGATAATTATGGTTTTTGAAAAATAAATAGTCGTAAATAATTTTATTAAAATAAGGCTTTGAAACAACGTGAAAAAAATCACTTAATTTTTAAAACCTTAGGGTGATGAGTAGAAAATAAAATTCATAATATTAGTATTTTTGAAAAAATTCTATAAATCTATTTTACAAATTTATTATTTTCTTAATATTTTTTTTAATTTATTTATTTAGAATGTAAATTTTACATTCATGTTATATATAGATTTACCAATCAAACATAAATATAAAAAGAATAGAAATGATTTGAAAATATATTTCTTTTGACAAAAATTTTTTAAAGATGAATGATTAAGACTCTCCGTACAACACAATATAATATTAAATTTTTTTACATATTTATGTTTTAAATAAAATAAAATAGTTTGTTTATTAGTAAAAATTGTAAATATAAAACAAATTCAATATACATTTAAAGTTGAAATTTGAAGTTAGCGTGTACCAAACTATACATTAGCATTGATGCCAACCATGAAACATAGCTTCTTGCACGACCATTGTATTCTTACAGCTGATCACATCTTTTTAGAAAAATGTAATTTTGCTTTTTTGCGATATGATTTATCAAACCAAGTTTCCGCCCTTCATTTTTAAAAATAAAACGATCCTGAATAGGAAATTTCCGTACGAAACACGATTTTTGAGAAATTTGATTTTTTCGAACTGGGAAAATTGTTTTTCTGATTATATTCGATTTCCGCTTTTTTCCGCTAATTTTTGGAGTTTCCGCCCTTCATTGAAATTAAATGAAGTGATCTATAAAAGGAAAACTTATTCTGATGTATAGTTTTTTCGAAAATTATAATTTTATAAAATTATAATCTCCGATCGGTAAAGTAGCGTGAAACCATACCCTTAATAACTTCTTTGCAAAATGTCTTAAGAGCATGACGAAGCTGTCCGCCTTCTAATAATATTTCCAATCTTAACTTATGAATAAACGATGCGTTTAATTGAGTTTTTTTGCTATAAAGAAAAAATTTGTAAGATTAAACTCTAGTGCGGACAACTCAAGAAAACCACCAAAATATTATACATACAAAGTTATAATAAAAACTTTCGATATATCGTATTTTAAGGTTAGGTTTGTCGAGTTTGATATCTAATTTCCAATCCAAGCTCATTAAAAAATAACAAGCCCAAATGATTTTTCATTTTAACAAAAATTATTGTACTAATATAACTTTAGTGCGGACAAGTCATTATATTTGTTTAATTTAAGAATTTAAAAAGATATTGATAAAATAAAAAAAGCAAAACTCGATTGCTGCAGCTCCGACATGCCGTTCACTGTAATGGAAATTTCTTCTGTAAAGCAGCGAGTAGTGGGGAGTCAACTATAACCAATCGCGTGTGATTAGAAAAAGATAACATGTAGCCTGATATATCTTTCTCTCTTTATATCCTCGTCTACACTATCGGCAACCGAAATGCTGCCTCTAGTAGTATATGCTCTAAGTTCTGAACCTATGTTAATTGTCGATTGCTGATTTTGTATTTCAAAATACTCTTTCAATAGTGATTGATTAATGGGCTTAAATGAACCTTTTAAACTTTTAAATTACTCCATTTTCTCATCATTTTGAATTTTTATAATCATTTTGTATTAAAAAATAATAGAATAAATGAATACACTTACAAATAAATAGTAATGAAAATTCTATAATCTTATAATGTCAATATAACAACATGAGAATAAATAATCAAATTATTGATGTAACTATAATTTATACCTTTTGAAGCTGCAATTTGAATGATACATGTAATGACATCAGGATTTTTTTTCATCTGAATAATGGCACTGATAAAATCTATGTGGGTTTGAATCCTTCTCATTTGAATGTGCAATCGTGATGAATCCAATAATATCTGTTGCTGATATAACCTGTACTTTATTGTCATAACCATCGACAAATTTAACTTTTGCATGTTTAATTTTTGCATGTTTATTCTAAACAAAAAAATTTTGTATTTTTTTTTTAAATGTTGAATTACACCTATATTATACAATTAATTATGTCTATAACTAATGGCTCAGTCAAGTGTTAGTATATTAAACTAAAAAAAATGTTTCTGTTTTCTTGAAATTATTTTGATTAGATTAATACGATGATGTAATTATTTTTAATATTTTAAGAAAGTGAAATAAATTATAAACATAACTATAAATACATTTTATATACTAAATAAAGAAAAATTAATAATTTATGATAAAAAATGCTTACCTTGTTCTTTTGATTTGGTTTTCTTTTTTAACTAAAAAGCATTTAAAACCTTCTATTTGCCAAGAAATTTTAAATCGCTTAAGCTTTTACGTTCGCACGTTACACTGTTGTCAACCTAACTGATAATAACCGGTAAGTAGCAAAGATGAAGAAAGAATACAACCTGTGAATGCAAACTCTGATTAGTGAAAGAATCAGCAAACTGATTACAAATTTTATTTCCGAATAGCTCTAAAGGAGCTTTTTGATTGGCTAATATCTCATGTGAGATACTTACCTCCGTAAAAACGTGGAATTGGTACCAGTGATTGTAACCGCTTATAAAATAATAGCAATAACCTAACCTTTGCTAAACATTATATTTTGTACTTGAGTATTTTAAAATATTCTCTATTAACCGATTATAAAATAATAACTTGAACCTAACCTTTGGCATATGTTGTATTTAAGTATTTAAAATTTTTTCTATTTATTTGATTAATACCAATTGAAGTTTTACATTTGAGTAATATATTTAAGAGAAATAAGTAAATATAATCAAGAATTTACAAAAGAAAGTAAACAACATTTCTTATTGATTGTTGTGTAAAAATGGATTTACAATTACTTTTAAATGTAAGTGTTTTATTTGCAAGTTTTTTGTCTTACTTATTTTATTCAATAATTTGTATAGAAAATTTAGTTCTTATCGAACATTTGTACCCTTGCTATGAAAAAACAGCTGTTAAACCTGCTGATAAATAAGCTGATAAAAGAGCTGATAAATCAGCTGATGAATCAGATGCTGATTTGTCCGCTAACCGAAGCTGATGTATCAGTTGATATATTATATTTTTAAAAATATAATAATTTGAAATTTAAATAAAAAGTGAATTTATGTTAAATACACTGAGAGAAATTTTATATGAAATATTACAAGAATCATAGTACATTTTTACGATGTAGCTTTGTAAACTTTTCAATTGCGTTAAATTTACCATGCTATATAGAAAATTTTATTCCTGTACTTAATAAACTTCATGTAAGAAAAACTTGACAAATTTTTTTGGCTGGTTACTGATTTCCATTTTATATGCAGCAATTTATTTATATCTGGATACAAATATTATTAGAGTCGATTTTTAGATACAAGGGATTATTTCATATTGACGTTACTACTTTTGCTGTCAATTAATATAACCTATATACATATAATTAAATATAAACGTAAAGTCGCAGAGGTCGCTAGAAAACACGCGCGCATGTTATTAGCGGTCAGATGAATCGGCCTTATATACAAAGTATGCTAAACTCTCACCACTTGTGGGAGTTGGTCGGGATATTGTTAGAAAAAATTATAGAGTTTGTATAGGGTAAGTGTGGGAGTTAACGTGCCCTCCCCGGTTATCGTGCCCTATGTTAAAGCATGCGATGTCGATAATCAAAGCACGATAATAAAAGTATGCATTTATATGGTAAGCAGACGACACGATAAACTGACACATCGTATAAACCTTGTAAATTCAATCAGCAAATTAATAGTTTTTAAATTTTCACTTAGGGAATTTGTTTTATTCGTAGATAATGTGCTTTACTTTAAATAAACAGTTTATAAAACTTTTAAAAAATAATGAGATTTGTTTAATTGACTGAAATGTGTCTGCCTTAACCTTAAAGGCACGATAACTCATACACTTACCCTAATGTATATGACAAAAATTAATATCTGAACTAGTAAAAATTTACAGATATTATTGAAAAAATTAAAACATTCAAAATTTTTTTATCTTGACATTGTAATTATTCCAAGATTGTTTTGTAATATTTTGAAAATGACCTAACATTATTTGCTGTTTATTTTGTAACTAATTTTATAAACCTAATAAAAATTATTTACAAAATGAACAGCGATTTATTAGTTGATATATCAGCTTATTTATCAGCTCGTTTATCAGTTTGTTTATCAGCAGGTTTATCGGCTGCTTTTTAACAGCAGGGTACTAGACTTGATACATTTAATTATTCTTATCTACATATTGAATATGTATATAACACTTCTGCCGTCCAAAGTGTAAAAGTGGTTAACTACATTGGAATCCCATTGGAGTTAAGGTTTTCTTACTTTGGACGGCAGACTTATACATTTTAATTTTCTATTGTATCATTTGAAATTTAACAGGGGGCAGAACTATCTGTCTTTGTCTAATAACGTTTTCCATCATTTACATAAACACCATCCGTTGTATCAAAAAATAAATAGTAGCCCCTGTTGGATATTAGTATAATAAGTAAATTTTGTAATAACAATCAAATTATTTTATTGTGTAGTCTTTGAATAATATGTGACCTACCAAAAAAGATAGATTATATTCTAGTTTGTTAGTAGGTCTCATATTATTCAAAAACTACGCGATAAAATAATTTGATTGTTATTACAAAATTTACTTATTATAATAATATCTAGCGGGGGCTACTATTTTTTTCTTGATATAACGGATGGTGTTTCGACAAATGATAAAAAAAACTCTATTAGACAAAAACAGATAGTTCGGCCTGCTCTTATTAAAAAATAGTTCTATTTAAACAATGTTTAAAATCATACAATACGCAGCAATTTTTTATTTTTTGTTTTAAAGATAATAAAATTAAATATTTTATTAAAGTATTAATGCTGTTCCCATGTTTGTAGGAAACAACAAGTGATTCTACAGGATCAATAACTCATAGTTTACAAGCTTCAAGTAACGAGGATTCAAGTTCTAATGCTACTATTGATAGCATGACACTAGACTTACAAAATTCTTCAGTACAATGTAATGAAGCAAACTCAAGTATCGGAAGCATTACACAAGAATTACAAGATTCTTCTAGAGAATATTATGAAACAAGTTCATCAGAATATGGTAAGAAATAAATGTAATGATAAAGTTATATTTATTAATGTATGCAAAGTAATATAAAATTTGAAAAGTATATTATTCATAATATGTTTATAATGAAAGTTAGTATTTTTAAACTCTTGTAATAAAAATAGTTTTGATTCTATTAAAAAATGTTATTCGTTGATTTAACAAAATTTTTGTGATCAATTAATTTTGTTAGATTTACAGTAAGGAAAAATTATTTATTGATAACGTTTTTATTTTTAATTCAATTTATAAAACTAATCAAACAATTATCTACAGTATCTCTTGTATAGTTTTATTTTATAACATGTGTAATTTTTGCTTTAGGTGACTACTCTAACCTCAGAAGATCCAGTGAAATTGATGGATCAAATTTATCAAAAATCTATACTGATTATAGAAATGGTAATTTATTTATTTATTTATTTAATAATATAAAGGAATTATAAAATTAATAAATTCATAATATTAATTTCAGACACTGAGCCATTGCATTCAAATATAGATAGTAGAAAGTAGCGATGACGAACAACCTGTTGGAAATAACATCAACTATCCTAGCGTCAGTATTGCTATTATTTGGATTTTTTAATATATATTATATAATATTTTGACAAACTGCAAATATTTGAATAAATTGGCAACTATTCAAATAACATTTTAAATACAAATAGATACCATCATTTTGTTTATATTGGTCTATAAACATAAATAGAATAATTTTTAAGTTTATTATAATTATAAAAAAAATAATCAAATATAATAATAATATTCAGGATTTTTATCCTGAATATTATTATTATTATTAATATTAGTTAAAAACAAGTTAAAATCTAACTTTACATGTATCTGTGTAAAATACAAATAAAAGATTTAGTTACAATAAATACAAATTAAATATTATTTCATTTGTTAGTGAAATTGCTCTCTCTTATTTTAATATTTAAGAAATAACTTACAATGAATCTGAAGAAGAGGTTATGGAAGATATGTTTGAGAATTTCAGCGACAATGAAGAAGTAATAGAAGAAAATGCAGGTACAGGTTTTAAAAAATTGAAAGATTTTATGAATAAAAATGAAAGTAACAGAAAAATAAAAACAAAGTTTTTAGTGACTTCCGTAGAAGTATTGTTAACCATTTTTAAATTTCCCATGGTTTATTCGTTACCTAATACTGCAACAATAGATCTTTGCTCAATGTTTAATCATTTTCTTGATAAACCTATTATACCAGATACGAAGTACAAATTAGATAATTTATTTTATCCTGATGAAGGTGTTAGCAATGCTACATGTCCATCGTGCAAAGTTTACATAAAAAAATTTGATTATCATACCAAAAAAGTTTTTTGTACTACGTGTGATCAACATATAAATGTAAATGATGAAATTTACAACAATTTCTTCGTTACTTTGGATACTGTAAATGATGTTCAACAATTATTAGAATGTAATGATGAATTTTATAATAAAGTAATAAGAGAAGAACATGATGGAAATGTACTTTAAGACATGTACAATGGTAGGCTATATAAAAAATTTAGAGAATCATTACCAGAAGATCATTATGTTGCTGTGTGGACTCTATAGCCAGGCCACTTATGCAAGGTATGAAACAGTTTAACGGTCACTTCAGATGTAACTGGTGTTTACACCCGGGGGTAAAATACACACAACAACTGAAATCATAAAATACACGTCATTAGATACAATACCTTAAAAAAGGATCACATGCTGAAACAGTTGAAGATATGGAAACAGCTGTTACTACAGGTCAACTAAAGAATGGTGTAAAAAAGGTTTCTCCTTTAATATTATTACCTGAGTTTGATAAAGTTGATGGTTTTACTCCAGATATTATGCACTTGATAGATTTAGGAATTGTCAAATAATTTTTAGATTATTGTTTTGGTACTTCGAGAAACCCTTACTCAATTTCAAGGTATGCAAAATATGCTGAAAAATTAATATCATCTTTGAAGGTTCCAAACGTTATTATGAGGCTTTCAAGAATTATTGCAGATAATAACTACTGTAAGGCAACTGAATGTAAAAATTGATTGTTATATTATAGTTTACCATTCTTATCAGTTATTGAATGTCTTTCTCCTTGTTTTCATCCGTAATTTTAACACTGGTGTTTACTTGTTGAAGCATATCATATTGTTTCGCAAGAATCTATAACACGTAAAGGATTGACCAGAACAAATAAGCTTTTAGAAACCTTTGTAGCAAATGTTGAAACACTATATGGAAAAGGAAAGATGACATTCAATATGCATCAATTGATGTATGTATATGGAAGTATAAAAAGTTGGGGACCTCCATGGGCTCATTGGGGATACCTATTTAAATCGGAAAATGGTGAAATTGTAAAAAAAATTCACGCTAGTGAATGTATTTTAAATCAAAAATGTAGAAACCTGCCGATTCATCAAACATTGATAATTTTGCAAAATCCTTTAAATTTTTGTTTCCCTGGTCTCAAGTCAGTTATTTTTGTTTTTACTTAGAGAATAGAGTAACGTTGAAAACTGAAAAAATTGATATAGTTAAATACTTTGGTAAACAATAGCCACCACATTTTCAAATCCAGGTACGATTTGTTAGTAAAATTAAACAGATAGTGGAAATTTTACTAGATTTTCAAATTATTAAAACCTGCAAGATTAAGAAATTATGCGTATTTATACAAATAAACGATAGGATTTACAATTCATCAGTTCCCAACAACTATACTGTTTCATAAAAAAATATTACATTTTACTGTCAAAGATCTCAATTTGTTTATAAATTTAATGAATTTAATTAGATTTACAGAATCTCGCATTGGGGGTTGAGATATAGATCGCGAAAACCTTTTTTAATATTCGAATGAGTTCCTGCAACTTCAGTGCCAAAAACTTTGTAAATATTATAAAAATGTTAATAGTTTACTAATACCAAGGAAATATATATCATTATTAATATATATATATATATATATATATATATATATATATATATATATATATATATATATATATGGGACATTTCACGTCAACTGATAGAGAAAAAAAATAAAAATCGTTGAAACTCAAAGAATTTATTCTTTTTGTTACCCAAAATATGTAAAAAAATTTTCAAGGATCTAGATTGAAAGGATCAAGAGTTACAGGACCTTAAAATTAGAAAATTTTTCAAAATTTTTGGAAAAGTCCCAACTTTATCATTTTTTTTCTGAAAATCCTGATGTTTTAGAGAAAAATGCATAATAACACTTCTTGTTGTAAATGAAGAAGAGAGTTAGCAGGATTTTTTACAGACCTGAATCTCGCAGTTTTCTGATTGGCTCTTATATGTAAAACATGGTTATTGAAATTATTTAATGTTTGCCACTGCCAAAATTGGCTTCCGAAGGCTTATTTTTTTCTATTTTTTATTAACTTTAAAATAAATTTTGGTTCGTGTAAGCAAAAGTCACCAATAAGGAGTTATCACAGTTTTAAATATACATTTTCATGTAAAATTTATTTTTCTTATTGAAAATAGCCTGTCACATACTAAACATGATCATCTGGTTTTAATACTCAAAAACTATTAAAATAAGTTTAAAAATCATTTAGTAAAATGCCATTTATCAATAATAAGTCCAATTATTAATTAAGAGGCGGTCGTAACCATTCGCCGCTGTATACAGGGTGGCGCTGCGGTCAGATGAGAGAAATATAGAAAATATTTTTTATTCAGCGATTTATAATTTATCGAGACAATAATATACTTCTAACGTTGTCAAAGGCACTAGCCATATATATGTAGAATTATTATTGATGCTAATATTGTTTGAAAAGTCTAAAATATTATCATAAAACGAAAAATGCGGCGCGTGGTAGAACCGATGTAAACATATGGGTATGTTTCCTAAGTGCGACAGAGAAAGTAATAATAAAGAACGAAGTATACACATGCTCACACCGGCTCTACTTCGCACTGCATTTTTCGTTTTGTAACAATAGCTTAGACTTTTCAAACAAGATTATCATCAATAATTATTCTATATATATATGGCTAGTGCCTTTGACAACGTTAGAAGTATATTATTGTCTCGATAAATTATAAATCGCTGAATAAAAAATATTTTATATTTTTCTCTCACCTGACCGCCAAGCGGCAAATGGTTCCTACCTCCTCTTAAACAACACTCGTTATTATTATAATTACAATTAATTTCAAAGGGAAATAAGAGTTATCCCAAAATTAAATAATTATTTTTCAATAAGAATTTACTTATTTCAAAGAATGAATTCATCAATAAAAAAGAATAATTAAATAATCACTATTTTCCTTGCCTTAACTTTCTATAAAAAGTATCAGTAAAATGGAAAATGATGATATCATTTTGGAACATACGCTTAAAAGAAATGATAGAGGCTTTTATTACAATGAATTACATTAAATAAGCTGTTATAATTAGAATACTGATTTTTAGATTAGCATTAATAATTTCATTAATACAAGGTACATCTTGAGTAATGTTCATAGGTGCTACACGAGCAAAATGATAAGTTTTCAAGGTTATTCAAGTACCAGGTCCTCTTAACTCCTCAATACTTTGTGCAGCTAAAGCACCAACTGCAGTGACTGGTTCAATTTTTGCTTTCATATATTTTTTCTTGCTTGTATGAATAAATTCAAGAAGTTGTGACACAGTTAAACGTATAATATACCTGTAAACTGGGACATCTGGTTTAATATGTTGTCCAATCCTAGCAATTATAATTGCAACTGTTTTCAAAAATTGAGCTGATTCTTGCTTAAATTCTTAACTTACACAAGAATATTTCTCTGACATCAAAAGTTCAGGGGTTACTTTAATAATACTAGGGCTGTTTAATGGATTTTCAATTTTGTACGTTGATGTAGATTTAATATCTCATCAAGAACTCTTTTATAATCAATAAGACAGTCTTTGCCTTCCATATACGTTGGATCCATAGAATCTACACGATAAAGAATTTAAACAATATCAACATAAGAATTTTCAACTGTCATATCATAATGTAAACTAAGATCTTCTAAACTCTTACCATTCTTCTTTGCGTGTATCCAGTTTCAGCCATTTTAACAGTTGTATCTACAGCTGTTCATGGATCAAAATCCATTTTTCTTTTTCCATACAATGAATATAATTTTAACTATATTTCTATTATTTGTTCTTCATAATATTCTGAAAAAAAACAATTTATAAAACTAAGAGAATTTTTTGGTAATTAACATCTTATTTACTTTTCATATGTAATGGTCTTAAGGGCATACCAAAACTCCTCCTTTTAACAATATTTCCAATCCAAGTCTATCAATGAACGGTGCGTTCAATCTAGTTTTTCGCTACAGTAAAAAAATTTATGAGATTAAACTTAAGTGCGGATAACTCAAAAGATCCATTAAAATACTATGCATAAAAAGTTGTAAACTAACATTCAATATATAGTATTTTGAGTCAAATAATACGTCTATCTGTTAAATAAAAATAAAAATATATATTTAAATAAATAAATAAAGATGGGTAGTCAGAAAGCTTTTGTTTATAATCATCCTCAAAAAATTCATTTAGTGTGTGTTCCAAAATTCTATCATCATTTTCTATTGAACAGATACTTTTTCTAGAAAGTTAAGGTAAGGAAAATAGTAATTATTTAATTATTCTTTTTTATTGATGGATTCATTCTTTCAAATAAGTAAATTTTTATTGAAAAATAATTATTTGATTTTGGAATAATTCAGAGTCTAATTTTTCTTTGAAATTAATTGTAATTATAATAATAACGAGTGTTGTTTAATTAATAATTAGGCTTAGAATTGATAAATGACATTTTACTAAATGATTTTTAAACTTATTTTAATAGTTTTGGAGTATTAAAACCAGATGATCATGTTTAGTATGTGACAGGCTATTTTCAATAAGAAAAATAAATTTTACATGAAAATGTATATTTAAAACTGTGATAACTCCTTATTAATGACTTTTGCTTACACGAACCAAAATTTATTTTAAAGTTAATAAAAAATAGAAAAAAATAAGCCTTCGAAAGCCAATTTTGGCAGTGGCAAACATTAAATAATTTCAATAACCATGTTTTACATATAAGAGCCAATCAGAAAACTGCGAAATTCAGGTCTGTAAAAAATCCTGCTAACTCTCTTCTTCATTTACAACAAGAAGTGTTATTATGCATTTTTCTCTAAAACATCAGGATTTTCAGAAAAAAAATGATAAAGTTGGGACTTTTCCAAAAATTTTGAAAAATTTTCAAATTTCCAGGTCCTGTAACTCTTGATCCTTTCAATCTAGATCCTTGAAAATTTTTTAACAATATTTTATAATAATAACAACAACAGTAATAATAACTTTTATTTTTCAATAAAGCGCTAAAATTGTTCCATTTTCAACTCGGAATCAAGCCTCTAAGTCCAAAATTAATTCCCTTAGAGTTCAAAAGAGATCCTCTCCGAGCCCGAAAGCGATCCTCTTCAAACTCGAAGGAAATTTCCTTCGACCCCGAAAGCGATCTCTTTGCAAGCTCAAAATCTAATTTCTTTTCGAGCCCAATATTAACCCCTTTGGAGTTCTAAAGCGACCTTCTGCGAATCTGAAATCGACCATCTTTGAGTCCAAAAGCGATTTGTTTTAACCTCGATAAATATCGAGCTTAAAGGTGGTAGTTACTTTCGGGTTTGAAAGGGTCATTTTTAGGTTCGACAGAAATCGATTTTGGACTCGAAAGAAGTTGATGTCAAGATCAAAGAATAAAAATTTCGGTTTTCAAAGTGGTTGCTTTCGGGTTCGTAATGGCTCGAAAACAACCACCTCCAAGCGCGAAATTTTGATTCCTTGACCTCGATATCGACCTCTTTTGAGCCCGAAAGTGACCCCGTCTAGCCCGAAACCAACCACCTTCAAGCTCGAAATTTGTATTCCTTGACCACAGTATCGACCTCTTTCGAGTCCGAAATAGACCTTCTTCGAGCTCGAAAGCATCTTGCTTCGACCCCGATAAATATCGGACTCCAAGATTGTTGATTTCGAGCTCAAAATCAACTATTTTCAAGCCCAAAATTTTTATTCATTGACCTCGGTATCGACCTCTTTCGAGCCTTAAAGTGACTCTCTCTAGCCCGAAAGCGACCACCTTCAAGGCCAAAATTTTTATTCGTTGACCTCGATATTGACCTCTTTCGAGCCTAAAATCGACTTTTGTCGAGTCCGAAAGTGACCCCTCCAAGCCCGAAAGCAACTACTTTTAAGCCCGAAGCTTACCTGCTTTGAGCCCGAAAGCGACTCTCTTTAACGGCATGTCGGAGCTGCAGCAATCGAGTTTTGCTTTTTTTATTTTATCAATATCTTTTTAAATTCTTAAATTAAACAAATATTATGACTTGTCCGCACTAAAGCTATATTTATACAATAATTTTTGTTAAAATAAAAAATCATTTGGACTTGTTATTTTTTTATGAGCTTGGATTGGAAATTAGATATCAAACTCGACAAACCTAACCTTAAAATACGACATATTGAAAGTTTTTATTATAACTTTGTATGTATAATATTTTGGTGGATTTCTTGAGTTGTCCGCACTAGAGTTTAATCTTACAAATTTTTTCTTTGTAGCAAAGAAACTCGATTTAACGCATCGTTTATTCATAAGTTAAGATTGGAAATATTATTAGAAAGCGGACAGCTTCGTCATGTTCTTAAGCCCGAAAGCGACCACCTTTGAACCCAACCTGGACCTTCGTTCGGATCTGTCCTCGGTTCACATCGATCTCGCTTTGAGTAAAATAGAGCTCGATGCGAACTAAATCAAGCTCGAAACGAGCCCAGCATTGAGCACCGATTTGAGCTCGCTTCGAGCTCGTAACTAGTTCGACATTTTTGACTGGGTGTGATTAGATTAATCGATGCATTCAATTACAGAATCTACCATTTTTATGCATTTTTAATCTTCATTATTTATAGTTTATAACATTAAAATAAATAGTACATTATCAAACGGGTGTGTAAGGGCTTTATTTACGAAACAAGAAGTTTACAGACCGAGCCGGAGGCGAGGGCTGTAACGAGTTTCGTAAAAAAGCCTTTACACATCAGTTTCATAATATATTTTATACCACGAGAGTCGAATAATCATATTAAAGTTATGATTTTGAGGTTAGAGTGGTATAAAACACATTTTTTGTACATAATAAAGTTTAAATTGAAGTATTTTTTAAAAATTGTGTTATTTTTGTGGATATAATAACAGCATCATTGTTTAAGGAGATGTAAATCGGACACTACACCTGTACTTATAGATATGAGCTTCCTTGCCATTTCATTGCTGAATTTCCAGAAAAGAAATGCATTAGCTTGTAGTATGTACCATGATGATTATTTAGATAAATTCATTCATTAGTTTTTAAGATATTTGGATTTCTGTACAAAATTGAAAAATGTTAATAATTAATTTTTGAACCTAAAATTCTCAATAACTAATGAATGAATTTAATATGAATTCATAAGTATGTTGCAAATTGAACCTACTAGCTGTCATTTGAAACTAAATAATAATTTTTCTAAGAAATTAATTTAAATCGAAAAGAGTAGCCCATAATTTATGAATAAAAATTAACTTCATGTATAAATGAACATATTTACAGTAACAAGAAGATCCACGACCCAAAGAAAAGACACTCTCCTTGTAAGATAAGATCACGTATACATAGTATTCGAACATTTTATAATCTAAACTATTTATCTGATTATATTAATATGATTTTTCAAACAATAAAATAATTTTGCCTTTAGATTCTTTAGTTTTACAAAGAGTCTAAAGATATAAAGAACACAGCTGTGAATCGTATCTAATTTTATGTCCCGGTAGGCCGTATTCATGTCAGTATGTAAAGTAAAAATGCTATTTTTCTAACAAAAAATATTTTATTAAGGGCACAAAACACCTTTTCCCCCTGCTAGTAAAAAAAATATGTAATTATAAGATTTAATTAAATTCTTTGTAAATGAAAATGATATTTGAAAGTAGACTAAAATACCTTTATTTTGAGCTTTTATAAGCTCATTTTGCTTTAGCTGTAGTCCCATAATCATTCGATGAATTCTTGTTCTTATAATGGCTCCACCGTAAGATTTGAGTTGAACCGCTGGATGGATTTGACTTTTCCAAACTGATTTAACTTCAGTATTAGCATCATTCTCGCGTGAATGAGGAAATTACTGAAACGCAAAAAATTTTTTACTTTTCAACAAAAAATATTAATTTATTAAATAAATTTTAATTTTTTTACCTTATTTTTGGATTTTTTGACAACTTCTTGTCATTCGATTTCAAAACCCTCCATTCACGCGAGAATGATACTAATACTGAAGTTAAATCGGTTTGGAAAAGTCAAATCCATCCAGCGGTTCAGCTCAAATCTTACAGGGCAGCACCTAAAATTTTAAAAATTCAATATTTGAGAAAAACAGCGTTAAAGTTTTTAATTATTATATATTAAAATTTTCAATGCTATACTTATCTTTGTGATGCATTTATTGCATCACAATAAAATATTTATTAAAAAGAATAAAAGAGAAAAATTAGCCGAAATGCACTGACTGAATGGTTTATTATTTAATATAATTAAATGAAATTAATCAGTTGCATTTTGTTTGTTTCGAGGTAAACAAGAAGCATAGCGATGAGCAGACGACTTGCCGCTAGAGAGAGAAAGAGGAACCTAACCTCACATCCGAACACGTGGTGAAGGAAAAAACCACAGTCACCATCAGTTTTCTTGTTGTGCACTAGGAGTTGAAGCTATGGTGATGGCTGTAACATCTTAACACTAGTGCACATAACAGATCAACAAAAAGAACACATGTTTAGAAAAGAAAATAACCTGTAACAGTGTTCTTGTGCGTCGCCATCTTATGTTCTCGATGACGACGTGCACGCCGTAGCACTGTCACCTGTACACTGACACACACACACACACCCGGTGTATAGGTACATGCGCACAATACACTCGCGGTGCGCGATGACGAGCAAAACCGGGAAACGACGCGGAACATTTGTAACACGTGCTCGAGAGTAAAGGGGAAGTGCCGGTAAATGACCGACTCGCGGCAGAAATCGAGTCATGCGCATGAAAAGTAAAGGATCAGCGAAAAAGGGGAGCCAGCTATAGCTTGTATAGCAGGCTCGTATATACATGGGTAATTGTACAAATAACAGTAGCAGGCTCGTATATACATGAGTAAAGGTAGAAATGGTAGTAGAGGGAGTATATACATGGGCAATTGTAAAAATATTAATCTATGTCAGTATGTTATATGAAGATACGTGAGGTCGAGAGCGAGAGTGATAGAAGATAAAGAAATCGAGCGTTGGAGAGAAATAGCGTTACAATTATAGGTATAATTATTAAAACTAAGTATATGGAGTCTTCCAAATGAAAATTTTAATAGAGTGCGCAAGAAATAGAGGGCGCTAACATAAAAGAAGCCGCCAAAAGGAAAGGTGTTGATTGGTTAAAAGTTAACATCCTTTGTAATTAACAAATAACAATTACGGAAAGGATTAATAACCAATCAACCATTATCCTTTATGACGTAATTGATAAAAGAAGGGATGAAGAGGAAGGAGCTCGAGAGAAGACGCGCCATCGACACACTTCTCTATTGGATCTTGGATAATACACTTGGTCGGTTTTTCCTTGTTGGGTATTGCTCGTTGAGCCACATTTTCTTGAGTCTTGACTCCATTTTAGTTGGTTAAAAGTTCATAGAGGATTTACGCTGTCATTTAGCCATTTTGCTATTTTGCCATTTTGCCATTTCGCTGTCTTGCTGTTTTTGCCAATTTGGATGTTTTCGAGAGAGCTGAGAAATTTATTTAATACGAGGACAGGAGATTTTGAATTGGAGTTAAATCATTGGAGTTTGTTTTTTCTTGGAGAGTAACGCTTTGTATATTAAGGTGAGTCCTCCATCTTAAATATTGAATCATTAAATAATTTAGAGTCAGTGCGCGTCACCGTTTTGCTCGTCGGTTGTAGCCGCCATTATTAAATTTAAATTAATTTCACGGGTTTAATTGGATTTTATTTAATTATAATTAATCTGAGAATTTATTAAGTCGAGCCAGAGTTCAATCACACTACTTTTCTTTTACACTTACACAATTTTCGAGAAATTGTCGGGTAAAAGTATGTTAAATTTACTTTAATAAATATAGAGTGAAAATTACTTCTTTTTGTATTTTATTTAACAGTGTTATTTAAGTGTTTATTAACATTGTATTGTTATAAAATATATATAACTGATTTATTGCTGGTTTACATCGGTGGTTTCGTCATTGTTCCCTACGAAGACCCGATTAGAATCCACCCGAGAGAGTTGATTGCTAATAAATTCAGATTTTCTATTAAGAGTAAAATTTAAGAAAAAATAATAAGTAAATTGGTATTTATTCAGAGGTGATATTGTAGAGTTAAAATAATAGTAACTGGGGGATAGGAAACAAATTCCCCCATTACATCTTTCATAAAATAATTCTTTTGTGGTATTTCTTATTTATATTAGCTAACAATATGAAAAAGAGATACCAGACAAGAGAACCTTGTTATCGACTGGATAAAGCTGAAATGCAAAAAGATATGTTATTAAAATAATCAATAAAAATAATCTTTCTTATTATAAGATATTTTGTCAGTACTCACCCTTATTCACCAATGAAACTATGTATTTGTTATAAGAATCAACAAATACATAGTTACTTGTTACTCTGATGGTTGTTAGAATCACTCGTACTAACCTTGAATCAGCTGGAAACAAAGAAATAATATTTAATATGGAGTAATCATTTTTTATTTTATGATTCAAATTCAAAATTAAGAAATAAAATCTAGATTTAAAATTTATATTTTGATTAATATTAATATTTATAAATAGAATTTATATCTAAATATGTAATAATAATTAGAATTATACACTTACATGAATTTTATATGCACCCGGTGTATAAAAATCCATCACACCTATTCGTACTTTTCTTTTCATAGTATGTGCTTCTTTCGAATGAGACTAACTTGATCACTCTACATTGAATTATCTTCTATCATTCTAAGTTCTGACCCACTCGACAGATACATTTCCAAGTTCGATGTTCAATTTCTCCAACATCTTGAGAAAGTTATATCAAGATCAGCACTATTTGGGGAAGTCGATTCAAGTTATTTTTTAACAGCTTTAGATGTAGAACCTTTTGCCACTTGTTCGTATACTTTTGTTATTCAACATTATAGCACTGAACTCTGACTGGGCAACTGGCTTTGATAAACCTATTAAACTACAAAAACTAGACAAACTTGCAAGTCCATGGCCAAGTACACGAACAGCAAGAACATTATATCTGTTAACTTTATACGTATTGTCCATAGCACTTTCTCTCTTGTTAGAGTTTACAGTTGCTTATTCATCACAAAAATCACAAATCATATAAATTTTGAATCTTTATCCTCCAAAAGAGGTTTCAATAAATTTCATCTTATGATGGAACACACTGATGGAACATAGAAGATAGAACGTTCCCTATTAAAAAAAAACACGCGTTTTTTGCACGTGAAAAAAACACGTGTAAAATACACGTGTTTTTTTTTAAATAGGGTTGGTATCAACATTTCTATCATTTGCCCTGGAACTTGAAAATTCTATTCTTTTCAGTTTAGAAAAAGAAGTAGAGGGTCTACTTCTCTTAGCTTCAGAAGAATTTTTTTCACTTTTACTAAGAAATTTCCTTGGCCTCTTTTTAGATCTTCCTGTAGATCGTTTTCTATCTTGATGTTGGTTATGAAATCTGCCTCTGGTATCTCTTTCATTATTTTACATTTTTGAGGTTCGTATTCTTAATGTCAATTTAAGCTTTTTATACTTCAAATGCACTTTCTATTTGGATAAAAGTAGAATTTCAGGCGCACATAAAAAAAATATGAAATAACTCGCAAACGTATAATTTATTAAAAATTAATAATTTTACGTAAATTAAACCACAAAACCTACTAATAATTTTTTAAATGCACTTTAAGTAAACAAACTCACTGCAAACTGACCTAACAAATATCTGAGACTGACTGTCATGTAGCGAAATGATACGAGCAGAAAGCGCGAACGCGCGAAATTCAAATTGATAAAAAATTACACGAATAACTATGTGCCACTCGTTTCCTTACAAAATCAAAACGGAATAAAATATGGATGTAAAACTTTTTAGAACTCGAATCAAGATGAATATTTTGTTGAAATTAAAAAAATAAACTTTTTTTTTTCAATTAAACCTAAAAAAAATCAATAAAAACTAAAAAAATTCAATTTAAAATAATTCTTAACATTTTTTTAATTTGTAAAAATTATATCATTACAGATTTAATAAATAAAAACAAAATTAAATCTCTTAAAAAAAAACTTTTTGGAGATTAATTAATGATTTATGAATTATCGAATCAAGTAATAAAAAAATAAGTTCTCATAGTGTTTTAATAAGATTAGCTAAAAATTTGAGAAAAATCTCAAAATAGCAAAATTAACAAAGAAATCAATTAAAAGTTTATTCTACTAATTTCTTCATAAAAACGAAACTAAATGAGATAGAGTAAAAAAACTTGTTGGAGCTTATTCTACAGTAAATTTCCTATAAAAAAAAGCAATAAACCCAAATTCGATGGTGGGACCGGAAAAAAGGTGTTTTGTGCCCTTAAGAAGGGGCCGAACTATCTGTCTTTGTCTAATAGCGTTTTTCATTATTTATATAAACACTATCCTTTATAACAAGAAAAAAATAGCAGCCCCCGCTAGATATCAGTATAATTAGTAAATTTTGTAATAACAAACAAATTTTTTTACTGCGTAGTTTTTGAATAATTAGAGACCTACCAAAAAAAGATAGGTTATATTCTAGATTGCTAGTAGGTCTCTAATTAGTCAAAAACTATGCAGTAAAAAATTTGATTTTGATTACAAAATTTACTTATTATACTAATATCTAGCGGGGGCTGCTATTTTTTTCCTGTTATACCGGATAGTGTTTATATAAATGATGAAAAACGCTATTAGACAAAGACAGATAGTTCGGCCCTTTCTTAACTTATCATCTGAAATTTACGATTTTAAGTAAGAAGTACATTAAAAATTTTATTTAACAAAGAATTTGAAATATTACAAATATTTCATAAGTTTTAAGTCTAGATTATACCCCTAAAGTTTTTGTATGTTCTGAATAATAAATGGAAAATATACCTGACTTATCGCAATTTTCATTTTTTTAACCATGCAAGTTATGTATAAACGTTCGTCTATTAAAATATAAAATAAATAAATATTTATGTATCTCATACTATCGTAAAATTAACTATTATGTTAATTTTCTTTCTCTCTCTTATTGTCTCTATTAGAATTTATCTTAATTAATTATAAAATAAATATGAAACATGATCGTGTTAAACTTTTTGAATAAGAAAAATTCGTTGTTTAAATGGCTATTGTTCCCACATACTTTAACGGCTACGTTTTTTGTAAGTGAAACTAATTTATGATAGCATTGACTGAACTTATGTTATTTAACGTTGTTGCTCCGATCGCTTCATTTCGTAAATAATACCGTCTAGAACCTTATCGACTCCATGTCTTTCGAGTCCAGAACGGAGCGCGTTTGTGAATTTTGACAGATCGTTTTACACTTACCCCCACCAGTCTGACGATAGAGCTGTGCGCTGTATATACAGTGAACTACTATGTTGCGGTACCCATCTAATCATTATGATTCCTTAATGAAACTGTATGTGATGAGTATTTTCGGTAATATTAAGACTATATCGAAAGAATCGCTTACATTTGGCCTTGTACTTGTGTGCATCTTGGTTACTGCATTACACACACGCTTAATCAGGACTGTTAAGTTGATATAAGCGCAGACATACATTAGTCGAATCAAATGGGTCAAGGGATAATGAGACGTTTGTGATTTGACTTTCATATAAATCTAGTTTGAGTCTTGCGAATAATAGTGATTCAAGGACTTACGGAACCGCTAAAGCTCCGGATTTTTTACGGTGAAGTAAAAATGAGCAAATTCTAAGTATAACTATAATATAAGCTGATGTTTTGACAAAAACTCTGAAAATATTTGGTTTTGATACTTTTAAACTGAAAACGTAATTTTAATTGTAACTACAACTGTAAAAAGTTTTAAGTAAAGTTAATCAAATAATATTCAGGTGAAGTCAAAATGTGCAAGTGCCAGGTGTCAATAAGCCAATATTTTAAAAAAAGCTCTCAAAATATTTGGGTATGATATTTTTTATCATATGATTGCAATTTTCATTGCAATCATATGATTTGTAACAATAACTGCAAAAGGTTACAATTAAATTATCAATATTATGAATTGATATTTTTTTTAATCTAGTTAAGAGCAGGCCGGAGTAGAATCTGATACCATCCGAGCAAAAATTGAGTTTTTTTATTATTTACTCAAGTATTAATCGGTGTATCTTCAAATTAAAGGTTGAGTGCAATAGATATTATTATAAACATCCATGCACAAGAACAAAAATTGTACCGCTTCGTTTTTGAGGAAAGTGCACTCTTAAAAATATTCTTAAATTTAATACATATTTAAGATAAAAATGTATCTTAAGAGGAGGTCACGTATCTCTGTCCTTTTCTAATCAAAAAATTGAGTTTTTTACACGAACTAACAACTTTAGCAAAAAATGATGAGAAAGCCGCATCTCGTAATAAAAAAAGCAATATTTTCTTTGATAAGAAAGAATTAATTTTATTGCTTCGTTTTCAAGAAAATCTTAAAAAACCAAATTGTCCACCCTAACCTCAATGATTTAAGTTTTTCAAGGTTTTCTTGAAAACGAAGCAATAAAATTAATTCTTTCTTATCAAAGAAAATATTGCTTTTTTTGATATGAGATGCGGCTTTCTCTTCATTTTTTGCTAAAGCTATTAGTTTCTGTGAAAAACTCAATTCTTGAATTAGAAAAGGACAGAGATACGTGACTTCCTCTTAAATTTAAGAATAATGTCACTTAAACTTATTTAATATAAAAAATTATTGAAATTAATGAAAAATTATTAAAATCAATACAGAAATTCTTAAGATTAAGATAACAGTCACTTAAGTTTAGTAATATAATTATTAAAATTCAATATTATAATTGAAAATGTATAAATATTCGATATTAAGAGGAAGTCACGTATCTCTGTCCTTTTCTAATTCAAGAATTGAGTTTTTCACAGAAACTAATAGCTTTAGCAAAAAATGAAGAGAAAGCCGCATCTCATATCAAAAAAAGCAATATTTTCTTTGATAAGAAAGAATTAATTTTATTGCTTCGTTTTCAAGAAAACCTTGAAAAACTTAAATCATAGAGGTTAGGGTGGACAATTTCGTTTTTCAAGGTTTTCTTGAAAACGAAGCAATAAAATTAATTCTTTCTCATCAAAGAAAATATTGCTTTTTTTGATACAAGATGCGGCTTTCTCTTCATTTTTTGCTAAAGTTAGTAGTTTTTGTAAAAAAATCATTTCTTTGATTAGAAAAGGACAGAGATACGTGACCTCCTTTTAATGAAAATGTTATTAAATTTAATAATTACTTAAGTTACTTGTATTAAATCTAATATATCAATTAAGATATATAGAACTGAAATTTATCAAGACTTTGATAAATTATTATAAAATTCAATCTAGAATCTTAAAAATGTTTGATGTATTAAAAATTTGTAGTACACTAAACATGCACTAGATGGCTACTTGGTTTTTCAGTTTGCAAACAGATATAGAAGGTTCAAAGTATAAAAAAGAAGGTCAAGCCTCGTATCGGCGAGAAAATCCTCATATATATTTCTTTGGAAATATTTTAATTTTTGAAGTGCTCAACAACAGTTGAATTTTTTAAAAATATATTAAATCAAACCACATAAAATAATATTTTGTTATCATATTATGTTTAGTAGAATTTCTTAATCTTAATTATATTATATTAAATTTAGTAAACTTGTGATAAAATTTATAATTAGATTCTTAAAATTTTTTATTAATATTAATAAAAGAATGCATTAAAATTAAAAAAAAAATTGAATTTAAGAAAATTATATTGAAAATTTTAATTATTGTGCTGACAATTTTTGTATTAATTTCTAAACACAAATGTATTAAAACTTAAAATAATATTAAAATTTAAAAAATTATTATGGCATTCAATAAAAGTTTATGAAATGAGCTTCCGTCACTTTTATCTTAATTTTAATAATATATTTTTAACGGTGTAAGGAATGCCGAAGTAAAAGTTTATGTTTATAATATTTTCGCGCTTCTTACTTTTCTCAAAAACAAAGCGGTAGATTTTTTATTTCTTGTGCATACATATTTGTAATAATAATATCTATTGCGCTTAACCTTCGATTTGCAGATTCACCGATTAATACTTGAGTAAATAACAGAAATCTCAATTAGACAAGGACTGCGAATCCGGCCTGCTCTTAAATATAAATTGCAAAGTGGATTTATAGTTAATAATAATTAATAACATTTAAAATTCGGTGTGCATTGATGAATGAAATTAATAAATATCAAGTTTTTATAGAGTATTAAAAAGACAAATTTCAAAGCCTTATTTTGTGTTGGAAAAAATTATATTTTGAAATTGTTTCATTTAAAGTTGAATTTTCAGAAAAAACTGAATTTACTCGTTCTATTTATTTCAGAGAATTTCTGTCAATAAATCCGATTCAATTAGGTGTGAGGCAGGTACACTGACAGAAATGTTATCTACACTGAGAAAAATAGATTATAACTTTAGTTATAGATAGTAATAAAAATTACTATATTTTATAAGTCAGCTGGAACATTTCTGCATCATGACGATTTTTATTACATTTATAACAAATATTACTATAAAATTTGATAAGGTTGGCTACATCGTTTAAGAAATGAAACTATATCTTATTAGAAAAATTGCTATATAACATAGTAAAAATTATGCTATAGTAAAATTTGTTATGACAGAGTAAAAATATTTGATATCTTATGTTGGAATTAATGTTATAAAAATAATAAATTTTATTATGCATATAATAAATTTCATTATGCATACAATAAATTTTATTATGAATATAATAAATTTTACTATTTCAAATAGTAATGTCGAGTCGACGATCTGTAAATTTATTTCCAACCTCAAAATTTTCTACCAAATTGAAAGTATAGTTGTGTAACATATGTAGACGATTCGAAATTTTATAAGTAACATGTCGCAGTCGGCAACGTTCATGCTTTCCAGCCTCGAGGTCCCGGGTTCGACTCCACTTCAGGTCCGTTTTTTTCTTAGGTTATTTATTTTAAAAAAATTGATTTATAAAATTTAAATTAATAAAATAAATGAATTTAAAAAATTTCAATGACAAATTTCGGGTACAAAAAAAAAAAAATTTTTTTTCTACATATCTGTTTCCATGAATTTTACTATGTAATATAGTAATTTTTATTATAACGCAGAAATGTCCCACTCGTACTTTATAATATAGTAATTTTTAATACAATCTATAGTTATATTTATTATAGGATTTCTCTCAGTGTAGAGACAAACGGAATATACTTGGTCCTAGTATAAATATGTTTGTTTTACGTCCTAGCATAAATCTACTTGAAGGTAACATAATATCTTTGCAGCAAAAGTAAATTTGATTCAAACATTCAGTTACTTGCAACTAATGGATTTAGTTTTCCATCTAAATGATACATCAATAAGAAGTCATCCAATTGCTGTGAGATAAATTTTCTGTCAGTGTAGAATAGTATCGAAATAATCTATTCAAAATTAAAAAAAAAGAATAATTAAGGTGATAATTTAAATCTAGTCAATTCATTCAAATTATGTTTTTTCAGATTTTAACACTTTTACCCCAAGGGCTGTGTTCCACCTGCCGTTCGTAAATGCGCTCTGTAAGTTGCGCAGTCGTCTGAGCAGACGTTGGTAGAAAACGATGTATCACTGTTTTTTTTGTTGGTACAATTGCTTGAATAGCAAACGAAAAGCACAAGATTTCTGACTAAGATGAAATTCAATCAAGAAAAATCTTGTTGAAATAAGTTGCGCCAATTTTATCGTTTGCTTTTCAAGCTATTGCACCAACAAAAAAAACCATGATACATCATTTTCTACCAACGTCTGCTCAGACGACTGCGCAACTTACAGAGCGCATTTACGTACGACAGGTGGAATACAGCCATGGTTTTACTATGAGCTTTTATCGGTTTCTTCAGAAAATTATAATACAAATCCGTTTGAGTAGAGCAGATTTTAAATAAATTTATTTCTATCTATTTACTAATCTATTAATTATAATAATATTTGAAAAATATCTTTAACAATGGTTTCCCTAATAGAAAAGTTCGTAGTGATTCTGTACTGATTTTACACTGATATCAGTATGTGATTCCTACTGCATCAACATAAAATCAACATAGTATTTACACGGAATTCGTACTGAGCGAACTCTGAAAGTAGTCTCAAAACGCAGTGCGAATAAAGTACGAAATTCATACTTATGAAGCACAAATACTAATTGAAATACGTATAAAATCAGTACTGAATTTGCGAATGCATATTTAGGTGAATATGAAGTAAACTCACTCAGAGCATAATCAGTATGAAATCAGTGTGCCATTTAGACAATTGTTATGCAAAGTATGCACCAAATATTATTAAAATAATTAGTAGATTCGTAATGAATCTTGGTGAAATCTGTACAAATATTTAAATAACTGATAAGAATTGAGAATAAAAAAAAATAAACTCAATGCAGTACGAAAACGAGACGGACTTAATACAAACTGAAAACCAAATATACGCGCAATCTTTTAACAATAAATAATTGATAAATACTGAAATTGCATAGATTTTGTACGAAATTTAAAACTAGGGCTTCAGACTGAATGATTATAGTATCACAATAAGGATTCAGTACAAAATTTGTACAAAAACAGAACAGAATCAATGCAAAATCTTCTTACAATAAGTGCTGAATCAGTACTAAATCTGAATGAAATGTATACGAGATTTAAAATTCGGAAGAAAATTGTCGAATAATAACATGAACTCGGAACGAATTCAGCATAAAATCTGTACGGACTTATTACAAACTGAAAATCAAATGTAAACGCAATCTTCCAACAATACATAGTTGGCTGATTCCATTCAGATTCATGCAGGCCGTCACTGATCGAATTTTATTTTTTCTTCAAAGTAATAAAAAAACCTTCTATTATGTATATGAAGATAAAATTTACCTCATAGAACGCTCAAAAAATTTTTTTTTCTTTACTACAGCAATTTTAGTGTTGGATGTAAAAACGAAAATTCAAAAATTGAAAATGAACCTCTACTTTTAAATGACTATAGCTCCGTCAATTTTTAACCTTTTTGGGCGTTCTTTAAACAAAAGTGTGCGGAATTCGGTCTTGTTTTAAATGCAATCTCGATTTTTGTAATACAATTTGATCTCACTGAGTTATTTACAAAAAACCGAAAAAAGCGATTTTTTTCAAACACGATTTTCTCAACAACTATATATTTTTTTTTTTTAATTTTTATATGATTTTATACATAAAAAATACTAACTTTTGGGGTAGGTGAGAATATGCGATTTTGCCTTATTTTTTTTAACAGATTTTCAAACTTTTTTTTTATATTTATGATTTTAAAACATTGATACCATGGCGCATCGTACTATTTTTCCAACTTTACGTGTTCTTACAACTATTTTTATGCTTTTATTTATTAATATATCAAAAATATCAACAATAATCTTTGAAATAAACCCCGTATCGAATATTTTGATCAATTAGAACCAAAGTTATGACGATTTTAAGTTTAAAAAAAAAATGCTGAAACTTTAAATAAATATATTTACTTTGAATTTTGAATTTGAATTTTGAATTTTGAAAAGGTGAATTTTTTAAATACTAAAATATATTATTTGGTTATTCCCAATGAACAAATAATATGCGATACAATTAAGAAATGAACACTAATGAATTGAGAACTAATGTGAATAAAAAAATCTGAATTTGAATAAAACCTTTCAATTTACTTCTTGCCACTCATGTCTCGAAGTTTTGGCAGTGTAGATTTGGTTTCGTTTACTTTTTCTACAGTGAATCTTTTGAATACCTTCAATTTCTTTTGCATTTCCTAACTATTCCATTTTTTTTGTCTGTCGAAAAACTTCTAACTCATCCTTGCGGATAACAAGAATGTTAATCGACGGAGTATATTTTGATACGTGAGTGGCGAAATTTTCAGCGTTTCTAATAAAATCTGCACTCTTCTTGGACAGATTATGCGTGGTAGCATAATATATAACTAAACCACCAATACCGTCACAAGCGCCTTTACCATGACCTGTTGCAGAAAAAAGCCATTTTCTGTTTACTTTTGAGTTTTAAAGCTCATAGAATTGATATCTATTTTTAAAATGACTGGCAGCTCCATCGGAAATAGTTATGATTTCATCAAAATCTTGCGCAATATGTTTTTGTTTAAAGTTGTCGATAATTAAATTTATAGCTATTAGGGCATGAGACGAATCATGTTTAATATCATCAGAGACGGTGACATAACTGACTATTTTATCATTTCCAAAATAGCATACTGACGTAAATATTGATATTTGGTTTTTACTCCAATGGTAGCTTTGAATTTCATTTTGAAGCAGAACTGTCCAATTTTCTGCAAAATCGACATAAATAAACAATCGGAAGTCATTATTTTTCGCTAAAAGTTTAACCTCTTTAATAGCTATACGTTGAATTTCTTTGACCAATTTATGAGCTCTTACAGTGAAAGCACGCTCTCCTAACTCTATTAAGAAATTTTCAATTGTGCTAGTTTTATTCAGTAAATTTGATTTTTCCCAAACACCATAAATTATTTCTTCATATTAATCTTCTTCTGTCAAAGAAATTACTTGTAAATCAATAGAATCTCTAATGGGACATTCTTTACATTCTCTTAGTACACATTTCATATCATCTTTTGAACAAAAAAGTGAAGAACATATTTTCAATTCCAAATCTGCAATGTCTTGTTTATTCTCTTTTTTATAATTATTCAAAGCATCTAATATAAGTTTAAGATTCTCGCAGTAAACGCAAAGACACGAATCGGTGGGTGGATGTGGTATAACCCACTTCGGTCTTAAAGCGTAGAATGTTGATTTACCAATTTTTGTTTTCATTTCAGGATTTTTGTCTTTGAATAATTGATACATTTCTTTTATACTTCGCGTAAAAAAGCGTTTGACTTTTTTAGTTTTAATACCATTTTCTTTGATCGATACTGTGTCGCTTTTATTTGCACTTTGACGAGAACAATTAAAATCATCGTTCAGATAATAATCCTTTACTTTCATTACAATTTCACTATCCAAAGAATGGCCACAATAGTTCTCAGACTGCTTGTAAATTTTTTTATTATTTACCAATGATCGTGCTTGATCAATCATATAAATAGTTATATTTGGTAAAACTGATAATAAATAATCTTTGGAAATATCACTTGGTATAATACTCAACAATTGTACTTTTTCAAGAGAATTTGAACAATTATCTAATGCAATTTTAATATTCTCAAGCCATTTATCATTTGTTTTACATTCATTATTTTCATTCGATGCGGGCAAATCCGTTATATCGTAGACTTTCATCATTTTACTTGCTATTTCTGAATCAAATGCATCGTTCATTTGTTTTCTTTTTCGGAGAGCATAAGATTTTCGCATCTTGATGATGATACTTTGAGGTGAAATGTTTAATTTCAAATTACTTAAAGTTTCGTTGAGCTGTTCTATCACAGCCTCACTATGAATAAAATCTTCCGAAGATTGTTGACTGCTTGAAGTCGATGAAATATGCGTATTTTTCACTTCATCTAATAATATTTTATAACACGAAGGGCATACTTTATCTTCTCTAGAGAAAAAAGTATTCGGATACAATCGCTTCAAAGACTCCTTTAGATCACCTGATTCTTTAAGCGGACTTTTGGAGCAATCATAAACAACTTTTTCGTGCCTTTCTTTTAGATCCTCGCACTTTATTTTAACAATCAGTGATGCCATTATTGATATTCAGTTCAATGACAGATAAAAAAAAATAATTTTTCTTAAACATCTTTATTTTTATCTTCCTTTTCTTATATTTTCAAACACGTCAAGTCGTTAATGAGAATGCAAAGAACGAATCATCGCCAAAAATACCGTACAAAATGAATTAAAATTCTAGGCGCGAAATTCAAACTGATAAAAAAATTATATTCTTCAACAAAAAAAATTTTAATAAAATAATGTACCATAAAAAGAGGATAAATGGTTATATATACTTTCATCCAAATAACTTTTTTTTTAAATTAAAAAATTTATATCTTCAGATTTTAATCTTTAACGAAAATTGCGTTTCCTCAATGTAAATATCATATTTATTTAAAGTTTCAGCATTTTTTTTTAAACTTTAAATCGTCATAACTTTGGTTCTAATTGATTAAAATATTCGATTCGGGGTTCATTTTAAAGATTATTGTTTATATTTTTGATATATTAATAAATAAAAGCATAAAAATAGTTGTATGAACACGTAAAGTTGGAAAAATAGTACGATGCGCCATGGTATCAGTGTTTTAAAATCGAAAATATAAAAAAAACGTTTGAAAATCAGTTAAAAAAAATAAGGCAAAATCGCATATTTTCACCTACCCTAAAAGTTAGTATTTTTTATGTATAAAATCATATAAAAATAAAAAAAAAAAAATATATTTTTTGAGAAAATCGTGTTTAAAAAAAATCGCTTTTTTCGGTTTTTCGTAAATAACTCAGTGAGATCAAATTGTATTACAGAAATCGAGATTGCATTTAAAACTAGACAGGATTCCGCACACTTTTGTTAAAAGAACGCCCAAAAAGGTTAAAAATTGACGGAGCTATAGTCATTTAAAAGTAGAGGTTCATTTTCAATTTTTGAATTTTCGTTTTTACATCCAACACTAAAATTGCTGTAGTAAAGAAAAAAAAAATTTTTGAGCGTTCTATGAGGTAAATTTTATCTTTATATACATAATAGAAGGTATTTTAATTACTTTGAAGAAAAAAAAAATTCGATCAGTGACGGCCTGCATGAATCTGAATGGCATCAGCCAGTTAATAAATACTGAAATTACATAGATTCTGTACGAATTTTAAAATTGGCTTCAGATGCAATAATTATAGTATCTCAATACGGATTCAGTACGAAATTCGTACAAAATCAGAACAAAATCTATGCGTAATCTTCTTACAATAAGTGCTGAATTCGTACTGAGCTTATTTTATTATTCGACATTTTTCTTCTGAATTTCAAATCTCGTATATATTTTATTCAGATTTAGTACTAATTCAGCACTTATTGTAAGAAGATTTCGCACTGATTCTGTTCTGTTTTTGTACAAATTTTGTACTGAATCCTTATTGTGATACTATAATCATTCCGTTCGAAGCCCTGCTAGTTTTAAATTCCGTACAAAATCTAAGCAATTTCAGTATTTATCAATCATTTATTGTTAAAAGATTGCGAGTAAATTTGGTTTTCAGTTTGTATTAAGTCTGTCTCGTTTTCGTACTGCATTTGTACTGAGTTTATTTTTTTTTATTCTTAATTTTTATCAGCGATTCAAATATTTGTACAGATTTCACCACGATTCATTACGAATCTACTAATTATTTTAATAATATTTGGTGCATACTTTGCATAACAATTGTCTAAATGGCACACTGATTTTATAATGATTATGCTCTGAGTGAGTTTACTTCATATTCACCTAAATATGCATTCGCAAATTCAGTACTGATTTTATACGTATTTTAATTAGTATTTGTGCTTCATAAGTATGAATTTCGTACTTTATCCGCATTGCGTTTTGAGACTACTTTCAGAGTTCGCTCAGTATGAATTCCGTGTAAATATCATGTTGATTTTATGTTGATGCAGTAGGAATCACATACTGATATCAGTGTTAAATCAGTACAGAATTAACACGAACTTTTTTAGTAGGGTTGTTTTCAAATCTTTTCTAACTATTTGAATTTTTCAGAAATGTTTTACTCTCGTGTGGTTTCTAGTATTAATTCGAATTTCTCTCCAAACATTCTCTATACTTAATATTACTGTGATATTACTATAATATTTTTCTTCGATATTTTAATTTTTTTCTGTTCTATCTGAGTACATAAATTCTGGAGCATAATAAAAACTTGTTGTTCTTCTTTCTTCTTTTTTAACCACAGAAAATAGACAAAATTAGACATAATTTTGGATTTAGCTACAGAATTTAAATATGACATAAAAATACTTAATATGAAAAATTTCTGAGCATTATAATAATTACACTGAGAGAAATCTTATGATAAATATAACTATAGATTGTATTAAAAATTACTATATTATATAGTACTAGTGGGACATTTCTGCGTTATAATAAAAATTACTATATTACATAGTAAAATTTGTGAAAACAGACACGTAGAAAAATTTTTTTTTACCCGAAAGAGTACCCCCCGTTAAGATAGGTAAAATGCCCTCCCTCATATATTTCAAAACTAATATTTTTTCTTGTTTTTATAGTAATTAAGATTAGGTTTTGTTATATTTATAGTTTCCTAACACATACCCTAACCTCAACATAACCTAAAAATCACTTTTTTTATAAAATTTTTTTTTTATCTGGAAGGATGAATGATATTAATCCCGCGAAAAACATATGACTAGGTCTTAGCACTCTCTTCAACTGTGATTTTTTGCGAGTCCTAGAAAGCAGTTTTTCTAACCTAAAAATAACATTTAAATCATAAAATCTCCGTAACTTTGCTCAGGGAGGGGCTACAAGCAATTTTCTGGGCTTAAAATTTGTATTTTTAAAAAACAAATACAATTCATAATGACCAAAAATTCGATTCTGGCATGGCGCCATGGCGAAAAACTCAAAAAACCATTTTTTCATAGGTTTTCTGTCGGTTATTGGTCTCTAGCAACTCACAAATCATTTTTAGAGAAAAAACATAGCTTTATTGGATTCTACGTAAAAAAATACATTGAAAATGTGCATGATTACTTTAGGAATACTTGGATGCTGTTACAAAACAATTAAAAAAATAAAATAATTCCGAAATTATTACATATCTACTTTGCATCGTTGCTGCATTTTATGTTTTTATGACTTTGGTCATCTCTTTAGAGTCTCAAAGCTACTATTCAATGTATTCATAGGCAAATGACGTCCACTGTACATGAAAAACAGAGACAAATACTAGACAGATAACTATAACTCCTATATATACATATATATATATATATATATATATATATATATATATATATATATATATATATATGGAATAACTTGCTATCCCTCGTATATACATAAGGAATGGCGAGTTGTTCTTAGGGAACGCAAATTATTTTTCTTATACATAGATAAAAAACCAATGTCTATCTATCCCTGTAACTATTCTTTTTAGTGTTCTTTTTTAGCTTGTAAGAGACCTAACATGTTTTCTGTCCTCCATAAATCACGAACTCGGTAGATTTAAACAATTAAATGATTCTAATTAGGTTCCAAATTCAAAAATTAAAAGATCATCATCTCTTTAGAGTCATAAAGCTACTATTCGATGTATTTACAGCCAAATTACGCCTATTGCACGCTAAAATAAGATTTTTAAACATAACTGAAGTAACGGTCGTATCATCTGTCTTTTTGTATTACAGTAGACTCTGGATACAAGAGAATCAACGGGCCTTCAGGAGAGGAATTTTCTTGAAAATTCTCTCATACAAAGAGTCCCCAACACGCTCGAGTCAAAAGTGATACCCACACCTACTGTTTTGTTGTGTGAGTTGTATCCAACATGCGTGTATATTCTGTCTCTCTCTCTTTCATAGTGGTGGGATAACGCAAATACTTAGGCTCACGCCCATATTTAGGAGAAAGAGCTCGAAATCACTTATATCGCAATCTCTTGTATCGAGAGATCACTGAATCATTAGAGAGACAAAGACGGAATAAGGTTTTAGTAACTATAGATATATATATATATATATATATATATATATATATATATATATATATATATATACAAAGAATAGTGAGCTATTGCTAGGAACTCTAGGAGCTATTGCTTCTCATATATATATATATATGTATATATATATATATACAAAGAATAGTGAGCTGTTGCTAGAAACAACGCGCTTGATTCTCATATATGTAGAAGCAATGTATTTCTTATATCGGTTGCTACTCTATTTTTTGCGTATAATGGCCTGAAGACAAATCATAATTGTGGCAGTTCTAACAAAGAATATAAATGCTTACATAGAAGTGTACTTTCAGGCTCGAATTTATAGACCCAACACGATTGTTACTAAAACCTTATTCCGTCTTTGTCTCTCTAATGATTCAGTGATCTCTCGATACAAGAGATTGCGATCTAAGAGATTTCGAGCTCTTTCTTCTAAATATGGGCGTGAGCCTAAGTATTTGCGTTATCCCACCACTATGAAAGTGAGAGAGACAGAATATACACGCATGGTGGATGCAACTCACACAACAAAACAGTAGGTGTGGGTATCACTCTTGACTCAAGCATGTTGGGGACTTTTTGTATGAAAGAATTTTCAAGAAAATTCCTCTCCTGAAGGCCCGTTGATTCTCTTGTATCCAGAGTCTACTGTAATACAAAAAGACAGATGATACGACCGTTACTTCAGTTATGTTTAAAAATCTTATTTTAGCGTGCAATAGGCGTAATTTGGCTGTAAATACATCGAATAGTAGCTTTATGACTCTAAAGAGATGATGATCTTTTAATTTTTGAATTTGGAACCTAATTAGAATCATTTAATTGTTTAAATCTACCGAGTTCGTGATTTATGGAGGACAGAAAACATGTTAGGTCTCTTACAAGCTAAAAAAGAACACTAAAAAGAATAGTTACAGGAATAGATGAACATTGGTTTTTTATCTATGTATAAGAAAAATAATTTGCGTTTCCTAAGAACAACTCACTATTTCTTATGTATATACGAGGGATAGCAAGTTATTCCACACATATATATATATATATATATATATATATATATATATATATATATATATATATATATATATATATATATATATGTACATATAGGAGTTATAGTTATCTGTCTAGTATTTGTCTCTGTTTTTCGCGTACAGTGGACGTCATTTTTTTTTTTTTTTTTTTTTTTTTTTTTTTTTTTTTTTTTTTTTTTTAAAAGATTAATATATAAAGGATATTGTCCTCTATATGATTAACCTTTTATATATGATGAAGTGGAGGAAGTCCCCCGCCCGGCATCTGTTTAACACATTACATCAGGCTAGGACTGTCAGACCCACCATACCGAAAACTTTGACTACCGATGGATGGTCAGCCACTTTTGTAACCAACAATCAACCGATACCCAATGAGGTCGGATTTTTTAAAGAGTCGCGATATAAATGGCACATACACTTATTTTCTTTCGAAAAAAAGTTAGAGGTACCTGGCCAGGATTCGAACCCATGCCGTCCGCGTTGAAGGCAAGAGCTCTATCCATTACGCCACCGCGCTCTTAGGTACCTGGCCAGGATTCGAACCCATGCCCTCCGCGTTGAAGGCAAGAGCTCTATCCATTACGCCACCGCGCTCTTACAGTGGACGTCATTTGCCTATGAATACATTGAATAGTAGCTTTGAGACTCTAAAGAGATGACCAAAGTCATAAAAACATAAAATGCAGCAACGATGCAAAGTAGATATGTAATAATTTCGGAATTATTTTATTTTTTTAATTGTTTTGTAACAGCATCCAAGTATTCCTAAAGTAATCATGCACATTTTCAATGTATTTTTTTTACGTAGAATCCAATAAAGCTATGTTTTTTTCTCTAAAAATGATTTGTGAGTTGCTAGAGACCAATAACCGACAGAAAACCTATGAAAAAATGGTTTTTTGAGTTTTTCGCCATGGCGCCATGCCAGAATCGAATTTTTGGTCATTATAAATTGTATTTGTTTTTTAAAAATACAAATTTTAAGCCCAGAAAATTGCTTGTAGCCCCTCCCTGAGCAAAGTTACGGAGATTTTATGATTTAAATGTTATTTTTAGGTTAGAAAAACTGCTTTCTAGGACTCGCAAAAAATCACAGTTGAAGAGAGTGCTAAGACCTAGTCATATGTTTTTCGCGGGATTAATATCATTCATCCTTCCAGATAAAAAAAAAATTTTATAAAAAAAGTGATTTTTAGGTTATGTTGAGGTTAGGGCATGTGTTAGGAAACTATAAATATAACAAAACTTAATCTCAATTACTATAAAAACAAGAAAAAATATTAGTTTTAAAATATATGAGGGAGGGCATTTCACCTATCTTAACGGGGGGTACTCTTTGTTATTGAAATTTTTTGAATTTATTTAATTTATTGATTCAATTTTTTTAAAATAAATTACGTTTGAAAAAGAAAACGAACCTGAAGTGGAGTTGAACCCGGGTATCTCGTAAACGGAAAGCGTGAACGTTACCGACTGCGCCATCATGATATGTTACTTATAAAATTTCGAATTGTTTACATATGTTACAGAATTATACTTTCAATTCGGTAGAAAATTTTGAGGTTAGAAATAAATTTACAGATCATCGACTCGACATTATTATTCGAAATAGTAAAATTTTTTATATTCATAATAAAATTTATTATATGTATAATAAAATTTATTATGTGCATAATAAAATTTATTATTTTTATAACATTAATTCCAACATAAGATGTCAAATATTTTTACTCTGTCATAACAAATTTTACTATAGCATAATTTTTACTATGTAATATAGCAATTTTTCTAATAAGATATAGTTTCATTTCTTAAACGATGTAGCCAACCTTATCAAATTTTATAGTAATATTTGTTATAAATGTAATAAAAATCGTCATGATGCAGAAATGTTCCAGCTGACTTATAAAATATAGTAATTTTTATTACTATCTATAACTAAAGTTATTTTTTATTTTTCTCAGTGTATATTTAGTATTATCAATTATAAGTATATTCACTAATAAATTGTGAAAATCAGTCAAAGTGAATGATAAATAAAAAATAGTTTTATCTTGGCAAATTCCAAAGACTTTCAAGATTGATACATCTTATAGCATATACTTACGACAGCTTATTATAGCAGCTTTTAAAGGACACCTAACACGCATGTTGCGAAACAACATTTTTCGTGCGCAACACTCATGTGCTTTGCGCGCAAAAATTTCGCGCACAGCAAAATCGTTTTATGTAAGTTAATTTTTGTCTAACTATTGATTTCAGCCCGACTAGAAACGAATTTCGGGTGAAAATGAGGTCCCTATAAGGTACCCTAAGATTATTATAAGGTCCCTGTAGGATGCCTTAAAGGGTTCCTAGATGGCATATAATGGGGCGATTTTAAGGTCCCAATAGGGCAGACTCATTTTCAGATGTGCCCTATTGTTACCCGTTTATCACCTGACAGTTGCCTGACAATCGATGTTGAAAAAATTCGAAGTGATAACATAACCTCATCTGATGCACGTGTTTATTTGGTGTGAAAAAAACTATTTTTCTTGTAAATTTAACTCTAAAATAGTTTTAATATAAATAATATTCAACACGAAAAGAAGAATTATTTTGACAATCTCTGACGCCCCAAAGCACCCCGTTTTTCTTCCCTTTTTTATTTTTTTAAATATTATTAAAATTTGTATTTTTATTTGATTTTACTTTCTTATTTTTCATTACTATTTGTTATATGTTTTACTATTTAATTATTTAAACAATTTTTTCATTTTAATTTTAATTTATTTTTTATTATTTTCAAATTATTTATTTATTTAATTTGTTATCTGCTTTCAAATTAATTATTTCTTTTAAATAATATATTTTTTTCTTTATTAAATCATTAGTTATTCATAGTTTAATTTTATTTTATTATTTTATTAATAAATTTTAAGTTATAAGCGCATAAAGGCATAGTAAGCGCGTGACCTATATACAAGGTTGTATATAGGTCAACGCACAGCTGGCTTACAGCGCGTGAGGCAGCCTCACAGCGCGCTTACTATGTCTTAATATTTAAGCATATAAGAGCGAGCGAGACGGAAAAATAAAACTCCGAAACTTTGTAAAGCCTGTAAGAGCGCGCAACTTTAAAAGCTCCCCACCATTGTAAGAGAGATGGAGACAAGCTCGGCGCGTATAAAAGCCCGAGTCTCGCTGACTCGCGCGCCTTATTCTTGAATCGACTCAGACCGGTAACAATTGGGATATACAAGCGCTTAGGCTTAACGCCCTTTGTTTACCTGGGGGGTTATTCACTAACTTTTTAACGATAACGATTGACTTAACGTTTCGACGTCGAAAAGCGTTAAGGACTCTACTCTTTCAAGTAATCGATAAACACATATGAAAAAATGTTTTAGTTTATTATTAAATCTTTTACAACAGACATTTACAACATAAATATTCAAAATTAAAATAATTTCAAATAATTATTACATCAAAATTCACATGATTACAAAAAAAATTGTTTAAGTTTTTGACATATTCGTACGCAAATAAATTATAATTTTACTAGTTTTTTGTAGATTTATATTAGATCTTGTATTCATCACACATTCAGTATCAGGATTTCTAATGGACAGTTGATTGGGACATTATAAAAACTTAAGTAATATTTTATAACTTGTTTAATTTTATAATTAATTTATTCATTTTAAATCTCAATACAGAGAAAAAAGTAATTTTAACAATATTTGCCTTAAAACACACAACACGTAACATTCATATTAGAAATATATCTGTATTCATGTTTCTATTATATATTCTTCTAACTCAACATTATCCAAGCCAACATTTTCATTTTGAAACACGAAATTTTGGAAACCAATATTTTTAAGTTCTGCAGCAAACTTAACAATTCAATCGAGAAACTGTAGTTGTTGCTATAGAATATAAAATGCAAATTTAGATTAATATATAATTTTATTAAAAAACGTTTTTTATTAGTGATAAGTTTATTTAAAACAATATTTATATTATTTTTTTCTGTTAGTTTTTATTAAAGTACATATAAGTCACTTTAAATCCTGCAGATCCAATTGAATTTTAAATTATACACAATTTATCATATAATCATGTATGATTACAAATAATTTTTATGATCACTAATGTAAATAATAATAAAATAATGTTTTCTTTATATATATACACTGACAGAAAAGATATCTCGATCCTCTTGGATATAACTTAAAAATTGTGAAGCAAGAAATTAATTTAAAGATCTAGTTACCTACATCTAAGAAATTATTTTTCCATTTGAATGATAACATCAAATCGGAATAATTCTTTTGCTTCTAGAAATCTTTTCTGTCAATGTATATACATATGTTATGCATAATATAATGTTTCACAGTTTAACGTACGATTTACAACCAAGCTTCAAATTGGTTGTAAAATTTGTCGATAAAATCGACTTAGCGCTCCAGTTTAGAAGATTTTCGTCGTTACATCAACATGATCTCTGATAACGTTCGCGATATTCGATAGTATTTGCTGAAAAATGATTACTATGCATGCGCACGTTGGCGTTGAGCTTGCCGTTAGACGTCACGGTATTACTGAATAAGCCCCCTGAGTTGACATTTAATCAAGAACCTAATATAAATTTCTTGGCCGTAGAATATTTTTCGCTTAGCAATTGGGACATACAAGCGCTTAAGCTTAACGCCCTTTGCTTTTTAAAGCGAAAAATTAAAATAAACTTAATAAACCGATAACAATTGGGACATATAAGCGCCTAAGCTTAACGCCCTTTGTTATCTAAGGTTTTGATTAAGAGCATGACGAAGCTGTCCGCCTTCTAATAATATTTCCAATCCTAACTTATGAATAAACGATGCGTTTAATCGAGTTTTTTTATTACAAAGAAAAAATTTGTAAGATTAAACTCTAGTGCGGACAACCCAAGAAATCCACCAAAATATAAATAATAAATAAATACATACATACATACAAAGTAATAAATACTTAATACAAAAAAAAAATAATAAATAAGTAAAATAATAAATACATACAAAGTTATAATAAAAACTTTCAATGTAACGTATTTTAAGGTTAGGTTTGTCGAGTTTAATATCTAATTTCCAATCAAAGCTCATAAAAAAATAACAAGTCCCAATAATTTTTTATTTTGACAAAAATTATTGTACTAATATAGCTTTAGTGCGGACAAGTCATTATATTTGTTTAATTTATGAATTTAAAAAGATATTGATAAAATAAAAAAAGCAAAACTCAATTGCTGCAGCTCCGACATGCCGTTAAAAAAGAAATTCGAATTGAGCTCTATTTAACTCTGGGGACATACAAGCGCTCTAGGCTTAACCCCCCAGGTTAATATTAAGAGCTTTTAAATAAAATAAATTGAGCTTACATCTTTAAAGAGCTTCTCTTTTTCTCTCACCGCAGAGTTTTCTTTTTTTTTTATTTTGTAATTACATACCTATATTTTTGCCTAAAATAAAAGAATATTTATTATAATATATACTTTCTTTTATTATTAAAAATAATAATACGCTAAATACTAACAAAGGAAACGCCTAGCTTTATTAATAAGCTGGCGTTTCATTAACAAAATATTTAACAGCTACCCTCCAATCTGGCCTATCGCCCGAACGGAGCTTGTGTAGTTTGTTAAAAAGGGACGTAGCAGCTACACTCCAATCCGGCCTACTGCCCGAACGGAGCTTTTTGTAGTTTGCTAGTAAAGTATTTAATAGCTACCCTCCAATCTGGCCCACTGCCCGAACGGAGCTTGCGTAGTTTATTAAATACATTAAAGAACATTATACAAGTCGCGTACATAAAATTAAAAATCTATCGCGTTTATATTATACGCTAATTAATCTAGCATCGAATTTGGACCATAATTTATTTTTTTTTAAAAGTAACTATTACCCACTTGGGTACGTTACAACTGGCGATCCTGCCAGGATTAGTTTCGTAAAATTTGAACGCAAAAAATATATACGTTTTAATATATACGTGATTAAAATGATACAAGACCTCGCGATAGATAGTTTCGTGCAGTCGCAAATTGCTGAGCTATTTGCACGTATCGGACGCGTTGAAGGCCTTGATGCCGATCGTTGGGATACGGTGTCTGTATTAACTGATAACGTAGAATTTTTACGCGAACAAAATATTAAATTGATCGATACCGTGGATAAACAAGCGCGAGAAATCGAGAATTTAAAAAATACAAATAAAGCTTTATGCGAAGCCGTGAGACGTCTGGCGAATAAGAAAGAAAATATTTGTGTTCGTTTAGGCATTTTTACGAGTGTCACGATTAAAAACTTTGCTAATTATAAAATAAAAAATGAAGAGCTTGATAATAAATTAAATGAGTTAACTGCTCAAATTGCAAAATTAACTTTAAATTAACTCATAACATAAAATATAAATCAAAAAATTTCTTTTTATGTTAAATAAAATAAGCTCGGGTCTTAAATAAATCAATACCATAAAAAATTTAAAATAAATTAATAAAGTGAAAAAAATCTTTTCATGATGTTGCACGCAAAGAAAATTCTTCGTGCACGTTACCAGGACATTCAAACGTCTTTGCGAGATGATAGTATATCTGAGGATAGTGAAAAGCATCTCGAGTGGCAAGCGGCGGTTTCTGAGGAATTCAAAACCTTAGATGAACGCCAAGATACCCTAGACAAAAAGGTAATCAATCTAAATAAAACTGTAGATGAATTGCCTGAGAAATCTGCGTATAGATGCGACGAAAAATTCGATTCTTTAACTAATACGTTAAAAAAGGTTCAAGATGATATTGAAAAATTAAACAATAAAATTAATTCGCTTGAGAATAAAAACAAAGAAGTAACTAAAGAAAACGATGAATTAAAAGATACCTTAAACGGAATAATTAAACGTTTAGACGATAACGTCGATTTAACCGCGTTAAAGAAATATTGCTTGGAGCAAATTGATGATGCCGCGTCTAAAAGTGATAAAGACATTAAAAAACTCGAAAATAGAATTGAGAATATCACTCATATGACCCCTGACGGTACTAGTACACCAATTAATAAAGCGACTCGTAAAATAAACATCGATTTACCTAAATTCAAAGGGCTAGATACAGAAAGCCTGATGAAATTCTTGCACGTCGAGTTCGGTAGATATACACCCGGGGGAAAGTTAACACGCGTTGATTACGCGATTGAAATGTTCGGTTTAGCAAAAGAACTAGAAATTGACGAAACCGAGCAAGATTTCATCAATCGAATAACTGATCATTACGATCGATTAGTGAGACACGCGATTATTGTCAGAAATGTCAAAGAAAAAGCTGAATTATTTAAAATCTTAGCTGATTTCGATGACAACGACAAAAAAGAAAAAGTTAAAGTCTTCTCTTTAAATAAACCGTCACTCAATCAAGAAACGGATAAAAAGCCAAGCGTATTCAATAAGCCCTGGCAATCCAAGAACGTAAATACGTTGCAAGCTTCGGGAACGGAAAAAAATCCTAGTAAAAAGGAATCAACCGCGAATAAAGAAAAAGCTCACGTAGATTCGCGTAATAAAAGTCGAAAGGATAATGATGTCATCGAAGATTTATTAAAAATTAATCCGAAAGGGACGCCAATTCCGAGTAAATGTACCATCTTGGGAAACGCAAAGTAGTTGCATCTCGTTTCTCGGGTAAAAAATTAAATTCATCGCGTGGTGCAACTAAAGTAAATAAAAAACCTAAAACTAAGTTAAATTATAATAAAAAATTTAATAAATTAAAAAACCCCCATTATGATTTAACTAAATTAAATAATAAATTATCAGACGAAAACATAATTGCTTCGATTTTAAACGATCCTCGCGAAGATTTATTATATGATATAAATCCGGAAGAATCAAACGCAAACGTCATACACTGTCCGGAAATTACTATTGAAATAGAGAACGTTTTGACTAAAGTCTTGATAGATACCGGAAGTGAGATAACGTGCATTTTTGAAGAATATTATTATTCTAACTTAAATAAATTTAAAGACAAGCCGACTCTACCAATAAGCGGGAAAATCATTAAAGGTGCTACCTGAGCAAAATCCACGCGTCTAAAATTTCAAGTTCAATTAAAAGTAAAATTCGGTACTTTAGAAAAAGAACTAATATTTATTGTAGTTCCTAAACTTGTAAAACCATGCATTTTAGGCTACGACTCGCAAAAAGCTCTTGAAATGATAATAAGCACGGTAACCGAAGAAATACTCTTTGAAATCAATGGTATCGATGGAATCATCGAGTACGCAGATGTAAAGTTCGATTCAAAAGAATTTACCTCTCTGTGTATACAAGAGTCTTATGAAGATTTCTTTAAAAATGAAGAAACTTCGAAGCTCTTAAAAAACTTTAATAATCAAATTAGTAACAAAAATTTTAGTAACGATTATTATTTGTACGAGCTTTCCTTAAAGGAAATCGACGAAAAAATAAACTTATGTGTAAATCTAAATGACGCACAAAAAGAAAAATTAAAACAAACAATTATCGAGTTCAAAGAAGTATTCAAAAAACGGCCCGGTTTATTAACAAATTATAAATATAAATTACATTTAAAAGACGAGTCACCGTTCTATTCTAAACCTTATCCGATTCCTTTAAATTATCGTGAAAAAGTAAAAGCCGAAATAAATAAAATGCTAGAACTCGGAATAATACGCCGCTCTAATAGCCCTTATATTAATCCAATAGTTGTCGTAAAAAAGAAGGATGACTCTATCAGATTATGCTTAGATGCTCGTAAATTAAACGAGCGGTTAAACGACGATTATGAGGCTCCTCCGGGTATTGAAGAGATTTTTCAAAGATGCATTAATAGCAAATGCATGACAAGCCTCGACCTTACCAACAGCTATTGGCAGATCGAGCTTGCAGAAGAAAGCAAGAAATTTACAGCTTTCAAATGCGATAATCACGTTTATGAATTTAACGTCGCAGCTTTCGGTATAAAGACGAGCAGTGCTGCTTTAATACGCGGTCTAGATGAAGCTATTTCTAGATTAGATGATTTTTTATTAGTATTCGTTGATGATTTACTAGTAAAATCAACAAATTTTGACGAACACTTACAGCACTTGAAAACGCTATTGCAGCGTTTACTCAAGCACAACTTGCGCTTAAATTATAAAAAATCTAAATTTATAAGCGATCAAGTTGAGTTCCTCGGGCATATAATATCCGCTGAAGGATTAAGGCTCGATCCGAACAAAATAAGATCCATAAAAAATTTTCGTAAACCGCGAAACATTAAAGAATTGCAAAGCTTTCTCGGTTTCGTAAATTTTTATACGAAATTCGTAAAGAATTTTTCTGAAAGTGCTAAGCCTTTAATAGATTTATTAAAAAAAGGCAAAAAATATGAATGGCTTGAAGAACGCGACCAAGCATTCCTAAATGTAAAGAATCTATTCGATGAGAATATAATCTTAAAATTTGCAAATCCTAAGCGTCCTTATATCTTAACTACAGACGCGAGTGATTATGCTATACCAGGCGTACTTTCGCAAGTTAACGATGACGACGAAGAACAAATAATTTGCTTCATAAGCCACACGTTAAAGGGTAGTGAATGCTTTAATTTTACTACAGAAAAAGAGCTTTTAGCGATAGTATGGTCGCTAGAAAAACTTGATTCTTACTTGCGAGGAGCTTCAAAAATTATCGTGAGAACTGATCACGAAGCACTTGCATTTTTGCGTAGTAGCAAGTATAATAATGCTCGACTACGCAGGTGGATATTAGCAATTCAAGACTTTAATATTTATCCTGAGTATCTACCAGGAAAGAAAAATGTAGTCGCTGACTATTTAAGTCGTGTAGTTGACCCTGATTTTAAGAAAAATGACGCTGAAATAATAATAGCTGCGTTAAAAACGATGAAATTAAGTAAAGAATTAATAAATGATTTAAAAAATTTACGTGATTTGCAATTAAACGATAGTTACATCCTGAAAATAATTGATAAAATTAAAACAAATGAAAGCTCTCGAAAACGTTTCATAATGGAAAATGATCTAATTTGTAAAAATACTCTTCATAGATTAGAAATCATATTACCGGAAATTGTCTTTAAAAAGCTCGTGTTGGAAATTCACGAACTTTACGGTCATGTAGGATCTAAAAAGGTTTACAAAATGATTCATGAGCACTTTTTTGCTTATAACATGCGTAAAAAAGTGCGCTTATTCTTAAAAAACTGCGATACGTGTCAAAGAACTAAGCACTTAACTATTAAATATGAAGAGCTTTTTCAACCGGTACTCGTAGAAAAGCCTAATGACTTACTTTCAATCGATTTTTACGGGCCTTTGCCGACGTCAACGGGGGGCGTAAAATTCATTTTATCGACTATAGACGTTTTTTCTAAATACGTGGTCTTGTATCCGTTAAAACGTGCAAATACAGTTACAGTAATTAAGAAAATTTTCAATGACTATATTGAAAAATACGGTAAACCGGAAGCTATAATAGCTGATCACGGTAGACAATTTGTATCCGATAAATGGATGAAAAAACTAAATAACGAAGGAATTCGACCGATTTTTCCGTCTATAAGACATCCGCAGAGCAACGTGGTAGAACGCGTGCATCGCGAACTTGGTCGTTTTTTCCGTACTTTTGTAGGTGACAAGCATACAAGTTGGATGAAATACGTTGATTTAATTCAACTAATCATCAACGAGACGTATCACGAAACAACGACATGTACACCATTAGAGCTACATTTAAATAAAAGAACCGATAAGGCTTTGGGAAAAATATCTAAAAATCCCAGAAGAAAAACAAGAAATATCTCAAGAAAAGAGAATCTCTTTAGCGCGAGATATCATGAAAGATAGCTTAAAAAAGCGTGCGATTAAGAAAAACTTAAACAAAAAACATTTCGTATTCCACGAAAATGTTTAGTGTTGATAAAAGAACAAAATCTATCGGATGCGATTGATAGAAAGATCGCAAAATTCTTTCACGTATATAGTGGTCCTTTTTTAGTAAAAGAAAAAATAGGAATTGATACGTATTTATTAATAGATAAAAATTCATTAAAAGATCGTGGTAAATTTCATGTATTGAATTAAAAACCCTATTATGCGTGAAAAAATTTTGTGATATAAATTTAGTTTGTAAATAATTTATTTATAGTTTAAATAAATGAATTTAAAAAATTATGGCGTACAGCACATAAAATTACATGCGAAACGAAAGAAAAAAATTTTTTGTTTATTTTTATAATACATTATTTACATTTATATTATTTTATATACAAGATTTCTAAAAACAAGAATTATCACAGTTAACGCGTGTATATGTAAATAGTTTAAAAGAAAAAAGCTCGGTAACTAATGAATTTTATAATTTATTTCAATAAAAAAAAATTATTCAATTACTGTTACGAAAAAGAATCAGTTTCTTACGTCGCGTTTAAATGTAATTAATTATTAAATTTAAATGAATATTAGAAAGGGACAGAGTGCCTAGTACGATAGTTTGAAGCGCGCGCCGTGAAGACTTGTGGGCCCTATATACGCTGCGCGCGCATCAGAGTAGGGGAAAGCTTGACTGCCGCGACTTACAAACAGCAGCTTGCGCGCTCTTATCAGTCGCACCAGTCAAGCCATAGCCAACAACAAGCATGGACGCCTCCACGCAAACTGGCCTATATGGTACGTGCCATGCCACAACTCAGGCTACGGTATATTTAATAAATAAAAATATTATTGACTGTACGTGGGAGCCTCATCAACATCTCCCACGTCAGTCAATAAAGCGGAGGCGAAATAAATTCGTTTCAATTACGAATAAAAAGCCTGCCAGGGGCAGGTTTTGCGAAACGCGTCTCGCCGGTGTATTCAAACCGACGATGACGCCCCTGGTATTTCCGACTGCCGCGGAGATAGCGCTCCTTGAAAAGGAGCAGGAGAGGACAGGAGGAGTCCGAGTCCGCACGGCCAGGATACCGAATCCTATTCGGTCGCCGTCTCCTTCGCCGCCTCCTACGCCGCCACCAACGCCAACACCTTCGCCACCACCAACGACAGTCGCTCCACGGATGAGGACTCCCACCGTGAAGGACTTTAAGATGTTAGCCGCCAAAAAGCGCCAGATGGCTGCCACCATCACCTAAAATAACGGGGAAGAATATTACCCGGGCCCATCGACATCGTGCGCAACCTACGTGCCGACGCCCATTAAAAGGCTTCGCCCTGGATCGTCCTTAGAGGACATTTTTCAAGATATAGAGGAGTTGGGTGTTTCTTCCAACCAGGACGACATTCATCTGCTCAATATTGAGGATTTTGACTCATGGGTGAAGGCCCTCAGCCCATAGTGTTTTCGTTTGTTTAAAAAAAAAAAAAGACAGTGAATTTTTTTTGTATGCTTTGTGATTTTTTATTTAAAAAGAAAAAAGTGCGTATTCTTATTTAGTTTCAAAAGACATTTTTTTTTTCGTTTTATGTGAAATTTTAGTTTTTTTTGTGCGTTAAATTTGTTTATCAAAAATATGAAAAAAAAGACAATTTTTAAGTTTAGTTTTAATTTAGAAAAAATAAACATTTTTTAGTTAAATTTATTGAATGAAAAGACTATTTTGATTTCTATTGTAAAAAGATTTTTATTTTGTAAATATGAAACTACGACTGTGATATTTTTTGTTTTTGTAAAATAAAAAATTTTTAGTTTCCACCTTAAAAAAAAATTTTTTATTTGGGGAGCAATCTGACGCCCCAAAGCACCCCGTTTTTCTTCCCTTTTTTATTTTTTTAAATATTATTAAAATTTGTATTTTTATTTGATTTTATTTTCTTATTTTTCATTACTATTTGTTATATGTTTTACTATTTAATTATTTAAACAATTTTTTCATTTTAATTTTAATTTATTTTTTATTATTTTCAAATTATTTATTTAATTTGTTATCTGCTTTCAAATTAATTATTTCTTTTAAATAATATATTTTTTTTCTTTATTAAATCATTAGTTATTCATATTTTAATTTTATTTTATTATTTTATTAATAAATTTTAAGTTGTAAACGCATAAAGGCATAGTAAGCGCGTGACCTATATACAAGGTATTATATAGGTCAACGCACAGCTGGCTTACAGCGCGCAAGGCAACCTCACAGCGCACTTACTATGTCTTAATATTTAAGCATATAAGAGCGAGCGAGACAGAGAAATAAAACTCCGAAACTTTGTAAAGCCTGTAAGCGCGCGCAACTTTAAAAGCTCCCCACCACTGTAAGAGAGATGGAGAGAAGCTCGGCGCGTATAAAAGCCCGAGTCTCGCTGACTCGCGCGCCTTATTCTTGAATCGACTCAGACCGGTAACAATTGGGATATACAAGCGCTTAGGCTTAACGCCCTTTGTTTACCTGAGTTGACATTTAATCAAGAACCTAATATAAATTTCTTGGCCGTAGAATATTTTTCGCTTAGTAATTGGGACATACAAGCGCTTAAGCTTAACGCCCTTTGTTTTTTAAAGCGAAAAATTAAAATAAACTTAATAAACCGATAACAATTGGGACATATAAGCGCCTAAGCTTAACGCCCTTTGTTATCTAAGGTTTTGATTAAAAAAAAAAATTCGAATTGAGCTCTATTTAACCCAGGTTAATATTAAGAGCTTTCAAATAAAATAAATTGAGCTTACATCTTTAAAGAGCTTCTCTTTTTCTCTCACCGGAGAGTTTTCTTTTTTTTTTATTTTGTAATTACATACCTATATTTTTGCTTAAAATAAAAGAATATTTATTATAATATATACTTTCTTTTATTATTAAGGGTATGGTTTTACGCTACTTTACCGATCGAAAATTATAATTTTATAAAATTACTATTTTTTAAAAAACTATACATCGGAATGAGTTTTCCTTTTATAGATCACTTCATTTAATTTCGATAAAGGGCGCAAACTCTAAAAATTAGCGGAAAAAAGCATTAATCGAAGATAATTAGAAAAACAAATTTCTCAGTTCGAAAAAATCAAATTTCTCAAAAACCGTGTTTCGTAGGGAAATTTCCTATTCAGGATCATTTTATTTTTGAAAAATGAAGGACGGAAACTTAGTTTGGTAAATCATATCGCAAAAAAGCAAAATTACATTTTTCTAAAAAGATGCGATCAGCTGTAAGAATACAAAGGGGTGGATGAATCGGTGGGTTCTGCCTGTCACTACCCAGCTGAGAATATTAATACCGGACTCTCATTTGAATCTTATGCCTCTGTGTTCACAGCGGAATGTGCGGCAATTTTTAAAGCTTTATATATAATCAGCCATAGTGACACTTTAAAGTTTACCATTGTTACCGATTCGCGAAGCGCTCTTCAAGCATTAAACTCAGTGAAACTCAACATTAAAACAAACTACTATATCTATAAAATCAAAGAACTATTCATAAAATTAGTGACAGGCAACTCCCCCAAGACCATCAACTTTGTTTGGGTCCCAGCGCATATAGGTATTGTGGGCAATGAGACTGCTGATGTATTGGCAAAAAAGTATACTAAGAAAAAACATAGTACTGCACTCCGTATACCCTTTACTGATTTTCACCAGAAATTCAAAATAAACTCCTTTTTAAATACAAATAAATTTTGCCAAGACCAAAGTAATATAAAAGGTTCTAAATATTTTAAACTATATTATAATGAAAGTCCAAAAACCTGGTTTCACAACATAAAAAAACCCGCAAATTCATTATATCTATCAATAGAATCAGAGCTGACCATTACAACTCTGCGGCCTCGTTAGCCAGGGTCAATATCGTAGACAGCCCAAATTGTCCAGCTTGTGAAGAGAACGAAGAAGACCTTAACCATATAGTATGGCAATGCCCTAGATTTAACAATCAAAGATCCATGCTCATTAAAAATCTACGTAAAATAAATGTTTCGTTACCGCAACACTTCAACTCTATTATGTGTTCGCCTAACTCCAATATTTGTAACATAATTATAAAATTTTTAGAATCCTGCGACATGTCTATGTAAACAGAATCTTGTAATAAATGTTTTTGATCAATAAAGGTTAGCAGAAATAAGACTTTTTTAAGTCTTCAAATGCTATTCAAATAAGAAAAAAAAAATTAAATTTTATTTTATACTCATTACACTAAGATTAAAAAAATTAAGTGATTTTTATCACGTTTTTTCAAAGTCTTATCTTAATAAAATTACTTATGACTGTTTAATTTTCAAAAACCATAATTATCAATAAAATTAAGTAATTCTTATTATTCGCTTTTAAAAACATTTTCGTTCTAAAAAGGTTAGGTTAGGCCAAAGTTTCGCTAATTCAATAAAGTCGTTCAAAAAATATTTTGTTTCAAACAAAGAAACGAATAGATTACTTATTTTGCTATAATGAAAATTTAAAAAAAAATAATGAGTTCGCAAATGATGTAAACTATATTGTTCTCTCTTATAATATTAAATTTTTTACATATTTATGTTTTAAATATGTTGAAAAAGTGTTTATTTGTAGAAATTGTACATATAAAACAAATTCAATTTACATTTAAAATTCGAATTTGAAGTTGTCGCGTACCAAACTATACATTAGCATTGATGCCAACTATGAAACATGGCTTCTTGCACGGCCATTGGATTCTTACAGCTGATCACATCTTTTTAGAAAAATGTAATTTTGCTTTTTTGCGATATGATTTATCAAACAAAGTTTCCGTCCTTCATTTTTCAAAAATAAAATGATCCTGAATAGGAAATTTCCCTACGAAACACGGTTTTTGAGAAATTTGATTTTTTCGAACTGAGAAATTTGTTTTTCTAATTATCTTCGATTAACGCTTTTTTCCGCTAATTTTTAGAGTTTACGCCCTTCATCGAAATTAAATGAAGTGATCTATAAAAGGAAAACTCATTCCGATGTATAGTTTTTTCAAAAATTGTAATTTTATAAAATTATAATTTTCGATCGGTAAAGTAGCGTGAAACCATACCCTTAAAAATAATAATACATTAAATACTAACAAAGGAAACGCCTAGCTTTATTAATAAGCTGGCATTTCATTAACAAAATATTTAACAGCTACCCTCCAATCTGGCCTATTGCCCGAACGGAGCTTGTGTAGTTTGTTAAAAAGGGACCTAGCAGCTACACTCCAATCCGGCCTACTGCCCGAACGGAGCTTTTTGTAGTTTGCTAGTAAAGTATTTAATAGCTACCCTCCAATCTGGCCCACTGCCCGAACGGAGCTTGCGTAGTTTATTAAATACATTAAAGAAAATTATACAAGTTGCGTACATAAAATTAAAAATCTATCGCGTTTATATTATACGCTAAATAAATCTAGCATCGAATTTGGACCATAATTTATTTTTTTTAAAAAGTAACTATTACCCACTTTGGTACGTTACAAATCGATGTTGAAAAAATTCGAAGTGATAACATAACCTCATCTGATGCACGTGTTTATTTGGTGTAAAAAAAATATTTTTCTTGTAAATTTAACTCTAAAATAGTTTCAATATAAATAATATTCAACACGAAAAGAAGAATTATTTTAATTTTAGATACAGCCATGTTTTTATTTACTAGTGTGGTGTATGTGTGTGTGTTTTAATAGCAATCAACATTAAATTTTCGTAGAACAAAATAAATGCATAATATATAAAATTGAATTAAGAGGAGGTCGAGTATATCTGTCCTTTTCTAATCAAAGAATTGATTTTTTCACAAAAATTAATAATTGTAGCAAAAAATAAGAAGAAAGCCCCATCTCGTATAATAAAAAGCAAGATTTTCTTTTATGAGAAAAAATTATTTTTATCGCTTTGTTTTTAAGAAAACCTTGAAAAACTGAATTGTCCACCCTAACCTCTATTTTTTAAGTTCTTCAAGGTTTTCTTCAAAAGGAATCGATAAAAATAATTTTTCCTCATCAAAGAAAATCTTGCTTTTTATTATACGAGATGGGGCTATCTCCTTTTTTTTTGCTACAATTATTAGTTTTTACAAAAAAATTAATTCTTCGATTAGAAAAGGACAGAGATATATGACCTGCTCTTAAAGAATGATTCATTCATATTATTTTATAAAAATATCAATACATTTATCTTTTGCAAACTAATTCGTATCTTATAAGAAAAATAAAATTTAATTTACTGGCGAGAATGTCAGAAGAGGTTATGATTTACTTTAAAAGGTTTTGAATATCAATAGTCAGGCAATTATCGGGCAGTGGACGGGTAATAATAGAATATTTTGGAAAATGAGGTTGTCCTATCGGGACCTCAGAAGCGCCCCATTACAAGCCAAGTAGCGCCCCTGTCAGGATGCCCTGTGGGGTTCTTACAATTTTGTAGGGCATCCTTAATATTTTTCTTGTCGGGAGGATTACATAGAAAACAAATTAAGTATAAAATTAATGATAAGTGTACACTTTAAACTCAAAAGAGTAAAAATTTAAAATAAAAAGTAAGAAAGTATAGTATTTCTTTATAAAAGAGTAAATTGAAGATTTTACCAGTTGTAAAGGTAAATTTGATGACTTTATAATTTATAAAGATAAAATTAAGGTGTTTACTCTTTTTCTAAAAGTGAGAACGTATGTTTTTTACTTTATGAAAATCAAATTATTTTAGATTAGTATCTATATTTTTTACTTTACAAAGAGTAAAAGATTATACTCCTGTTTCTAAAGAGTAATTTGCTGGGTTTATTCTTTTGCGGAAGAGTAAAAGGCACATTCATAACTTTACAAAGAGTAGAATAAAAATATCTTAATAATTAAAAAGAATGATTTAATCAATATTTGCTTTTACGTTATTTCTCAAAAGAGTAAATTCATCAATTTACTATTTTCGGCATGATAAAGTCACATGACTACTATAAGTATTGGAGATACTTATAATACTATGGGAATTTTCATATTCCTGAAAAGCTTTTCAGTGCATGTAATAAAAAATCATGATATATGAGTATCTTCTATACTTATAGTAGTTACGTGACTTTATCATCTTGAAAATAGTACATTGATTAATTTACTCTTTTAAGGAATATCGTTAAAGCAAATACTGATCAAATTATTCTATTTAAGAGGAGGTCGCGTATCTCTGTCCTTTTCTAATCAAAGAAATGATTTTTTTACAAAAACTAATAACTTTAGCAAAAAATGAAGAGAAAGCCGCACCTTGTATCGAAAAAAGCAATGTTTTCTTTGATAAGAAAAAATTAATTTTATTGCTGCGTTCTCAAGAAAACCTTGAAAAACCAAATGGTCCACCCTAACCTCTATGATTTAAGTTTTTCAAGGTTTTCTTGAAAACAAAGCAATAAAATTAATTCTTTCTTATCAAAGAAAATATTGCTTTTTTTGATACGAGATGCGGCTTTCTCTCCATTTTTTGCTAAAGTTATTAGTTTCTGTAAAAAACTCAATTTTTTTATTAGAAAAGGACAGAGATACGTGACCTCCTCTTAACTATCAAAGTATTATTTTATTCTTTACAAAGTTATAAACGTACCTTTCATTATTTAGTAAATTCATCAAATCACTCTGCTGGAAATGACTTATTAAAATCCATTTAAAAAAATTTAATGGATTTGAATAAGGTATCTTAATACGGATTATGACATATAAAATTTATAAAATTAGAAATGTCAATTAAAATCAATTAATTTATTCCGCTCATGTATAAGTAGAAGTAGTCAACTTTAATATAACTTATAAGTATTAAAATTAATAAGAATAAATCGATTGTTAAATGTAGAATTTTCAAGAAGATTTTAAAGGTATTAAGACTCTATACTTGAATTCTATAAAACTATATATTTAATTGCAACTAAGTGTATTTCACGTGAAATATTTTTGTTGATGATAAAAACCGATTTTTATCGACTTTTATGACTGAAAATCGAATTAAAAGTAATCCTTTTTTTATCGAATTTAATAGCTTTATGTGGTATTTAATAGGAATGTATTCGGTCGATAGCTAAATTAATTCCAATCGATTTCTATCGTATTAAATCGTATTGAAGCTAATCCTTTTTTTATCGAGGTTAATAGATTCATATAATTTTTTATAGGAACGTATTTGGTTAATAGCCAGGTCAATTCAAATCTATTCCTATCGTACTAAATTGTATTGAAAGCAATAACATTTAAGTTCGGTTGATAGCTAAGTTAACCCTAATCGATTTTTATCGCAGAAGATCGAATTAACAGTGATAGATTCCTATCGTATTTAATATAAATAAGTTTTATTAATGGCTAGGTCAATTTCAATAAATTCCTAACGCATTATATCACATTAATAGTAATCTTTTTATAATGATTTCAAAACACTATTATTGTATTTTATAGGAATCATTTTGATTGGAAAACATAACAATTCTAATCAATCCATCGCATTCATCATATTCAAAGGAATCTTTAAGGAAAAAACATCTAAAGTTTTGCAAGTGCACTTTGCTTTACATTTTGTATGTGTTTATTCATCTGTTTTTTACATAAATTAATTATTTAAGTGTTTTTTTTCATGTGCTTACTTCATGTGTTTTTTCCATGTTTTTTTCAGATTTATTTTTCTTGTAAGATAGTAAATAAGTAAATAAGTAATAAAATGCCTAAGAAAATAGTGTATGGCTTCATTTATAAAAATACATGGAAAGGACACATAAAAATAATACAAAAAAAAACACATGAAAGAAACGCGTGGAAATAGAACACATGGAAATAATACATAAAATCAAATACGTGTAATAAAGACATGTAAAAAGTAAAACAAACTATACTTGAAAATTATAGGTGTTTTTCCACGTGTTTTTCTAATATCTTTAATAAAATAATAATATAATATAATAGAAATTATTATATCCGTCATTTAGAAAAAGAAAAAATAAAAGACACGTATTTTTACTTTTATCATAAAAATAAAAACTCAAAGAGATAGAAACAGTTGAAATTATGTAACGTCACGATTGTTTATAGTATCGTGACATCATTCACATTGTTGCTATATTTATATATATATATATATCAAAATTATATTAACTTATACCGGCTATAGCTTTTGCAATTCATCATATTTAAAAAAAAATATGGGTCTTTTATTTTTTCGTATTCTACCTAAAGGATATAATGCATGTTTTTATGCAAGGACTCAATTGTAAAGCATGTTGATTTACGCTTTAATACTGAATGAATTCATGATAAAATTTTTGGCTATAGGAACTCATTAATTTTTATTTGAATTTGTAGTGAAAAATCACTTTGAATATCATTTAAACGATTCACTATTTAAGTCTATTCAAATTCATTAAAGTGTAATGTTAATTGGAAACATTTGAATCAATATATCTATACGCAATGATAATACTTGATAGGAATTGATTCATTTTCCAATGTTCAATTCATGCATTTATACCATAAACTCTTTAGTACTAGGAATTTATTGATGTTGATTAAAATTGATGATGAAAAATCTAAATTAATATAATTTTATATCATTCACGATTAAAGTCAATTTAATTTGATCGAGGTTTGATGCTGATTGGATATTTATATCAATATATTCTTATAATTATTAAATTCGATACGAGTCAATGCTTTTTTCAATGTTCAATTAAATTATTGAAGCCTATAAACTTTTTATCATTAGAAGTTTATTTATTTAGATTCCAAATCACTGGAAAAAATATAAAAAAATCTTATTAATATTTTATAGGTGCAATCACTAATATAAGTAACAGAACAACTAGTAAAAATTATACTGAAAATCAGACAAAATTAGAAATAAATCATAAATTCATCTGGGTAGAAGGTGAAAAAAAATACTCTGACAACGTAAAGGACAAAATATCATTGAAGGATTCAAAGGAAAAAAAATACGAGGAAGTGAGCCTGTGAAACTGTTTGAAACATTTTTTTCTACAGAAATGAAAAAGTATATTATCGAAGCTTGTAAAGAGAATAATTTTAATTTAAGTTTGCAAGATTTGAATCACTTCATTGGAATGATTATTCTCACTTCCTTTAATAAAAGAAAATCTCAAAGAGACTACTGGTCAGCTGATCCTTTTCTATCGTGTGACGTAGTTTCTTCTACAATGTCACGTAATGCATTTTGTTTCTGTGTATTTTTGATTATTAGAGAGAGGGGGGGTTGGGATGGTTCAATCAAAACAAACGTCTCACTCTTAGAACCTTTATTCAGATTCAACTAATTTAACAAATAAACACCAGAAGAAAGACTTCCGAACCAATTATACAGAACACTGTATACGTTCACTTGCACTTGCACACAACACTGTTTCACACACTCGAAACTGCCACTGAACCGCACTCTGTGAAGTTGAAATGGATACTGACTCGTCAGCGCCGACTTACTCCTTTTTATAGGTGCCGTCTCCCACCCTTCGTCTCATCCGTTGCGGTCGCGAGGAAACATCCCGCCCACCTTAGCTGCCCCAGCTAAGATCTTGGCGTAGAACCTAAGGATCCGGTCTTAGAAATGGACATAGCTTAGTCAGAGGTCGCCGATATGTTCCCGTCATCGTTTTGACGGTGACGACACGAACGTGCCCATCCTTACCCGGGTGGGTCTAGAGGATTCGTCCGATTGGCCATCGGCCTAATTTAATTAGCGATGGGTCGATGATCAGGACCAAATCGTTAACTTCGAGGTTCGGAGTGGGCCTGATCCACTTGTGACGCTGCTGGAGAGTATTAAGATACTCGGCTGACCAACGGCGCCAGAAGCTATCTCTCATCCCCTTGGACAAGATGCCAGTGAGAAAGGTGATCGAGATTGACCTCCGTTCTCAGTGGCTCCGGAACGGAGCTTGGCGGGTAGCCGTTAACAAGATGCCAGGGCGTGATGGCTTCAATATCGTCTGGTTCCCCGCAAAGAGGGGTCAGAGGTCGGGAATTCATGCAAAGTGTGCTAAGTTCTTCAAAGGTGAGACGCTGTGTCCCAACAACACGTTTAAGGTGTGACTTTGCTGATTTCACAGCGGCCTCCCAAAGGCCACCAAAATGAGGCGCGCGAGGGGGTATAAACCGCCAGGTTATACCTTGATTAGCTAAGGACTCGGCGATGGTGTTCCATTGTATTCCGGCTTCGCGAAACATGGCTTTGAGTTCGAGGTCAGCTCCTTGGAACGTGGTTGCGTTGTCGCTCCAAATCTCTGCTGGAAGACCGCGTCGACTGCACAACCTCCGAAGAGCAGCAAGGAAGGTTTTCGTGGTCAGATCACTTACTGCCTCCAGATGAACGGCCTTTGTGGACAGGCAAACAAAGAGAGCGATATACCCCTTTGTTGAGCGAGCTCCTCGAGTTTTACTCATCTTGATTTGGAGAGGCCCGGCATAATCAAGACCGATTTTTGAAAAGGGTCGAGATTTTTCTATTCTTTCGCGTGGCAGGGATCCCATGACTTGAGTTCTGGTCTGACCGCGGTTGCGTATGCAGATCGTGCATTTATTTATAAGATGCTTTGCCTTTTGACGCCCACCGATGATCCATGCCCGGCGAATGGCCAATGAGTAAGTCAACATTGTTCCACCGTGAAGAGAGGCTCTATGCGCCCACTCGATAATCAAGGTTGAGAGATGTGAAGTTTTTGACAATATAGGAGGATGTCGTTCAGAATAGGGTAACGCTGCGGCTTGCAATCTTCCTCCAACTCGCATAACTCCATCCTTATCTATGAAGGGGAGTAATTTCGAAACTAGACTTGAGAGTGCCACTGGGTGACCTTGTTGAAGCGATCTTAATTCGGGACCAAAGTCCGAGTTCTGTGCTAGCCTGATGCATCTTGTGAAGGCCGTGTTTAACTCAAGAGCCGTCAGTAAGTTGCTTTCCGGCCGCCTTCTAACACGAAGACATCGTGCTATCACTCGAATGAGAGTGGTTAGCGAGGAAAATCGCTGGATAAGATCTTCCTTGATTTGTGTGTTGTGACAGGCAATATCGTGGGCCTCTTCAGGTGCTTGTCTTGAGAAAGCAGTTGAATTGAAGGAGGGCCACTCCATTGGTTGTTTCGAGAGCCACTCAGGACCATGCCACCAAAGATGGTTTTCTTTCAGAGTCATTGGGTCCATTCCGCGAGATGCGATGTCAGCAGGGTTTTCCTCTGATGGTACGTGGCCCCATACCATCCCTTCCGTGTTGGCTTGAATCTCCGATACTCGGTTTCGCACAAATACCGTCCATTTGGTGGGTTCAGATGCTAACCATAAGAGGACAATGCGGGAGTCAGACCAAGCGTATGCTGCTGTGATTGGTCTATCAAGATTTTCAACAATTCGTCGCATGAGTTGTGACAGGAGATGAGCAGCGCAGAGCTCTAGGCGAGGGATCGTGAGTGACCTCAAGGGGGCTACGCGGGTTTTTGAGGTTAGAAGTTGTGCCCACCCACCATTCCCCTTTGCAGAGTCTTGTATGTAAATTACGGCAGCGTAAGCGGATTCACTTGCGTCAGCGAACCCGTGAAGTTGAATGGTGTCTCCCTTCCGGGTGCCATACCATCTGGGTATCCGAATTTCAGAGATGCTCTTCAAGCTCATTTCAAACTCGTTCCAGAGTTGTAAGAGATCCTTAGGTAATTCCTCGTCCCATCCAGTGCCTTTTTTCCATAATAATTGTATTAAAATTTTCCCTTTTACTATAAACGGACTCAACCATCCGATGGGGTCGAATAACTTAGCGATGATCGATAGGATCCTCCGTTTGGTGGGTGTCTTGGGCGAGATATAGGTTGGCGTGGTATAACGCATTTCATCGTCTACTGGATCCCATGAGATTCCTAATGCCTGAACCGGTCCATTGGATTTGAAGTCTTTCCACGTCGGGCGAAGGAGATCTCCTTCAGGCAGACCTTGGAGAAGCTTAGGGTGATTAGAGACCCATTTTCGCAAAGGAAAACGTCCTCGTCTCAAGAGTTGGATCAGGTCATCCCTTAGAATGATCGCCGAAGATATGTCATCCGACTCAGTGACTATGTCGTCTACGTATGTGTCGGTGCTTAGCGCCTCCTTTGCTCCAGGGAATTCTGTTCCTTCATCCTGGGCTAGCTGGAGTAATGTCCGAATCTCTAGAAAGGGCGCACAGGACAGGCCATAGGTGACTGTCAACCATTGGTAGTGTTTCTCAGACGCGTCTTCTTCTGATTGCCACACGATTCTTTGTAGGTCCACGTCTTCATCGTCCACGCGGATTTGCCGGTACATCATTAATGCTGCCGATACTGAGAAACCAAAAGTTGGAAAAAAGGATTTCGCTCTTTTAATAGCTAAGAGTTACATACAAATGAAACATGAAATGACTCATTAGACGTTGCTCAAGGTCTGTTCTAATTGTCTCATCAGAACCAGAATTTTCTGTGAGAAGTGTGTTTTATCATTCCGTAAGCCATGCTTTTTAAAAAAACATTGAAAAAATGGGCACTTCAGTGAGAGGCAAGGGGACTCACTCTAATGAAGCACCCCGAAGGAGACAAAATTCTACCACGTCCACGCCGTTGTCCCTAGGTCACGCAGAGAGTAGAATATATAATTTGAACTTTCGTATTGTTTTTCTCGAAAATTATGCACTTAAATAAAAATTATCCACAAACAAAAATGTCTTAGAATTGACCAAAGAGTACCCTCGAATTCTTCAGAATATTTCACGACATTTTTGGAAAATTGGATTTTCCGAGTTTTCGGGAAAATTAAAAATCGTCTCAAAAAATTCTGATAAAATTTGAGAGTACTTTTTGACCAATCCTAATGCATTTTTGTTCTTGGATAATTTTTATTCAAGTCCATAATTTTCGAGAAAAAAGATAAGAAAAGATTTTTATGAAATTTATCCATTTTTGCCACCATTTTGTAAAAAAATACATTTTAATGTTAATATAAAAATTTCCAGTTAAACTTCAAGTATTTCGATCACCTTTGATCATGATTCGAAAATAAATCACTTGTGATATTATTGCAAAAAAAGTACTAAAAAATGGTATTTTCGAAAATTTTCACGTTTTTCATGTTTAAATCGGCTATATCTCATTTCCATGAGGCCTCATCGTAATTTTAATGACAGATTCTGAAAGAGCATGAAACTTTACGCCGAAATAGAGGCAATACGATTTTTTTCAGATGGATAACATACGAAACAAATTTGTTGAAAACTTACTCAAAATTCGGTACATTTGGGCGTTAATGGATTAGTAAATAAAATTTCAACAATTATATTTACGATCTACTATTATCATTAATTTTTTACTGAATTTGTTTTCCATATAATCCTGAAATTAAGAGTTACAGAAAAATTCGATTGAATAAAAAAATTTTGCTTCATAACTTACGCGTTAGGTGGCACTTAGGAGCTGCCGTAAAAACGTAGTTCAGGTTCCGAGAGTGAAAAATATGTTTGGGTATATACATGAACGAAATTACATTCAATAAATTTAGTGATTTTATATGAGATAAATAGTAAAGAAACGTATAATATATTGTGTTCAAATAAAAAATATGATTATAGTTCATCTATCTATATTTGCATGTGTATTGTGCAATGCGATTTTTCTTTTTATTATATGCATCAGTCTGCCCCTGGCAAGATTGACGCCTATTCCTGAAAACACTTACAATAAAATTAGGGTGAGTTAAAGCTTAAGACCAGGTCGTATATCTCTGTCCTTTTCTAATCAAAGAATTTATTTTTTTGCAAAAACTAATAATTGTAGCAAAAAATAAGGAGATAGCCCCATCTCGTATAATAAAAAGCAAGATTTTCTTTTATGAGGAAAAATTATTTTTATCGATTCGTTTTGAAGAAAACCTTGAAAAACTGAATTGTCCATCCTAAGCTCTATTTTTTAAGTTCTTCAAGGTTTTCTTCAAAACGAATCGATAAAAATAATTTTTCCTCGTAAAAGAAAATCTTGCTTTTTATTATACGAGATGGGGCTTTCTTCTTATTTTTTGCTACAATTATTAATTTTTGTGAAAGAATCAATTCTTTGATTAGAAAAGGACAGATATACTCGACCTCCTCTTAATAATGATCAACTCATTTTTCAATTATGATATGTCATTTTATACCAATATGATAGTAGTTAATTTCAACAGCTTTCATTCAAGCTATTCCAGAGCTCAAAAGATTAAAGAAGATCAAAGATATGGACATATCAATTTATGAAAAAAATATACGACGCTGGATTTTAATACCTGTACATTATTTCACACTTAAAATGGCTATAACTTATAATCCTTAGTGTTTAACAAGGCTGTTAGATTACTTATAACTCTAAAAACAGATAAAATCGAAAAAAATTTTATGTTTTTTCTTTTAAATTATCAGCACGTTGCACTTACATCTCAAATAAAAGGGTTTCAAAGAAATTAATAACACTTTTGTTTGTTTGAGATTTAAATATTCGAAAATTAAATTTGGAAGTTTATATATCCATCATAGTCCCTTGGGATTATACAAAAATAAAATATGTGGAAAAAATCAACCCTTCAGAAAACCTTTTTACGAGTAGCAGCACTATCTAACTCCATTTTTTTGCTATTATCAAAGTTTTTTTTGAAGTTTTGAACAAAACACTTCAAATTTAGAGGGCGTCATGACTGATTTTGATACTTTGGGAAATAAGGGACACCCCACTGAATATATATATATATATACATGCACATAAGTGTCCTTTATTTCCCAAAGTATGGAAATCGGTCATGACACCCTCTAGATATCTAGTATTATAATCAAGACTCACGAAAAAACTTTGATAATGAGAAAAAAATGAAGTTTGATAGTGCTGCCACTCGTAAAAAGGTTTTCTCAAGACATCATTGAAGCTGCAGTAGTCACTTCAGCGTGCACCAAAATCAACCCTCGGAGAATTTTTCACTCATTTAAAACAAATTTATTCCAACAAAAAATTTTTAGCTACGACCATTCACCCGTAAAATCCTTACCAAGCTAGCTTTAGATCAAAGCTAGCTTAGCATCACCATATCTCTTGTTGTAATAACGCTATCAAAACAATCGAGGTGCCATAATTTTTAACTCGTCAAAATGTACATAATAGTATATTCCCAACTTTTAGATATTTCTGTTACAACTCTTAAAAACAACCCTTATACGAAAATTTCTAATAAATGGCTTCTATTGTAGTAAAAATTATTCTACCGCATTTCTGTCTACCAAATAATGCTATTCTTAATTAATTACTATAATAAACTAGTTTTAACTACTATTTAAAGCGCTTCAGATTATAGCTAGCTTAGCATAGCTGTATCTCTTGTTCTACTAACGCTATCAAGATAATCGAGGTGCCATTATATTTTACTAGTCAAAACGTACAAGATAGTATATTTCCAACTTTCAGATATTCCTTTCACAACCCTTTACAACTACCCTTATACGAAAATTTCTAATCAATTGTTTCTATTATAATAAAACCCATTCTACCACATTTCTATCCATCAAGTGAGAATATTTATAATTAATTACCATAATAAAATATTATTAACCACTATTTAAAGCGCTTCAACACCCCTACTTCGCTAGCTTTAGATTAAAACTAGCTTAGCATCGCTATATATCTTGTTCTACTAATGCTATCAAAACAATCAAGGTGCTATAACTTTTAACTCGTCAAAACATACAAGATAGTATATTCCCAACTTTCCGATATTCCTGTTCCAACCCCTAAAGACAAACCTTCTACCAAAATTTTTAATAAATTGCTTCTATTATAATAAAAATTATTTTACCGCATTCCTATCTATCAATCAATACTATTCTTAATTATTTACTATAATAAAATATTTTTAACCACTATTTAAAGAGTTTGAGATTATAGCTAGCTTAGCATTGCTGTATCTCTTGTTCTACTAACGTTATCAAGATAATCGAGGTGCCATAATTTTTAACTAGTCAAAACATACAAGATAGTATATTGCCAACTTTCGGATATTTCTGTTCCAACGCCTAAAAACAACCCTTATACGAAGATATCTAATAAATTGTTTTTGACGAGAATTGTTTCGATAGCGTTATTAGAACAAGAGATACAGGAATGCTAGAAGAGCTTGAATCTGTAGATAGCGGAGCAAGGGTGTTGAACCGCTCTAAATAATGGTTTAAAATATTTTATTATGGTAATTGATTAAGAATAGTATTAATTTATAGATAGGAAGGTGAGAGAACGATTTTTATCATAATAGAAGCAATTTATTAGAATTTTTCGTATAAGGGTGGTCTTTAGGGGTTGTGACAGTAAAATCTGAATGTTAGGAATATACTATCTTGTACAAGTTGAAAATTATGTCACCTCGATTGTTTTGATAGCGTTATTAGAACAAGAGATACAGCAATGCTAAGCTAGCTTGAATCTAAAGCTAGTGAAGTAGGGATGTTAAAGCGCTTTGAATAGTGGTTAATAATATTTTATTATGGTAATTAATTAAGAATATCATCAACATTTTATAATGGTAATTAATTGAGAATATCATCAATTGACAAATAAAAATGCGATAGAATTATTTTTTATTTTAGTAGAAGCAATTAATTAGAAATTTTCTTATAAGAGTGGTTTTTGAGGGTTCTAAAAGGAATATCCGAAAGTTGGGAATAAACTATCTTGTACGTTTTGACAAGTTAAAAATTATGGCATCTTGATTGTTCCAATAGCGTGGCAAGTTGTGAATAGGTTCATGGTTGTAGCTATACATTTTTTGTGGTAATAAATTGGTGTTAAATGAGTGAAAAATTCTCCGAGGGTCTATTTTGGTGCACACTGTAGTGGCTACCGCAGCTTTAAGGACGTTTTCTGAAGGGTGAATTTCCCCGCATAATCTATTTCTATATGATTCCGGAGGTCTTAGATAAATATTCAAATTTCCGAATATTATTTTTGGATGCTCAAATCTAAAGCAAAAAAAATGTTATTAACTTCTTTGGAACCCTTTCAGTTGAGATATATGTGCAAATTGTTAAAAATTCGAAAAGAAAAACAAACATTTTATAATTTTAGCTATTTTAGAGTCATGAGTAATCTAATAGCCTTTCCAACGCAATTGAATGATAGCTTACTTCAAGACTTATAATTTAATCGGTGTCGGAACTCTCTAGAGCCTAAGGATCAAGAGTTGCAGTCAATTTAAATTTGAAAAATTGCATGGATATCAAAATTTAGCGTCATGTATTATTCTCCGTAAATTGAAATGTCCATATCTTTGATCTCCTTTGATCTTTTGATCTCCGGGAGAGCTTAAATAAAAGCTGTTGATGTAAACTACTATTATATTTTATGTAAAATTACAAGGAATAATTAAAAAATTAACGGATTATCATTATGCCTTGAATTACCTTAATGTTCAAAAAATTAAATTTTTTCAGTAATACGCGTCAATTTTGTCAGAGGCAGATTGACGCATATAATTAACAGAATAATCGCAGTGCAAAATTCACCTGCAAATATTAATAAATAAATTATAATCAAATTTTTTATCTTCACACAGTATATTATATGTTTATTTACTATGTATCTTCTATAAAATCATTAAATTTATTAAATATAATTGCGTTCGTGTAACAGCTTAATTTTATATTCTCAAAATTTTATGCCTATTTCAAATGAAATTGGTTGTACATAATGCAAAATAATAAAATTTTACAAAAAATGTTTATTTTCACAATGAAAAGTCAGGCGTCTTCTTTCATAAAATTATAAAAAAATTTAAATTCAATATTATGATGCTGCAGCTGACAACAAGTAAAGTTAAAGTAACTCAACAAATGTTACATTATTTTTGCAATCATTACTAAAGCTAGCAATCTCATTACTGCTTTCGTAGCTCAGAAATAATATTATCAATTTTGTGACGCGGTAAGAATATCATATCATTAAAACAATTGTGTTCATATACACTAAACTCTGGATACAAGAGATTCGACGGAGCTGTAGGAGTTCTTTGAATTTCTCTTGTAAAAAGAAACTCTGAGGACTTCATATTCTACCTATATTCTAAGTACTTTAAGTTTCGTCACTTTGAAAAAAAATCATTAAGAGGAGGTCACGTATCTTCGTCCTTTTTAATTTGGAGAAAGAATTTTTTGCAAAAACTAATAACTTTTAGAAAAATGAAGAGAAAGCCACATCTTGTATCAAAAAGCTAAATTTTCTTTGATAAGAAAGAAATAATTGTATGGCTTTGTTTTCAAGGAAACCTTCAAAAACCAAATTGTTTACCATAACCTTTATGTTTTAAGTTTTTCAAAGCTTTCTTGAGAACGAAACGATAAAATAATTTCTCTCTTATCATTGAAAATATTGCTTTTTTTATACAAGATGCATCTTTCTCTTTATTTTTTGCTAAAATTATTAGTTTTTGTGAAATTATCAATACTTTGATTAGGAAAGGGCAGATATATTTGACCTGCTCTTAAATAAAATTATTAAAATTATTAATGAAAATTTGATTTTTTTTATTTTGTTTACAATAGCACGAAAAAAAACGGCTAAGAGGATCATTTTCATTAGACTTTTTTCGTTATTTTAAATACTTAAAGGACGGATTAGTGCCCTCAGTTTGCGTGAAAAAGATCATATTTTCATAATATATTTTTATCATATTTTTGCGCTTGACAGCTTAATAAGGAAATCGTAGCAAGAATAAAATGTGATTTAATTTAAAATTTTTCATGATTTTATGAAAAAAAATATCTGTACTGTTAAGTCCTGGCTTGCACCAGGACTAAATAAAAGTGTGTAAATAAAAGTGTATATGTTATTTAATTATATTAATTAATTGCATTAAATATATATATAAATTATGTATGTTTATAATATTGAATTTATTTATAGAATGTATAAAGATAGAGATGTATGAATCTAGTGGTGGAAAAACTCCACCAATATTTAATTGAACAAAATCGCTCTCACGATTGAATAGTATTAAAGGATAAACTTGATTCTTGAAAATAAAGAGTTTATTAAATAATTATATATTCTTACCTTGTAGTATTTCTCAGTAGATTGGTGCTAGGTATGGGCGGACAAATGAATAGGCACAATATGTAATAGATCCTCGAGGTTTATTGATATTTTTTAACACTTTAAATATAATCGATTTTTATGCGCGTATATATTTTAATAATTGATACATGTATATTTAATAATAGCAATTGCTTTGAAATATAAACTTGGCGGGCAGTGTAAACGTATTACCAATAAGACACCTGGGGTAATATTCCGTTTTTTCGATGATCTCAATTTGGTTTTATACTTATCTTTGTTTATAAGATTTTATTGTCTTTTACATCAATTTTTATTTGTAAATTTTCTTAAATTTTAATAATATGTTTCGTAATGTTTTTTAAATTTGTAAAATTCATTTTGAAATTTCGTAACATACGTTTCGATTCTTTTCTGATGATCTACTTAATTTCGCTTAATAATGAAATAATGCGAGTGTTCAATAATTGAGGAATTTGATTTACCAATGTTAATAAAAACGATACGTTTGTGACGTAACACCTCAGTGCTCAAGAGATTGCATATCAGAAGAATAGGCAATCGAAAAAATAAAAGATAGGTCAATTATTGAACATTTACAATATTACGATTAAAATCTAAAAAATTAATCAGGAACTGTATATGTATTTATTATTAAGATTATTTTTTTTATGAGGGGCCAACAGAAGGGTACGTTTTATGACGTAACACCTTGGGGCTCAAAGATGTTGCTTATTGAAACAAAAGCAACATAAAAACCTGAAAACAGTTACTGATTAATAAATCTTAAAAATCTATTTACAATTAGCAAAGATTAAAGTTTTATACAATCATTCGGGTTATTAATTTGTAAAACATAGGTTAATGGCATTGTAATAACAATTCAGCAAAGTCAACGAAGAGAAAAATGTATGCTGCTGACATGTCTGAAAAAAAAAATTTTTTTTCTTTTTTTTTACCATTGGTTTTCGTTGTTCTTTTCGGGTATTTAAGAGCTTATTTTTATTTATTTTTTTAACAATCATTATCATGTATCCAAGGAAGCAGTATACCCGAGTTTGTGTAAGTATCTCTATTATTATCTTAATATTACGAGTTCAATATTATATTCTTATTTTTATGGATTTTTTTTTTTTTAAACTAACTTATGAAATATTAATATTTATATTTATTATTGAATTCTTGTTATTTATATCTATCCTTTATTTTTATGTTTAGTTTGGCGATTGGCAGTTAAAACGTCTGTTTCGCTCAATGGATCGGCGTGATAACGATGTATGGTGGTTGAACGGAGAACGTGATTTTGATGGCTGGAATTTATGCTACCTCTTCCGTTGGGAAGAACGGATTGCCATTGTCCACGGAAAGCGTATGTTGATGAGGGTGATACAAGACAACTTCTATATGATCGTCGGTGAAGATTTGGTGTCCACCGGTAAACTTGCATCAGATGATTTGCCAGTGGGAAGAACACCTGAATTGGTCCCGATCGATTGTCAGCCTCAAAATCCCTCCGAAGAGTCATGGGACTGAGTTAGAATATATATATATATATATCTAAAAATTTTATTTGTTAATTATGTAGAACAATGGGATTAGTTTTCCTCTTTTTTTCTTTTTTCTGTATATGATGTTATTGTACAATATAATTTTAGAATATATCTATTTTTATCATAATCTTTTGTTTTCCTTTTTATTTTCCAACTGCTCCTTTTCATTTTTAATATTAATTATATATAATACTTAAATTCTAAAAGAAGCTATTTTAATTTAAAAAAGTAAAAAAAAAATTTTAATACTTAATTTATTTATTTTTATTTATTTATTTAATTTATTTATTCTGATAAAAATTAATTTAAAATAAATTTTGCTTAAAATTAGAGTATCATTTTTCCTTAAAAATACTTTTCCTTGTATAAGTTTTATTAGTTTTAAATAAGTCAATTCCTTTGAAATTATTAGTATGTTTCCTTTTAAAACAATATTATTCAGAATGTCTAATTTACATTTTCATTTTTTTTTTTTTTTTTTTTTTTTTTTTTTTTGTAATAGATAGATCTTTGATCATTAAAAATAAAAGAAATCAATTTTGCTTAAAGTTGAAGTATTAAACAATGTTAATATGTAGTATAGGTGAATGACATGTTCGCTTGGTGTCATTCATCTCTCTCCGCGCCAAAGTTGAATCGCACGCGATTTAACAACTTATATGTACATATAATAAAATAAAATTGAATGACATTAATGGGCTAATTTCGATTGTATGAAATTACAAAATTTGTATAATTAATTAATCCTAAATAATATTAAATACTAGAATCTCTTTTTTTTCTGGTGGCTTTGTGACTGAGGATTTATTTGTGGGAGTCATACATGGTGACTTCTCTGGTAGAGGTGGGGGGTTGGTTTAGGTATAGGATGCTGAAGAATAGGTTGTGATATATCTTAGCTTTCAATTTTTATTCCTTGTAATTCAATTTCTTCATACTTGGTTTCTGTTTTTATTTGATTATTCTTTACTGTAATCATTAAATGAGTAATAGAGCCGAAAATTGCTCCCAATAAATTAATAGACCAGCCATAAATAGTGTGTAGGGTATAGCCCCTTATAATTGTGTCCATAGTGAATTTAATTATTTGAATAATAATTAATATCATTATTATGGCTGAGCTTATATATCCAAATGTTGTTAATTTATTTATAAATTTATTCCAAGTATTCTCTGCGATATGAGATAATGTATTTTCTGTAAGTAGATTATTTAATAGATCTACTTGTGTGTTTTGTTCTCCCTATATTCCTCTCGCTATGGCATTAAGTAGAGCTGCTTTTTCAAAAGGAAACATGATATGTTGTTGTAATTCTTGTAAATCATCTTGTGAGTATATTCCGCTTGTTGCCAACGTTGTTATTTTTTCTGGTGTCCATGATCTCTTTGTATCTGGTTTTAAAGTTTTTACTATATTTTTTGTTGGTCTTGGTTTTGGTAGAAGGTTTATCCAATCTTCTCCGATTTTGTAATATTGCGGTATTATTGAATTACAATTTATTTCTGATCCTGTTTTCAGTAATATATGTGTCTTTGGTGTTAAAAACCATGTTTCATTTTTTGTTGATACAGACAATTGTATGTAACATTTATTTGTATGATATAACTGGACTTCTACTGGCGTACATTTTATTACATGTACTGCTTCGCCAGCAAGTTTAGCTAAATATCCTGGTTTTTGCATGATATTAAAGGCAAATTCGTCAGGAGCTATGGATGCAAGGGATAGAGATTCACGTATAATTTTTTTTTCAAGTTCGCATTTTTCTTTTAAAATGTTAAAATATAAATCTGTGAGATCAGCCCTAAATTGTTTTTCAATATATACAAATTTTGAGTTTATATATGTAAATAAATCTAAGTTTGTTACATCTTTTCTTAGTGTATTATCGTCAAATAATATTTTATTATAAGCTATATCTAAAATGAATAATTTAGGGTGTTCCGTTTTTGTTAATATTCTATCGCAAATTTTTACATTATTTAAAGCGGACAAAGAGTATGTTATTGATTCTGTGTTTACAGTATATACGGGATTTCGATTAGGTGAATTAATTATAGTTGCAGGGCCTCTATATAAAGTTTCATATTGTGTTTTAAACCCTTCTTCTGTAGGGAAATTTTCCCAAAAAGTATATCCTGCTTACGAATCAATGCAGTTTTGATCCGAAAATTTACATACAGTCCCTGATTTCAATCTTAATTTATCATTTTTTAGACTTACTTGAGCGTATTCTTCTAATAAAGTTATTCTTATAAGACCTTGTACCAAAACGTTGTCCCAAGATCCAAAATTGTCTGTGTATGAAGCTCCTGTGCAAGTTTTATCCTTTACTGAGCCTGCAAGGTCTATTCCAACTGCTTTTGTTGAATTTATTTTCAGGTCTGCTATAGTATGTATATCATAATTAAAGATTTCTGTATCGTGAATAAATTTACATTTTTCATGGCTAATTTCGTACAGATATTCTTGCGAAGCATGAGGAGTGGATCCAAGGTGACTGAACATCCCGCAATGAAAAACCGTTCTTTGGATTTCTATTTTACACTGTATAACTTTAATTTTTTTAAATTCCGCTATTTGTAATAATTCTATTGTAGAGTTGGTTATTGTAATATTATCCTGTTGAAAATCACATTCTCCTGTGTCCAGTAGAGAATATGTAGTGATGATTGGGTCCGTAGACTCACAATTGAATCCAATAATTGCAACATTTTCTCTAACAATAGCTAATAATATGAATAAAATTAACAGCATTTCTTTTCTTTCTCTTTTCCTTTTTCTTTCTGAAACATAAAATAATATTAATTTTTTCGTTCATGTAAAATTAATTTATTTGCATGAACTAATTTTGAACCACCCTTGAAATCTATAGAGATATTGCTATTTTCATGGACTTCTAATACTTCAAAAGGTCCCAGGTTTTGATTTTTTTCTAATTTACCTGGTTTTGGCTCTTTTATAAGCCATACTTTATCACCTATTTGAAATTTTACAGGTTTTATGAATCTATCGTGATATAATTTAGACTTTTCTTTTGATAGTATTAAATTTTCACGAGCTATTTTTGCAATATCATTCATATTTATTAATAATTTTTTTATATAGTCATTAAATGTCTGTAATTTTTCTGATGATTTTAAAGGTTCACTAGATGGTAATCTAGCTGGGTAGGCGAAAACTAGTTCATGTGGTGTAAATTTATGACTTGAATGAACACTAGTATTATAGTTGAATTGTGCAAGTTCAAGCCAATCATCCCATTCTAATTTTTTATCAGCAAAATTTTTTAAATATTCACATAAAGGATGATGAGCCCTTTCTAATGAACCATTAGATTGTGGATGAAAGGCAGTAGTTTCGATTTTTTTAAATTTAAATCTTTTTGAAATAGCTTTTATTAATTTGCCTGTAAAATTTGCGCCTTTATCTGTAAGTACTAGTTTTGGTGAACTAAAAATGCAAATAAATTTTTTTATAAATGCGTCAGCTATAGTCTCTGCTGTTTGATCTTTCAGTGCGATAGCTATTAAAAATTTTGATAAATGATCTTGAATAGTTAATATATATTTGTTATTATTTTTAGTTATATTAAGAGGTCCTATTATAGCTAGTGAAATTTTATCGAATGTTTTCTCTGGAGTATCTGTTATTATCATAGGTTGTTTTGTTTTATTTCTTTTTAATTTATTTCTCTGACATATTTCACAGTTTTTAATACGATTTTGTATATCAACTTTAAGATTTTCCCAGAAATATTTATTTTTAATTCGATTATATGTTCTATTTACTCCCGAATGACCTCCTAAACTTGAAGAATGATATAGTTCAAAAATTTCATTTCTTTTTTCCTTTTTGACATATTCTGTATTATTTAAGCAAATTATAACTTTTATATTTGTATTTTTAAAAATATTGTATAATATTTCTTCGATTTCGTTCCAATTTATATTTAATTTTTTCATATTTATGATATACTAAATATAGTACAATTATTTTCAATCAATAAATCTTTTAGCGTGTTTAAATTATTTATTAATTTTTCTTTTATTAAAATTGATGATTCTTTTATATTTAAGCACATTATAAAAATTTTTCTTTTTTTATAATTTATTATTTTAATTTCATTATCTTTTAAATCGTTATTTATATTAATATTTTTATGTGTAAAATATTCATCTTGAATCTCATCCAAAGATATCTTTTCATTCGTAATTAAATGTAATATATTATCTTTTCTACTTTGTATAGAATTTTTAGAATATATAATAGTATCAGATTTATTTAAGTAAATTTCTTCTTGTTTTTCGACTTCGTTTTCGACACTTTTAATTTCCTCGTTGGTTATTTCTTTGATTACTTTTTTTGGTCTACCGCGTTTATTTTTAATACGTGTACGTTCTTCGTTTAATTTTTGTATTTTTATTTCATTCGAAGGTATATTTGTTAATTTAATATTTACTTCATTTTCTTTTGCTCTTTGAGCTCTAGTTATCACATTGATTTCTACCGTATCTATAGGATTTCTAGATAACGCATCACTATTCACATTCATTTTTCCCTTCTTATATATTACATCAAAATCGTATTCTGATAGTTTAAGTCGCCATCTTTGAACTCTGTTATTTTTATCTAAAAGATAGTAATGGCTTGTGATCTGTTACTATTGTGAATTTATTTCCATATACGTAATTTCTAAATGTTTCTATTCCAAACAATATACCTAATGCTTCTTTTTCATAAGTGTGATATTTTAGTTCAGGACCTTTTAATACTCTAGAAGCGTATGCTATGGGTCTATCTTTCCCGATTTCACCTTGTGATAATATAGCGCCTAAAGCATATCCTGATGCATCTGTAGTGATTATAAATGGTTTATCTAACTGTGGAAATTGCAATAAAGGTGCAGAGCATAGTGTGTCTTTTAGTTTATCAAAAGCCTTTTGTTTCTCTGAATCCCAAGTAAATTTTACGTCTTTTTGTAATAATAACGTTAAAGGTTTTGTTATATTAGCAAAGTCATTAATAAATTTTCTGTAATAACCTGCTAAACCCAAAAATTCTCTAATGTTTTTAACTGTTTTTGGTGTTGGAAATAATTTTACTGCATCAATTTTTTTTGGATCTGCCTTGATACCCTCTTTACTTATAATATGACCTAAAAATGTCACTTCATTTTTCATAAAATCGCATTTTCTTGGTTCTAGTTTTAATCCGGCTTCCCTTAATTTTGTAGCTACTAGATTAAATTTAATATTATGTTCTTCTTCTGATCTTTCTTGATTTTGCAGTTATAATTATGTCATCTATATAAACATGACATATTTTTTTATTTATTAACTCACCAAGAGCTGTATTTGCTACCCTCATAAATGTTCGTGGTGAGTTAGTTAAGCCAAAAGGTAATACTGTAAATTCAAATCTTCCTAAAGGGTGTACACTAAAAGCTGTTTTATGTATATCTGATTCTTTCATTGGTACCCAGTGAAAAGCTGAAACCATGTCTACGGTAGTGAAATATTTATTTCCGCCTAAATCATCAAAAATTTCAGTTATAGATGGTATTAAATAAGGATCTGGTATAGTTTTCTCATTTAATTTTCTATAATCTATAACTAGTCGCCATTTTTCTTTTCCATCAGGACCTGGTTTCTTCTTAACTACAAATGCTGGAGCGTTATATGCGCTTTTAGATGGCCTTACTAGATTATTATCAATTAATTTTTGAGTTTCTGTAATAGCGATTTCTCTTGATTTATGTGGCAATGGAAATTGTTTAACGTATACTGGTCTGTTACCTGTTAAATTTATCTCGTGTTGTTCTAAATTGCATTTTCCAATGTTTTCTCCTTCTAACCAAAATATGTCATCATTTTCTAAAATTAAATTCTTTATATTTTGTTCTTTCTCTTTACTTAAATGATTTAAACTTATTTTACTTAATAATTCTTCTCTACGATCATTTTTTTCTTCACTAATATAATTTACATTTTTATACATTAAATTTTCTTGTAATTTATGAAATTCTTCTTCATGATTATTTAATATAAAATTTGTTAAAATATCTTTTTCCATAAAATATGTTAGAAATTGTTTGACATTATTATTAATGTTAAAATTTGTATTTTCTTTAAGTTTTAATAGAAATTGTTCATATTCTATATTCTTATTATTTTTACATTCATCTTTTTCTAGAACACAGTTGATTTCTTTCATAAAATTTTCAATATTTTCATTCTTATTCTGTAAAAATTGTGTAATCGAAAATATGTGATTATTGTCTTGCATTAGCATGATATAATAAAAAGCGTTATTAACTGCTGTGTCATTAATTTCGATGTTTTCTGTACATAAATTTATCAATGAATTTTTATCGGTTTTATAATCTGTTTGAATAAAGAATTTTTTACCATTTATTTCTAAATATCCCTTGTCTAATCTCAACTTATTTTTTCTCAATACATCTATTCCTAAAATACCATCGTAAGGTATTGAAAATTTTTCAGATGCTACGTGGAAATTTGTATACGAATTATTAATAGGAAAAGTTATTAAACCACATGTTTTAACCGGAATATCAGTAATTCCTGACAAATATATTTTAATATTATTATTAATAGAATTTTGTGGTACTAATTTTTCTTTTATGATGTTAAGTTGGGCACCTGTATCTATTAATAATTTGCATAAATCATTTGTATACGGATTTCGTATCTCGATAAATTGTAATGTCTCACCTAGTTTAAATATATAAATTGGTATATTATTATTATCATTAATGTTTTCAGTTTTAAATTGTATAATTTTTTTCAATTCATTATTCGTTATTTTTTTTTTATTATGTAGTTTTACTGTTGTTGAATCATTCTTTATTTCTGGTTTAAATTCCATTGCATTATGTAATGTTTCTTTTTGTTCAATAATTTTAACGTACTCATTATTAGTTTCATTTTCATTAAACTCATCACATACTTCGGAGTCATAATCAATTTCGTGTGTTCTTGCAAAAAATTGAATATCAATATAATTCTTGAGCGACTTTTGTTGCGAAACTTGTCTTGTACGCTCTTTCCAAGTCGAGTTTATGCGTTTCCCTGTACATGAGCTGATGTGTTCAATTTAGCTTGACATTCTTCCTCTGTGTGGTTCATGCTTTTGCAAAATGTGCAAAATTTACTCAACTTGCTTTTTATATTCTTTAATGCAAAGCATGAATCGATTGAATGTCCTAATTTTTTACAATATGGGCATTGTAAATTTTGATTTGCGTTTTGAGGTTTTTTGTATTGTATTCTCCTACATTCCTCTATGTTATGCCCTCTATTTTTGCAATATTTACAAAATTTCATTTGAATTCGTTGTCCATATAAATTATTATTTCTGTTATTTCCGACAAACATTTTATTCTGATTAAAATTATTTTGACCGATGTTATTATTTCTGCATTCTTTACCCGAGTGACCCCATTTGTCACATAATTGACATCGTATTTGATTATCTGGTTTAGCCTGATTTAAAAATATCTTAAATTTTTCACAATCAATAGTATTGTGTTCACTGTTACACAGATTGCATATTTGCGTAGGTGTAATACTTTTTTCTGTAATATGATTACACAAGTTGGTATTATGTCCGTTCTTATTGCATTTCAAGCATAATTCATATTTTTGTATGATTGGACAGTGGCCTATTTGATGATTATTTTCCTGGCAATATTGGCAATAATATTCATTGTCTTCTAAATATTTACACATGCTTCTTGAATGACCTACTTGATTACAAAACTTGCATATTAATATAATTTTATCTTTTGCGTTTGTGCATTTAAATGATGGATGAGTTGGCTGTTTGCAATATATGCAGCCTGCATTGTTGCAACATAATGCCTCATGATCTATGTCTTTACATATTTGACAGCATTGAATTTTTTTAGGTTCATCTTCAAAAATTTCACTATACATGATTTTCTGTCTAGACGAATTTGTCTTTATCCTAATATCCTTCTGTTTCTCCTGTTGTTTTTCAATTTCTATTGCTTTAATGGTTGCACTTGAATAATCTGCTACCTCTCCTAATTCAAATCTGATTTCATTTTTTAATCCTTGTTTAAAATATTTTAATGTATCCTTAGCTAAATCATTTGTAAAACGTTGATAAGCATCTTCTGCTATACCCGCTTCATTTTGTTTTTTATCTTTAATTTTTAATGTTAACTTTGTTATTCTCTCTACATATTCAACCACTGATTCAATTTCCCCTTGTTGTATTTGTTCCATATTTGTGCATATAATAAATGTAAATTATCAATTTCAGGATATAGTTTCTTTATTGTTTTGATAAAATCTGCAATACTTTCAATGTTACTACCTTTTATAGCAGTACGGATCGTTTCTGATACTTTAAATCTTATATAATTCATAAATTTCTTTTGTTCATCCGCAGTCAACATATCTTTTGCAATTTCTAACGAATCTATGTACTTTTCCAAAGGTATATTTTTACCCGTAAACTCAGATACTAACCTTGACACCTCTTTCAAAGAATATCCTGAAGTATTTGCCATGTTTGTATTGTTAGGCATATCATTATTATTTATGATATTATTATTTCTATTATTATTATCAAAATTTATATTTTCCAGGTTTCCAATACCTTCTATTCCGTAATAACTCTCTTGTTTAATAGAAAATTCCTCTAAGTCGTTATTTGTTTCGTCAATAGTTGTATTATTTTCTGATGAAATTGTCACGTTTTTGTCTGTTATATTAGTGTTATCAGCTAAAGTAATATTTTTTTCGTTTTCAATACTTCTTATTTCTTGATGTCCTGTCTGTTTAAATGAAAATTCCTGAGTATCGTTAAGTGATGTATTATTTTCTGATAAAATCGTCACGTTTGTCGCTAAAGTATATTTTTGTGTAAAACTGTCTTCTTTATTATGGCTCTGTTTCGTCCTGGTAATTTGTGGAAATGTTTTTGGAATTGTGCCTGTATATTTATTTAATAGTGTATTTTGTTCACTTGAATTATTTGTATTAATATTTGATTGAACGTCCGTAATTATATTTGAGAGATTATTTTCAGATGTTTCTTCTAAGGTTGTATTTAAAGTATTATTATCAAATGTTTCGTCTAAAGTTTTATTTGAATTATTACTTTCAATTGTTTGATCTAAACTTTTAGTCGGAGAGCGTGTAATTTTAGTGCTTTTGCGAAACGGATTAATATTTTCGTAGATATGTTCTCCTAAAACTGCTTGTCTCATATGATTTCTAATTCTTTCACGAATAACATTTATATTTTCGTCTTTTTTAGTAGGTATATTAAATTTTTGACAAATTTCAGATAATTGTAATTTAGAGTATGATATTACCCACTGTGTTTTTCCTTCTTTTATATATTTTGCTATCTGATCAAAATTCATTTTATTCATTTGAAATCTTCATTATTTACTTAATGAAGAATTTTATTTATTCAAAATATTAAATTTTGTACATAAAATTGTAAGTTTTAAAAATTATAAATACTGCTGTGTTTCTCTCTTTTTTTTTAAATGCCGTTTGTAAACATACGTTATTAACAATTCTTTGACACTGACCTACTATTCTTACATAAAAGTAAAAAATTTTGCCGATCTATGTTTTGAAACTTGATATTAACTCACTGCTGTTATACCTACACGAGAGCGTACGGTAAAAAAAAAATAAATTTTGCTGAGCTTGTATTTTTGAAGTTCAATACACCTGCAATGTTTTGAAGACCACTGTCTATGCCATCTGTTTACTTTATTTTGATATCTTTAAATTTACTTTATATTCTTTTCATAAAAATTTATATGTTTTTAGTATTATTTAATATAACTTTTTACTGTTTAGTCAACTTTCCTTTTTATTTCTTTTATTAATCATGAACTTAAAACTTATTTCACTTTTAAAATTAAATTATTATGCAAAAATTATTGATATCTGTTGTAATTTCTCAATGCACTAATTAAATGATATTATTTGAAATCAGTTTATAAAAGAATTTGTAATTTTTACTTGATTTCTTATTTATAATTATTCTTGCTAAAATATAGATTTATTTATTGATTTGATGATTTTACATTTATTTTTATTAACAATTTTTTTATATAAATTGTATTATATGATTTTTAATCGCGCAATTTCGCGTATATAAAAATTATTTCAATTACGCACCATGCGTATAATATCTTAATTTTATTTTTTTACACTATTCGTATTTAATGATACACTTCGTGTTTAATAATTTATTTTTAATAACACTATTCGTATTTGATAATACACTTCGCGTTTAATATTTTATTTTTAATGACACTATTCGTATTTGATAATACACTTCGCGTTTAATATTTTTATTTTCGATGACGCTATTCGTATTTGATAATACACTTCGCGTATAATATTTTTATTTTCAATGACGCTATTCGCTTTTAATAATGCACTTCGCGTTTAATTTTATGTATATTTATTTGATTTGTGCCTTTAATATATAATATTTTATTTGACGCACTTACTTATCTTTGTTTATAAGATTTTATTGTCTTTTACATCAATTTTTATTTGTAAATTTTCTTAAATTTTAATAATATGTTTCGTAATGTTTTTGAGATTTGTAAAATTCATTTTGAAATTTCGAAACATACGTTTCGATTCTTTTCTGATGATCTACTTAATTTCGCTTAATAATGAAATAATGCGAGTGTTCAATAATTGAGGAATTTGATTTACCAATGTTAATAAAAACGATACGTTTGTGACGTAACAGTACACTTTTCATTGTAAAAATAAATATTTTTTGTCAAAATTTTATTATTTTCCGTTACACACAACAAATTTTGTTTGAAATAGGCATAAAATTTTGAGAATATAAAATTAAGTTGTTACACAAACGCAATTACATTAAATGAATTTAATGATTTTATATAAGATAAATAATAAATAAAAATATGATATATTGTATTAACATAAAAAATTTGATTATAATTTATTTATTAATATTTGCATGTGCATTTTGCACTGCCATTGTTCTGTTGATTCTATGCATCAATCTGCCCCTGACAAAATTGACGCGTATTACTGAAAAAAACGCAACCAAGTGCTTTAGCGTAATGATTTCTTATAGAGCTCATTGAGTTGGAATTTATTCTTTGAAATATGATTGCAATGTAAGAAACATAATTTCTTTTCAGGAAAAATTGAGAAGGGATAAAGTGAGATTTTAGATTTGGATTTTATAAATTGTTTATTTATACAATACAAAAAAAAGTAACAATAATAGATAATATTAATATCAAGATAAAATTACATTAAATATGGTAAGAAAAAATAACAGAATTATTCGAATGTAGTAAAAAAAATGATTTACAATGGGCTCATTATAAATTACCTGATTGCAGGACATCACAAATTAGACTTAAGGTCTCAACAGCGGGATATGCCCACTCTCTAAGGAAAGGTAATATGAACGAGTTTATGACTTTAATGAGGCAATTGCAGGAGAATTTCTAAGCTGGTTCCAACGGTACCTGTCAAAAATATATGAAGGAGAATTAGTTTGCAAGACTTTATATAATAGTGAGGTCATGAAAAAGTCGCCTATCACCAGTCGAAAGCCAGTCAAGGGACAACCTATAAAGAGTGATGTGCTTATGCCTTCTTACACCATGGACATACCGTATACCAGAGTTGACAATCCGTTGAAGCTTAGTATCGAGTTCACCGGAGATCACAATAAACAAGGCAGCAGTAATCGATCAGTGGAAATTGTAAGGCCTGTATAAGATGTTTACGCAGGCAGAAGGTTGTACTTTTACGAAAGTAATTTAAACGATAAAGTAGTTAATTAACTCTTCTACACACATAAGAGATGTGCTTCTTTCAACTCAGTTTCGAATCCAACCATACACCAAGATTACGTACAGATGTTTTAAAAGGAATCATAGTTCCGTTAACATGAACTCCAGTTGATTGATATCGCTGTATGATTACAGCGCGGCTTATTAATATAGTAATATGAACCAAGTACGATAGCCTTGGTTTTATTAACATTTAGACAAAGGCGATTGGAGACAGCCCATTCAGAGACAATCTCTGCCTGTCAAACTATCAACACAGTAAACCGTTCCAAGTCAGACAGAAGAAATTGTACATAGATCTGCAAGTCATTTGTGTAGATGAGATGAAATACATGAGGGTTGAGGTCACTGGCAACGTCATCAATATAAATAGAGAATAATAGAGAGCCAAGGACTGATCCCTGTGGACATTACCACAACCCAAGACAGCCTGCTGTCTATCCACAAGATAAGATACAAACCACTTGACCACAGCCTCTGAGCAATCCAGATTAGACAGCTTACGAAGAAGCGTCACATGACACACTGTGTCAAACGCCTTGCTGAAATCAAATAGCAAAAGCAGCATGACCCATTTCCTCTGCATACCCTGTTGTACGTCATCTGTTGGCTTCAACAAAGCAGTCTGGGTACTGTGATGCGTCCGAAAACCAGTCTGGAAGCGATCAAGCAGCTGTCGAGTATCAAGATAGTTGTATAGCTGTTGGTGCACAAGTCGCTTAAGAATCTTGGCCATCAAAGAGAGATGTGAGATTGGCCTCATATCATATATTGATAAGGGAGAAGGAATCTTGTTAATTGCAGTCACCAATGATTTCTTCCAAATAAAAGGAAAACTGAAGACCTGAGTGAGTCATTAAATATTCGACATATAATAGGGCCAATCACTGGAAAAGCCGCGAGGATAAAGGATTAGGGGACACCATCAAATCCCGTTGCCTGAGAAGTAGAATGACGTATCGCTTGCTGCACTTCATCAACAGTGACTTCATTGAAGTGAAAGGAAGGTTTGAAGTTATCACCACCAGATAAGCTGCAAAGATACTCGTCAACCGACGGCGAAAGTGAGTCAAAAGCAACCCCACTGAAATTAATATTAAGCTCATCTGACGTAAAAATGCTAGTAGCTTCACTAAGATCAGAGCGAACGCCAAATTCCTGAGCTCCTTCCAAGTTTGTCATGAGTCACTAAGTCAAGAAAGTCTGTTGTAAAAGTACTGGAGTTTGGCAGATTCAACCGGCACGTGTGCATTGTCACGTGCTATTCTGTAGTTCTGTAAATAAATCCGAAGTCTAATACGTTTGTAACGTCGACAAAGTCTATCCCTCTCAATTATCAACAAATTCAAATCAAGCGTGAACCACGAGCGGCGACGTCCACCCCGACGAAGCAGCTTGACCGGTACAAAGCGTGAAACAGCATCATTAAGATGAGAGTAAAGACAGTTAAGACGGTCAGCCATAGGCAAGGGATCACCGCACGTAGAGCACCCTATAGAAGGCAAAAATAGCAGCATGGCAGGCACATTGACAGACTTCAAATCACGATAGGTGAAGTCATTCAAGATGGGACGAGAGAGAGAGATGACTCAACAGTCGTTGTCACAAGGTCATGTCCATCAATAAAAGGTACATCCCTCTTCTAGTAATCAAGCAAGGTGTCATTTGCATCAATAAGACACAAATCAAGCCAGGTATCTGATGTTGCAGTGTGATGGGTAGATCCATATAGGACAGAATACAAGGAGTTTTCCGAGATTAACAATCTCAGAAATACTGCATCATCTGAGTTGGATAATTGATCAGTATTAAAGTCACCTAATAGCACCTTGGTATTATAGTAATGCATAAGCTCTGTCAAATCGGGCACGACGTCACTGTACGACAGGAAAGGAGCATGAGGAGGTCTATAAACCACACCAATGAAGATAGGTACTGGAGTAGATTTTGAGGAAACCTCACAGAAAAGATACTCTGGAAAGCCTGGTTTACCAGTTCAGCTAGCAGTTAATGAGTAAAGTCGTGTGGAAGAAAGAGAGCAGTGAATGTAGAGCGCGACGCCACCACCCCAACTATTGCGATCCCGTCTGTAAAGAACATTATTATTAAGAGCCACTAAGGAGTCGTCAACTACCTATCCCAACTTGGTTTCAGTAATGGCAATCACGTGGAAGAAAGGACGAGACGCCAAAAAGAGTCAAACCATCTCAATGTGTGCTCGAAGAAAGCATTGAAATGGCAGATACGTAGACCATCCTCAGATATAATTTCACTATCACTAATTGAGGAAGATGATGGATTAGTTAAGATAAGAGAGTTAATATGAGACTGACATGTAGATGAAGTAGAAGGTACGGAGAGTGGACTTATCCTTACAATAGGTGACACTAAGTTACGGTCTTATCCGACGGAGTCAGCAGAATACTTGATAAAAAAGAGCTCAGGTCATTATCATTAGAAATTAGAGTCGGGACATCACTCCTCTTTTCCCTAGCATAAATCTTGCCATTGCTTACGAAGGTCAAGAAGTCAAACTTCTTATCATGGGCTTTAGCCAGTACCCGAAGCTTGAGTTGATGAAGGCTTAGTGGTAAATACTTATTCACATCAATGAGATTCGATGTGATAGCGTTGATGGGTTGAGCAGCCTCCAAAAGATCAACCCTGAACTGAAAAGTGTGCAATTTCCTGATTCGTATCTTAGCCTGAATCAAGGATCGTACCATCGATGCACTCTTCAGCGCTACCAATAAAGGGACAGTTTTCCTAGATGATGCCTTCGCTGATGGAACCACAACAGCAAAAGCCACCTCAGACGTATGACCTTGAGATGGTTCATCAGTGGCTGCAGTTGCAGCAGCAGAGTCATCAGAATCATCAGAACGACGTAAAGGCCTAACTGTTACAATTTCACACGCAGGAAATCCAGGATCCAAGGTGGCAAAGACAGCAAATACAGCTTGCTTAAGAGCAGGCCGGACTCGCTGTCCTTGTCTAATTGAGATTTTCGTTATTTACTCAAGTATTAATCGGTGTATCTGCAAATTGAAGGTTAAGCGCAATAGATATTGTTATTACAAATATTAATGCACAAGAAGAAAAAAATCTATCGCTTCGTTTTTGAGAAAAGTAAGTAACGCGAAAATATTATAAACGTAAACTTTTACTCTGACATTACTTACTTTTCTTAAAAACAAAGCTGTAGATTTTTTTTTCCTGTGCATAGGACCATTTGTCAGGGGGCAGAGCGGTCGAGAGTTCAAGCAAGCTTCAATTTCAATTAGTACGGTAGTGAATTCTTCGAAGGTGAGAGTGCGGTCCCCTATAACTCTAGTCAAATGGTACTTGGTGGACTTCACCCCAGCTTCCCATAATCCACCGAAGTGTGGTGAGCCAGGTGGTATAAAGGACCACGAGGTTCCTTCATTGGCTATGGAACCTGCCACTCTCTTGTAAAACTCTGAAGCCGCTCTAAATATGCCTTGAAGCTCTCGATCAGCTCCTTTAAAGTTGGTCCCTTGATCGGAATAAATCCTATTGCAGATTCCTCGGCGACCAACAAATCGACGATATGCTGCTAAAAACCCAGCGGTACTAAGATCACTTACGGCCTTAGAGGCTAAGCATGTAAAGAGTGCAATATAGCCTTTATAACTTTTGTTGCCCCGACCCTTTGACATTCTAAGTTGGAGGGGTCTAGCGTAATTGAGACCCGTGTTAGTAAATGTCCGCTCTGGTGGATTTATACGTGGCTCTGGTAGATTACCCATTAACTGTCCGTACATTTGAGGGCGAGCTCGACGGCAAACCACGCATCCTCTAACCAGACGCTTGACCACTCCTAAGGCTCCCAAAATCCACACTTCGTTCCGTAGCATACCGCGTGTAATAGAAGGACCTCCATGCAACGCCCTTAAATGGGAGTGGGAAACAAACAACTTACTAAGATGGTTGTCTTTAGGTAGAATAGGGACATGCTTAGCTTCGAAAGTCATAGCTGAATGTGTAAGCCACCCTCCAACTCGTAGAACGCCACCTTCGTCGACAAGTGGGTTCAGCTTATGAAGGGAACTACCCTGTGACAGCTTATGCCCCGCCGACAATAGACTGATTTCTTTAAAAAACTCCGCATTTTGCACAGACCTTATGAGTGTAAGGCGAGCCCTACTTAGTTCCATAGCTTCTAAAAAGGTAGAGTTATTACTGATATTAAGCAAGTTCTTTCGACAGTTTTTGGCGAATCTTAGGCACCAAGCAGTGATTCGAGTTAATCTTTTTAGGTCTGAGAATCGAGTGACATAATGCTCCTTATTAGGGTCAGAAGTGCCTGTCACGGTTTGAACAGCCAGTGCTACCGCTACCGGTGTCTCGTTCCTATGACTGTTCTCGCCATCGTTTGTCGGACCAGGCCATGCCTCCGATTCCTTCCGAAGCCACGAGGGGCCTTCCCACTACAAGCGAGCTTCCTGTAAATTGGCTGCCTCAACTTCACGGGTCGCCAGGTCGGCTGCCTCCACCTTTCAGCAATGTTTTCTGGTATGGGTTCGTCCCACCCAATCTTCAAGATCTATAAATCTTGCATGATAATCTCAGCGAGTACCGTAACAGGGCTCAGCCAGCCAAGGGGATCATGAATTTTGGCAATTTGAGAAAAAGTCGTTCATTTATTTAGCCTCACCGTAAGCTGTTAAATTCCTGGAACCCTTGGACTTAGACAGTCTGCAGCTGCCCTTCAAAGTAGTCCCAAGGTGCTGACTACAGGATCTGAGCCAATGACCTTGACATCATTGTCTTCATTGGTGATCAAACTGGGATTAGTAGCTGACCATTTACTTAATTCAAAGCCACCTAAACGTAGCAAGGCATTAAGTTGATCTTTAATTTCCATAGCTTCAACCAATTCATCAGCTCCAATGAATATGTCGTCTACGTATACGTATTCCTGAAGACACCTGGCTCCTAGAGGGAATCGTAACCCTTCATCCTTTACTAGTTCAACTAATGTACGCATCGCTAAAAAAGGAGCACAAGCTGTAGCGTAGGTGTCCGTTTTGAGGCAATACTCTAACGGCGTATCTCTACCCAACGGCTTCCAAAATATGCGTTGAAAATCGCAATCCCTTGAATCTACCAGCACTTGCCGGAACATTTTCACGATATCAGCCGTAAAGGCTACTGGATATCGTCGCCAATTAGTAAGGATGAGCGTTAGGTCCTTTTGTAATGGTGGACCAGACATAAGATACTGGTTCAAGTTATCTCCAGATGGAGTACGACGAGAAGCATCAAACACTACTCTCAATTTCCGATTTGATGAGAATTCTGGCGCGACCGGGTGGTGAGGCAAATACCACGCGAGGGGTTCATTCAACTCATTTACTGGTACCTGCTCCATATGACTTAAACTTTCGTAGGTAGTCATAAACTCCCGATAAGCTCTAGCCATTTCAGGATTACGAGTAAATCTCTCTAAACATCGGAAAGAATTGAGAGCCATTAATCTTGCTTCTTGGGCCCTCGACGGCAAGGGGTTTAACAGCGGGAGACGCACTATGTAGCGCCCATCGTGTGCTCTAGCATGAGTGCTAGCAAAGTGATCCTCACACGCTTGATCCTTTGGTCTAACTAGGAGAGTATCACATCTCCGGATCACGGATTTTGCTCTAACTTTGAGATAGGTTTTTAGATGTCAAAATATGGAAAAAGCCAGAGTTATAGACCCCAACGCTCAATATTTCTCTAGTTGCAGGCAATTAAAGAAAATCACTAAAAAAGTTACTAGATTTTTAAACGCTTATAATTCTTTAGCATTAATAGCTAGACGCTTGTAACTGTTTTTAAACGAAAGCTACGTTCAAATCCTTTCGAAAAAGCACCTATAGCATATCAAAATATTATTTTTTCCCAAAGTTACAGCGTTATAAGAATTTGAGCTGAATTTCCTTTTAAAAATATTAATTAATGATAAATGTTGAAATGTAGTACAATTTTCATAACGCTGTAACTTTGGGAAAAAATAATATTTTGATATGCTTTAGGTGCTTTTTCGAAAGGATTTGAACGTAGCTTTCGTTTAAAAACAGTTACACGCGTCTAGCTATTAATACTAAAGAATTATAAGCGTTTAAAAATCTAGTAACTTTTTTAGTGATTTTCTTTAATTGCCTGCAACTAGAGAAATATTGAGCGTTGGGGTCTATAACTCTGGCTTTTTCCATATTTTGACATCTGAAAACCTATCTCAAAGTTAGAGCAAAATCCGTGATCCGGAGATGTGATACTCTCCTAGTAAGTCACACACTGTTAGTAGGTATTTCTTCCAACACCCAAAAACGCTTGACACATTCTAAAAGATTTACCTCTTCATCAAAATATGAAGCATTACTGGTATGAACTCTTATCGCTTTCACAGCATGTTCCATACAAGGAGCACCAGAGATGACCCAGCCCAAAGTTGTTTCCTGTGCGATAGCGCTTCCTTGAGTAAGTTGACGCAGCTCTGGTCGCAATATAGCGCCATAAACGCCAGCTCCTAATATGAGACTGACTTTAGATGATCGATAAAACTGCGGATCCGCTAATGGAAGCTTAGCTAATGAACTCCAGTTTCCTTCGTTTAAATCCTTTGATGGAATTAGGGATGTTAACTTTGGTAGTATGAGAGCGCTGAATTCAATTTGATTCTCCGGATTTTGGATAGACTCCATTACCAGTCGTAATGTAAAACGAGCTACTCCAAGTGATGTCACCCCAATTCCTGACAGTGCGATTCTAACCCGTTCTCGTTTCAATGCTAAAAAAGCGGCTACATTTTCTGTTATGAATGAGGCTTCGGACCCTTGGTCTAGAAGAGCACGGACCTCGATTTCATGGCCGTTCCGACTCTTAAGCTTCACCCAAGCAGTAGCCAACAAAACCACCGGCATAATTGAGAGCGACTGCGAGGGCGGCAGCCCCTCACACTCAATCAAGGCGTCCACGCCCTGTCAAGATGATTTGGAGGTTGATTTAGATCCAGCGCATTCTCTACCGCACCTAACTGTGGCCCTGAATCATCATGAAGCGTGGAGTGGTGAGCACCTCGACAAGTTAAACATCGATTTGATGATTTACAATCCTTAAAAAGGTGTGGCCCAAGACAGTTGAGGCACCGTCTCAAGAGAAAGATTTTTTTACGTCGCATATCGACTGGTTTTTGCTTGTGCTGGGAACATTTTCCAATGTAGTGGTCCAGAGTACATAAGAGACACGAGCGCCGCATACCGGATGTTTGACCAGAGCTGATGCAATGCACCTTCACGTCTTTGGCGTTCTGTGGATGACGCAATTCATTGCGACGATCAGAATGCCGATTAAGTTGCGCCATTTCTAAAGAATCGATGCGATCCTGAAGGAACATTGCGATGTCCTTAAATGTCGGTAATCCTTCTATTGTCGTATCTTGAGTGGACCTGTCTTTGCTCGTAAGATAGGCTCCCCAAAGTACTTGAGTCTCTGAATCTAGACAATCCATAATCCTATACACCAGCCAGGAATCCCATTGCTCAATATTTTGACCGAGATTGTTTAAGGCATTAACTACTCTTTGTACCTTGTCCAAGAGGGCGCGTAAATTACCGACAGATGCCTTAGAGCATCTTGGTAGGTGCTCCAAGATTTCCATATGAGCGCAAACGGTTCTGCGGAGACTCTGATATCGAAGCTTTAAAGACCGTAACGTGGTTTCATAGTTAGCTTCGGTAATTGTAATTTCCTTCACGAATTTGGCCGCGTCGCCAGTTAAACAACCCTTGAGATACTGCAGCTTAATCGCATTGGGTAGTAAGTTATCCTATCTCCGGTTTCCCAGAGAATTGAGGCAGCTTCATAGGCGGGAGTTTCATTGTTCGAGAAGACCGCAACTCCACATTCTCGAAAATTACAGTTACTTCCTTCTGAAGGCCATTATCGAATTCTACAATTCAGTTGACCATTTCGTCTTCGCATACTTCCGTCTCCTCTTCCAGCACCTCAAACTCTTGGTTGATCATATACTCATTCTGAGCGGCGCTCTCGCGAGAAGACAACTTTAGGTGAGCTGCCCGATATTCCTTCCACTGCTCTCGCAACCTATCGCTACTCGCTAGGGCAATAGCCCTTGAGATCTTATCGCGTTGTCGACTCCGCCATCTAGCAATAATTCTTCTAATTCCGGAAGTCCGCACTCGCTGTTGAGATACTAGTGTCGCGGTCGAAATCGACGCCATGACGCACGCGTGATCTTCGCCCTTTCCCTTCTCCTAATAAAATTATTGCTTCGTGAGCCTCTATGAACTTCGTGACTAGGCGATCACTCCAACTACACGTGACTGGCGGCCATCAATAGCGACGATCAAGCTAAAACTATCACTACTGCGATCACACTTGCGCACCTCTCCTGAATATCACTACGATCAGAGTCGGACTCCAGCACCACCCCGAACCGTGATCAAAACTAGTTTGACTTAAGCGCCCGCCAGAATATCCGATGCCACTTTCGTAACCCCCTCCGCTGCACCGCTCCCTCTGCGCATTTCCGCGCTCGAAACGAAAACTCCGTCTTGGTCAACAAATACTTAACCAACGATACAGACACCTTAATTATTATTACCCAGTCTGGAAAAATGTTTACATATTTTTTGCCTAAATACCCATAAAAAAAATTCTTACCTTTAATTTTTGACTGAACGACCTATCCTAGAAAAGTTTCCAAAATCTTAAAATCGCTCTAAAAACTCGCCATTTAAAGGTGTACAGAAGATGTTTGGTAAAAAGTTTTGAAGAAATGATCTCAAAATGTAAGATTTTTGTCAAATTTGTCGGAGTGGTGCGTCATATCTTAAAGTAAAAAAAAACTCTTTTTTAAAGGTTTTTAGTGTTTTTTTGCCACTTACGCTTCATTGAAGCCAATTTTAATAGACCCGATAGCATTTTTAAATTCTACGGTAAAAAATACGTCGAAAATATGTACTATAGTTGTTCAAAATATTTATATACTATTCACTGGAAATCGAAATCGAAAAAGTAGTCTGCTTTAAGCATGTCGGAAGAACTATCTTTTCTTCTATGGTGTTTAACTAGCCATTTGTAATCTTCTTATCATTAAATTATACATATTTTTTGTATATTTTTTCCTGTAGAATGTAGTAGTGCCATGAGTTTTACTTCAACTACCTTATGGAAGGGTCCAAAGAGCAAAAGATAGTCTTTTATAGTCTTTTCCGATTTTTTCAAAAGTTTTCGCTGCATCTAATTTTACAATGGAAGATGTACTAATTTTTTTTCGTAACAAAAGTCAGAGGTACCATGCCAGAATTAGAACCCAAAACATCCATATTTAAAAGCCAGAGTTTCATCAGCTACGCCACCGCACTCTCGTGTTCTTATCTCGTAAGGACAAACGCATTGTTTGCATACACATTTTAATTTAATATATAATATAGAATTTAATATTGTAACGGTATTCTACCGTGTTTGAATCTTGCGCGCTTAGGTATCAAAACAGGATAGACGCTCGGTCATATATCTCGTCTAAGACGAGTAAAGAGGTACGTATCTTGACGACCGGTATACGAAATAGAAGCTCGCCAGCCGCGAGGTGCTTCAGAGAGTTTCCGGCTACCGTTGCGTTAACACGAAACCTAAGCCGCACTGTGCTTGTTAAAAATATTTCGTCACGTAGTCTTATAATACGTTAGACTAAGTTCGCGATTGATAGCGCAAAACGTTGTCTTAAATAAAAGTCGTTAAATTATATCGACTAGCGTATTATATTATATTGGCTATTCGCGACTTTCAGAAATTCTTTCTGTAGAATTTTGCTTGACCGCTTTTGCGCGTCTTAGCGGTCAGCCATTAAGTGCCAGCAAATACGTTGATCGGCGTGTATAGGATTCCACCGATTTACGTCCAGGCAACCACGTTGGCAGAGCTCAGCGGAATTCAAGGATCGGGAAGAGACGTGTTCCACCGATCTACTCCAGAGCATCTACGTATTTATTATGTACAGGGGAGAAGCTTCGGTAACGGGCGAGCGGCGTCTACGTGCACGTGGGTAATTAGTGTAAGCTGGCCAGTACGTTACCGTGAGTATAATTATACTGTGCGATATCCGAGTGTCTCTTCCTCGAGAGACACTTGTACGGGTATATTGTATTATCGGTTATATAACCGATCAGCGTCATAAGCGAGTCTTATTTAGTTCGCGACGCGCCCTCCCTTTGCTCACTCTCTCATAGACGTGTACATTATTTTCACATATTATATTATTTCATTTTCGTTTAATTCATATTTTATCTTTGTATTTATATTTTTCTTATAATAAATTAATCTTGGTTTTTATTAAATCGTGCTTCATATTAATTTATGCTGCCTGACTATATATAACATAAAATATATTTTCCGTTGCTTACTCCGACGCCTCCGCGGTCCTTGTGAGCAGTTGTAAATTAATTAGTTACGTAATATCATATAATTTAATATAACGTATTTTGGAACCTGCCTCACGAAGGAAAACTGCGCTACCGGCAACGCGTCTCTCGATCAGGTAAGAGAGAGAGAGAGAGAGAGACGCAGTGTGCAGCAAGCGACAAGTATAGCACATGAGATTTTGTCGTTTATCAATAGGATTGACTGGCTAGCACAATCGGAGTTTGCTATACAATATTTAATGAAATTCTTACAAATTTCAGCAACTCTGCATATAGTAAAATTTAAAGACTTAGCCAAAAACAATATTTAATTAAAAGCTAATTCTTTTTTGTAACGGGCAAAATAACCGTTACAATATATATATATATATATACAGTACCGGGCAATAATTCTGAGCAGGTTATCAAATTTTTGCTCCGACTTTGAAAAAGCGTATCTTCTTCAATTTTCATCCTAGAAAAAATTTAAAAAAAGCATTTTAAAGTATTCGTTAAATGCTTTCCTTTTAGCTCACTTACATTTTTTCGAGCTGGAAAAAATTTGAAAAGAGATTTGGAAAGGGCTCTAAAAATGCTATTTGCAGCTATTTTCACAAAAATTTTTTTAATTGTTTTTTATCAAGTTTTAAGCATATAAAGTTATCGATCTAATACTTTTGCAGTTGTAAAAAACACTTTAATATCAAGTAGAAAATAGTCGCTGGTGCAAAACTTTTGATTTCTATGATATAATTTTTGCAAAATAAATCTTTTTGTTGTTTCATACTTTATTATGTTTTATTATTAATAATGAATAGTTATAATTTCCTACTAAAATTAAATCACTACTTCACCAGCGATCATTTTCTACTTGCTATTGAAGTGTTTTTTATAACTGCAAAAGTATTAAATCAATAACTTTATATACTTAAAACTTGACAAAAAATAATTAAAAAATTTTTGTAAAAATAGCATTTTTAGAGCCCTTTCCAAATCTTTTTTCAAATTTTTTCTAGCTCAATTATTTAAAAAACTACAGCTGATTGAAGAAAAATGCAGAAATGAAAAAAATTTCAGAATTGCCGAAGCGATTATTTTTTTTTTAAATATCGTTAAAAAAATATAAGTGAACAAGAAAGAAAGCATTTAATGAATACTTTAAAATGCCTTTTTTAAATTTTTTCTAGGATGAAAATTGAAGAAGATACGCTTTTTCAAAGTCGGAGCAAAAATTTGATAACCTGCTCAGAATTATTGCCCGGTACTGTATATACATATGATTGTTTGCATACACATTTTCATTTAATATATAATATATAATTTAATATATATGTAGATATATATATGTATATATATATATATATATATATATATATATATATATATATATATATATCATTGTTTGCATACACATTTTAATTTTATATATTTTTCTGCAATTGATAAAACCTTAAGATCTTATTTATATAAAATTAATCAATTAATAATTACAATTAATATATTATCATTTCATTTTGGGAGAGTGCGGCAATGTTCCTATCTCGTACGGACGAATGTGCGTCGGGTTGTTACTGTGCATATGCGTTTGTCTGTACAAGATAAGAACACGCGAGTGCGGTGGCGTAACGGATGAGGCTCTGGCTTTTGAGTATGGATATCTTAGGCTCGAATTCCGACAAGGTACCTCTGACTTTTTTAGGAAAAAAAATTAAGTAATGTGCCATCTATAAGGTTAACGTGTAGAGAGTATTAAATATTTACTAAAAAAATCCTTCCATTTTAACATTAGATACAGGGGAAACTTTTGAAAAAATCGGAAAAGACTATCTTTTGCTCTTTGGACCCTTCCATAAGGTAGTTAAAGTAAAACTCATGGCACCACTACATTCTACAGAAAAAAATACACCAAAAATATGTATAATTCAATAATAAGAAGATTACAAATGGCTAGTTAGAGACCATAGAAGAAAAGATAGTACTTCCGACATGCTTAAGGCAGACTACTTTTTCGATTTCGATTTCTAGTGAATAGTATAAAAATATTTTTAACAACTATAGTACATACTTTTGACGTATTTTTTACCGTGGAATTTAAATTGCCATCATGTCTATTAAAATTGGCTTCAGTGAGGCGTAAGTAGCAAAAAAACACTAAAAAAACCATTAAAAAAGTGATTTTTTTCGACTTTCAAAAATGGCAAATCTAATAAAAATCTTACATTTTAAGATCATTTTTTCAAAACTTTTTACCAAATATCTTCTGTATACCTTCAAATAGCAAGTTTTTAGGGCAATTTTATGATTTTATAAACTTTTTTAGGATAGGTCATTCAATCAAAAATTCAAGGTAAGAATTTTTTTTATGGGTATTCATGCAAAAAATATGTACAAATTTTTTCAGACTCAGTAATAATAATTAAACAAAAACCAAAATTAATGAAAAAACACGTTTTTTGGTGGTGGGGGAATATGGGGGAGAGAGGGCTTTGATATGCTTGAAATTCATTATTTGATATATGTTGACCCTTCATGCAACCAAATTCAAAATCCCCGAGGGATGTCATTTTGACTATCTCATCCTATAATACTCTTTATCGAGTAGTTTACGTAAAATGGAAAAAAAATAAAAAATGAAAATTTTTAAAAATTTTTTAAATTTTCTAAAATTAAATTACGCTAAGATAATCGGTTTTAAAAAGTCATCCTTCTTTTGGCAGTTATAAATAATTCCCGTGCAAAATTTTAAGCTTATTCATCGAGTAGTTTACGTAAGATACCAAAAAAATGAAAAATAAAACTTTTTTTCAAAATTTTCAAAATACTCTGAAATTAAAAATGCGTTAAGAAAATCAGTTTTCATAAGTTTTTCTTCTTTTGGGAGTCGCAAATAATTTCCATACAAATTTTGAAGCAAATCCATTGAGTACTTGATATAAAATACAAAAAAAAATGGAAATGAAGATTTTTTTAAAATTCTTAAAATGGCTCTAAAACAAAACTACGTAAAGAAAACCTATTTTTAATAGATTCTGCACCAGTTAGACAAAAAAATAAATTCTTGACAAAATTTGAAGCAAATCCATCTTGTAGTTTTCGAGACCTAAGTGGCGTAAAGAATACATACACACACACATACATACATACTCACACATACACACACGCACACACACGCACGCACGCTCGCACACACCCACACACACACACACGTACACATACACGCACACATACACACACTCACACACACGTGCACACAAACACACACACACACGCACACCCACGCATGATAATCAATTCATTTTCTAATTATTGCTTGTGATTTCACTTCAAATATGATAGTAGTTAACGTCAACAGCTGTAATTTAAGAGCAAAAAGCAATATTTTCTCTGATAAAAGCAAATTTATTCTGTTGCTTTTTTTTCAAGCAAAGTTTGACATACTTAAACATCATATTCTCTAGTCCCAACTTATGATTTTTTGAATATGTCAAACTTTTCTTGGAAACAAAACAACAAAATTAATTTGCACTCATCAGACAAAATATTGTTTTTTACTATACAAGTTGCGGACAACCCTTAATTTCTATTAATAATCACTAGTTTTACCAAAAATCTACATTTTTATTCAGAAAAGGATAGAGCGATCCAGCATCCTGTGGGCACACAGACATAGAGTATGTATGTATGAATGAGATATACATGTAAGCGTCACGCGCAACCTGCGGTGCGCAAGTAAGCGACTGAAAACGTAACCTATGTGTTACACGAGAGATACGAAGTAAGTCAGAGCGTTCTCAACTCCTGAGTAGATAAGTATTCTCTCTTCGCTTCCCAGGTATTTTGTAGCAACGACTTGGTGCAATAAAGACTTTGTAAATTCTACTTTCAGCCCTTCACCTTATTTTATCTTCTCATCCAATCAAGCTCCTTCGTAGTTCAGAGAACTACAGTGGTGACCCCGACAGCCGTTCGGGAAGACGAAGACAGCGCAGCGCAGCTAGCAGCGAAGGTCCGGTGCAGGAAGCCAAGGAAGGCCAGCACGGCGTCGCGAGCAAAGGCGGCCATTTAGTGAACGCGAGGATTTCATCATAAAGGTTAGACTTATGATTTCTCGCGTCGCGCTGAGTAGAATACTTAATATTTAAAGAAAAATTTTTTGTTACAAAGAAATTGTTAATCGATATAAGTAATTAATTTCCTTTTCTTCTAGTGATATACTCTGTGCGGGAGAGTAGTTACTAACATTACATATATTAAGTGAACTCGCCGAAAATAACGTATATATACATATGTAATACTAACAAACATTATAAGTAATAACTAAGACGCACAGTTAGTAAGAAGCTGGCTTCTTCCAGCTACACGTGCGAATAAAATATTTTCGTTGTTGCTTTGTATTAGGGCAATTATGGGTTTGGCGAGGTTTAGAAATGTGTAACCAACTTATTGAATTTGTTCATCTACTTGGGCACAAATCGAGGCCTTGCCAATTACCTGTGGTTGTATGCCTTGTAGCATTAAATGTTTTGGTTTAATGTATTGAAATGCACGTGTAGACTGGGGGGAGTATAGGTGAATTATCTCTCCCAAAAAGAAAAAAAAATGTTTCTTTAAAACAGTTGAAAAATTAACCTAAAAAAAGAATAAAGGTAAAAACTGTGCGCAAAAAGAAAAACACATACATATATAAAGAAAAAGGCAAAACAGAAAAACGAAAAATAGTACTCGATTGTGCGGGAAATCGCGAGAAAAATCACAGAAACGCGTAGAAAATTCGCGAAACCGTTAGAAAAGTAAACCGACGCGACGGTTAAATTCAAAGTGATTAGAGGTTGAGTGTTGTGTGCGCGTGAAAAATAACAAATCATGTAAGTAATTTATAAATCGCGAACGGATAAAAGGTTTTAGTAAGGTCGAAGAGAAAAAGAAATGAATTTTGCTGGCATGTTTGGGCCGAGGTATAACCTCTGAGAGAACACATCTACTCATTACATTTGTGTATCTCCTAGATTGTTCTCGAAGGGGTATGCGGAGGTCACGCATGCTAGTGAATCGCGAAATAAAATAAAGTTAATTTTGGTTCGTAATTTGCGCACACAATACAAAATATTTTAAAGTTCGGACGATGTAAGGGCATGAATTGTAAATAGTTAACGGCGTAATTTTGTGTATGTTTTTGTTTCGCGTAGACTCTATACACCTATTGCGAGTGACCCTGAACGGTAATTTTAAACAATAACTGTTTATTTATGTGCGTCATTTCGTGTTTAATTATTTGATTGTTAGTGTAACGTAATTTATTTATTTATTTATTAATTTATTTATTATAGCGTCGTATTAATTTATTTATTATAGTGTCGTATTAATTTATTTATTTCGTGTATTTAATTGTTTATACAATCTAGTCCATATAAGACTGATTGATATCATCAGGGTCGGTTAAGATATACAGCGTAGACTTACCGTTGATCAATAGTACGTAACCTCTGATCACAAAATGGCAACCGGCGGTATGCCCACGAATAGTATGATAGATAACGAAATAGAAAAGATTTTATTTACTGTACCGAGCAGTACGCCGAAAGATATTGATAAAAGAAATGAACGCGACGCGAATAGAAATCAAATAGATAATAATAGAATGCTCGGTAGTCAGGAAATTAGCAATTATAGCAACGCATTAAGAGCTAGCGAGGCTCAAAGAAGCGAGGATTACTTTGTATTGTATAGAACCTCAAATCACAAAATGTCTACCGCGAGCACACCGACGAATGTAGTATTAAATGGCGGGATGGACGACGCCTTAACTAATATACATAGCAGCACACCTAATGGTAGAGAACGTGACGCATTTGGGAATCAAATAGATAGCAATGGAGCTCTTGCGGATCAAGAGACATTGAAATATAGTAATATATTAGGAGCGAACGGTGCGCAGAAGATAGGAGAATATTACAAAGATAAATGGAAAGAATAAAAAAGAATTGTAGAACACCATACAAACCAATTGTTAGTGTGAGTTTTGTGTATAGTATAGTTAAAATTTTGAGAGTCGTGTGTAACGCGCATTTCTTTTATCAATTATTGAAGAATTAATAGTATTTTTATCAATTTTGTATTAAGGTTCGAACAAGTCCTGTCCGACTATGAGGTTGACAGTTTATTTTGCGCATCATTATCGACAAATCGCATCTGCATCGCGCACAACCTCAGTTTGATACACGTGTGTCATATATATGCATGTTGTACCGGCAACTAGGTTCACTTTTTCAGGCTTGTTTCTGACTGAGATAACTAAAGCAATCATTGTATATTAAATTTTTAGTAATTTTGTTTGATACTGAAGTAGTTCAACTTAGGAGTATCTAGGCAACTTATTATGCTGAATATCAAAGACCTATAATTACCGGCATATCTAAAGGAGTACTATGCTCCAGACGTGCTGTATTGTTAAAACAAAAATGCTGCAATTGGTTTGTAAGAAATATATATTTTTCGAGCGGTTTAACCTGACATTGGACACATGTGCGCAAGTCGCTAGTAGACCTATGTAATAAGCCAAATGCAACGATAAGCACATAGCAGACAACCGTCACTTGTCCCCGTTATTGGCATCTTTAGGTACAGATGAATAGGATAATAAGGATATGAGCAGACCAACCAGCTGCCTATCCAACCTTATCATGCTGTGTAGAAATAATATGTCAGGTATAAAGAAGGTTCCTGTGGCCTCTACGTACCAAACTTGCTGTGTGGACTTGGGAGGTAAAAGTAGTAGCGAGCCATATTACAAGGATTAGTAGATAATTACGCCAACAGATGATTAGGGTAATAAGAATATGAGCAGACCAACCAGCTGCCTATCCAACCTTATCATGCTGTGTAGAAAGAATATGTCAGGTATAAAGAAGGTTCCTGTGGTCTCTACGCACCAAACTTGCTGTGTGGACTTGGGAGGTAAAAGAAGTAGCAAACCATATTATAAGGACCAAGAGATAATTATGCCAACTGATGATTGTGCTAATTAATGATAATATCAGTAGATAAATTTACGTCTACTCTCGTATATAGCTCAATGAGAGTCACATATTTAAAGTATCACCTGGTTTAATATTTGCTAAACCAAGCAACAAAAAAACAGACCAGTGTGTTTTAGTATTTGCAGCAGTACCATCAGATCTAGATCTTGCTTGATTATATAATGGAAGGTCAAGAGCCGAATCGTATATTTGTAAGAGCATATTGTGCGCATTAATTTATTATTTGAAATAATTACATAGTTCGATAATGAATAACGATTTTATTGGATCAACTTAAACAATTAGCGCGTTGTAAATCACGATATTATATTTGTTATGATTTGACTTCGTTATACGTAACGTAAACCGTAAGATGACAATAGTACATTTTGCTAGTATTGTTACTTTTATCGTTGTTATGAATATTATATGAAATAATGAAAACTGTAAAGAGAGAGAGAGAGAGATTCATATCAAATATTTTAAGACACAGAAAAATAGATAATGTAACGTTAAGTAAGAAAATTAATTGTAGAAAAAAAGTTAGATTTTGTACACCAGTCTCTCGCTATAAAATAAAATGTAATTAGTTGTAAGTTTTTTGTAGCAAAATTGTATTAATAATGTATTTCTTTTGTTATATATAGGTGAAGCTGTTTGGGCTCTCCTCTGATATTTGTATCGATAAAGAGTTCCGTTAGCCTAACCAAGATGTTTTTCCTGGAAGAATTGGCCACAGGCCCATTGTATAAGATTTTTTTTATTGTTGTAACTGACGTTTGTGTAATATGGTACACATGAATTGTTAAATGTTAAATTTAATTCACGAAACTATTATTTATAAAATATAAAAATTGTTATTTAGTATATATTATTAAGGAAAATAAAAATGCAATATGTCAAATAAGCATGGATTCAACGAGATGATTACAAGTGAATGTATGCCAGGTTATAAAAGTACCGGAGAGCGAGTAAAAAAAAAAAAAGAAGTTGCTTACATACCTAATAATGTAATATAAAACTCAAGAAAATATGTAATAAAAGTGTAAAAATGTAAATAATTTGGATTATGTGTGTATTGAATATAAGCATGTGTGAGAATAATTACATGTAGGGATGTAAGAATGGAATCACTGCATGTGTGAGAATAAATGCATAAGTGCATACAATGTAAAATCGCATGAGCGAAAGTAATCGCGTAAGATAAATGCATCTAAAAAAGTAATTGCGTGAGTAATTACGTAACAAGTAATTATGTAACATGTAACACTATTAAAATATCAAAAGTCGCAATTATGTAAAAAGAGATTATATGTAAATAAGTACCCACTCATTATGTTAAAATATGCATATATTTTTTTTGTAAATAACCATAGGTGGTTATTTAGGGGGGAGTACTGTGGGCACACAGACATAAAGTATGTATGTATGAATGAGATATACATGTAAGCGTCACATGCAACCTGCGGTGCGCAAGTAAGCGACTAGAAACGTAACCTATGTATTACACGAGAGATACGAAGTGAGTCAGAGCATTCTCAACTCCTAAGTAGATAAGTATTCTCTCTTTGCTTCCCAGGTATTTTGTAGCAACGACTTGGTGCAATAAAGACTTTGTGAATTCTACTTTCAGTCTTTCACCTTATTTCATCGCCTCATCCAATCAAGCTCCTTCGTAGTTCAGGGAACTACAGTCCTCTTAAGCTTTTTGAGAAAACATAGAACGCTGGATTTTGATACCTATACAATTTTTCAAAATGGCTACAACTTTTGATCCTTAGGCTCTAGAAAATTCTTTCACCCATAAAATTAAAAGTCTTAAAGTAAACTATCATTCTATGCTACGTTAAAAAGGCTATTAGATTACTTATGACTCTAAAAATGGCTAACAACGTAAAATATTTGTTTTTTCTTCGAAATTCTCAACAATTCGCACTTATATCTCAACTAAAAGAGTTTCAATAAAGTTAGAAGCATTCTTTTTTGCTTTAGATTTAAGCATCTAGAAATTAAATTTGGATGTTTGAATATCTAAATCTCTTAAAATTATACAGAAATAAAATATGAAAACCCTTTCACGAGCGGGGACACTATCTAACTCTATTTTTTTCTTATTATCAAAGTTTTTACTTAAGTCTTGAACAAAAAATTGGATATCTAGGGGATATAATGAACGATTTTCATACTTTGGAAAATAAGGGACATCCTAATATATCTACATATATATAAGTTGAAGAATATTTCTATCGGTCTCACAGTTAAATAAGAATATATAATAATAATAAATGAACAAAAGTGGATAGTCAGAATGCCCTTGTTTATAATCACCTCCGAAGAATAATCTGAAACAAAATCTTAAAATTGACTTGGTTGAAATCTGGAAATAAATAAATGTTAAATAATTAATAAATGCAAAGCACAATTTATATTTAATGAAAAGTCTTTATTTAATCTATACAAAATGAATTAATTATAATTATCTCTCTGCATAATGAAATACAAGTTTTATTTTTGACAGACGGACTTGAACTGAACGACGACGAGACGAAACTTGATTCTCTTCAACTGTCTACTAAATATTCTCAATAGGTGGCGACACATAGTATGAGTGTGTATATTCTCAACAATAAAATAAGTAAATCTGACTGTTCCCCACCACCAAAAATCCTTTATTCGATTATAAACTTCACTTTTCTTAAAAAAGTCCGACATTTCAAGCACGCTACTGCTCATCTTCAAGAACTAAATTTAATTCACTACGTAACCCATATTAATACTTGAAATATATTATTATCCCCTGTACCTTCACCTCAAACATTAATTAATATACATTCACAACCCACATAAGTTAATATACGTTTATCACTAATACAAATCACATGTCGCCAAGACACGTGCAATCAATAAACATAATAACTAATAAATACGAGCTGCCTCCGCATGCGTTCATCATAAAGCAACTTGCATCTATCTTAATTTAAAGTTAAGAGTGAATGGAACTCAAACAATGGTGCTTTAAACCCGATACAACATATGGACTTCCCAAACTATATTTATGTTCTTAAATTCACTTTTCTAAATATCTACTTGCCCGTCCAATATAATATTTATTACAATCTTTACAATTTATCTTGTAAACCACTCCCAATTTTATATCCTTTTCATCTTTATCCTTGCAATTACTAAAAAATCTACCTAAATTATTATTGTTTAAGAAAAAAACTTGGATTTTATATTTTTTGAATTCATTTCTAATTCTCTTAGACAAATCTCTAGCATACAGTAAAACAAAATACGTACTTCCATTACGTTTTCTTACACTTAACTAGTTTTCTTTTTAACCAATTTCACAAAAGGAGATGGTTCTGAATTCGATTGAATTTTTTTTTTGTTACCTTAAAACTCCGTTATTTCTGAACCGATCTTGAAAATCCTTTTTTTATCTGATAGAAGATGTCTCCAAAAAGGTCCCATACGTGTCTTATAAGTACTGAGCTAATACTGAGTTAAAACGAGCAAATTATTTCAAAACAAAAAAAAATCCTTGAAAAAAAAAATTACTATATCCGTGCATAACTCTGAAAAGGATTGATCGATTTCTATGAAAATTATTTTTTATATGAAGGAGGGTGTAAAAAAATATTTAATAAATATTTGAAAAAAAAATTTGAAAGTAAACAAAAGGAGCGATAGATACCAAATGAAATTTAAAAAATTTTAAAAAATATTAAGTAAACTATTTATAAAAATATTTTTTATATTTTTTCTAGATTTGAGGCAATTTTTTTAGGCTGGCGTTAAATATTTGATTAGTAGATCTACTCATATTGGTCCTTTTTGTAAGGTGCTTGACTAAAAAGTGTATAGTAAAAAATTTTTAACAAAAAAAACCGACTTTAAAATCATTGCACTAAAAAATAACAAATAATATATTATTCTAAGAAATTATACGCGTACTGCGCATTCAACACATGTGTAGCAAACATATAGACTATCTAATTATTTGCAAGAGCACAAACGAATAATTTTTTTATTAGGCTACATACAAAAAAATTAGCTAGTAGGTTAGATAATATATAAATAAAAATATTAGAATTTTTGGAGTTAGCGCAAGCCTAAAAAAATAGCTTCAAATCTAAAAAAAAATATGATAAAAAATATTTTTTAAATAGTTTTCTTAATATTTTTTAAAGTTTCATCAGGTATTTATCGCTTTCTTTGTTTACTTTTAAAACTTTTTTTTGATTTAAAGCTATTTTTTTAGGCTTGCACCGACTCCAGAAATTCTAATATTTTTATGTATATATTGTCTTACCTATTAGCTAATTTCCTTGTAAGCAGCCTAATAAAAAAATAATCCATTTGTGCTCTTGCAAATAATTAGATAGTCTATGCGTTTGCTACACATGTGTTAGGTGCGTAGTATGCGTATAATTTCTAAGGATAATATATTATTTCTTACTTTTGAGTGCAATGTTTTTGAAGTCTTTTTTTTTGTTAAAAATTTTTTTTAAATTACTATTACAAATTTCATTTACTCTTTCTTCAATCATTTTATTAACAAATTCAATTGGATAATTATTATAAACAAAAGTTTTTTTAACTAACAAGGAGAGATCCCCACCTCCGGGAAACGGATTCGGCTGAAACTGCAGGACATGATTTTTTAATGAAAAAAAAATGAACCCGTGTTTTTTTTCGTCGAATAGGCCCCCTAGACAAGGATATAGACATTTTTTCGAAAGTATAGTAATAAGGGGCCTTTATAAGAACTTAAATATCCAAACAACTAAGACTCTTATAAAAAATACATTGAAAATGAAATAAAGTGCAAATTAAATGTTTCAATTTAAGGTCTGTTGCATTGAAAAAGCTTCAGTGGTACAAAAGTTATGCTTTATTGAAAATTACTACATATTTCTTAATTTTTTAAGCATATAAAAAATCATCAATTTTTTACGCTATTTCATTAGCATATTTTAATTACCTGTAACTTTTGAACTACTCAAGCTTTTTTAATGCAACAAAGTTTGAATCAAAGTATTTGATTTGCACTTTATTTCATCTTTTATGTATTTTTTTGTAAGAGTCTTAGTTGTTTGGATATTCAAGTTCTTATAAAGGCTCCTTTTTAATATTTTCGAAAAAATGTCTATATTTTTGTCTAGGAGGCCTATTCAGCGAAAAAAAACACGGGTTCATTTTTTCCATAAAAAAATCATATTCTGCAGTTTCAGCCGAATCCGTTTCCCGGAGGTGGGGATCCCTCCTTGTAAGTTCAGATTATCTATTCTGAAATCTTTATGTGACAGTTTGATAGCGCAGAATGACTAACGTAATTAGAAAAACTAATTCTTTTGTTCAGGATAGCAGGAGTTTTTAAAATATCATGAAAAATTAAACAAGAAAAAATTAGATACATAATAAGAACACTGCCACCCAGTTACAGCTTTATTCGTGATTTTATAGACGTCATACCAGAAGAACAAAGAACAATAGAATATGTAAAGTCCAAATTACAAGAAAAATGTATAACAAGGTCTGAAATTGAAAGTAAAAGAAATGTCAGCACTTTTAGCGTAAAAACAAAAGGACAATGTTTTAACTGTGGAAAAGAGGGCCACAACAAGAAAGATTGTTGGAGAGCACCACAGTTTAACCAAGGATGAGGAACGTATACCAATCAAGGTAGAGGAGCCTACTACAACAAAGGTCATGGTCAACGAGGATTTCAACGAGAATTTCCACGATTCAATTCAAGAGGGCAGTCACAAAGAGGTTTCGGACAAGACAGAGCAGAACAAGTCAGCAAAGAGAAGAATCTTCTAGTCAGTGTTACGACAACCGTAATGCAGTTACATGGGTAACAATGATTAACTATAATCAGATAAACGAAATAGAAAATTCTGACTGTAAAAATAACAATGAAATAAACTGGCTTTTAGATAGTGGTTGTACTGACCATATTGTAAACGACGATAATAATTATGAAAAATACATTAAACTGAAAGAACCAGTTAATGTAAAATTGCCAGAAGGAGAAATTATAAAAGCTACTGAAATAGGTAGCATTAAAACGTATTTAAAAACTTATTGTAATGAGAAGGAAGTTGATCTTAAAAATGTTGATTATATCAAAGAATTAAGTAGAAGTTCGTTAAGTTTTTCTAAAATAACTATAAATAATACAAATATATCTGGCCAAAAAATTATGAGGCCCAAAGAAAATAGGACTCAAAAAAATGTAGGGCCCAAAAAATATAAGACCCAGAGACTTATAGAGCCCAAAAAATACAGAACCCAAAATATATAGAGCCCAAGAAAATATCAGAATCAAAAAAATATTGGGCCCAAAAAAATAGAAGGCCAAAAACAATATGAGTCCCAGAGAAAATAGAACTCAGAAAAATCTAGGACTCGAAAAAAATAAGGCCCAGAAAAATATAGAGCCCAAAAAAATACAGAGTCAATATTTTTTTGATTTTGATATTTTCTTGGGCTCTATATTTTTCTGCGCTCTGCATTTTTTTAGGCTCTATATTTTTCTGGGCCCTATATATTTCGAGCCCTACATGTTTCTGAGTCCTATTATCTTTGGACCTCAAATTTATTTGCTGTTTATTTTTTTTGACCTAATATTTTTTTGATTTTGATATTTTCTTGGGCTCTATATTTTTTTGGGCTTTGTATTTTTTTAGACTTTATATTTTTCTGGGCTTTATATTTTACGAGCCCTATATTTTTCTGAATTCTATTCTCTTTGGGACTAATATTTTTTTTTAACCTCTTATTTATTTGGGCCCAATGTTTTTTTGGTTTTCATATTTTCTTGGGCTCTATTTTATTTTGGGCTATGTATTTTTTTGGGCTATATATTTTTCTAAGTCTTATGTTTTTGGGGCCCTACATTTTTCTGAGTTCTATTTTCTTCGGGACCGATATATCTTTTGGCCTTTTATTTATTTAGGCTCAACTTTTTTTTATTTTCATATTTTCTTGGGCTCTATATTTTTTTGGGCTTGTTATGACCGAACTTGGTTCGGTCATTAAGTTCTTCACAACAAATTTTATTTTTATTTTGTTGGAAACCAGTTGACCGTTCCAGGACTCACCTTGTCACTCTAGTGAATAATAGTTTTATCTATCTATCTATCTATCTATATATATATATATATATATATATATATATATATATATATATATATATATATATATATATATATATATATATATATATATATATATATGTATGGGACATTTCACGCCAACTGAGAGAGCAAAGAAATAAAAATTGCTAAAACTCTGAGAATATATTCTTTCTGTTACCCAAAATATGTGAAAAAATTTTCAATGATCTAGATTGAGAGGATCAAAAGCTATAGATCCTTGAAATTTGAAAATTTTTCAAAATTTTCGGAAAAGTCCCTACTTTATGATTTTTTTAATGAAAATTCTGGTGTTTTAGAGAGAAATTCATAAGAATACTTCTTGTTGTAAATGATGCGGAGAATTAGCATGATTTTTTACAGACCTGAATTTTGAAGTTTTCTATTGGTTCTTACATGTATTACATAGTAGTTGTAATTACTCACTGTTTGCCACTTCGGAAATTGCTTTCCGAGGGCTTATTTCCTTCTATTTTCTATGAACTTTAAAATAAATTTTGGTTCGTGTAAGCAAAAGTCACCAATAAGGAGTTATGACAGTTTGAAATCTATATTATCATGTATGATTTATTTTTCATATTGAAAATAAATTATACATGAAAATATATATTTCAAACTGTCATAACTCCTTATTGGTGACTTTTGCTTACACGAACCAAAATTTATTTCAAAGTTCATAAAAAATAGAAGAAAATAAGCCCTCGAAAAGCAATTTCGGAAGTGGCAAACAATGAGTAATTACAATTACCATGTAATACATGTAAGAACCAATAGAAAACTTCAAAATTCAGGTCTGTAAAAAATCATGCTAATTCTCCTCATCATTTACAACAAGAAGTATTCTTATGAATTTCTCTCTGAAACATCAGAATTTTCATTAAAAAAATCATAAAGTAGGGACTTTTCCGAAAATTTTGAAAACTTTTTAAATTTCAAGGATCTATAGCTCTTGATCCTCTCAATCTAGATCATTGAAAATTTTTTTACATATTTTGGGTAACAGAAAGAATATATTCTCAGAGTTTCAGCAATTTTTATTTTTTTGCTCTCTCAGTTGGCGTGAAATGTCCCTATATATATATATATATATATATATATATATATATATATATATATATATATATATTTTTTTTTTATGTGTATATATATACATACATACACGCATCTATATAAAATTCTATAATTTGAATTGTTCCGTTTTAATAATTAATTAAATTGAGTCAAATTCAATTCATTTATTCGCTCTATAATTTATTAAGTTTGTTATATGATATAATTTGCGTTTCATTCATTTTATTCGTCACATTCGATTTGAGTGACACTGTTATGTATGTTATGCCGTGCGCACAGTACAACAGCGTCATATATAGTTCGACGGCTGAGGGTCACCAACGTCATCGGCCGTTCGTTTTGTTACACGCATTCGCGCGAAGTGACGCCATGCGCACACTACACTATGTCACATATAGTTCGACTGCTGGGTGTCACTTACGTTATTGGCCTCCGTTGTATTATACGCATTACGATTTTACATATGAATTAATTTATTAAAAAATACACTTAATATATTTTTCTATCCTCAAGGAAATTATACGTGTACATTTATGTCTAATTATGTACATATATTTATGTATATATATTTATCTATCATTTATTTATATTATTATAATTATGGTTATTTATAACTCAATTCGACACGGCTCAAGAATCCGTGGCAAGATTTGTTTGAATTTTCCTTCTCTCGATCACCAAAGCGGTCAGCTAATAGATCAACACTTTTTCATCACTTACACTATTTGTTGTTGATCTTGAAAATCTTAAACACTTCTCAAATTCACTCCACTAAGTAGAATTTGTTGGCAATTTTTATTTCACTTAATAATAATTTTATTTCTCATTATTATTATTTAATTAGTGAAGCAGGGTCCTAATTTACTCATTGATATAATTTTAATTCCAGTAGACTTTTATGTAACACTGACTCTTTTTCAGTGGACTTGACAGAGTCGACTTTTGCAGTTACCGTCTTGTTGTGACTAAAGGCAGTGTAATGACGTAGAGGTCTGTTTTTATTACCTCGCGCCCGGACGATCGAGAGATGGAAGCTTTCATCAAACCTCGACATGTGGTCGAAATTTTCAGGACAGGAATCGTTTTACTTCTTAAAAGTTCATTAGCCTGCTTACAAATGAATTTGTCCTTTTTTTTCCATCTCTCCTTTACACTTGTATACAGTTGATGGTTGAGTTTTCGCAATGACTCGGTATTGGGAAACGCTGACTCGGGACATCACATGGAACTAATTTTGGTTGTTCACCTTTTAAAGAAAAATAAAATCAAGATTTATAATTTTCAAATTCAAGAATGTTTTAATAATATTATATCGATTCGAAGGGCAAAGTTCCATGAGATGTCACACATTCCCTCTCAGGTCGATTTTCGTCCCGACAATCAGCATAAGAGTTGCAGAATAGATCAAGTCAAGCAGCTGATTTTTAAATAATGTGTTAGATAATACAATTGATTTTAATTCATGATGAGATACATTATTTTTGAGGTATAATTGATTAGTTATTTTAGTACTAATTACATTTACGTGAATAAATTGTCAGTATACTTGTTATAGTTAAATTTTTCGTTGAGGGCTTTTGGTATGGTCTAATCAACTAACAATAATGAAAAAATAAAATTAGGTAGCGTGTAACAAAAATTGGTGAACAAAAAAAAATTTTGTGTTATTGTGTATGCAATATTTTGTTGTGTTACACATAATAATATATGGAATTGCAAATTATGTAAATCGGAATTGAGTAAATTAAAATACAATAATAATAGTAATAATAATTTATGTAATCAAAGTGTGTAATACTATCTTAGATGTTATAAAAAAATGGATTAAAATTCAGATAAAATAAAAATACAATTCGTTGATATAAAAAAAAATTTTTACATAAGGTCTTCGAATTTAAGGATTTCTTGCTCTTAGAAGGAAATGTTTGTCTTGGAAAAACTATAAAACTTATATGCAACATAACCTTAATATATTGAAGTGAAGTCACTGATTTATCTATGATAGTAGATTTCTTTTAAACTTTGATTCAAAACAATCTTAAAACCATTATTAAACAATCATTCACTGTAATTGTTCTTCTTTAAGTTTTATTCTAGTACAGATGTGTTGATCTTGGTTTCAAAATCTTATCCATTTGGTTGTGATAATTTGTCTATTAATTTTTCTATGGTGCCGCACTCTTGATATGCTTGTAGTTCCTCGCTATAGATTTTTTGTTGGTTATATTATTAGCCATGAATTCTTATAAAATTTTGCTGTGTCGTTGGAACGTGATGTTGGTTATACGATGTTCGTGAATTTTTATTGTATAAAATAATATTAAATAAAATATTTGTTTGAAATTAAAGAGAAATGTGTATTTTAACAACTTAAAGTAATTGTTACTGTTTAATAAAACACTACACAACACTGTTTAATAAAATATTTTCTCGATACTATGTAGTCAATTAAATGTATAATGTCGATTTTTAAAGGAATAGGGAAGAAAAAAAAACATTATTTTAATATAATTACTAATTACTTTTGATTGTGTGGTAAAAATTTTCTAGTTACCTTGTATGCAATTGTAAATTTACTTTTTCTTTTAGACAAATTTTTATTGAATTGTTTTCTTATTAATCTTATATATATTATAAATCCAAATGTACATATTCATTGACGCAAACATATTTGTGCATAAAATCATAACTTACACTTAATTTGTCAATTAGGATGAATAAATAGGTCAATAGATACGCGCAAATAAATGAGAGGAAAAAAAAATCTAGAAATTTAATTCCTTTTGACGTAATTATACATTAGTAGTATATGGGGCGGTATAGCGAGACACCCCCTCCCCTCGTCTCGCTATACCTCCCCATCCCCCCTCGCCTCCTGTCTCCCCCCTTCATGTCTGGGGGCTGTTATAGCGTACATGTGGTGGTAAGTGTGACATTTCCCCTTCCCCCAGTCTGGGATTGTTATGGAGTAGTATTTTATTTATTAATTTTATTTATCGATTTTATTTATCAATTTTATTTATCGATTATTTCCTACGATTAATATATTTGTTGGTCCTGAAAAGGACCTTGTGTGAAATATATAAATATTTTTTAATTTAAAATTTTTTATATCCTTTTCTTTCAGGAATAGAGTAAGTATTGGTTGAAAATTTTTCAGAATATTGTTTCCAGCTGGATGATGGTTGATTTTCCTTCTTTTTCTTTTCCCCACCTTGTAGTAAAGGTGTTTTTTCGTTGGTGAAACTGTTTTGACCCATCGTAATAATTATACGTTAGACAAATATGATAAGAGACTATGCGTGAAAAAGTATTTATTGTAAAAAGTTGTTATTTAAATTAATATTTTCAAGAGTATTATTTTTTTTAAATCTTTGAAAACGTTCTAATTATTCCGTTTCTTTCTTATAATATTCTTTGCATCGTTCTCTCTTTATTCCGTTGTCTGTAGAACGTAATGAAGCAATCTCACCTGCGCATTGTCCCTTGTCTGTTTCGACCGACTGTCATAAAATAAATGATGGGCAATTGAAAAGGTGATTATATTTATAGAAAGAAAGAAATGAAGTCAAATATAGCATTAAAGTTATTTATTGATATTAACACACATTTTTATACATGAATCATTTTATATGATAAATCTTTTTACAATCATAGGTTAGTTATACATAATAACAAACGAAGTTTATTATATGATTAAAGTAATTAATTGTTATAAACACACATTTTTTATTCAGGAATCATTATATCTCGTAAATCTTTTGCAATTATAGGTAAACTAAATGCGAGAATTTCATGTAAAACAAATTTTAAATATAAACTTTTATAATGATCAGTATCGTCTACCATATTTTCCATGACATAACCTTCTAATTCGTTATTAAGAATAGAATAGTATTATTTGAATGATTTTGAGTCATTAAGAATTACTTTTGCATTGTCCAGTCCTTCTTGTCAAAGTTTATTTTTTAAAAAGTCTAGAATATGATCGATAGTACGGTTGACTTTACCGATGCGCTCGCTTAAATCGTTGAGAAGAAGATCTACCAAGATACTTTGCTGACGAAGACCTTCAAATGTTTGGTTTTGCATGACTATACCAGGTGGTTGATTAAAAGTTTTTCTCTTTTTGCAAAGTGATTGTCAAGGAGTATCTTCTTCCTCAGGTATCTCGTTTGGTTGTGGTCTTTTGTCGATGGTGATAGATTTGGTGCCGTACGATGTGGTGAAACTCAAATTATGATTGGAAAGAAAGAGTTTAGTTGGTCTTCCAAAATCTTGATAAAAAGAATAAGAATTTTGAAAATAAGCTGTTATGGCGTCAAATTGATCTTTCAGAATATCCCAGCTATGGCGATCAAGACAGACACTTTTGTGCGAGCCACCTGAAGAAACTAGTTTAATCACTTCATGATAATATCCACCACTATATTCAAGACCGACACAAATTCTTTTCGAGTTAGACTTATTGAGCGCGTAGGTAGTAGATAATAAAAGGTTTGGCAACTCGGGTTTTCCCGACTCACGTAATTCACAACGAGCCATTTTTTACGTCTTGATCGTACTGAAGCTAAACTCTTACTAAAACTTGGAAAGAATATTTTTCTACCACGCATTGGACAAAATAGTATGTAGAGGGGATAAATACGTTTTTAATAGAATAGTAGCAACATAGCAGGTGTTTATTTAGGGTAGATACGAAGGATGGGGTGGGGGATGGTATCAGTAGACCAGGTGTACTGAGGAAAACGTAGAGACAGCTAGTCAGCAGGGCAGGTGTTTCTTCATTCATGGATAGGAGGGAGGGAAGGGGAAAATTAAGGGAAAAAATTTTAGAAATATTTTATTTGTGCACTCAATAGTATATTTATTCAAATATAAATTCCAAAATAATGAGTCCGCTGTATCTCTGTCCTTTTCTAATTAAAAAATTGACTTTTTTCCCAAAATTAGCAGCAAGAGACAAAAATAAAGAGATGGTTTCGATGTGTTTAATAAAATGTAATATTTTCTTTGATTAGTATGAATTAATTTTGTTGCTTCGTTTTTAAGAAAAGTTGGAATAACTTAAAAAATTAGAAATTAGTGTCAAATAATGGGATTTTCAAGTTATTCCAACTTTTCTTGAAAATAAAGCGGTGGAATTATATTATTCTTATCAGAGAAAATATTGCTTTCTATTACACGAATCGAAACCATCTCCTTATTTCTGCCTGAAGCTATTAGTTTTTATAAAAAATAAATTTTAAATAGATTCGGTAAAACAGGTAACTATGTCGGTATACAGCTGACTCTTAACATTGATTATACTTAAATCTAAAACACACATTTGATTATAATATTTAAAGTAAAATTATATATATTATGAATATCTTAACCTAGAAGTACATGTTTGATTACAATGGCCTGAACCTTGAGAACGTTCTTTGCCGAATGAACCCGCGCGCTTACATCTTCTATGTCTAATTTTATTTGAAATTCTTTTATAAAAATTTTCAGCTATTCGATCATTTTTTTTCGTGTTATTTGAAAAGATGCTACAAAACGTTCGCAAACTAACACCGCGACACATATGATATAAAAACATAATAGCATATTGACCACAACACGTTAAATCGATGCTCTGCAGTTTCTTGGTATTCCATCGAAAAATTTTACAGTTTCTTCTGAGTCGTTCCAGATGATATTTTGAGATGGGTGGGAAACCGTAACTGTCAAAATACGTTCCGTATCCATTTTTATCGATGAACATGGCCACCCAGTGTGTACCAGGTCTTGTATGATCATCGGTATTACATACTACCGCGACTGGTGTTATCATAACATTCGGAATTCGATCTGCTGCGTATACGCTAATTGTTTTGGCTTTCAACCCTTCTAGGGCTCTCTTTATTTGGGTGGTATTCATTTGTATTATTTTCTTGTGTTAACGGCAGGCCGGAGTAGAACCTGATACCGACCGAGTAACAATTGAGTTGTTTGTTATTTACTCAAGTATTAATCGGTGTATCTTCAAAATAAAGGTCAATCGCAATAGATATTATTATTATGAATATCTATGCACAAGAAAAAAAAATCTACCGATTTGTTTTTGAGAAAAGTAAGGAACGCCGAAGTAAAAGATTATGTTTATAATATTTTCGCGTTCCTTACTTTTCTCAAAAACAAAGCGATAGATTTTTTTTTCTTGTGCATAAATATTTGTAATAATAATATCTATTGCGCTTAACCTTCAATTTGCAGATACACCGTTTAATACTTAAGTAAATAACAAAAATGCTAATTAGACAAGGACAGCGAATCCGGCCTGTTCTTAAACTACAACCCTCATCATTACTTGCGTATTCTATGGCTTTATCGTCGTCGTCGTCGTCGTCGTCTACCTCATCGACCCCTGTAAAAGCGACGCTTGACCCGAATCTCAAAACGCTATTTTTCTTGTAGGCAACTTTTTGAAGAGAGTCGTAGAAGAGTTCGCTACTCTTTTTAGACAAATTTTGTTGAGATTCTTGAGGGAGTAGTGAATAAAGCCACTCTCAATAAATGTGATCTCTGCATGGCACAATACTCCCTTTTATAAAGGCTTTCTTGGCAGGCGTGAAAGCAGCATACTTTCTGAGAAGAGAATTGTCTTTGTAAGTCGGTGAAACCCGTTGTAGTGTAATCTTCTATGTTTATAACGTTACGGGCCATAATAGATTCGATATAGCGAACCTTTTCAGCACCTCTTACATAAATTCTTGTAGCGTTTCTCGCTATATTATAAAAATGGTAGCGTAATTTTCGTAGAATAACATCCCCATCGAACCATTGTAAACCGTGGAGGCGTGACGACACGTAATCGTTACTGGTTTTTATATCTTCTGGCAAATTATCGAATTCGTAAGGTGGTGCAATTATCCAATGACCAATAACTTGTTCTTGTAGAGAAACTACTGCCACTTCCTTGGGTAAAAATTTATTATCTTTATCTCTTAAGCTTGAATATCTATTACGTAATCCATTTTGGCGAGAACGCGAGTGCGTGTGTGCTACGGCTGAGAGTGAGAAGCAACTAAAGCAGTGGGGTATTAAGCAAATGGTCTTATAATATTTCTCCCACCATGTTCCCCCTCCACCTTAAGCATTAAAATCCGTAATAATTTGTCTGTTTGAATCGATTTCTAGCACGTTATCAAATTCTGCATAAACGATGCAATTGATTGTTTCCCTAAGAGCCTGCTCAAAGTGAACTTCAATGCGCAGAGCATCCGACCGCACGAGATTCCAATGTGATGAAAAATGAGCCGACAAATCTGGCGTCAAGTCGAATGCAAAGAGACAGTAGCCTTCTGGATAAGACTTTCGGCTGAGATCGATACCCTCGTTGAGAAAATGTATATTATTACCGGAGAATAGCGTGTGATAAGCGTCAACATAGAGTTTATTATTCCCAGTGTATTTAGGCTGTAGGGGTTGGTATTTGTACTCCATCGACGTAAAAAGAGAGAAAATTGATGGAATAATGTTGAAAGTTGAAAGGATTCAATTGTTGATTGCCCTTAAAGGCTCGGTTACTCACAAAACCTATGATGATTCTTTTTTACTCAAATGGTATTTTGCGCCCATGTTGATCTCTTATATCGATAACAATATTTCGAAAGGTATGATGTAGTAGAGGTATGTATTGAATCAGTGCAAACTGTTTGACAACGGTTGATCCAAATTTGTACTTTGAATTTTCCAGGGCTACAATGCGTAAAAGTGCCGTTTCCGTATCACCAACTGCATAAGGTTCGCATATGTCTGTGTAAACGTAAAGCTGATCGGGTATAGCCCGTGCTAAACTAGCCGGTCTATTGCCCACATTTATACTTATTCCTAAGTTGGAAGTGACAAAAGTTCCTGTTTCTCTGTGGACAATATCTTCAAAGCCAAAAATTCGACGAATTTTTTCGTTGAAAGTCGTGTAGTGCGGCTCTTCGCAATCGCAAATCCTTTTTAAGATGTGATAACCTTTCTGAAACTCAGTCGATTTAAGCTTCTGATGTTCACACGCCTCGTGTACTTTATTTATTTCTTCTGCAAGCTGTTCGATGCTACTGTAACGCCGTGAGGAAAATTACAAAACCCGTTATTTTTCGAAACTTTGGGTTTAGCGCTTTCTAATTTAAAAGTATAATAAGCTTCAGGTTCTTGAATATGCATGATAGTACAGGGTACGTGTATTTCAGCTAGACCGACCTGCCAGTTACCGATTAATCTAATTTCACGGGATAGATAAGTGGTAAAACAAGTAGTCGTATTGTCAGGAAAATAACGCATACTACTGTTACTCGGTAATACTAAATAAAAATCATCTAGATTATCCATTATTTTCAAAGTCTTTCAACGTCTGATGCTTTTATCCAAGAATTAAATTTATCTGGATATCCTTCCCACTTTACAAATAACTGTTTTTTATTTCCGCTTCCTTTGGTACGAAGAACGCGTTCAATCTTGAAATGTTGATCTTCCAGCAGTCGTTGTGATCCTACAGGAGCCAATTCTTCTGCATGAAAAAATCCGTCAATGTCCTCTCCTTGTAAATCTTGTAGCTCGTAGGTATAAAGGTTTCGCCTGGTAGAAAAGCGTTTGACTTTAAATACTTCCTCGCTATAATTCTTCTCGAATCCTTTCGCAAAGGTTCCCTTAGAGCGACTGATCCTCACGTAGTCACCAACCTCGTATTTACGGTCTTTTATTTGCCTTTGATTTTTTCTTTGCTGAAGAGCGCGCTTCGGTAGATTCACTCGTGCCTCAGCAGCGTTATACAAATTAACCTCTGAAGGTTTCATTTTTATACTTGAATGTACTGTATTGTTGTATGCATAAACTATCTTTTGTATTACATCGATGTACCTATGTGTATTGCGATGAGTGAAATATCTCCAAACACGTTCTTTGAGAGTTCGATTGAGACGTTCTACCACTGCCGCCTTAATGTCAGGGTTCCTTGCCACTCTAAACTGTATGTCATATTTTTTAAGAGTATTTTGCAAATCTGCACCAACAAATTCTTTACCTTTGTCAGTTTTTAAGTAAACAGGTGTACGACCATTGGACCGCTTAAGAATCTTTTCGAATGCAGCCGACACAGCGTGTGCTGTTTTATCCCGCAGTGGTTCTACCCATGCATACTTACTGAGCACGTCGATCACCACTAGTAAGTACGAATAACCATCATTTTCTTTTTTTAGACTCGTTAACTGACACAAATCTGCCTCCCAAACGTCATCTACGTTAGTTACGTTATAGTGTAATCTAGTAAATTTTTTTCGTATAGGGCGGTGAAGCGTGTAAGCATCTTGATTACTCAACCACTCGTGTATTCGTTTTTGCTCTTTATCCATGTTTATCAATGATTTACCTTTTATAATAATAATAATAATTCTTTATTCTTATACTTAAATATGATAAAACACAAAAAGTACAAAAGAGGAATAGAATTACTGGAAGAAATCCAAAGTGACAAAACAGGAAAAGTGTTTTGGAAAGAAGTAAATAAAAAAAGGGAAAAGAAAAACAACGTAAAAGAAAAAATAGAAGAAGAGGATTGGATAAAAAACTTCAGGAACGAAAACGAAAAAGAGAATGAGAAAGGAGAAGGAGAGGAAACAGAATATGGAAGAAAAGAATACACAGAGATTACAGAAGAAGAGATTAGTGAAATAATAAGAAATATGAAGAATAGAAAGGCTGCAGGAGGTGATAAAATACCAAACGAAGCATGGAAAAAGGGAGAGAATCTATTGAGAAAAGATCTAAAGTTGATAATGAATAAAGTTTGGGTAAGTAAAGAGATACCAGAAGAATGGAAGGTGGGAATTATAAATCCAATATACAAAAAAGGTAACACAAAGGAAGCAAAAAACTACAGAGGTATAACCCTAATGGATACGGGTTACAAAATTTATGCAGAAGTGATAAGGAAAAGGTTAGATGCAGAGATTAAAGAGAGGAAGATACTAAGTAGCACGCAGTTCGGATTTAGAAAGAATAGAGGAACAATCGATGCAATATACTGTTTGAAGACAATAATAGGGAAGGAAATTAAAAAAGAAAAAGGGAAAGTAGTAGTATTTTTTGCAGACATGAAAGCTGCCTTTGACAGTCTTAATAGGAAAGATCTGTGGGAAACATTGAAAAGACTGAATATAAGAGAAGAAATAAGAGAAAATATTGAAAAGATATACAGAGAAACGAGGGCGAAAGTAAGAATAGAAGGAGAGACATATACAAAAGATTTTAAAATAGAGAAGGGGGTAAGGCAGGGTTGCCCTCTGAGTACAACATTATTCAACATAGGTTTTGCAGACCTTGAGAGTTATATGAAAGAAGGACAGATAGGAGGAATAGAGATAGGTAAAGAAAAAATATACACCATCTCATATGCAGACGATGTAGCATTATTGGCTAAAAGTGCAAAAGAAATGAGCAGCCTACTGAAAAGGTTTGCTAAATTTATAGAAAAGAAAGGATTAGAATTAAATGTAGAGAAGTCTAAAGTTATGGAATTCAGAAAAGCAGGAGGAAGAAGAAAAGAAGAAAAGTATTGGTGGAAAGGAAAAGAGATAGAAATAGTAAAATCTTTTGTGTACCTGGGATACAGATTGCAAGGAAACAACAAAGAGGAAAGTCATATAAAAGAACAGAAGCTGAAAGCAAATAAAAAAATGGGGAAAGTCTGGAGCATAGCAGAAAGGCTATTTAAGAACAATTGGAAAAAAAGAATGGATTTATTTGATGCACTCATAAAAAGTATATTCATGTATGGAGTAGAAATATGGGGTTGGGAAAGAAGAGGTGAAATTGAAAAGATACAGAAAAAATACATAAAATGGACATTAGGACTGGAAAGGAACACACCAGATTATGCTATAATGATTGAAACAAAAAGAAGCAGTATAGAAAAGATAGCAATAGGAAGAGTAATAAAGTACGAAGAAAAAATTAGCAAATATAAAGATGAAGATTTAATTAAAATTTGTTGGAAAGAAAATAAGAAAGAAAATATAAAAGAAGAGGATAGTAAAAACAAGGAGAGGAGAAAAGGAAAAAATGTGGAGTTAGAGAGAAAAAATGACAATTATGTAAGGAAAGCACTAGAAAAAAGAGGCCTATCAGTAAAGGAATTCTATAGAAAAATAGAAAGGGAAGAAAAAATACACGAAGCAATAGAAGAAAAGAGTAAAGAAATTAAATGGAATGAAAATTGGAACAAATTAGAAAAGTCCAAATATACAAGAGAAGTAAAAATAATAGCTAATGGATGGTTAGAGGCACAAAACTACTTGATAAATGAAGATGGTACAAAAAGAAACAATATAAAGAAAATAGCTAGATTTAGACTGGGCAATGAATGCAGAGAAAATAAATATTGGATGGATGAAGCAGAAAGAAAGTGTAGATTGTGTCACAAAGAAGGGGAGACGCTAAAGCACATATTTGAGGTATGTAATTATACAAAAATAAAAGGTTTAAGTTGGATAGAGGCAATGAATGGAAATGTAAATATGACAGCAAGATTGGCAAAGGTAGACTGGATAAGAAAAGAAAAGGAAAGAATAAGTAATAATATAAGTTGAAAAGAAAAAGAGAAAGAAGAAAGGAAAAAAAAAAAAAAAAAAAAAAAAAGAGGACAAAAAAAAAGAAAAAGAAAGCAAGGGAGAAAATAATAAAGGAGAAAAGGAGAAAAGAAACCAAAAAGAATGATTCTACAAGAAGATAATCAAAGCATAAGAGAGAGAAGCGACATCTACCGAGAAGAAAGAGAAGGATAGACAGAAGGTAGAAAGAAGGGAAGATAAAGAGGAAAAGGCCGATAGATAAAACAGAAGACTTTTAGAGGTATAGAGATAAAGGTTGCACGTGGCGGCAAGATAAAAGAAAAAAATATATTAATAAAGTAAAGAATACTAAAAAGATAAAAAAGAAAATAAGTAAAGCAAGAAGAATTCTTAAGAAACAAGCAAAGTAAAGATAAAGTTATATAAGAGAGAGAAAAGAAGGATAGCCTGATACGAAAAGAAATAGAAAAGTTTTTTAGGTTAAGTAGAAAGGAAAATAAAAAAGAAATAATGAATAGTGAAGAAAAGAATAAGATAACAATGAAAGAATGCGATGAGGAAAAGAAAAAAGTCACAGTGAAAAATGAAGAGGAAGAAAAAAGTGAAAAGAGATTAAAAGAGTTAGAAGAAAAAGTTAAAGAACAAGAAAGAGAGCTGCAACTGCAGAAAGCAGTAATAGACAGCATGGTGGCAAAAGTGGAGAGGTTAGGGATAAAGCTGAAGAAGATGGAAAATAGGATGGAAGAATTAGAGCCAGAAAAGGTACATGGTCAGAAGGAGAGTTTGAAGGAAATAGTCAATCAACTATGTGACAAAGAGCTCGAAGTTTCCAAAGAAATAACGGAGATTAAATTAAAAGTAGAAGAGATAAATGAAAGAAGAATAAGTACAAAGAAAGCAGAAGAAGGCAAAGAAGAGGTAAAAGAAAAGCAAGAAAAAGATGAAGTGTTCGGAAGGTCACCGAACATGGAAGAAGTTTGCAGAAAGTATGGGAGAGATAGAGTACTGTTGCTTAAACTAGAGGAGGGAAAGAAAACTGTAGATATTAAGGAGATGCTAGAAAACGCGATAGGCAAGACTCAGTGGAAAGCCTTCCAGAAGGGGGAGAGAGAAGATCTTTACTGGCTGGTATTCAAGATCAAGGAGGACAGGGAATACCTGTTAAAGAAATTCAGAGAATGGAGGACAAAAGGAGGTTTTGTAGTGGACGAGCCCTTAACAAGAAAAGAAAGAATAGACAGAAAAGAAAGAGAAGAGAAAGAATATAGAAAAGAGTATAATAAGGAACACGATCAGTACAAGAAATAAGAAAAGAAGAAAGAAGAGAAAGATAAAGAGAAAAGAAGTTATAGAAAGAAAAGAAAAGTATAAGTTTTTTGTTTTTTGAAGTATTTTGAAAATAAAAAGTTAAGTTTAAGTTACAAAGTGATAAGTTACAAAGTGATAATAGTGTCAAATAAAAAGAAAAGTGATTGTTAAGTTTTGACCTAAATCAAGAACATAAAATAAGAACTAATTTAATTTGTATGAAATATAGAAATGTATAAACCTGTATTAAGTATTAAGAACTTAAATAACACAAACATAAACACAAAAGTAATAGACACACACACAACGCAAACAACACAACACACAAAGACATATGTACAATTTTCCTAGCAAGAATAAGAATAAAGATTTACCTTTTATATTTACGCGTATTAAATTTCGAGCTCCAGCATAACCTGCTTCGTGCGAAGGCTCGTAATACTGTTTTTCCAAAGACATTTTCTTCAGATTTTTGCTTTTAATCATTTTTGCTTAGCACCATGTCTCGTTATGGGTGGTGTAAATACTGGTGACGAGTCTTTCCGTTTTGCAGTATTTAAAGGAGACGTTAGTCTTTTGGCAATTTTTAGAATTTCCGTATTTCCAATCAAATTATTAGGGGTTTCTGAACTTCCAATAAACTTTGCAAATTCTAATCTACCAATAGGTGCTTCATCATCCTCCTCTATTTTTTTCTTTTTCTTTTGTAAAACATCGTTAAGTAATTCTACTATGTTAGATCGTGGTATAAGTTTGCCATCTACGATAACGCTTCCAGTACTATCCCATTTTAATCGATCTGGCTCAAGAGTGCGCCAATGTTTTAGTAAAAGTCGTGCTTTTTTAGCTTAAATTTTAGGTACATTATCGAGTACTTTTTCTTCTGTTAATGGTGCCGGTGTAGCTTCGATTTCGTCGATATCTCGACCAATGTCACCACCATCCACACGTTCGTTATCTTTGAAAAATAAATAGCGCCTCAAAACTTGCAAATAATTTTTACATTTTTCCCGTTCTGCTTCTTCCACTTCTTACTAGATTCCTTAAAATAGTTCTGTGCTTTTTTAAGCGGTTTTGTTCAGGAGTTTTTAATTTTACTACACCTTGCAACACGTTCAGTGCACACTCACAAATGCACTTTATGAGATTTTTATCGGCTGTTCGAATCAAAGCTGAACGCTGTTGACTGTTAGCGCGACTCAGAGCATTCAAAAGTGCGACGTGCTTTTTCGAATATAACTTCCCAGGTGTGCAACAGACGCGAGACTTTATGGAACTTTTTTTCTTTTCTCCTTGTTTTCTTTTTGTTACGAACGGGTCCATAGATGTTATCCCAGCCATCGCAATTTCAAGACTGCTTTTTGACTACAGATGCTTCTTTCTTTTTATTTAGTCATGTTTACCTGAATCTCGATGAAAATTTAGGCACGTAAGCATAGTGCAGCTTGTCATCGGGAAATATGTTGGTACGAAAGCGAAACTCATCTGGAGTATCTTGTTTCAAATCTAACAAAAGATAGCTAAATGGCTGACTACAGGCATCAATGTAGGCTTCTTGCAAGAATTTAGGGTCCTCCGGGTAAACTTGTCGAGCAAGAAACTGTATTTGCGCACGATATCTCGGATTTTTGAACAATACGATATAATTTGAATTCAATGATAAATCACGCTGATTTGGCCCCCTATGAAAAATATTTTGCGTAATAAAAACAACACTGATGTTTTTATGGTGACAACCTTTTGTAAATAAATCAAGTACCGTATTGTTTGATGATTCGCGCATCAGATCGTCTAGTATGAGCAATTTTTTTTTATCATTGTCATTGCAATAATCACTAGCTTGTGGTAAGCCTTCTCGAAATTCGATGCGTTGATTTCCTTTTACTTTGAACTTGCTACGATAGGTTTTTTGTCATTCCGCGTAATAAAAGAGAATACGATCAAAATCCACGTCACAAATTTGGGGTAAACTGGCGAGAAATCTTTTGACAAAACAGTTTTTCCTCATAGTCGGCCCTGAAATTATGCATGTAAAGGGATGTTTCCATCGTGTATCCATGTTGAATACTGACAAAGACGGACAAAAGTTTAATGTTTTTTAAATTAAGCACCCTCTTACGTTTTTTATTTTTTAATTATTATTAAGAGACCTAGATGGGTGGAGGGGGCGGCAGCGCGGGCACACGTGTTTTTATTAGCTTATTTAACACGTGTGCGAGAATAAGCTCATTTTCCGCGTCAATCAGCTAATTGAGAAATGTATAAGCTTATCACCGCGCGGGTGTTAGCGTATTGTAATCTTCTAAGAATTATTGATGATTGCTTGTAAAATAATAATAATAGATTTCATGAAAACACTTTTCCTTTTTTTATTCAATATTTTTATCGTTTACTCGTTGTTCACATTCACTCTTATAACCAAAAGGAAGAGAAAGCGATAGGGAAACATAGCGTCTTTTTTTCAAAACGACGCTACAGGTTTTGAATTCTTCTCTTGTTATGACTTCGTGATAAGGTGTGCGTCGTATAGATTTAAAATTCAACCGTATCTCGCTTTTATTCGTGTCTTTCTCATTCTCTTCTCTAAGCTTTCTCGCGAACCTCGTCTATGAGCGTTTTAATACTATTAACATTTATTTTTAACAAATTTTTGAAATTTAAAGTTATTTCTAACTTTGCAACATTCATAAATATTTCCTGACAGTGTTATTGCACGATAAGCGTAAAACTTTGGTGCTGCAGACATCATAGTGTCTATATAGGTACCAGGAGCGTAACATCGTAATTCATCCATCATAACACCCAATAAGTTTCCCAAGGCTGGCTCATATTCGTTCGAATCGTCCTGTTTTACAAAAATACACGAATCAGTATCACAGTACAAAGAACGCCTATCAAGCTTTTCCATATGTTTGTACAATTCCAGCCTGGCTTGTGCAGTTGTGAATGCTGCTATTACCACATTTGTATTGGATGATGCTTCAACAGCTTCTTCTCTAAGCTGCCAATGAACGTATAAAATATCGTCGTTTACAGGTAAAATACTAAGAACTTATTTATCAGGACAGCTTAATGTTCGTAAGAGATTTTCGCGCGATTTCACGATTTCCGTTTGCTTTAAATTACTGCGTTGTCCAAACTTCCCCCAAAAAGAATTTAAGCAAAGTTTAGCTACAGCACTCAGACCACTATTTTTTTCAATTTTGTCACGATCCAATCGAATACCTTTGTTTCGCTCATACTCGTCCAAGTACCGCAATTTCGCTTCATCGTCATTTGTACACCAAGCAGGCCATCCACTTGCTTCTTGTTTTATTTTCAAAAACGTATTTACGTATCCTGCAAAGAGTCCTCCGTTAATACCATCAAAGCGTGTCATTTCGTATTGCCATATAATATATATTTTCGTTATACGGTACCCAAGTTCGACAGATTTACGTAATTCGTCGACTACCCAAGTACCCGTGAATTCTCGCTCGTCAATGTTTTCGTGATTACAATCGTTTTCTCGCATCTCCTCGCAACAAGAACGACAAAGTGCAAATAACAAACGACCGTGCATTTTGACGGGTAACAAAGGTAAGTACAAGTTTCTGGGTGGTAAAACTTTACACTTAATCAGACCCACGACACGTTGCAAATCTTTATTATTTCCTCCGGTTAGTTCACGACACTCGCTTTCTATGAAAATTTTTGGATGTCCAACGGGAAATTGCCCACGTTTACATACGTAAGGATACAAGGAGCATATATCTGTGTATTTGATTTTCTCACCCTCTTTAATTTTATAATACAGAATTATATTTTCTGTTGTTCCGCCGAAAAATGCTTCTCGTGGGCTTAACGTTATTCTACTCATTACAGGATGATTACGCACGTATTCAGCTATTTCCGGATTTTCAAGTTTAATTTTATCGAATTCGCATTCCCATATACAACGAACCTCGTATCCATGTTGTCGAATTTTATTTATTTTTACTAATGTATTTTCATAAACTTCGTTAAACGTACGTCCAAAAGCGATGCGCGTATCCCGATTTTTATTAAAACATTGGAGACAACCATGCGTGTAACAACCTTCATATTCGAAAACTATACCCTTTTCATCCTGATTTCCCGATGCAGGAGGTAAAAATCCGTCTACGAGGAAACCTTCAGGCAAGATAAATTCTCTCGTTCTACCAGCATGAATTATTTCACGACCAATTTCTCTTTCACAGGCTAATAACCATTCAATTGACTTCTGAGGATGTTTATCAGCACGACGATAGCCTGCAGGAGGTATAATGCCAATGGTTTTGGGTAGTAAGAAATACTTTCTATAAACGAGAGAACATGCGCTTGCGATAGTAGTCGCACTCGTAAACGGACAGATTTGTCCTACGTCTAGGAAAATTTTTCTAAAGGCCAAACATGCGCGTCTTAAAATTTCAACGTCCATGCGACAATATTCTACGATTTCGTTTTTAAAATCAAATACGCGTCCACTCAAAGTTTCGGAATTATACCACGTGAAAAATTTCTCTCTTTTCTCATGCGACATAGAATCAGGCGCGTAAAAATGCGGATCTGGCAGTGGACCTACATAATTTTCATTCCCTACAGTATTAAACAGATGAGGAAAGTAGCCTTTTTTCGCGCTGGGCGGTAAGCCGAAAGTTTCTGTTAATACGCTTAGTTTCATGTGGAAATAATTTAAACTATCGATGAATTTTGTTCGACCGCATTGTAACAAAATTATTTTTTGTCCGTTAAGAATCACCTGGGGTGATGTCTGATTATATTTTTCCACTAATTCTTTCAGCATAAATTGTGCGTCAAAACCACCAGCATTGTGTGCAATGCATATGATTTGATTAAAAACTGTTCTCTCGCGAATATACATATCTAAAAATTGTCTAATTGGGTTTTCTTGAAAAACATGTTCTCGAATACCACAAGTATCGCATCTTTGAGAAAAATCATTATTCTCCAAACAATCATCACACGTTTGCTGAACAACGCAGAGGTTAGAAACGTATAATCGCGTAGTAGTGTGACATCTAAATTCTGTATCTTGCTGTGTTTCTAAATCGTAGAATACAAACAAAGTTTTCTTTATTTTTTTAAAGTTGCTTCCATTGTCATAGTCATTCGTGGACAGAGGACGCATGTAACATAACCCAATAACAGAATGTTTTCCTCGACAAAGCTTACACCAATTAACTCCACATACATGCTTGTCTCTGTAAACATGGGTAACTTTATTACAAACTTGACAAATGTTAACAAGTTCGCAAATCTTTTTATTTTTGGCCTTATAGCTTCCATTTGTTTGATGATTTTTGTAGCAAGCATTATTGAAAAATGTTCTATGGCATTCGTTACACTTCAAAATTATACCGTTTTCTTTTACACATGATGGCGATACAAAACATTTTGAACATACGTTTGAACACTGATGTTGGTCGGGATATTTGTAACATTTATTACAATATTCGCAGAAAAAATTATTACCCACTGCTCCGCTTACATTTAAAATAGTATGATAATGATGTTCATCAGAATCATAATATAAATTTATAACTTCTTGCAAATCCACATTATTTTGGGATTGTTCAATTAACGCACGACCATTAAAAAATGGTGGTTCTCCGCTTCCAAAATTACTTTTATCATATACTTGTATTGCAATGCCAAGTCTAGTATAATACTTCTGAAATTTATCTATCTCGCGGAACCCCCAGCCTTCCTCTGGAATATTCAGGTCAGCATTTTTTATTAACTGCAAAGCGTTCTCTTTTTGCATAGATCTACGTCCATCGCGAATGACAGTCCACTTATTTTTCATATCGATTGAATCATTTTTTTTATAATTCACATACATCTCCCCAACAACTAAGGCTCGTGGCAAACACAAATTATCTTTATTCTGTATACAAACTATTGATTTTTTCTGCAATATGTTAATATTTAATTTATTTTTTCGACCGGTACCTCGAGGTAAATTGGTATACGTTGCCTCTAAAATAAAACTATCGTCAATCTGAAAATTTTCGTTACTTTGAGTTAAATTACTTATAAGTTCCCATAAATCATCGTAATTAAAATTCAAAATCGGTCTAAGTGACATTCCGGCTGGGCCATGACTAAAGTGAATACTTTTTACAGTAATTCCTACCAAGTCATTTTCTTCTCCTAACGATATCAAATACGCGTGAATATCCCGCATAACCAATTCTAACCATAAAACAGGATTAAAATTTTCTGTAGGGGGACGCATGCAAAGTACTAATCTTGTCGCATTCATTTGAAATTTTCTTATGTAATGATTCCTTTGTTGATTAATATCGAATCTTACGCCCGGGGGTATTATTGAAAATTCCTCCGCACTAGCGCCTCTACCGCCACCTATTTGAACATTTTCTACTTCACTTACGCACGATTCACTCTCTCGCGCATACTCATTCCTATTGACGCTCTCACTTACATATGCGTTGGACTCCCCCCTCTCGCTGCTATTACTATGTCCATGGTTGACGCTGCTACTGCTCGTAGACATACCCAACTGTTCCCTCTCTGATGCATTTGTGGCTCCGCACTCTACCTCCCCTTCTTTTTCTTCTTCTTCTTCTTCTTCTGTGACAGAAAGAAGCGTAGCATAGTTTTCAACTGGTGTTGATGTTTCTATGAGGGATGATGATGATGATGATGATGATGATGGTGATGATGATGATGACGATGCTATAAAAAATATTTTATGTTTAGAAAAAATTTTTTAATAAATATTTTGAAAATTTATTTAAAAAATTTAATTAAGAATTTTTAATTTTTATATTACATAATTCTTATCATTATTACTATTATTATTAATATTACTAATATTATTTATTACTATTGTTATTAAAATTATTTATTTACTTATGTTTGCAACGTTTAAAATTAAAAAACGAAAAATAAAAATAATTTTTTAAAATTTTCATTCTTCTGGAGGATCATTTAAACTATCGTGTACACGATCAAGTAGATCGGCTAAATCTGTAGTCGAATCTGTATACAATGCTGATTCCATATCTTCAGCCATGGTATAAAACCATCGTAATTCTTGCGCGCGTCGAACTGGTCTAATTCTTTGGGCATAAATCTCCAGAGATCTTGAATTTAGATTTGTCACGTTATCAACACCGTTTCCTTCCCTCCGTATTACTTTATATAAATAAAAAATATTTTATAAATAGTAATAATAAAATAATAATAATATTAATAGAATAATAATAATAATAATAAAATAATAAAAATTAGAATTATAATAAAAATCCCTTACACTCATTAACTCGTCGATCTAACATGCCCTCATCAAAAGAGTGGAAAATCATGCGCGTGCGGTCGACGATTTGATGGAACGATCTCTCTCTTTCCGGTACTCTTTGAGCATAAAAACCGTGTAACAGAATACTCCGTTCTTGCCTATTTTCAAAGTGTCCTGCTGGATTTGCTGCCCCGCTTTCTATCTCATTAAGAGGCGGTCGGAACCAAATCGGTGACTTAGTTCGGTGCTTGTAATAAATGCTTATAATAATTTATCCATTTATTAATATGGTAAAAATATAGTCATTTCCTCTAGTCATGTATATAAAGAATAATTAAAAATAGTTAAAGCCACAAAAATATACAAAATATTGTTATAAAGCGAAAAATGCCACCTAACAATCGACACGACAGTTTTTTGCATGCGGTATATGTCAAGTCAGTTTGATATTTGTAATAAATGCTTATAATAATTAATTTACTTATTTATATGGTAAAAATATAGTCATTTCCTCTAGTCATGTATATAAAGAATAATTTGAAATAGTTTGAGCCATAAAACTATACAAAATAATCAGTGGAGTAGTGGTTAAGGCGCGTGACTCGTATTCCCGTTGGCGCGGGATCGATTCCCTGTCTGGTCGCTTTTTCGCTGTCTCTGCCGTGGGCTGACACCACGTTAAATAATACGTCAAATTATGTTGTTTTAAAAATGAATTTCTATGTGTTAAAAAGGGCAGTAATGCCCGTAGATATAAAAAAAAAAAAAAAAAAAAAAAAAAAAAAATATTATTGTAAAGCGAAAAATGCTGACTTGATATATACCGCAAGTCACCGATTTGGTTCCGACCGCCTCTTAAGTACATCGTTGCTACCACTACCATGTATAGGCTCATTATGGCTTAAGACTCTTAAGGTAGCACTCAATGGCTCTGGATAATTTACAATCATAGTACGTGCTAGACGCCCGATCGGTCTTATTAGTTCTTCATTAACTTCTTCTTCGTCTTCAGAATCAAAAACGGACTCTGATTCAAAATTTTCTCCCAACTCCTGTTGAAACTGCACGGGACTTCGGCTATTTTCAACTCTTTCTTCTTGTTCTTCCTCTTCTTCTTCATTAAAGACCGTTTCAGCATCGCTGTCAACGATTATTTCTGGCGGCTGCTGTTCTTGCCTGATTCCATTCCTTCCTCCTCCTCCTTCTTTTTTTTCTTCTTCTTCTTCATCCCCAGCGGAAAAAATAGATGAAACACTTGAAATCATTCGAAAAGTTTTAGAAGTAATCAGAAAGAAAATGAGGGAAACTGAAAGAAACAGTAAGAATTGAAATCGGTTGGAGAGACTTTGGTAAAATTGGGACGAGACATTCAAAGTATTTAAGTTTGTTTCCGCTTTTTTCGGTATATTTCATTTATTTTCATTTCTTTTCATTTTTTTACAAAATATCTTAAATTCTTTCCAGAATTAAACATTTATTTTCTATAAATATTCAGAATATTTCGGAGTCTCTCGGAAATTTTCGGATGGCCTCAAAATTTTTCAAAATTTCTCAGAAGTTTTCAATTTTTTTTAGAACTTTATGAATTTTTTCATATTTTTCCAGAATCTTTTAGAATATTATTTGAAATAATCAGAATATTTTAGAGTATTTTAATTAATTTCTAATTTTTTCCAAACTTTTCAAATTTTTTCAAAAGTTTTCCCTATTTTTTTGAAGTTTTTGGATTTATTCCAATTATTTAAGTATTTCAATTAGATTATTAAAAAATTTGTAAAGAAATTGTTAGAAATTTTCAGAAACTCTCGAAAACCCTCGGAAATTTTCAGAAATTTTCGGAAAAATTCGAAAACATTCCGAATCTTACTAAAACTTTTCAAATTTTACGAATAATATTAGAAAATAACATTTATTGATAATAATAATTTGAAATATATACTTAACCTGTTAAATAATTTAATATTTCAGTATTTAAAATTCGACTTAATCAAAAATTTCAAGCTAAAAACTCGATTTTGAGCCCACTTAAAAAAGGAATCGAGCTTGAAATTGTAGACTGAGAAATCGTTAATACTCAACTATTTCAACAGACATTTTTTTGTTAAACAAACATATCACAAAACTATGATCTAGAAAATTATTTTTATTATAAATTAATTTGAAATATTTTATTTAGTCTTTTTATCATATAGTACAATAAATACATACCTTATTGCACTTTTGTATTATATAATCAGTTTATTATCTCACGTTTAAATATTTGTAATTTTTACTCATCAAGTTTAACGATTTTAATTTTAATTTCTCAAAATTAATGACAATTTATTTATTTTTAATAAAACAAAAATAAAAAAAAATACAAAAATTTGATTCTGAAACGTGAACAAAAATAAAAAATTTATTAAATGGTATTTAAGGGGGTGCATCAGTCCTGTTTTACCATTTTTTTAAATAATTTCGTTATTATGCGATATAGATATACAATATAATTGGTTGCAACGTTTCCCTTGTTTTCGCGCATAGCAACGATGATAGCGCTGTCAACAAATACGAATAAATTTATTAATTTTTATTGAGCACAAGAAAAACTTTTTGATGTGTTCATAGATTTAAATAGTTGTCCGCTCTTCATTTTTCAAAATAAAAACTATTCCCAAACAGAAAATCCTATCTAATCACCCATTTAAGAGAAAAATTGTTTTTCAAAATGGTAAAACAGGATTGATGCATCCCCTTTAATTATTATTTATAATGAATCATTTATTTTAAAATGGAAAAAGAGGAAATTAGAATGATTGATGACAGTTAAAAAAAAATTGAAAGAAACTGAAGTAAATTGAAATAAATTAAAACAAGTGAAAAAAAACTATAGTAAATTAAGACAAACTGAAACAGATCAAAAGAAACTGAATAAAACTGAAACAGATAGAGACAAACTGAAAAAATCGGAATTTGTATGAAATCTAATTTTTTCCATATTTACTTTTAACATTGAATAAAATGAAAAATACCGAAAACTTGTAATAATTTTAAAACAAATTCAAAATGTTCCAATTATTTTATAATTTTACAAAAATTTTCCGTATGTTTCATTTTGTTTCAGTTTTCACAATTCATTACTTATTTCCAAATTTAAAATGAAATAATCTGATTAATTACAAGAGTTTTGGAAATATTCAGAAACAAACTGAGTTAGTTTAAGGAAAAATGAAATAAAATGAAACAAACTGAAATTAAATGAAAGAAAACAAGAGAAATGAAAACGAATAGAAAGAAACTGAAACCAAAAGAATGAAACTGAAACAGTTTAAAAAAATTGAAATAAATTTTAAAAAAACTAAAATGAACCAAAATGATTATGACAGCTGATTTTTCTATATCCACTTAGAAAATGATATAAAATGAGACATTCAGAAAACTTCCGAAAATTTCTGAAACAGTTTAAAATGTACCAATTGTTTCGTCCCAATTTTCACAAGAACTTTCCGTTTCTTTCAGTTTCTTTCAGAAATTTTCAATTACTTTCGTTTATTTTTTCCGCTGGGGATTAACAAACATTTCAGCATTGCGACCTATAACTTGTGGAGAAACGCTTGAATCGGAAGTATGGTAAGACGAAGAAGATGAAAGTGTAACGAATAATCGTTGTCGGGCACTGTTTCCAGATGTACCTGGCATATCATGATTTCCGATAAGATGATTTTCGTTATTTACATGTCCGAATGAATTCTCGTCGCTGTCCGTCTCCCAATTTCTTCGCAATATTTCTAGCGCTGAAAAATAATTTTCATATCAATATTTTTAAAATAAACTTTTAAATTTTTTCTCATGCGATAAACGATAAAAAATGTTAATATTGCTAAATAAATATTCGTATCTTACTTTATTATTATTATTGAATAATATTTAAAAATTTATTTAAAAAAAATTATTCATATTAAACATTCGACTCACGATTATTTAAAAAATATATATATATATATATATATATATATATATATATATATATATATATATATATATATATATATATATATATATATATATATATATATATATATAATAAAATTATTATTTAAATATATAAAAATTCAAACTATCATTTTTAATATTAATATTTATTTAAAATTGAAAATTTAACATGAAATCTTATAACTGATTTATAGTTTTATGAACCAAAAAATGAAAATATAAATCATTTTCTTACAAATATAAACTACCCAAACAAATGTTATGTGATGGATCGAAAATATTTAAAATTCAATACAAATATACACATTCAAACGATTCGTTGAAGTAAATTAAGAATTATTAATTGCTAAATAATGAAATACTAGTAAAATTAATAGTAAATTGATTATAAATTTTCATAAAAATTATTTAATAACATTTTTTTAAATAATATTAATTTAAACTTTTCAATGTTTTCTTAGACGATGAAAGATATAAATATTAATATTACTAAATGAATATAAAATATTTTTAATATTCATATCTTACTTTATTATTGAATAATATTTTGAAAATTAGTAAAAAATTAATTAATTTAAAAATTCTACTCAGGATTTAAAATATATATATATATATATATATATATATATATATAAATTATAATTTAAATAAATAAAAATTTAAACTATCTGTTTTAATATTAATATTTATTTAAAAATTAAAAATTCCAAATGAAATCTTATAAAGGATATATAGTTTTATGAACCAAAAATGAAATTATAAATCGTTATCTTCGAATGTAAACTACCCAAACAAATGTGATGGGTCGAAAATAATATTTAAAACTCAATACAAATATATAAATTCAAACGATTAGATAAAGTAAATAACGAATTATTAATTTGTTAAATAATAATGAAATACTATCAAAATTAATAATTGATTGTAAATTTCTATAAAAATAATTCAAAAGATACAAGAATATTTTGACCTTTCTCATAAATCTGATTAGATCGGAGTGCTCAAATTAATCTGTTTTTTAAAGAGAAGCAATTTAATTTGAAAAGTATTTTATACTTACATCGATACTCGTTGTATTCATTCACTAGTTCCTGCAGTACATAGGCATCTTCCAGTTTTCTTGATTTTACATATTCTGCGGTTGTTGATACAGCAAGTTCGTTTTTTTTTTTTTAAATCTATTATACAATCGCGCAATCATACGTAACGACACGGATGATAAAAAAAATTGCTGTTTTAGATAGAAACATGTCATACGATGAACTTTTCTACGCCACGTTAAATTACACACTCTTCGTACAGTGTAACACGATTCCACATAACTTAAATATTTACCAATTCGTAAAATAATCACACGAAAATTGTCTTCCACAATATTTCTCATGGTTTCGCAATAAAAAATCACTAGACAATCGAAATTTCAACTTCTATTCGCTATCGTAGCAGAGAACTATATGAGAAAAAATAGTTTCACGCATATCTTTATATAGGCTTTTATTTCTCATAGAGAAAAAATTGTAGCAAATATCGGTAAACAGAAAAATAGGGAAACACTATTGTATGTATAAAGACGGCCAGCATGCAAGCTGCAAAAAAAATTTTAATTAAAATGATACGTGAACCAAAAAAGGAAAATAATATTATACCCGTAAAGACGGTATGCATACAAGCTGCAAGAAAAGTTTTCTCTCTCTTTTACGCCTTGCAAGCGGTATGCTTATCAGTTAAAATACCGTACAATAGCTCAAGCACTATTTAATGTTTACAGATAATTTTACGTGAAATCCACCCCTCTATTTCTACAAATGCGAAAACATAGGTTTAAAAAAGAGAGAGAAAGAATATCTGATAATACACAATATCAACATACCAGGTGTTAAAAATGTTTTCGGATACTTACAAGATGTACGTACTTATCGCTTCTCTTAAATATCTAGCAGAGCATATGTTTTCCCTAATTTCTTCTTCTTCTATCTTTATAATCATAGATAATTTTATGGAAAAAATACCCAACACTGAGTTTTCTTCGCAAGATCGATATTCAAAGTTTTTTAGTTTGATTTTCGAAACTTATTGGCAAAGATATACTTTTTCTTAGCTTTTTTTCAATTTCAACGAAAAACATTTTTTCAAAACAAAAGTGGAAAAGAATAATCAAGTCAACGAAATGTCGTGGTTTGATGATATGGTTAAAGAGGCATTGGAAAAAGCAATATCACCGAATATTGCTGAATCGATAAATGGTGTATACCAAAATTTAAATAACGAACAAGAAAACAACGATATGGAATGGCTGGAAACTTTTGTTCTTCCAGAAAATGCAGAAGAAGATATTACTATGGATTTCATTAATCAATCGACGAATAGTGTTATTTCTGAAAGTGCTGGTGAAGAAGAAGAGAGAACGAAAGAAGAACGCGTTCGGAACATTGTGGCTTTTATAACAAGTGACTTGTGTGACAGTGATTGTGACAAAAAAAAATATTAATAGTCAAGAAGAACAAAACAATCAAATCATGTGGTATGATGCAATTCTTGAAAGAAGTTCGGGAATGCAGGAAATACAGAATATAGAAGATGTTATAGATATCGTGGATAATAGTGTTAATAACGAAGATGTTATATATATCGAGGATAATAGTGTTAATAACGATGCTGAGGAAGTTAAAGTTATATTTGAAGGAAAAGTGGAGAAAAAAAACAAAAAAACAGCTGAAATAGATGAAAAAGTAAGAAACTTCGCGAAAGTGAGGGAAACAGCATTTCTCGAGCCCATGGAGAAATTAAAAAAATTGACAGATTTGGGAATCATTATAAGCCAGTGCAAAGAGGAGCTTGATTTCCTGGCTAACAGAGTCGCCCAACGACGGTGTATTGAGGATAAACGCATAATTTATCATTGGGCCCAAGAAATTATACACGCAAACGCGCTCATAATAACAACGCAACCATTCAGTCTGACGGGGGAAGAATTCTTTAATAGCCTAACCCCAGTAGCGAGGCCACAGGAGGATACAAATTTGGAACATCTAGAAATCACAAAAAAAACCGTGCAGGGTATGCTGCTGGACATTTCATACCTGCAGGCGAAAATAATAGCATAGTAAGTATCAATATTATTATTTTTTTTTAATATTTTTCTACCTATTTTTTTTTTTAAATTGTAAAAAGCATAGTTTTTTAAATAAATTTCTTTAAACTATTAGTAATTAAAAAATGTGTAAATTCATATATAGATTTTTTTCTATTTTTTAAATTCTTATAAGTTATTTAAGAGCATGACGAAGCTGTCCGCCTTCTAATAATATTTCCAATCCTAACTTATGAATAAACGATGCGTTTAATCGAGTTTTTTACTACTAAGAAAAAATTTGTAAGATTAAACTCTAGTGCGGACAACCCAAGAAATCCACCAAAATATTATACATACAAAGTTATAATAAAAACTTTCAATGTATCGTATTTTAAGGTTAGGTTTGTCGAGTTTAATATCTAATTTCCAATCAAAGCTCATAAAGAAATAACAAGTCCAAATGATTTTTTATTTTAACAAAAATTATTGTACTAATATAGCTTTAGTGCGTACAAGTCATTATATTTGTTTAATTTATGAATTTAAAAAGATATTGATGAAATAAAAAAAGCAAAACTCAATTGCTGCAGCTCCGACATGCTGTTAAAAAATTTTATTAAAAATTATTACTTTTTAATTCAATGTATTCATAATTTTTAATTTTTTCAGTGCCCAAATCCATACGCCTACTCTGATGCATACAGCGCTAAGAAAAAATACAGTAAATCATATATGGCGCTATAAAGCTGTACAAAATTCGGCGAAGGTTCGTGTCACGTACGAGAGCGACGAAGAGCTGACCAAATACCCACACGGAGGGGAAGAGTTCTTAGATGTAATCTCGAAAGAAGAATTTGATACAATTATAAATCAAGAGCCTCAGCGCTCATTATTATATAACAGAAGATCGAGTAACCCGCCGACGGCTACTCATGTATACGAAGGTATAGAATAAAAAATATAAATGTATTTAATTTGTTAATTTTTCATTTATTAACCTTATTTATCCACCTATCCCTTAAAAATTTATATTGTATACTTTTTAATTAAAAGAAAAATCAAATTTAAAACTATATTTTGAAAATTAATTAATAATAATATTTAACAAGATATTAATTTTTATGTTCTTATAATTAATTTTTTCATACATATTTTTAAATTTCAAATAATTTTTTTAAACTTTTTGAAATAGATATTATTATTATTATAAAATATACAATTTTTATTCATTTAACATTTTTAAATTTTCATAAAGTTTTTATATTTAAAGTTAGTAAACATGTTATTTTGATTATATTTTAAATTATAGGTATTGAGGGTCGCTGAATCCAAATCCAAGGTTGATCATATCTGATTATCTAATGGTCATCTGAGGTCATTTAAAGGTCAAATTTGGACAAAAGGCTAAAAAAATCTGAAAAAATTCAAATGTAGGTTTTTGAGCTTGCTGAATCCGAATCTGGTGACGGTTGACCTTAATAAATTCAAGGTCAAGGTCATTTGAAGGTCTAATCAATAAGGTGATATAATAATTTGAAAAAAAATCATATATAAGAGTCGTCGAATCTAAATCCTAGGTCATTTTGACCATATCTAGTATTTTCAAGGTCATTGAAATATGAAAATAACAACCCATATATCGAGTTTGATAGACCTTCATCAATTCACGTACAAGCTCATAATAAGATCAAAAAATTAAATATATCTCATAAACAATTACGATAGACATATTTTTTTGTATCAACTTGTGTTCATGTTTTCCGCTCATACCGTACTCTTTTACTATCAAATGATCGACGTAACGGTTTTTTTCGCTTTTTGCCTGTAGTTTTACACTCTCTTTTCAGTGACTAGCAATAATCAGCCATCATAGCGACACCCCATCTGGAAGCGCTTTTCCATTTCTTTTATGTCTTGATGGAAGCGCTCTCCTTGCTCTTGACTGTAATCGCGACAATTCTCTGGGAATCGATCCAAGTGATTATGCAGGAAGTGCAATTTGTATGACATCGGGCACTCCATTTTTCCAAAGTTCTTAATCATTTCGGATACTAATACTTTATAATTTTCACTTCTTTTATTTCCTAAAAAGTTTTTCGTAACTTCCTTAAAACTGAGCCATGCATCCCTTTGAATTTTTGTCATTGTAGTTAGAAATTTATCATCTTGTAAAAGTCTCCTTATTTCTGGACCATCAAAAATCCCTTCTTTCAACTTTGCATTAGATTTATATGGAAACTTTTTTTCCAAGTATTTAAAACATCGACCATTTGCATCTAAGGCTTTTACAAATTGCTTCATGGCTCCTAAATTAATATGTAATGGAGAAATTAATACTTTTTTTTTATCAACCAGGGCCGATTCAATGATATTTCCTTTTCCTATTGCAAGTGATTTCCTTTCAGCCCACTTATGATTCGTGTTATGATATTGATTTGTGTTGTGAAGTATTACAGCTTTAAAGCTTCTTTTTTATGAGTCAATGAACAGTTTCCAATCATCATCGTTATAAGTATTTGGCTTGAGTTCTTCCATCAGTTCTTTAACATTTAAACAATACACTAATTTGTTTTTATCAAAGACTTTTTCTTCGAAATACTGCTTAAAACTCTTATTTCTTTTTCTATAAAACGTTACTTTCGTACCTTTTTCTAATACATTTTTACTTTTTAAAACTGAAGCTAAATGTTCCGCGCCATCTTTAGGTAGTCCCTAATCTCTGAAGAGATCATTAAGTTCGGACTGTGTAAATTTGTCAGGAATTCTATTGCTTACTCCACCTGGTTTATAAACTTCATCAGAGCTTTTACTGCTATCGCTTTCATATTCATCTTGATTTTTATCATCAGTCTTAGTGTTTTTGTCATCATCATCATCATCATCTTTAGATTCAATTAATAAATTTTCTATACTATCAACATCAACCTCATCAATCGTTTGAGTACTCTCAACTGCTTTTTTTACTGATCCTACCTGGGCGTATTTAAGATTATGTACATTTTCTTTATTATACCCACGGATATCGGTTTTACAGAAATAACAATCATCTTCGTGGGATGGCTCATTCCATTCTGTGGGTTTAATGAAGATCAATTTTGAATCGTCTTTAGTTTTTTTTCAAATAGAAAGCATTCTGCGGCAATTATTGCAAATACTATCAGGAGCCCAATCTCCCGAAACTATATCTGAATTAAAGCATTCTTTGTATGGAGGTTTTACCTCTTTACCCTTTTACCTCTCCAGGGCTAAGTAAAAGGGCTTCCCGTCTTTGACGAGGACAATGTCAACTCGTCGACGAACACACTACGGCATCATCCTCACACCCTGTCGACCCCCTGTAAGGCAGTGCACTTCCACTGGCATCAATACCCCGACTAGCGTATAAGCGAATCATTCTACACATCCCCTTACGGGGCAATTGTCATCGTCATACGACTAGTCGAGGCGACAGGTGAAAAAGAATCGATTACATATATCAAAATATCTAGACACCCGCACATCCACACATCCATGCACCCGCAGATTTACACATTCACACACGCAAACATTCACACATTCACACACGCAAACATTCACTCATAACCGCAAATACATGTGGACATTTATCAAAAATGTATTTTTTACCATATTAGGGCAAAAAGAACCCACTTCTTTTTTAAAGATATACTATTCTCATGGGTACATAGCTTTCTCTTTCAAGAAATCTACAGCAACTAATATTGATAAGAAAGTATACTGCCTTACTTTCGAGAAAATCACAGCAGTTAATGTTGATAAAGATAAATTAATATTTCCAGTTTCTAGATATACGAAAAACTAAAAATGATTCTAAATTAATTTTTTTTAACATATGTTTAATAGTACCTCATTGATTTCACCTTCAAATGACCTTGATCTTGAACTCATGAAGGTCAACCGACACCGGATTCGGATTCAGCACGCTAAAAAACCTACGTATGAATTTTCCCAGATTTTTTCAGCAATATTTTCTTCATTTGACCTTCAAATGACCTTGAAAGCGATATGATCTGAATAAACCGACAAACGATTCGAAATCAGCGACCCAAAAAACATAGAACCTCGAAGGTCGCCTCCGTGGACATCGTCTTTTTTTTGTGCTCCTGTGTAATTATTCTTCAGTCACAAGTTATACGACTAATGTTGTATTCTTGGATCTCTTGCAGTTTTATGTGGTTTATACTTTTATTTAGTAAGAGAGATCCCCTTTTGTTTTTGAAAGCCATTCGTATGATATCATTTGTTTCTTTTAGTACAAGATACTTTTTATCTGATTTTGTCTTGGTTTTGATCGACAATGAGATGTTGATATACGTTATTATTCAAGTATTCAACTTCGCGTTTACCTTCCCTCTCAGGTTTTTGGTCCGATCTTGAAGAGATTCCTGAACGACTCTTTAGACTGATTTCCGAAATCATACGAAGAATTTGATATGATTCTGGGCTGGAGTTTATTGATTTCTGTGATCTTTCGGAGGCCGTAGGTTTGGCCTGTCCAGACTCGGTGTTTTTTTCGGACTTATTGGATAATGAAGACAAGGAAAATAATAAGGATACTAGAAATTGTTGATGTTCAAATGGGTAGGGCCTGTGTGAATTTAGGTTGGTATACGGAAAATCGATGTCATTAAAATCTTAGTAGTTGGCTATGTTTCGACAGTGTGATTCTAGATAATTTTTATTCATGTATTTCTTCGTTTCCTTTTACCACATCTTCCTATTCATCAATTTTAAAAGTGTTTATTCAAAATAATTAAATATTTTTCTTCAGCAGCTAGAGTTTTCATTATCTCTCGCTCATTTGTCATGATGGGAGATTTTCGATTATCATTTTCAGTTTCAATTATTTTAACTAGGAGGTTAATCTTAGTTATTGATTTATTATGTGTGTTTTATTCTATTGTTATATTATATAAAGACGTAAAAGTACTAAAAAAAACGCTGCCAAGTGCTTTGGCGGAATGCTTTCTCATAGAGCTCTTTGAGTTTCATTATTTTTTTATATTTATTTAAATGTGATTTTAATATAAAAAAATTGTCCATCATTAATATTTATTCATTTTGTACTTTATAAATTTTGAATATATATGCTAGTTGATTGCCTTTTCAACATTTTGTTTGGGTTAAATGTTAGCTTTTAAAGTGTTTAATTTTTTTGACTTTAGCTAGCCTTATACATAGGTTCGAATTTATTATTTTTGTTATCTTGTGGATATCTTTTTATCACGACTAAGCTTGGTAAATTCAAGTAGTCAATTTTAGTAACGGTAATTAAATTCAGTAGTACTATTATAAATTTTCAAGAGTAACTCAGAAAACAAAAGAAGTGATCAAAAAGCTACGCTTATAAAATTATTTATTTAAAACTTGGTTTATAAAGACAGTAGCAAATAATTTGTATACAAATTTTAGAGTAATTCTATCAAGTACTTTACGTAAAATGGAAAAATACTGAAATATGAAAATTTTTTAAGAAAATTTTTAAAATTTTCTAAAAAGAAAACTACGCTAAAAAGATCGGTTTATAAAAGTTATCCTTCTTTTGGCAGATGCAAATTATTCCCATGGAAATCTCAAAGCAAACTCATCAATTAACTTACGTAAAATACAAAAAAAAAAATTAAAAATCAAAAATTTTTTCAAATTCTTAAAATGGCTCTATAATAAAAAAAATACACTATGAATACAAATTTTCTATAGCTTCCCGCCTAGTTATACAAAAACATAGATGGTATACAAAATTTGAAGCAAATCCATAGAGTAATTTTCGAGATCTAACTGGTTAAATAAATAACATTTTCTTTTCAAAATTTCTTTTTTAAAATTTTAAAAATGCTCTAAAATTAAAACTACGCTATGAAAATCAATTTTTGAAAATTTCCCTTCTTTTGGCAGTCGCAAATAATTTCCCTGTAATTTTTAGAACAAATCTATCGAGTACTTTACGTAGAATAAAAAAAAATAAGAAAAGAAGAATCGATATTTTTTTTAAATCTTTAAAATTCTCTAAAATTGTAACCACGCTAAGAAAATTAGTTTCCAAAAGCTTATTTTTTCAGACAATAGCGAATTAATTGTATGAAAATTTTGGAGAAAATTTATAGTATGGTTAACGCAAAAAAGAAAATAAATGAAACATAAAAATTTTTTAGAAAATTTTCAAAGTGCTCTAAAATTAAAACTGCGCTGAGAAAATTAGTATTCCAAAGCTTGTTTTCTTCAGATAGTAGCGAATTAATTGCATACAAATTTTGGAGCAAATCAATCAAATGGTTTTCGTAAAATAGAAAAAAATTAAAAATAAAATATTTTTAAAAAATTTTAAAAATGCTCTAAAATTAAAAGTGCGCTAAAAAAATTAGTTTACAAAATTTCTAATAATTTTGGCAGTCGAAATAAAGTTCCATACAAATTTTCAAACAAATTCTTTGAGTAGTTTACGTAAAATACAAAAAAAATGAAAAATCGAAATTTTTTAAAAATTCTTAAAATGATTCTAAAAAAAAAACTGCGCTAAGAAAACCAATTCCCAATAGCTTCCGCACCAGTTCATCAAAAAATTGAATTGTATGGAAAATTTGAAGTAAATCCATCGAGTAGTTTTTAAGATTTTATTGGCTTAATAAATAGAAACATTTTTTTCAAAAATTTCAAAATGCTCTAAAATTAAAACTGAGCTAAGAAAATCAGTTTTTAAAAATTTATTTTATCCGGGCGATCAGAAATAAATTCCATGCAAATTTTGAAGCAAATTCATCGAGTGGTAAACAAAAAAAAACCAAAAAACGAAAAATCGAATTTTTTTTTTTTTTTTTTTTAAAACTTTAAAATGAAAACTAAGATGGAAGAACCAAATTATCAATAGCTTCCCAGCAAGTTAGTCACAAAACTAAATTCCATGCAAAATTAGAAGCAAATCCATCGAGTAGTTCTCGAGATACAGTTTACTAACTGAATTCATACATCCACACACACACACACACACACACATACATACAGACATTTTCTGGAAACCACTTTTTTCGACTCACCGAGTTCAAATATGTACAAATTAATGAAAAAATAGAAAAAAATTTTTTTTACCGATATAATGCTTTCTCTATGAGAAAGCAAAAAGGGAGTTATTTGTATTATATTAATTTTATGTGAATGACGTAAGATGTTAAAAGTAGATAGGAGGCATATATAGATTACAGAATATATATTTTGGATATATATATATATATATATATATATGTGTGTGTGTGTGTGTGTCTATCTTAGTGACTACATATATTAGGTAAAGTAATATAATATTAATTGAACAAATAAATTATTCGTAAGATGATTTTAAAATTAAATTTTGAATAATTTATCTAATATGGAATGTTCCTAGTACGGAAATTTTAAATAAAATTGTTCGAATTTTGAATTTTGTCATTGACTTATAATTGAGTTATAACTTAAGATTTAGCAAAAATAACAAACTAGTAATTAGACGGTTGATCCAAATAAATGAACACGAAGGTATTTAAATTTATATTGATATAAATTAACTACTTATAGAAATATTGATTTGTTGTGTTTAAATATTGCTTTCGCGCATTATAATGCGATCTAAGTCGTAACTAGAGTATATATAGATGAATCCTCGTAAAATCAACATTGTGCGAAACTTAAGTAAGTAACACTCACATATGTTTCGTTTTATAGATCAGGATATATTAAACCAAATAATTTAATTAAGAATAGTTAGATTATTAATATCGAGATTAATTTTATTAGAAAATAATAATACATTTTAAATAATATTGAATTAAAAATGAAGTTAGCCTTGATTCATGAAGCCATAATCCTGAAACAAAAATCACTAGAAATGGCTATTCTCCAATCACACGTCATACGATTGGTGTTGTATTTTACGGATAGTAAAATAAGAAATATCTTTGTTAAACCCGTTATTGATGGCCGGTTTTTTAATATCCTACGGTATTTTTCTTTATTTTGTATTATAAGAGTTTCTTCATCGTTGATACTTCCTTATAACAAGAGGGGTGCGTTTCCTTAGAGGTTTATTAAAGATATAAAACTTTTCGTTTCTTTTGGCAGCAGGTAAGGTTTATTTGTCTTGTTGTTTGAAAAATTGATATAGAAAGGTTGATAGTAGTTTCTATCAGAAGGCTCATTTTTATTTTCTATACCTTCCCCCTCAAGTTTTTGGTACAACCCTAAATAAAGAGTATGATAGGATAAGATAGGCGAAATGACACCCCTCGGGGGTTTGGAATTTGGTTGCATGAATGGTTGACATATATCGAATACTGAATTTTAAGATTATCAAACCCCCCCACCCTCTTCCCCCACCTCCAAAAACCGTGTTTTTTCATTAATTTTGGTTTTTGACACCTTAATTATTATTACCCAGTCTGGAAAATTTTTTACATAATTATTGCATAAATACCCATGAAAAAAATGCTTACCTTGAATTTTTAATTGGGCAACCTAACCTAAAAAAGTTTCTAAAATCTTAAAATCGCTCTAAAAACTCGCCATTTGAAGGTGTAAAAAAGATATTTGGTAAAAAGTTTTGAAAAAATGATCTTAAAATGTAAGATTTTTTTCAGATTTGTCGAAGTGGTGCGCCCTATCTAAAAGTCGAAAAAACTACTTTTCTAACGGGTTTTTAGTGTTTTTTTTCCACTTACGCCTCACTGAAGCTAATTTTAATAGATCTGATAGCATTTTTAAATTCTATGGTAAAAAATACGACAAAAATATGTACTATACTTGTTAAAAATATTTTTATACTATTTACTAGAAATCGAAAACGAAAAAGTAGTCTGCTTTAAGCATGTCAGAAGTACTATCTTTTCTTCTATGGTGTTTGAATAGCCATTTGTAATCTTCTTATCATTGAATTATACATATTTTTTGTGTATTTTTTCCTGTAGAATGTAGTGGTGCCATAAGTTTTACTTTAACTAGCTTATGGAAGGGTCCAAAGAGCAAAAGATAGTCTTTTCCGATTTTTTCAAAAGTTTTCGCTGTATCTAATCTTCAAATGAACAGACAATATATTAGTTTTATATTTAAATTGATTATTTTAGATAAACAATTATTTTTGTAAAGAAAGTATTAAAAATTATATAGAACTTTCCGTTATTTTTATTCTGTAACTGTAGAAAATCAAATAAAAAAATATTGTATATAAAAGCAATGATATATATTTAAAAATCAATTAAGAAATAAAAAAGAGTTTTGTATAATAAAGTTATCACTTTTGATATTAAGGAAATCATTACGTTGCATGCATTATAGAAGAATAATAAAAACAGTAAATATAATACATAATTTTTTTTATTTATCATAACAATATTTATTAATATTTAGTCATTATTTGTGAATATTGATTTAGTCTTCATCTTCACTGTTTTCTTCCATTTACGGGTTCGATTTGTTGTACATCGAAGAGTGTAGTTAAGACTTCAATTGGTCTAAATATACGAGATAAGTATCTTGCGTAACTTGAATAAAAAATAATAGCTGCTAGATGGGAGCAGCATCCAATTGTTCTGTCCCAATTGCAGCAATATCTCTTAATGCCATTGACGCTGACCGTTTTTGAGCAGTACTGTATATAACGTTTATACTTTTTTCTTCTGACGTGCCTCGATCGAACCTCACATCTTACAATATCTGGCTGTTCTTTTGAATAGCTGAACAATAATGAACCGTTATCTTCTAGAATTTCTGCCAAATAGGAAACTGATTGCGATAACTGATAAGTACCAGTAAAGAAAACTTTAAGATCTTTTAACGTCATTTCGGGAAAGTCAAGTATTTCCTCCGATGATAACTGCTGAAAAAGTACGGTCTTCCCATTCCAATTGTTATCATGGACTTCAAGCGCCAAAGTATTTTGAACATTTTTCATGAAGTTGATTCTTTTGATAATTTTTACCAGATTTTCTGCATCGGAATTTAATCTCTTGCCAAACGTGTTTTGCAAAAAGCAAGCAATCTTACAGAATAATCCGGCTCTTGGAAGAAGACCATGGTGGAATTGATGGTGAAGTAGCTTATACTTTTGGCCGATTATTCCATGTATCACTTTAACCATCCATCTAATTTTAGTCACTAGACGAGATCCATTAGATTCTTCAGTGGTAAGTTGAGGTCTATTACCTTTTAAAGCGGGCATTAAGACAGTAAATTCCCGTTCGTTCAAAAAATCCACTACATCTCGAAATCCTCGATCAAGAATAAAAATATCTTGTTTTAGAAGATTCTCATTTAATCCATTAGGTTGTTTTAATATAGTTTCCAATATTTTAGAATCGTTATAATTTGCAGTGTAAGGTCCAGCACAATCCACAATACAACCGTTTGTTGTGCAAATTATAAATGGCTTGCATAGAGAAGTTTTTTTTGTCCTGAATACGATTTCCGTTGGTAAGCATTGTTGCTGCTTTTTTGGTGGCGTAAATAGGTTCCGTCACAGATCAAGGCTAATTTATTGTCTACACTATATAATATTTTGGGTGGACGTCACCGTTAAATTCAGTGGCGCAAGTTCGGCATTGCGGCGACGGCAAAAGATTGCGAGTGTGCTCTAGGCAGCATAAATTTACGCCTGTGTGCTCACTTGACGTAACTCTAGTACTGCCAGCATATGCACTGAAGTGTAGACCTGTGTGCGCACTTAGTCTACCCTCATGTGCAAAAGAGAGAAGCTCTGCCTAAGCTGTGGTGCTCCAAAACCCAAGGCAGCCAGCTACTACCTGTCCCACTCTCTCTTAGCCTTGTGTGCTCACTTAGGTAAAAAGAGAGTGGGACCGCAGTCTACACTGCTCTGCTTTGGTTAGCTTTTCGGCCTCTTATATACTCCGGCCTCATTTTTCCTAATGCGCGTAACGACATTTGAGGTTGCCGCCTAGCGGCTGAGATCAGAACTACTGTTCTATAGTAGCTTGGCCATTAGGCGGGAGATTTGAAATGCACGGGTATGTATACTCGTCTATATATATATATATATATATATATATATATATATATATATATATATATATATATATATATATATATATATATATATCATTGCATACACATTTTAATTTTATATAATTTTCTGCAATTGATAAAACTCTAAGATCTTATTTATAAAAAATTAATTAATAATTACAACTAATCTATTACCATTTCATTTCTGACTTAATTACAAAAAAAATTAGTTTATGTGTCATCTATAAGGTTATTGTGTAGAGAGTATTCACCATTTACTAAAAAAAATGTTTTCATTTTAACATTAGATACAGCAAAAACTTTTGAAAAAATAGGAAAAGACTATCTTTTGCTCTTTGGACCCTTCCATAAGCTGGTTAAAGTAAAACTTATGGCACCACTACATTCTACAGAAAAAAATACACAAAAAATATGTATAATTCAATGATAAGAAGATTACAAATGGCTACTCAAACACCATAGAAGAAAACAGTACTTCTGACATGCTTAAAGCAGACTACTTTTTCGTTTTCGATTTCTAGTAAATAGTATAAAAATATTTTTAACAAGTATAGTACATATTTTCGACGTATTTTTTACCGTAGAATTTGAAAATGCTGTCAGATCCATTAAAATTAACTTCAGTGAGGCGTAAGTGGCAAAAAAACACTAAAAAACCGTTAAAAAAGTAGTTTTTTCGACTTTTAGATATGGCGCACCACTTCGACAAATCTGAAAAAAATCTAACATTTTAAGATCATTTTTTCAAAACTTTTTACCAAATATCTTTTTTACACCTTCAAATGGCGAGTTTTTAGAGCGATTTTAAGATTTTAGAAACTTTTTTTAGGTTAGGTTGCCCAATTAAAAATTCAAGGTAAGCATTTTTTTTCATGGGTATTTATGCAATAATTATGTAAAAAATTTTCCAGACTGGGTAATAATAATTAAGGTGTCAAAAACCAAAATTAATGAAAAAACACGGTTTTTGGAGGTGGGGGAAAGGGGGGTGGTGGGGGTTTGATAATCTTAAAATTCAGTATTCGATATATGTCAACCATTCATGCAACCAAATTCCAAATCCCCGAGGGGTGTCATTTCACCTATCTTATCCTATCATACTCTTTTAAGAGCATGACGAAGCTGTCCGCCTTCTAATAATATTTCCAATCTTGACTTATGAATAAACTATGCGTTTAATCGAGTTTTTTTGCTACAAAAAAAAATTTGTAAGATTAAACTTTAGTGCAGACAACTCAAGAAATTCACCAAAATATTATATATACAAAGTTATAATAAAAACTTTCAATGTATCGTATTGTAAGGTTAGGTTTGTCGATTTGATGTCTAATTTCCAATCCAAGCTCATAAAAAAATAACAAGTCTAAATGATTTTTTATTTTAACAAAAATTATTGTATTAATATAGCTTTAGTGCGGACAAGTAATTATATTTGTTTAATTTAAGAATTTAAAAAGATATTGATAAAATAAAAAAAGCAAAACTCGATTGCTGCAGCTCCGACATGCCGTTAAGGCTGTTCCCTTGGCTTATTTGCATGTACGAAGATTTTAGTATTTTGCGGATTGGGTTTGATCTTTCTAGTGAATTTGATAATCTTTTAGAGGCCGTGGGTTCGGCTTGTCCGGACCCGGAATATTTCTCCTTATGGATTGTTTTAGAACTAATGTGATAATTCTCTTGGTCTTTAAATAAAATTCTGGTTATTATTGATTTTGACTGCCGTTTAATTAAGTTACGTTTACGGATGTTAATTGATCTAATTTTAATTTTATTAAGTTTCTTTTTGGTTTGAATTATTACTTTAGTAGTGAAAGATTTTATGATCTTTGTCGAAAATTGTTTGACGTTCTTAATCGTATTTAATTGATTTTTAGGAAACAATTTTAATTTATTATGAGTTTTTAGGCCTGATTTTAAGCATGGGCTAAATTTTAAATTAGTTAAAATATTAAATTTTTCTAATGTTTCAGGTTGTATGAATTGAATAGTAGAGTCGTCGACAATATTCGCGTACTGTTCTTCTGTGCTCTTAAGCTCTTCTATTTCAGTGATGTTTTCTATATGTTCATAGCCGCAATCAGGTATATTAAGTATTTCCGTTGTTTCATATTGTATCTTAAATTCTCGTGCAGAGTTAATTATGCATACCTCATCGAATACGTTTGCTGTTTTTTCGTCTATTACTTCATAATTCTCGATTTTTGCTGATTCATTGTCTACAGCGTAACATTCCTCCTGATTAGGAGATTCGTGTGGTGGTTTTATTGTTTCCCAATTTATCTAAAAAATTTGGGTGTTCTTTTATTTTAAGTGTGTGATTTTTAGTGATAACAGTCGTTTCTTCTACGGTCTTATAATCTTCGAACTCCTCTGAATGGTATATAAGAGCAGTTTGTTTTTTTATATTAGAATAATTGTTGAAGGTTTCTACTTTCTCATACTCTATTTGGGACTCTTGGGCAAAATTTAATTATGGTTCTATTATTTTTACTTTTCTTCGTTTTATCTCAACGGTTCGATGTCCAACCGTTAGGACCCTTTCAGTTGCATGGAAGATGTTATTGTCCATTTTCTTTTTCTTGGTGCAGCAAAATTCGTTTGCTATTCGATGTTCGTCATACAAGTCTTTCGGTTTTGTTTTTAGAATCTTGTCTTTCAAATCTATTGTCAGTTCTTCTATATAAGTATCTTTTACAATTTCTTATAGTTGGTTTAATATAATGAATTTAAAAATACCTTGAGAGTGCTTAGGATTATTGTAAGCAGAGTAAGCTTCATTTAGCGTGTCACTAAGTCATTGAAAAAATTTTAGAGTCCTTTCGTATTTGATTGTAGTGTTGGTAGTTAGACATTTCGCCAACAAAATAACCAAATATGTTTAGAAATTCGAAACATTCTTCTAGATAAATTCCTAAATCATTTGTTGAATCGAATGTTAAATTTCTAACTGCAAGGCTGGTTTCTCCACGAAGTTTAGATGTTATGACATCAAGCAATATTCTATCTGCGTAATTTGGTATTTTAGAGCGAATAGTTTTGATTTAATTTAGAAATTTTCTTAAGTTGCAGTAAGGGCGATAATTTGGGACCTTCCATTTTTTTTTAAACTTCTATTGTATGTTTCCAAAACAAATATGTTTTTATATCACCTTCATCTTCAATTTCATCAGAATCAGAGGAACTCTCCTCTTCGTGAAATATGTTCTCTCGACGTCGTTCCATTGTTGTTATGTTATTGAGTAGATTATAATGTAATAATTATAAATTCAATTTTAAAATGCGGTAAAGTAAATTAACTTGCATAACTATTATTCCATGTATAATCATTCATTTGATATATTATGTGAAATAAATGTTTTTATTAATTAAAATTTTGAAATTCATAATATTTTATCATGAATTATTTATCTGGTTATATTTAGTGCTTTTGAATCCAACTACTTTATAGTAATACAGGTTTTATAATTATAAATTTAATTTTAAACTATATATAACTAGTTAATTCTCTATATGTCAGTTATATATGGCGCAATATGAATTTTATGAAGTGTTATTTATTATTGATTAACCAAAAGTAAATTATGATTTATAAAATTTATATAAGCAAGTAACAAGTCCTACTGGTTCCCCACAAGGGATGCCATTTGTTATGACCGAACTTGGTTCGGACATTAAGTTCTTTACAACAAAATTTATTTTTATTTCGTTGAAAACCAGTCAACCGTCCCAGGACTTACCTTGTCACTCTATTGATTAATAGTTTTATTTATCCATCTATATATACAAGCATTTATATAAAATTCTATAATTTGAATTTTTTCGTTTTAATAATTAATTAAATTGAGTCAAATTCAATTTAATTACTGGTTCTATAATTTATTAAGAGTATTATATGATATGGTTTGCATTTCATTCATTTTATTCGTCACATTGAGTGACACTATTATGTTACACCGTGCGCACACTACAGCAGTGTCACATATAGTTCGAAGGCTGGGTAACACCTACGTCATCGGCCGTTCGTTTTGTTACACGCGTTTGCGCGAAGTGACGCCACGCGCACACTACAGCTATGTCGCTTATAGTTTGACTGCTGGGTGTCACTTACGTCATTGGCCTTCGTTCTGTTATACGTGTTACAATTTTACATATGAATTAATTTGATAAAGAATAGACTTAATATATTTTTCTATTCTCAAGGAAATTATACGTGTATATTTATGTCTAATTATGTATATATATATATATATATATATATATATATATATATATATATATATGGGTGAAATTCAAAAAATTGAAAATAGGTGTTTATACATAATAACTTTTTATGTAAATAATATGTATGTGTCTAAACCCAACAGTTAGCTAGTAACAATCCTAATCAACTTGTTCAACCATTAAAACTTTGATTAAATGACTAATCTAAAGGAATAAATAAAAAAAATAAACAAAAATATCCTCGTGTCACGCGTCCGGAGCGTACAAGTATTTTGTTTTCAAAATAAAAAGTATCTAAATACATAGTTATTAAAATTTTACTGTAATGATTTTTTAAGATTTTTAAATAAAGAATCTAATGGTGGGGTGTGTGTAGGAATACAATAACTAAATAAAATGTATTCAAAACTGAGGTCAAAGTTACGACAATTTTTTTGTCCTCGTGTCACACTTTTAATAGTTTATCGTGACAATCATTTAAGAAGTCAAATAATTAGAGCTAAATATCGTCAAATATGAAAATTATTATGTATTTTAGTAACTAAAAGAGTTATCAATGTAAAAGGTTTTATGTATGGTGAGAAAATATATTTAAATCAAACGATAAAAAAACGTACCTTTTCTAATGTCTTCGTGTAACGCTAATTTTCTTAACGAAAAAAAAATCTAATCAGGATTTGGACGACGGGAAAAGAAAGAAGGCTTTAAGAGCTTTAAATTGACTGTGAAATATATTTGTTATTGTATATATTACTCGCCGAATAATCACTTTTAATGTATACAAAAGAAAAAAAAATGTCCTCGTGTCACACTTTATAAGTTTATTTACATTTACACATGCTATATTTCCAAAATTGAAATACAGCTCGCCCATTATTGTTTTCTTCTTATTTATAATATTGATGAACATATTAAAAAATATCAAGTAAAATTTAGGAATTTTTTTTTAGTTTTTAAAAAACATGATTTTGACAACTTTTTGAATTTCACCCATATATATATATATATATATATATATTCATATATAATTCATTTATATTATTATAATTATGGTTATTTATAATTATTTTTACATACAGATTTATCAATTAGATTTTTAATATAAATTAAAATAACACCAATAAATTAAATTAATTAAATTAAATAAATTAAGTCTTCATGTATTGTAATTATTTTTATAATTTGAATTTTCATTTATAATAATCTTTTAATATATGATTCAATTTACTATTACCAGGAGAGAAAGAGAAGGGAAACAGCTGTTTTGAAATTCCTCGTCTTGATGGTCTCGATTTAGATTAATTTAATTGTACACGGCTCAAAAATCCGTGGCAAGATTTGTTTGAATTTTCCTTCTCTCGATCACCAAAGCGGTCAGCTAATAGATCAACACTTTTTCGTCACTTACACCATTTGTTGTTGATCTTGAAAATCTTAAAAACTTCTCAAATTCACTTTACTAATTAGAATTTGTTGGAAATTTTTATTTCATTTAATAATAATTTTATTTTTTATTATTTTTATTTAATCAGTAAAGCAGGGTCCTAATCTACTCACTGATATAATTTTAATTCTAGTAGACTTATATGTAACACTGACTCTTTTTCAGTAGACTTGGCAGAGCCGAATTTTACCGTCTTGTTATGACTAAAGGCAGTGTAGTGAAGTAGAGGTTTGTTGTTACCTCGTGCCCGGGCGATCGAGAGATGGAAGCTCCAATCAAACCTTGTTATGTGGTCGAAATTTTCAGGATAGGAATCGCTTAACTTCTTAAAAGTTCATAGGCCTGCTTACTTATAGATTTTTCCTTTCTTTTCCGTCTCTCCTTTACACTTGTATACAGTTGTCAGTTAAGTTTTCGCAATGAGTCGTTTTTGGCAAACACTAACTCGGGACATCGCATGGAACTAATTTTGATTGTTAACCTTTTAAAAAAAATGAATTTAAAATTTAAATTGAATTTCTAATTTTTAAATTCAAGAATGTTTAAATGATATTATATTGATTCGAAGCGCATAGTTCCATGGGATGTCACAGGCTCTATATTTTTCTGGGTCTTATATTTTTTGGGCCCGACATTTTTTCTGAATTCTATTTTGTTTGAACCTCATATTTTTTTGGCCTCTTATTTTATTTGAACCTCATTATTTTTTGGCCTCTTATTTTATTTGAACCTCATTATTTTTTGGCCTCTTATTTTATTTGAACCTCATTATTTTTTGGCCTCTTATTTTATTTGGCCCAATATTTTTTTGGACTCAATATTTTTTTATTTTGATATTTTTTTGGGCTCTATATTTTTATGGGCCTTTTTTGGGTTCTATATTTTTTCGGGTCCTATATTTTTTTAAGCATAAAATTTTTCGAGTCATATATGTTTTTGTTCTCTATTTTTTTCTGGTCCTTATCTTTTTCAAGCCCTACATTTTTCTAGGTCCTATTTTCTTTGGGCCTCAAATTTCTACTTACGTATGGATACATAGTATTTAAAGGATGTACATATTTATATCAATGCCATCTTCTAATATATTCTTTAATTTGTTGAAGTTCATATCATATGTCAGATTTTGAGCAATCTAGTCGAAATTCTAAACTTGCTTAACTAACCAGGAGAGGTCCTTACCTCTAGGAAACAGATTTAGCTAATACTGCAGGTTATGATTCTTTGATTTAAAAAATGGATCTGAGTTTTTTCTTTCGTCTAACGAACTCAGAGACTAAGATAAAGCCATTTTTTGAAAACATAGTAAAAAGAAGCGCTTATGAAAATTTGATCAACCAAAAAACTAAAACTCTTACAGGAAAATATAAAAACGATAAAAGGGAGTATAATTTTAATTCTTTGATCTAAGCTTTATTGCATCAAAAAGTCTTGCCTAGTTCAAAAGTTATAGCTCACACAGCATGGAAGATTTCACTGAAATATTTCAGAATCTTCCACTGGAATATCTCAATGAAACCTTTCATGCAGATTCTAGAAAATCTTGATGGAATATTTCGATGTATTCCACAGGATTCTTCCATTAAAAGCTTCAAGGAATATTTATGGAATATTTCTAAGAAATGTTCAAAATATTTTTCGAAATATTCCATGAAATATTCACGATAGATTTCTGGGATATCTCATGAAATATTGCATGTAATGTTTTGTGACGCATCGCTTTATTTGATACTCGAACGAGAACTGAACGCACGTTTACAGCGCGAAGCTACGCCCATGATTCGTACTGTTACCTACGCGCTGTACATGTAATATCCCTTCCCGAGCATAAAAAGAGAAAGATAGCGGCGATGACGGCTCAATCAAGAGCGAACTAATCGCTCTGACTGATATAGCGCTGATAGAAATAGCAAGTTGTTTTTCTATAACCAAACATTTACTCATAATTTTTTTTTGTAAATGTCAATAATAAAAAACCTTATGTTAAAAATTTTAGCTTGAATATTAAGATAAAGTTTAGAGTCATTAAAAATGAAGTAAAATCATCCGAAATTAATAGTATTGAATATCGATTAAAGTGTTTAAATGCTGTGTTTTAATGAAGTTAAATTAGATAAGTTTTATTGAATAGAACTTTCGACAAGATTGAAGGTCTTAAGAGTTCTTGGCCTATAAAATGTCAATTAATTTACTAACGACTAACATTCAATATAAAGAGACCCAGGAGTCAGTACAGCAAGACGTCCGTACCACAAATGGGTCTAAATATAAAAATACCTTTTCCTTCTTTCCTTATACCTTTTTATATCTGTACTTTGTGCAGTCGTTTTCAGGAATAGGAAACGATATATAACGAAAGGAAGGGTATTTAACAGTTGATGAAATATTCCAGTAGAATATTTCATGAAAGATTCCAAGAAGATTCCATGAACATTTCGCTGAAAGATTCCATCAAACTTCAAAATCGTTCAGCGGAATATTACATAAATCTTCCAGAAATATTCCATGAAACATCTCGCAGAAAGATTATAATAATCCTCCAGTGAAATATTTCATGAAAGATGTCAGGAAGATTCCATAAATATTTCGCTGGAAGATTCTGCAAATCTAAAAAATCGTACAGCGGAATGTTACATAAATCTCCAAAAGATATTCCACGAAATGTTTCAGAGAAAGATTTAAGTAATCTTCCAGTGGAATATTCCATGGAAGATTTCAGAAAAATTCTATAAATAATTGGCTGGCAGATTCCAAATAATTTTAAAATCCTACAGTGGAATATTACATAGATCTCCCAGAAATATTCCATGAAATATTTCAGAGACAGATTCAAGTAATCTTCCAGTGAAATATTTTACGAAATATTTCACAGAATGTTTTAAGTAATCTTTTACTGGAATATTTCATGAAACATTTTAAAAACATTCCATAAACATTTCGCTAGAAGATTCCAAAAACTTTAAGATCGTACAGCGGACTATTATATTAATCTTCCAGAAATATTTTCCGAAACCTTTCACAGGAAGATTTAAGTAATCTTCCAGTAAAATATTGCATGAAAGATTTCAGGAAGATTCCACAAATATTTTGCTGAAAGATTCCAAAAACTTTTAAATCGTACAGCGAAATATTACATAAATCTTCCAGAAATGTTTGATGAAATATTTTATAAAAAGATTTAAGTATTCCTTCAATGAAATATTTAATGGAAGATTTCAGGATCATTCTATAAATAATTTGCTGGGAGATTCTGAGAAACTTTAAAATCGTACAGCAGAATAATATATAAATCTTCTGTGCCAATATTCTAGGAAGTTTCCATAAATATTCCATGCTGTGTGAGAGGTGATCAAAATATGCTAATTAAATAGTGTGAAAATTTATCATGCGTTACATGCAAAAAATTTTAAGAAAATATGTAGGAATATTTAATCAAGCATAACTTCTAAACCACAAAAACTTTTCTAACACAATGAGGTTCAAAGTAAAATGTTCAACTTGTACTTTTTCATCTTCCATGCACTTTTTTGTAAGAGTTTTAGTTTTCTGGTTATTAAAGTTCTTATCAGCACTTCTTGTTATAATATTTTCGAAAAAAACCTAATCTTTGTCTCTGGGATCATTAAAGAAAAAGAAACAACACGGATTAATTTTTTTCATCAAAGATTCATATCCTGCAGTATCAGGCAAATCTGTTTCCAAGAGGTGTGGAGACTTCTCCTCATTAGTTGTGCAAGTTTCAAATTACTTCTTATAATGTATATTAACAAATGTCACCAATGTAAATATTGACATTCTTTGATTACTATGTATCTATACGTAAGTAGCTGTAAAACTATTTTTTTACATTAATTTTAATATTTGAGCTCAATAGCTCCACAACATAAAGCAGATATCCTTCAATTTTATTTATAAAATTAATTTTTCATTTTATTCAATTTTACTATTATACCTACGTTCTAAATACTTTTGAGTATTTTTTTCATAAATAAAATAAAATTGTTTGGTTTTAAATTATTTTTTTCATTTCTACCTATTTTCTCCAAATCGGCCATGTACAACAATTTTAAAAATGATGCCTTAATTAGGTAATGGGCCTAAAAATCATTCTCAGATAAAATTTTGAAGTAACATTTAATTTGTATTGAAACTTCTTCGGGAGCACCGTGCAATATTTAAATTTAATGGTATTTTATTAAAACATGGTTTATGACGAAAACTTCTTCTTATCACGTCCAATGGATTATCATAATTATTATTTGTATTATTATAATCATGTAAACTATGATCTATTCTGATTCGTTTGGAAATAATCTTTTTATATAAATCTTTTGCTCATCTTGTGGATATTTAAGATTTAAACTGTCATATATGGGCAAATTCACAGAAGTGGCCGCTTAGTTAATTTTCAATTAATTTTTTTAATTAAATGCACATTGTTGAACCTTGTACAGTTTTTTAAGTACATCAAAAAGAACAAAAAAATTTAAGTGTAATTGTATTTAAACAAATGCTGAAGTATATACGTTGGATATTCGAAAAAAAGGTTGATATCAGTTTTGCAAAAATAAAAAGGGTATTGATTACATGTATAATAACAATTTATGTCATTAAACAAAAATATACTATTCAATACAAAAGATACAATAATTATTACAACAATAATATTTATAATGTTAAACATGAAAATTGTCGATGCAGAATACAAATAAATCATTAAACATGAACAACGTCAGTACATAATACAAATAAATTTGTAGAAAAAATCCATGAAAAACTATACCCCCTCAAAACATATTTTTTTCGAAATTCATTTACGTAAAGAATTTTCAATTGAACACTTATGACATTTTAACGAAAAATGACAGCCAGGAGAATAAATGATTTTGTTAACAGTGCAATAAGAGCAAGATAATTTATGTAAAATAAAAGATTCTGAATCTTATTTCGACCAAACCAGCTGGTATATTTTTTTTGTGTTGGGAACTGCTTAAATCTTAGAATTAAACAACAAGCTTACATTATCTATTTGAGCTTTGTCCGCTACAAATGCCTTGAGAGCGCAGTATCGTAATGGATAGAGCCCTTGCCTTCAACGCGGAGGGCATGGGTTCGAATCCTGGCCAGGTACCTCTAACTTTTTTTTGAAAGAAAATTAGTGTATGTGCCATATATATCGCGACTCTTAAAAGATCCGACCTTATTGGGTATCGGTTGATTGTTGGTCACAAAAGTGGCTTGACTATCCATCGGTAGTCAAAGTTTTCGGTGTGGTGGGTCTGACAGTCTAGCCTGATGTAATGTATTAAACGGGAACCGGGCTGGGCTTCCTCGATATCACCATATGAAAAAAAGGTTAATCATATAGAGGACAATATCCTTTATATATTAATCTTAAAAAAAAAAAAAAAAAGCTACAAATGCCTTTACTCTTGTTTGAGAATTAATTATTTGAACCATTTCTTCGGCTGTATTGACATCAGTACCATGCATAACTGCTCGATCACACAGTTTTTTAACAGTACTACCAGTTCTATCAGCTGCACTTTTGCCGTGTCCAGATGCCGTGAAGTTCCATGTTGCATAGTCTAAGTTTAAATTTTTACAATTCAGTTGTATGCAAATATAATCTCTGGTAACTTTTCGTCCCATGAGCGATGATTTTCATTAATGGATGCAATAATCATGTTTTTAACTGTCCGATTTATCTTTGCTACCAGATTAGCTCACGGCTGATACTTGGAAGTAGTATTATGACAAATACCTGCATCATTTAGATATTTATCTACTACGTGGTTCCTGAACTCTGAGCCATTATCAGATAGGAAGATTTCAAGCGCACCGAATCTCAAAATAATCCTTTCTTTTAGTGCTTTTAAGATCGTGGGTGCACTCGCTCTTCTAATAGGTATGCACTCCACCCATTTAGTAAATAGATCTTTAAAAATCAAGGCATGTTCATAACCATGTTCATTCTTTGGAACAGGACCTGTTACATCACCAGAAACCACCTTCCATGGGCCTGAAACTTCTCTTTTACCCATCAAACCTGCAGGTAATTTATGTTTTACTTTACACTACTGACCGATCTAACGGCTCTCAACATTCTGTGACACTGTTTTCTTTATATATGGCCAGTAATAATATTGTTTTACGCGAGCTAAAGTCTTATCTCGACCTAGGTGGCCAGCTGTCGACTCGTCGTGGTATTCATGCAGTACTTCTGCTCGATTTTCGCTGGGAATAACGAGTTTCCATGCGTCATCGTCTCCCATCGTTTCCTCTGTAAACCTGTCCGGCACATAGCGGTATAATTGACCTCCGATTATTTTCCATCTCAGGTAGTCATCGGGATTGTCGAAGCAGAGACATATACCACGCATCATTTGTTTGTGACGCCCAACTTATTACACTTAAATGAGCGTTACATTCTACTGAATCTTCATGCATGCATGATAATGCATCAGGCACATAGTTCGATCCACCTTTTCTGTGCTCAACAGTGCAAGAGTATTCTTGCGCCCATCGCGCTAGCCTGCCTGTTGGATTATGTAAATTACATAATCAACGTAAACTACTTTGATCAGTTATGACTTCAAAGTCATAACCTTAAATATAACAACGAAACTTCTTGATAGCCCATATAACAGCTAAACACTCTCTTTCTGTTACGCTGTAATTTTGCTCTGTACTGGACATTGTAAAACTAGCAAATTCTAATACACGCTCTTCATCGTCATTCATCGGTTTTGTAACCGCGTTAACTTTTCTAAAGCCAATACAGAACCTAAATTTACCATTTGGTTTCTTAACTCGAACTACAGGGCTTGACCAGCCGCTCATTGTATGTTCAATAATATCCGCAGCTAGCATCTCATTAACCTGCTCGTGCATCTATTCTTAGACTTTTTTAGAAACAGGATGATATTTCTGTTTAATAGATCGTGCAGAGCCTGTATCGATCTCATGTTCGATCCAGTCTATGCAGCCTATAGGAGTATCGTCTTCTCCTAATATTTCTGTGACTAAACTTTTTACACGAGCACGATCAGCTGCTGATACGTCAGCCGAACCGACTGATCCTAGCTTGACAACATGCAATTGCTTAGGCGCAGCAATTCCTAAATTCACTTTCACGTTTGTACCTTTGAAAGAGAGTTTATTTTTACAAGGATCGAAAATAGCCTTAAACGCTCGTATAAAGTTGCCACCTAGATAGCACTCTTCGTCTAAGCTAGGCATAGTAGCAGTACGGATTGTTTTTATGACTCCACCTAATGTAAAAAGTAAGTCAACATAGCCTACTATTGAGCATGGTCTACCATCTGCTACCTTGGCGAATCTGCCCGTAGCTGGTATCAACGGTACATTACAGGCTGCTGCCAACTGCAAACCTGTAGAAATTACCTGGGTCATATAATGCTCTTCTACTGCGGTTTCAGGTAACTTTGTGTCTAACACTTTTTATGTGATGCATTTGGTGAAGCTTGTCTAGACTGAATTGTGTTTGGAGCAGTACAGTTGCTTGTTCAATCTTTTGGCCATTTTACCTAGCTAAGAGACTATCTGCATCAACGTCTTAGCTATATTAAACTGTTCGGATGCTGGCGTTTTTTCTTGTATTGTGGCAACCTGGTGTTTATTCTCTTTTCTCTTGGACGTAGGATGGTAAGCTACGTCAGGGAACAAAGAATGTTCTGGCAGAAGAGGAGGCCTATATGCTCTCTCTGCATCTATCGTTAATTCAGCTTCAGCTGCTTTTTCAAGGAGTGACTCTACGTCAACAATCTCATTCCTTCTTACCATACGCTGAATCTCGGGTAAGAGGTTGCGGTGTAGCAGATCGAGCTGTTGTCCTACATCTGGTAATGGGACTTGTTTTAACCCTTTCAGTCATGCAATTCAATTCACTTTTTTGTATGTATTTGTTTATAATAATAATTAATAGTTATAAATTTATAAAATATCATCAGCATTATAAATAGTAAGGCTATGTGTATCTGAAAATACAAAAAATCCAAGAATCAAGCATGATATTGCAAAAATATTGAGGTAAAAAAAAGAAAATTAGGTAGCCGATATATCGGCTCCTGTGACTGTAAGGGTTAATATAATCACCTGTAGGCACGTTATATAATCATGCACAGGTTTGTCTTTACCTTGCGTGCATCTGTTTGCTTCAGACCGCAGTCTTTGTTGGAAGCGTTCACTGTGTCCGTACCAACGCAGAGCAGCTTCTTTAAATTCTGCCCACGTGTTCCACGAATGTTTATTATTTCTGTACCACGTAGCTGCTACGTCTGATAACAGTTCCGAGAGAGAGGATAGCAGATCACTCTCGCTCATTTTTGCTAGTGCTCTACATTCTTCTACCCTGGTTAGTAAAAAATCTATGCTGTGTCCTTTTTCGCCGAAAAATGTTACGTTCTAACGGCGAACTATGTGACCAATATCTATCGTTCTATTTCCGTTGTTGGTCCGATCATTTTTGCAAATTTGTGTTCATTTGTGGCATTGGGCTTGACGTAATAGGGGCCCCCCTCCCTCCGACTGTACTTACTCCCGGAAGTTCATTCGGAGCTAAGCCTGCTTGTACGTCAGCCAGAGTGCCATTTTCGGTATCACTACATATCCTGAACGTATCTTGGAAATTTACCCTTGTATTTAGTTGTGGCCTCTGATCATTATTTCCTTCTTGCTGGTTGCTTTGCTGCTCATCTATTCGTGTACTAGATGATCTCGGATTTGGCGTTTCTTCTCTTCTTTGTGCTAAGGCAGCTACTGATTCTGCCAGTATTTTTATTTGTATTTGCATGTTGTAAAGATATTGCATCATTTCTGTTGGCAACACAAACGGTGTTCGATCCGTTGTTTGCATCACTGTTGCTGTCTGTTTAGGAACAAAAAAAGTACAGTTTAAGGACACAAATTCTCAACTTCTCACCAATTTTTGAGGCGGCACCCTCTTTTTACAAGTTTTGAGAGCAATTTTAAGAATATTTCGTGTTTTTTAGGTTAGTTCTTGAGGCCGAAAATAGCTGAAAAAATTACCTGGAATGCGTATTTTTATATAGAATATGTTCAAATTTCTTCAAATCTCCTATTCCTTAATATGGTGCCGAAAAAAATTATTTTTGAAAAAACACGTTTTTTCGAGGTTAGGAGTAGTGGAGGGGGAGGGGGTAGCAAGTCATAGCTTAAAATTTCATTTTTAGTATGTATTAACTAATTTTGGACGAAAATTTGAATTTCGCGATGGGGGGGATTTTCCCTATCTTAATGGGGGATACCCTTTGAAGAAAAAGAAATATAGTTTTTGAAAAAATCACGTTGAATATAATCGTTTTTCGATTTTTCTTTAATAGCACGACGACATTAATTTGAATCTATAAAATAACAACGCAATATAAAAGAAGCAAAATTCCTCACATTCAAAAAAAATTCGTCTCGAAAAATCAAAAATTGAGGGAGATAAAGCATTTTAAATAAGGAGATCCATTTTCATTTTTTCCCCTTTTATTTTAACATTTAACACAAAATAAGCTATAGCGTCACGGAAAAAATTTTTCAAGACAGATTTCGGGGTCTCCACATCTTCTTTTGAGTATTTACATTTACATTGTTTTCAGTCAAAAAAAAATTCGATGCGTGACAGCTTGCATGAATCTGAATAAAATTAGCAGAATCTAGATTTTGAGGCTACTTACTTATAAAAAAACGGGAGAAAATAAAGATGGCTTTTTTGAGAAAAATGCATATTTTATTTTTTACAAAAAGTGCAAGTACACTGTTATTTTCTTGTAAAAAAAAAATATAAAAAAGGGTACAATCGAAAGAGTATTTCCTATCAAATCGAATTAACATAGTTTTATTCATGAAGTTTGATAAAAAGACGAAATAAAATGATTAAACAAAAAATTTGATTTGGATACCCGAAAATTTATAAGTCATTCCTTAAAAGTACATAAAAATGCATTTTTGATGATATCGAAAAACGAAAAAATACGTATGCGCTTATTTCCAGAGTACAATAATATAAGAAACTTATATGTTATTCGGAGAGATAGGTGCAATCATCTTGTACAATTTGAGATGCAATTGATCATTTATTGTTTTATTATAAATATGAATTTTACGTTCAAAAACGTTAAAAAATTTGATGGTTTTGGCTGTTAATTGGTTAAATGTGCATTAATATTATTAACCTATTTATGCTCAGTGGGTGATCTAATTTCCTTTTCTTGGTCCAATCAATATTTAAAAAAAGTTATTTCAATTAAGTTTCATCCTCAAATTAATAAGTGTAATGTAAAATAAATATATGATAAATATTTTTAATGATCATGTTCTCTTGTATTCTTGTAAATCAAATATTTGAAAAATGAAAAATGAAATGTTCAGCTACATTTTAAAATAATACTGAAGATTTTCATAAAATGTTTTCTTAAGGAAATAGCACATTGTTTCGTGGGTTATTTATTGTAGATATATTATATATGATTTCCATCAAGCACCAAAACATTAACGTTCTCTACGTAATATGAAATAGGTTTGTAATTGAATTATAGATGAAAACATAAGCAAGATATTTTGAGCATAAACAAGTTAAATTAAAATTATAAAAAAATGACTTACTAAATAAAGTATGAAGATTTGATTTCTGGCTATCCAACATTGAAGACAAAATAAAAGTCATACCCAAAACCATTGTTCCTAATAGACACAATACAGTCATGGTCTCGTAAACTCTAGCAGCAACACCCTTAAATGAAAATTAATTCAAGTTAAATATATTTTTAATAATTTTTTCTTTTAACGTTGCTATATTTATGTTATGCTATTTTTGCTATGCTAATCAGTAACGGAGCTCGTAAGTGTGTTTGTAAACAAAACATTTGTAACGTACAGTGGTGCTTGCATCAATCGGCTGCCGAGAGCGGGATTCGAACTCAGAACTCCAAGATTACGAATCCAACGCTTTGCCGAATGAGCCACAGATCGACTTATTTTAATTTATATATGGGTCATTCTAAAAAAAATTTACATTTTTTCCAAAAATTTTCAAAAATTTTTTTTTTAATTTTTGGTGTTTTTCATACTTAACTGATTTCGAATGTATTAAAAACTGACATTCCAAATTGCGCAAAATTAAATTTAAAAAATATCAAATACCAATATAATATATATATTGTAAAAAAGGCTTCGGAGATTACAAAATTAAATATTTTCTCAATTCGTGAAGCTCAATTCTTAATTTGAACTATGTAAATATCCAAACAATGAGAATTTCTTTGAAAAATACTTTTTTTTTGGCGGTGGTTCGATTAAAAAAAATTTAACCATTTTTGTTCTATGGAAGCTTCGGAGTTTACATTTAATTTTTACTCGCAACAAAGAAGGATTTTCGACGCAATTTTTATACCTGTACATTCGCTAAATTTGTTTAGTTTTTTTCTCTAGTTTCAAATGATGTTTATTAAAAAATCGATAACGAAATTCTAGTTATTAAAAAAATTAAAAAATATCAATCAAATAATAAATTGCAGAATTTTATCACGCGCATTTAAGTTAATTTTTTACTAATTAAAAAACAATTTTTTAATTTTATTATAGTACATAATGAAAGCTTAAAACAAGATCTATAAAATGATATATTTAGATTATTAATAATGATTTGTTATGATGGCTAAAAACATCGATGGAACATAAAAATGTTATTTATCACATCTATAAAAGGCTTCAGAGATTACATAAATTCAACTTATTCATACTTACGAATAAATCTAATCGTATTCTAAATTTTTTCCTTATATTCTATATAAAATCTTCTATAATTATGATGAATTGCAAGTTTCTAAGTCTAATAGCAAAGGAGCTACAAGCAATCACTTGAAATAGTTTCATTTTTAGAATGGCCCATATGTGTACTATATATGCCCATTTCTTAAAATTGAGGCAAATTTGGGGTAGCAAAAATTTTTCTGAAAAAGCTTTGAAATAGATATTATTTTTGTACATGACGCTGTAATATCTTTGAATAAAAATGAATAAAATTTTGTTCAAGCTTAAATCTTATTTTTCTCACGATTGAATCGATGAAGTCTACCCCGTAGGAGCAGATGCAGCGCAGGGACTAAGGCTCTTGGCTCACGCTTTAGTTGACCAAAGCTCGATTTCCCGAGAAAATTAAAGACCAAATTTTTCAAATTTCTTCGGAGAGTAGAACCCGGAGACCACGAAAAACTTTTTTATAAAGTCACAATCCTTAAATTGTAAGTGGTTTTAAGTAGGTAAAGAAAAAAATCGTATACGCCGCTTACGATAAAAATGGGACACTTTATGCAGCTATTTTAGCTCCCGAGGCAAAACCAAGAATGCCGCCGTTTTATCCCACGTAGTATAATATCCTACATTTAACCACCTTTTTCCCAGTTCTCTGCTTCTCCGTAATTTTTTGATGTACATTATTTTTTGTAATAAGAGTAGCAATTTTTATTAGGTCCTATATAATTAGTAGTTTTGAAGTCTTATTTGGGACTCAATATCTATGTCTCTCACTCTTTTCAATCAACACAATATCTCTCTCTATCTTTCTCTCACCCTCCATCCTCTTTTTCATACTTCCTTCATCTTCCTACTCTCCCTCTCTCTCTTTCTCTTCCCTTTCCGTTTATTTTTTACTTCTTTCTCTATTTCTAGCCCTCTCGCACTTTCTCTCGTTCTCTCTCGCTATCACTCGCTCTTTCTCACTTCCTCCTGCGCTCCTTTGCTTTTTCTCGCTTTCTTTTGTTCTATCCTGCTCTTGCTCGCTTCATCTTGTTCTCTCTAGCTCTCTTTCACTCTCTCTAACTCTCCCTCGTTTTCTCTCACTCTCTCTCTCATTCTTCCTTACTCCCACTCTTGCTTAATTCACTCACTCTCCCTCAATTTTTTCGCTTTCTTTCGCTCTCTTTCGCTTTTTCTTGTTCTCTTTCGTTCTTTTTTGCTCTTTTCTGCTTTTTCTTGTCTCTTCCGTTCACTCGCACTCTCTTTCAAAATAAAACCAATATGGAGGTTGATAAGGCGCTTTCTACACTGAATGATACTGACCCCTCTTGATGCTTTGTTTTTAAGTGTGCTTCAAGCACTATACGTGATGCGATGATGCTAGCAGCAAACAAAATTCGATACAAATCAATTGAGCAACTTTTTGGAAAGAGGAGTAAAAATAGAATATTCTCAAGAGCTCTTTGGCCTAAGAATGTCTATAATCTTCTTGGAAAGGCACACACTCTTTCACGAGAGAAGAACTTGCTTAAACTTGATGTAATATTGGATCACAATTGGATGGCACTGCTGCACATATGGTGTATCGAGATTGTCTTTCTGGTTCTTCTTCTACATCTTTAAGTAAAACAACACCTGTGAAAAATAATAGTCTGTAAATGGCACATATCAATGCTAATTGCTTGAAGACCCATTTCAGTCTTATGGAGGCACGGTGTCTGGATCTTGGTTATGACATTTTAGCAACCTCAGAGGTTAACTAATTAATTAACTGATCTTGACAGTCACTCAATACTTTCTATTTCTGGGTACAATTTTCATAGGACAGATAGATTTGGTAGGGACGGGGGTGGCGTTGCAGCCTATGTTTACGAGTATTTTAAGGCCGAAATGATTTATTATTCTGATATAAATCACGATAATTCACCAGGATTAATGTTACTTGATATTGAAACTGCGTCGGATTGTGTTCTTCTTATAGTAGTGTATGCTCGTCCGAAAGCTCTATATCCCGTGGAACTGTTTAATGTCCTCTCTGAAAACTTGAGTCGCTACAAAAACATTACTATAACCGAGAATTTTAATACGAATTTTGCAGTGGATACCCGTCCAAATAGCTTCCTCAAATTTAACGTTGACTCTCTTTCACTATACATTGTGTCGTCTGACCCAACTAATCACGTTATTACTGAAAAGTCTACCTTACACACTTGGTTAGATCTCTTTATTATGAGTGCTGGTGATTAGGTATTGTCTTATTGTAAAACTGAGTCTTTATTTATTGCTGGGTATGACTTGATTGAGTTAAGGTTTGCGATGTATAGGCCCAATAATGTTGCTAAGAGATTCTGGATCAGGAAAGTGGGCAATCTGGATGTAAATCTTTCAAGTATTTTTTTGAGATTCTTTAGTTGGTGAATTAGGAATTTTTGAGCTAATAATTAGTAAGCACCATGATAATTTCGATGTGCCTTTGTCATTCCACGATTTTAGTCGCCAGCTAACAGATGGTCGGTTGAATCCTTAGATGGACGTGCATTTGATAATACGTTTATCGATGATCGTTGCAAGTACTGATTCCGTTATTGAAACATTTGATGTCCTTACTTCTCTTAAGCATGTACATGATGCACTAGAGTTAATTAAAATAAATATTTAATGCTACTTAAAAATTCCTTTTGAAAATGATGTTTAGGTATATTATGAACATCTAGGCATCATTTTTAAAATCGGTTCATATGGCCGTTTTGAAGAAAAATAGTTTAGAATAACAAAAAATTTTCTTATTACTAAACAATTTTATTTTATTTATAAAAAAAAAATACTTTAAAGTGATCGAAACATAGAAATGACAGTAAAAATACTGAAAAACTGAGTAATATCTGCCTTATGCTATGGAGCTATTTAGATCGAATATTAAATATAATGTCCAAAAATAGTTTTATAGTCACTAACGTATGAATATGTTGTATTCAAAGAATGTTAATATTTATATCTATATCATCTATTAATGTACCCTTTGATTTGTTGGAGTTTAAATTATATGTCAGGTTTCGAACAATTCAATAGCAATTTGAAACTTTGCGACTAACGAGGAGGCATCCTCATCTCTAGGAAACAGATTTGGCTGAACCTGCAAGATATGATTCTTTGATGAAAAAAAATGAATCCGCGTTTTCATCTAATAAGCCCCAGAAACAAAGATAAAGACATTTTCTCGAAGTAAAAAGAAGCGTTTTTAACAACTTGAGTAAGCAAAAAGCAAAAGATTTTATAAAAAAATGTATGGAAAATAAAAAAAGTACAAGTTGAATACTTTACTTTGAGCCTTATTGTGTTAGAAAAGTTTTTGCGGTTCAAAAGTTATGCTAAATTAAATATTACTACATATTTTCTTAATATTTTAAGCATGTAACACATGATGAATTTTCCACACTATTTAATTAGCATATTTTGATAATTTATAAATTTTGAGCTAAGTAAGACTTTTTGATGCAATAAAACTTAAATCAAAATGTTAAACTTACACTCACTTTTATCTTCTTTATATTTTTCTGTAATTGTTTTAATTTTTTGGCTATTCAAGTTCTTAGAAACGCTTCTTTTCACTCTATTTAAAAAAAAATGTTTATATCTTTGTCTCTAGGGCTTATTAGTCGAAAAAACAGGCTCATTTTTTTCGTCAAAGAATTGTATTCTTCAGTTTCAGCCAAATCTTTTTTCTAGATACTGGATTGCTCGAAACCTGACATATGATTTGAACTCGAACGAATCAAAGGGCATATTAATAGATGACATCGATATAAATATTTGAATAATATGTATCTATACATAATTATTATAGAACTATTTTTCGACATTATTTTGAATATTTGACCTGGACAGTTTTTTAACATAAGGCAGATATCCTTCAGTTCTTTTATATTTTTACTGCTACACCTACGTTCCAATCACTTTAAAGCATTTTTTTACAAACAAAATAAAATTGTTATGTTTAAAGTAGTCTTTTTTCATTCTTACCCATTTTTCTCCAAAACAACCATGTGAACCGATTTTAAAAATGATGCCAAAATGTTCGAAATGGACCTAAAATTCATTCTCAAAAGAAGTTTCAAAGTAGCATTAAATATTTATATTAACTTACTCTGAAGCACCGCGTGTATTCATAAAACCTCGAAGCGAACCATGGGTGTCTGATGACATTCGTTTTTTAATAAAAGGACATGATCTTGCTTATAGGTGGGCATTTAGGACAAGTAGAACTGAAGATATTAATCAATACGGGTCATTAACCCTTTCAGTCACAGGAGTCACTATAGTGGCACCCTTTCTCATTTTCTTTTTTTTGTTGTTTAATTCGCACTTTAAGGGAAATCCTCATACTGACATAGAGTTCTACCTTATCTACATTTAAATTATGAATTTTAATAAAAATGTAACTATTCATGACTGAAATTCGTAGATGAGGCACATTCTTAACATGCCAAAGAATTTATTGCAACGTTAAAAGACAATATAAAGGTAAAAATAAAGGCGAAAACTGCTTAATACGATTAACTTTTCAATGTAGTTACGAACAATCGTATTATGCAGTTTTTGTCTTTATTTTCACTTTCATTCTGCCTTTTGACGTTGCAATAAATTCTTGAGAATGTTAAGAATGTGCCCCTTCTATAAATTTTAGTCAAAAATAGTTAAATATTTATTAAAATGCATAATTTAAATGTAGATAAGGTAGATCTCTGTGCCGGTATGAGGACATCCCTTAAGTTTAATCTTTATTCTTTTTGTATTTTCATATAAATGAGTGTTCTTTTTATAAGTAGCATATAATATATTTTGAATATATGATTGTAAATAAATCTAAAAAATTAATGTATAATAGAAAAAACGTGTTTTTGCGAAAATGATTCGTGACTGAAAAGGTTAAGAAACTCGATTCCCAATTAATTAGATACCGCTAGGTTTGAGAATATCTCTGATCATCTTAAGCGTGCTCGTGATCCTTGATCAAAATGGTCCTGCACAAGATGTGACTGGCCAAAAAGGCTCTTCCATCGCCTTTAAAGTACTTTTCGTCTGTTTGCTCTATTAAGACACTGACATCTTCACAAAAGATCTAGCGATAGCTACTGACGATGTTTATGACATCTTAAAAATACCATTGTCTGACTCGATACCGGTGTTCAAATTTCATGAGATGAATTCTGATGAGATTTAATCGCTTATAGCTTCTGTTGAATCTAAACCCACTGGACCTGATGGAATCTCTGCTATGCTCAAGCTTGCTGCCTCCACTTTCGCCGAGCCACTTACAAGTATAGTAGACTTCTCTTTTAAATCTGCATCGATTCCTTCTTTCTGGAAGAGATCTTACCTTTTAACGCTAGCAAAATCTAAAATCATAAAAAATCTTGACAGGACGCGTCCTACTGATAGATTTTGCGAGACTTAGAAAATTCTTGAGCGAGTATTTTATGAGTAGATGCTCAGTTTCATTAATCCAAATGGTCTGCTTTATGAATACCAGGCAGACTTTTATTCTGGCCACAGCTTGCAGTCTGTCCTACTTAACATCTTAGAAGATGTTAGATTTGCTATCGACAAGAGAAAGGTAACAGCTCTTCTCTTGTTCGGTTTTTCAAAAGCATTCGATTATGTGCCTCATAAGCTTTTACTTCGGAAGCTGCGTAGACTGAACTGCTCAGACAAGTCGGTGTTGTGGTTTGCGTCATATCTGCCAGTCACAGTCTATTGAGGACCCAGAAAGTAAAAGGGCTGGTGAGTGGGTCATGACGAATACAGGTGTTCTAAGGGAAGTGTACTCGGTCATCTTCTGTTCTCCATTTTTATTGATGACCTTCCCAGAGTTCTTTCTCCTTTTGAACATATATTAAGATAGTGTGAAAAATTTACCTTGTTTTCAGACAAATGAACAAAACTTTATTGTTTAAAACATTATTTTAAGAACGCTTTAGTTAACTAGAATTCATAACCCTTTTTAAGTATCTACAAGTATATGTTCATACATTAAAACTTAAAACAATCAACTGATTCCAAAAAATTATCATGACAAAGTAAGAAAGATTCAACTTACAACTTTAAAATTATATTATCACAGAGCAGCAGTTTATAAAAATATATTATAAACTTCCATCTAAGTATAGGTTTCGTCATTATTTAATCTTTAATACGTTAAAATTAAACTCATGAACGAGACAAGTGAACAAACAAAGAAGGAAACAGTCCAAAGCATTTCAAACTGTGAGTTTAATGAAAATGCCTAAGCATATGTCTATTTATATGTAACAATCGAGATTATCAATACACATAACAAGACGAAAAATTGCTAGAAGCAAAGTAGATAAGCTAAGCCGGTTCTGTATCACCTGATATGGAAGCGGCTGCCGTTTCTGTATCACTTGATTTAGAAGCGGCAGTCGTTTCTGTATCATTGAATTAGAACCGGCACAGGGTTTTTTGGTGGGGGAAGCATTTCTGTATCACCTGAGCTAGACCTGATATAGGGTTTTGTGGTGGGGGAACCGATTGTAGCTCAGTGAGCTGGGATCAACATGGTATTTTTTATTTTTTGGAAAGGAGTCAGCTGTGATGAAGCTACTACAAGAATTATAGAGTTTCATAATTTTTTTTTTCAATATTTTTTTATATTTATTTAATTTTTATTTTTTAATACTTTTTTATATTAATTTAATTACTGTAAATCGAATAAAAATTATTTAAGCATTAAAAAAAATTTTTGACTTTGGTCGGAATCGAACCCACGACCCTTTGGATGCGAGGCAAGCGCGTATACCACTACGCCACGGAGCCACCGTACCTGCACGGAAAAAAGTTTTCATCAATAAAATCAACACTACACGTAGAATGTTTCATTTCTGTGATAAAGTATTAAAAAACAATGAGATAGTATTATTTTAATAAGTGCCATCCATCGAATTTTAGCTACTAATGTTGGTACCGCTATATTAAGAACCGAGCGCGTAAAATTCTGATACGTAGTACCTATTTTTTCGTTTCTACAAATAATATTTCCACCTTCTCGGTTCAGCAGCAATATTTCGCGTACCGAGTATCTAATTCTTAATTCCTTAGCATTGATTCTTTCCGTCCCTACTGAAAAATATATATGAGATCTCATATGAGATCTCACATGGGATCTCATATGAGATCTCATATGAGATCTCACATGCGATCTCATATGAGATTTTGGCACGAGAACTCATATGAGATCTCATATGAGATCTCATTTATATTTTACATTTTCAACCCTACTAAAAAATATATATGAGATCTCATATGAGATCCCGTATGAGATCTCATATATATTTTCTATTTTCAACCCTACAAAGAAATATATATGAGATCTCATATGAGATCTCACATGCGATCTCATATGAGTTCTCGCATGAGATCACACATTACAATCTCATATGAGATCTCATGCGAGAACTCATATGAGATCGCATGTGAGATCTCATATGAGATCTCATTTATATTTCTTAGTAGGGTTGAAAATAGAAAATATATATGAGATCTCATACGGGATCTCATATGAGATCTGATATGAGATTGCATATGAGATCTCATGTGGGATTTCATTTGAGATCGCATGTGAGATCTTATATGAGATCTCATATATATTTTTTAGTGGGGTTGAAAATGTAAAATATAAATGAGATCTCATATATATTTTTCAGTAGGGGTACTATGCATAAAAAACAAGATGCCTTCTTTTATGATCATATTTTCATAAATCATATGAACATTACTATAATATTATTATCGTATAGAGGTTAAGATAGATGTTGATTTGAAAATATATGAAAAAATTTTGTTTTTACGTTACCATATATTAGTTACATTGAAATTTCATAGTTATGAGCTATTTTAAAAATTTTATGTATTGCAAGAAGTTAAAAAAAATTTTCATAAATAAACAATTAAATGATATTTTTCAATTGTATTTATAACGTTATTACGCAATATTTCCATTTACTACTCAATGACTGCATAGAATATTACTCGAGTGATAAAGTGTGCATGCTTTCTTATTTAAGATTGAATTTTATTTGAATTTTGATTGTAAGAGTATTTTTAATGTCATTAACATCGATAACATAAAAAAGACACAATTAGCTAAGGCTTACGGCCTTATTAAAACACATAAAAAAGATTTACCGGTTAGAATAATTGTTTCAGCTGTAAATAGTCCTACGTATAGTTTAGATAAATTTATTGCGCTTTTGTTTCGTAAATATGTACCGAGATCTAAATATTCAGTTGTTAACAGCCTTGAATTTAAAAACAAAATTAACGAAATATATATTGACGACAAACAGAATATGATATCTCTCGATGTAGTGTCTTTGTTTACCAATGTTAGTCTGGACATTATAACTGCCGCGATTTATAACAAATGGAAGTACTTAAAACATATTTTGAAAATTTCGAAAAGTGAATTTATAGATATTATTAAATTTCTTTATAATTCCACATATTTTAAATTTAACGAAAAGTTTTATAAGCAGATTCTTGGTGCACCTATGGGCTTTTGCACAAGTCCTTGGCTTGCAGAGTTTAGTCTTGAAATCATTGAAAATAATTGTTTGAAAAAATTAAAAAATTCCATTTCGTGCTATTTCAAATATGTCGAAAATTGTTTTTTAATTGTAGGTAAACATAAGATTGATGATATTGTTAATGAATTTAACAACCAGGACGATTTTTTAAAATTCACTTTAGAAAAAAAGAATAATAACCAAATCAATTTCCTAGATATTAGCATCATAAAAAATAACAACATGAATAGTTTAGAATTTAACTGGTTTGGGAAGCCTACTTCTTCTAATATTTATATTAATTATTTCTCGCACCATCCTCTTCCACAAAAAATCGCGACGGTATATAACTTAGTGGATAGAAGCATTCTTTTGTCCGACGAGAAGTTTCAGAAGCATAATTTGAAGTATGTTTATGATACTCTTATTAATAATGAATATCCTGGATCTTTTATAATAAAACATATTAAAAAAAGGACACATATGCTGTATAATAAGTGTAATAATAATATTAACTTAAACTCAATTGATGATAATGTTTGTAACAACAAAAAAATATCTGTCTTTCCGTTTGTCAAGGGTCTTCATTCTGCTTTTAGTAAGGTTCTCAGTGATTACAACTATAAAATTACTTTTAAAAATTCTCATAAATTAAAATTTATTAATCTAGGTAAAGATAAAGTAAAAAAAGAAGAAAATAAGAATGTTGTATATAAAATTCCTTGTAATGATTGTGACTACGTCTACGTAGGACAAACGTCTAGAATGCTTATTGACCGTCTAAAAGAGCATAAAAGAGATGTGAGAGACAAAAATAATAAATCAGCGCTAGTTTGCCATTTTATTGACACGAATCATAATATAAATTTTGATAAAGTAATTATTGTTGGCCGAGAGAACAATAAGAAAAAGCGTGAATTTATAGAAATGCTCAACATACACTACAATAAAAATACTATAAATAGAGTATTAGATACTCAATTTCTTAAAAAAATTTATAAAGATACAGTGAATGTAATAAAAGCGAGTACATCTTAAGATTCTTTAAATTTTGTTTGTATTTTTATTATTTATTTTTGAATTTTGACGATTTTAATAACGCCTTTTGTTTTATATATGTTTAGGTGTTCTCTCTAACTTAAATTTTTGTTTATGTATGTCTTAATATGTGTGCGCTGTATTTTCATCTCTTTTCTACTATTTGCGACTTTAATTTTATTTATTAAATTGTATGATGGTATGTGTTTTTAGAATATTGTATATAAGTCTAAGGAAATTTATAATTGTTGACAGTATTTTATTTGACGACATAATGATGTTAGCTTTTGAAATTTAAAAAATTTTTATAGTGATTGTTTTAATTTATTTTATTAATTTTTAACTTTTTGTATTTAGGGACAGCGTTACGTCTCATAATTTTCAACTACCCTGGTAACACAATCTGTTGCAAGCACGATTGCACAGAACTTGCGTGGTCTGTTTCCACATTTTAATGCATACCTGCTGAAATTTAATTGCGACTGAAACGTGCGTCACATTTGTAACAGATTGCCAATCGAAACGTGCGATTCTAAAATAAGAATAAACACGCAAACTTGCAGCAGAATCGAAGCAGTCTTTCGTAAGAATCTTACAGCAGCACTTTACTCCAGAATAACATAAGAATGACATAAGTTAAGTGCAATTATATGACGAAAATAAACACGCAATTTTGCAGCAGAATCGAAGCAGTCTTCCGTAAGAATCTTGCAGCAGCACTTTACCCCAGAATTACATAAGAATGACATGAGTTGAGCACAATAATATGACGAGAATAAACACGCAAACTTGCAGCAGAATCGAAGCAGTCTTCCGTAAGAATCTTGCAGTAGCACAGTTTATAGAATTTCAGAGTTAATTAATAGTTCAAAAATTGAAGTCACTTTATAGAATAAAGATAATGCATTGTATTTTAATAAAAAAATTTCATTGTGAATATTATTAACATTCAACTAACGAGAACATGTTTATAAGAGTTGTTGACAGATTTTAAGAAAGCAAATGTTGAATTTAAAAATTATAATTTATCATTTAATGAAAATATAATAATTTATAATTGCGATACATTTAATGCATTTCTTTAAACTTTACGTGTTCTTACTACCAATGCCTACACCTATAGGCACATATTGGCTTAAAGAAAAAAGAAGCAACGCAAAAAACAATCAACATATATACATAAAGGGGTGGGCGCTGATGTTACAGTATAAAATTATATACATGTAGACATTGGGGAGAAGAGAGGAGACCATTGCAGCCAACTGTCAAATATAAAAAACGTAGATAAAAAATTTTTATAATATCTAAGAAAAGTTTTAAATAAATTTCAGTAAAAGATGATAAATATTTTGGTTCTACATTCATACGTAATTCTGTAGTAAAGTTTTGTCGCAAGATTCTTATGCGAGATAGCTTCAAGTATGATGCATGCTCGCGTAATTATTCTTATGATAAGATTGCATTTAACTTTTGTCCTTCTGATGTAATCTTAACGCAAATCTGCTGCATGATTCTCACATAAAACTGCTTCAATTCTGCTGTACATTTGCGTGTTTATTCTCATCATTAAATTACACTTAACTTTTGTCATATTTATGTAATTCGGGGGTAAAGTGCTGCTGCAAGATTCTTACAATAGACTGCTTCGATTCTGCTGCAAGTTTACGTGTTTATTTTCGTAACATAATTGCACTTAACTTGTGTCATTCTTATGTAATTATGGGGTAAAGTGCTGCTGCAAGATTCTTACGGAAGACTACTTTGATTCTGCTGCAAGTTTGCATGTTTATTCTCGTCATATAATTGCACTTAACTTTTGTCATTCTTATGTAAATCTGAGGTAAAGTGCTGCTGCAATTTTCTGATGCAAGACTGTTTCGATTCTGTTATATGCTTGTGTACTTATTACGATTCGCAAAACTGCACTTGACAATTTGCAATTCTTACGTAATTGTGCTGCAAAACTTTGTCGGGAATCATTTACTCAATTTTGTTGCTTGTGTCTGTAATAAGTTTTTTCCGCAAGTTTACTGCAAAATATCTTCAAGATTCTGCGCATTCTTTCCGTACCGTAGATTGCACTTTCTCTCTGCCAGAAACGTGCAATTCTGTTGCACTTATCTGCTGTAATTTCTTTTCATAAAAAACCCTATGGAATGCGGAAACAGACAGCACATATTCTGCTACAAGTTTTTGATTTTCAAGATAATTGCAGCAAAATTGCGTTGACCATGTTACCAGGGTAATGTATCTTATTGACTGGCCTGCATAGGCATTTTGGTAACATTTTTTTGACTACCGTTTTTATAGATTTGTTTCTACTTGCATTATATTAAAAAAAAAATTTCTTGTATTCTTGTGTTTCTATAGCTTGATAAAGAGTACATGTTAAGTACCCGAAACGTCGCTTTGACGATTACTTAAAAACAATCAAGAATTTCTTGCTCGTATTCCAAGATCAGTGTTGGTGTTCATTTATTTTACAACATTTTTCCAACAAGCGTTAACTTGACATTTTATTCAGATTGGATTTTACTTAGCATAAAAGAATATGATTAAAAAACATCCACCTGTGTCATACTGACTTTTATTTTTTAACAAATGGATTGCCAAAAAATTTGTGATATCTGTTTGCCTTTTTTAACTTGATTTAAATAAAATTTGCATCAATATTAGTACGACTGTTTGATCTAAATATTGTCTAGAGTTTAAAAACAATAAAATTTTTCAAGAATCCAGCAAATTCTAATTTTTATTTAAAAAATATTGTTTTCAACATTAATAATAAGTTAAAAATATTTATACTGTATATATATATATATATTATTTACAAAATATTTTTTCTCACTAACGATTTCAATGTAATTTATGTCAGGAAAATTTTATTTTAAAAAATCTACACAGCTTTAATCAACAAAAAGAGAATGCAATATCACACAGGTAGATCTCTGTATACTGCTCAGTGACTGCATAGAATATTACTCGAATAATAGTGTGCATGCTTTCTTATTTAAGGTATCAAGCCTGAAATAAAGTCTAAAAAAAAATTAAATTTAAATGTAATGATACATTTTTTTTTCTTATAATATTAATTGATGAAACATTTTTTTATCTTGAATATATATTAAATATAAGGCTTAATCCATGAATAATTTCAAAAGACCTAATCTGATGGTTAAAATTCTTTTCTCTTGTCAATGAATTGATTTTTTCTATTTTTGTAGTTGCTGCAGGATTTCTCAGCCAATTTTTAACCAATCACTTAAAAATTTGCAGAGATCTTTAATTTATATATTTTCACAAGTTTACTCACCTGGAATTTTGATAAGACAAGCTCAAGTGAATGTTGAAAAAAATTACTTACATAAAATTTTTAAAAAATACCTATTTTTTCTACTATTATCAACTTTTTTCAAACCAAACTTTTTTGATTAATTTTTTTTAGAAAACTGAAACAATAAACTTGTGAAGATATATAAATTGAAGATCTCTGCAAATTTTGAAGTCAATTTGTTGAAAATTGGCTGAGAAATTGTACGGCAACTAAAAAAAATAGACAAAATTATTTCATCGACATAAGAAAAGGATTTTAACTATCGGATGAGGTCTTTTAAAATTATTCATGGGTTAAGGTCTTATATTTAGTATATATTTAAGATAAAAAAACTTTCATCAATTAATATCATTAAAAATAATGTATCATTACATTTAAATTTAATTTTTTTTCAGACTCTATCCCAGGCCTGATACCTTAAAATTGAATTTAATTCAGTGTAAAACAATACGATTAAAAAATATCCATCTGAGTCACACTAACTTTTATTTTTTAACAAATAGATTGCCAAAAAATTGATAGAATCTGTTGGCTTTTTTTAACCTGATTCTGATATAACTTGCAACAATAATAGTATAACTGTTTCATCTAAATATTATCTAGATTTTATAACCAATGAAATTTTTCAAGTATCAACTTTCATTTGTTATTAAAAAAAAATTTTTTAACAAAAAACAAAACCGACTTCAAAAAAATGCACTAAACAATTACAAATAATTTTTGATCTTCAAAAATTATATGCTTACTACGCATCTAACTCAACACTTGTGTAGCAAACATTTTATAGATTATCTAATCATTTGTAAACAGCACAAGCAAATTATATTTTTTTTTAATTCACAAAAAAATATTTCCGAAGTCGGCGTCAAGTTGTTGAATCGTTCTGCACAGATGTAGAATTTGACGCCGACTTCGAAAATGTTTTTTTGTGAATTAAAAAAAAAATAATTTGCTTGTGCTGTTTACAAATGATTAGATAATCTATAAAATGTTTGCTACACAAGTGTTGAGTTAGATGCGTAGTATGCGTATAAATATTGAAGAAAAATTATTTGTAACTGTTTAGTGCATTTTTTTGAAGTCGGTTTTGTTTTTTGTTGAAAAATTTTTTTCCTAGAACCATATTGCTACTTCCCGTATTCTATCATCATCATTAAACCTTTAACTTTAAATTCAAAGATAATCGAACGTTAAATTTAATAAATCCATTACAATGAAAAAAAACTTTTTTTTTTTTAAATTATTATAAAAACGCATTTTTTTAAAATAAATTATTATAAAAACGCATTTTTTCTATCAAATAAAAATAATGTGTAATAAATATTTAGTGCAATTTTTTAAATTGTTTGTTTTTGTTGAAAAATATTTATTTTCTATCTTCTAGTGAATCCCTTTACTAGAAACGCAAATATAGGTAGACCCACTAATTACATTAAACTTTCATTATTAATTCATAACGCATGCATTAGTACACCACCAAGCAATATATAGCAGGAAAGAAAGAAGGCTCAACAGCACAGTGTCGTTATGTGTGCATGTATACATATTCAAGCTCAGGTAAGAGAGAGAGAGAGAGAGAGAGAGAGAGAGAGAGAGAGAGAGAGAGAGAGAGAGAGAGAGAGAGAGAGAGAGAGAGGAAGAGAGAGAGATATAGATATAGATATAGATATATGTTTATTGTATGTACATTATATTGTACAATTTTTATACAGTTATATACAAGTAATAATAAAATATAATATTGAGTAAAAGCAGTATTTAAAACAGAAACAGAAGAAAATAATAAAAACTTAATAATTTGAATTAAAGATTATAATTAAGTTACAGTTTATTTTTATTTTTATTGTGATGGCATAGGTCCATTTTCTAAGGAGAGGTAATGAGTAAATGCTGAAGATTTAAATGAATGAAGTGATGGTGAATTTCGAATTGACTCAGGGAGCTCATTCCATAGGAAGGATGAAGTGACCAAGAACGATCCATTGTAAAATTCAGTAGTTGCAGGTGGTACAGTCAATAGCCTCACAGCACCCCTCAATGTTCTAACAGATTGATTCCAAATAAATCTAGAATAAAGATAAGAAGGAACTTTAGTAGAGAACATCTTATAAAGAAAGGAGGATGCAAAATATTTTCTTCTACTGGAGGTAGATAACCAGCCCAATTTTGTACGATAAGCAGAAATATGCTCACGTCTGCCAACACCATAAACATAGCGAATACCAGAGTTGATGACTCTCTGAAGCCTCAAGTCAAGTTCAGCCGACAAATCAGAATAAACGAGGCAACAATAATCGATGAGCGGAAAAAGTAAAGTCTGTATTAGATGCTTACGAAGAGCAATGTTAGTACTCTTTCGAAAGTAGTTTAACCTGTATAACAAAGAAAAAGACTTATTACAAACCTGAGAGATGTGCTCCTTCCAATTCAGTTTACTGTCCAACCACACCCCTAAATTCCGAACAGAAGATTCAAACCTAACAGTAGTGCCATTAATTTGGACACCAGCAGCCTGTATAGTAGACAGCAAATTAATATAATAATAGGAGCCAATAATTATGGCCTTAGTTTTACCGACATTCAATTTAAGGCAATTTCTAGCAGCCCAATCAGAGATAGCAACAGCATGTGCACTCATAATAGAAGAGTAAACATCCAATTTATCCAAAGGAAAATGGACATATACCTGAAGATCATCAGCATATATAAGGTATTGAATATCAGGACCAAAATCAATAGCAACATCATTCACATATATAGAGAATAATAACGGCCCCAATACAGATCCTTGAGGAACTCCCATACTAAGAGAGAGGTAATTAGATACATTACCACCCTCGCCAATAACAGCCTGCTGACGACCCGCAAGATAAGAGGCAAACCATCTGATTACCGTGATGGAGACATCAAGTGATGACATTTTTCTAAGCAAAATAGCATGGTTCACGGTATCAAATGCCTTACTGAAATCAAATAGCAAAAGCAAGGTGACATAGCGTCTATCCATATTGAGTCTAATATCATCTGTCAGTCTCAACAAGGCTGTCTGTGTACTATGCCCAGTCCTAAATCCAGTTTGCCGCGGATCCAATAGTTGTCTAGTGGACAAATATTCATACAACTGCTGATGGACAAGACGCTCAAGTACCTTTGACAGAAACGATAATAAGGAAATAGGTCGAATATCATTCATAGATTGTGGAGAAGTAACTTTATTAATAGTTTTAATAAGCGATAACTTCCAACATGATGGGAAAAGACATTCTTTCAAGGAATCGTTGAAAATGCGACACAAGAATTTACCGATAACAGGAAATGCAGTATTAATAAGAGACTGAGGAATGTCATCTGGACACTCCTCAGAGAGAGAGAGAGAGAGAGAGAGAGAGAGAGAAAACAAAACTCCCAGTTTTCTTAATTTGATAATTGGGTCATACAAACCGAATATTGGCCCAATAATTATAGGACACGTATGGGACCTTCCTGCAGACATTCTCTATCAGATGAGAAAAAGTTTTTCCGAATCGGTTACGAAATGACGGAGGTATGAGGTAACAGACATAAAAAAAAAAAAAAAAAATTCAGTCGAATTGAGAACCTCCTCCTTTTTGAAGTCGGTTAAAAAACATTGTTTTTAACATTAATAATAAGTTAAACATATTCGTAATGTATATATATATATATATATATATATATATATATATATGTACCATACAACATAAACTGAAAAAAAAACCCGAAGCCAGCGCTGCGAAGTTAATCTGAGCGGTTGCATGCGAACAACATTCAAAGCGAGTGATTACAGAAAATCGTAATGTATGAATGCGTAACCATGTCGCTGTAAATAATTACGACTTTCTGTGTAAACGATTACGCTAATCCGAGCAGAGCGCCACAACTGTGTTGCGAGCACGCTTGCTCCGACTCTCCGGCATCGCGCGTGCAGAAAGCCGAAACCAAGCACTGCGGCAGAGCTGCGAGCTTGCTTGCTCCGACTCTCTGGCATCGCGCGTGCAGAAAGCCGAAACCAAGCACTGCGGCAGAGCTGCGAGCTTGCTTGCTCCGACTCTCCGGCATCGCGCGTGCAGAAAGCCGAGACCAAGCACAGCGGCAGAGCTGCGAGCACGCTCTCTTTGACTCTGCGGCATTTCTCATGCAGAAAGCCGAGATCAAGGGTAACGACAGAGTTAGAGGCTCGCTCACTTTTTGAATTTCTGAACATTGACGTACCAAAAGCGAGGCCAAGCACTCTAAACGTTAAAAATTTACATGTAAAAAAGCAAAATTTCTTTTTCTTTTCTTTTTTTTTGTAAGTTTTAACACTTTATGTGAAGTATAATTTAATTAAGTAAAATTCTATAATATTATAAAAATTAAATTTTATTTCATAAAATTTTATTTAAAATGTTTCTTAACTTAAAAATTGATGTGATATTTTACTTTTACCATTATTCGCCTGAGTATATTAATGTAATAATGTAAATTTATAATTTTGATTTATTTTTAATACCTTATTTGCGCGATTATTAGTGCTTTTATACCTTTGAATTGATGTTAACTTTATGTTAATCCTTATTTTTTTATAATTATAGATTTATTAGGACCTATTGAAACTCAGAAAGTTCAAAGTAATTTGAAAAAAAATTCTTTAGGTAATTATAAGTAGTCATTATTGACTTATTCTTTATAAACTATATTATTGTATTGTTACAAGTTTCTTATACAAATGGAGTTTGCTTGGCGTTAGAGGGAAGATATTTACTATTGATTTTTGGGTTGTAGTTTCAATTTTAAATTTAATAATTTCAAAAAAGTAGCAGCGTTATTTCTTTTATCTTTTATAAATATTATATATATATATATATATATATATATATATATATATATATATATATATATATATTTATAGCTTATTAAATTGCATTTGTTAATTGTTTAACGTATTTTTAAGAAAATGATATTTATTATAATATTTTATATATAATATTTATTCAATTGAGTAGGGATGAATGTAATTTTATACTTTCTTAAAGTTTATAACGATATAAAAAGTATATGGGTGATTCTATTCTAACGGGTAATCACATGTAATCGTTTAATAAAGTATCAATACAAGGTTCAAATATTATTAACCACAAATTTTTCATATACTTTCAGGTTGTAACTTTATGATCCGTTGACTTTCTAATCGCAAATTTCAATGTAGCTTTTGTAGGGACCCTAAGAAAGTATAAAAAGTAATCTCCCCTGTCTGGAATCATATATAAAATTTTTTTTTAATGTTGTAGAGATACAGGATAGATGAATTAATACTTATGAAAGATCAAAAAATATTTTTTTTCATCCGTACATACATTTCAGCAGAATGGTTGAAAAAAAAAATTTTTTTTGACCCTCTGTTATTATAAAAAAAATGTATATTTTTTCATAGATAAAAAGCAATAATAATAAAAAATGTTATATTTGAATCTTATGAAAATATAAGCTATTCCTATCACATGGAAATATTGTTATTTTATGTTTATTTCGCTATAAAATTGCTTTGTTGATCATAGAATACATTTTTGTTTACGTGTAAACATCATTTCACTTATGAAAGCTAAGTTACCTTTTCTACGATAATTCCCCTGGCTCTAAACATTTAACTGTCACAGATGATATAAGCGCATATTCAAATACGTAATAGACGTTTAAGAACGTAGTAATGTACAACTAAAAAAGTTTGTATAGCAGTGAATGTTGGAGACCGTTTACTCGGTAAAAATTTCATTCAAATTATCAGGTAATCTCCCCTGGCATATAATTCCCCTGCCTTTTTTGAGATGCACTCACAAAATTCTAATTAAATAATAAAGTCAACAATTTTATTCATGAATTTCATACCATGAAGTATTAAATTATTTATACAGTTGAAATTTAATACATATTATACTGCTTATAATTTATATATATATATATATATATATATATATATATATATATATTTGTGGAGAATTTCCGAGTAAGCACATTCTCAAATCTTTTTGTAAACAATCACTGTAGTCATATTTACATACTACACTATATACTACGTATATACTACAAATAAATAAAGCGAAATCAAAGGTTACATCGTAGTATTCAGAAAATAAAAATATCAGTTTGTCATTAGCCTTGATGAAGAGTTTGTCGTTGATATCAATGTAAGTATATAATTATTTGAATTTAAATGAAAGTCTTTGAAAAATCTGAATTGGAAAATCTATAAATTGATAATATATTATTTTAGATTGTATTGGTAATAAAATAGTTTCTACACATGGACGTGGCGAACTTCCTACTAATCCTTTATCATCAAGTACACTTAACTCCACTCCCAAACACAAAAATAATGTTATTATATATTTTGAAAAAGCAAACTTTCTCAAGTATGGATATATTTGTTCTTTAACTTTCTTCTAATAATGTTTAAAAATACATATTTTTGCTGTAACTCGTCGTTTTTTATTTTTGAAAATTCATCCATATATGGTAATAGCTAATTCTAAAGTATTTCAGATAGTTTAGAATCTTTGTTCGACATAAATATTATTAGAAAATAATATATCAAGTGATGGTAATAAAAAAAGTAATTCCCCTGGAATAAAAGTAATTCCTCTGTATCAGTATATTTTTTATCTATCAGTTTTTCTGGGAATAACCTATGGACAGCTTGGCTACTTTGGGATATTGTTCTATTAGATATAACCATAAAAAAACCTGAGTAAAATTTTTAAAATGAACACCTTTATTTTCTATTATTTCAAAATTTGAATTTGACCCGTTCGAATAGAATCACCCATACACCGTTTCTAAGTACATTTATTAATTCTTTTGTAGCTTTGAAGTAAAATGAGATTCATTAAATTGAAAAGTAAACATATTGATAAAAAACGAAGCAAAATGTTTTTGCTGAAAAAACTTTTATTATGTAGCCAATGTTTTTGGATCGTATCTAACTACCCTCTTCAGAACTAATAAAAATTCACTATATTTTATATTGAAAATTTAATAAGAATAGAGTACACAGTAGAAAAAATTTGTAATTTTAACACACATAAGTGTTACAAATGGAACACAAATTTTTTTTATGTAATTTTCAAAGTTAAAATGTTAACATAAAAATTTTAACTTTCTTAAATTTCTTAACAGAAATATTTTTATTGTTTGAAGTTTATTTAAAATTAATAATTTAATGAATTTTGTATTCAAAACTATCAAACTAAAATAAAAATTTAATAGAAACATCTGTGTTAGAAATATCTAGAATGTAATTGAATTTTTAGAAATTACAATATGTAGATTTTTTAGCTTACTTGATTAGTGAAAAATTACTATTCAATATACACAATAACTGCCCAAGTTATTTTATTATTTAACGACTTAACTAATTTTTTTTTATTTTTAAAGAATAATTAAATTTTAGCGACAACGGGGAAATAACTGAAAACTTCTTAATTCATAAAAAAGTATGAAAAATAGTCATTTTATAATTAATCATAATAATTTTTTCTCCAAAAGTATTAAATTTTGAAGAAAACGTAATAAATATATTATCAGATATCATGTGTATGTATGTATATATATATATGTATATATACATGATATCTGTTGACGCCTTTCAGAAAATTGTTCGAGAATGAGTGGACTGTATTTAAATGTCCCTAATTAAATTCAAATTATATTAATGGCGCACATGAAACTTTGGCGCACATAAAACTGATAGCGTCACAATGCAAGAAAAGGCACAAAAGTCACTAATACACGTAATTTGTCTTGATTAAAAATTTATTAAATGTAAAACAATAAATAATTAATTTTATAAAGTGTGTTTTCTTGATTAGAATCACTGTACTCGACGTGTAAAGAAACCGCGTGGTCGAGTTGCAAATGCCGCCAAGGTAACAATGCGCTCAGCAAAGCGATGTGTCTCGTTCGAGGATCCGTGGCTATCTGACTGAGCCCGCGAGGCACGTTAAGCTCAAGCGAGCAGTTACGATCCACGTGTTCGTAATTAAGAACGCGCTACGGGATTCGCACAGCTAGAGGCGCGAGATCGAACCTTCGAGAAGGCGCGAATTCAAAGGCAACGGCCTGAACATACCGCCCACCACGAATCCGTTGTGACAAACTATGGATTAGTAATTTATCCCGAATGATAGCTAATTTCGTTATTGGATTAACTTTAAAGGTGAAAGGCACCATTTACCATTCTACATTCTATCACGCGAAAAATTACCGACAAGCAACCTTAAGGGCTGAGGTTCAGTTAATGAATAAAATAAATGATAGTTACTAGCGATAGACAATCGAGTACAGTGGTTTTACAATAATTGAAAATTGAACAAATACATGTCTAATACAACAAAGTTAAGTAATTGAATCTTGAGTCTTAAGTGAGGATGATACGACGACTACAGTCGTTGATTACGTTGATGAAGTACCGTCCACCGTTTCAGCATCTAAAATTACAGTAGAATCGGTGGCTCTTGAATGAACTGGAAGATAGATCAGCTGATTTACTGGTCGTCTGAATTCAGATGAAGACGTTCGTAAGTCCACGACTCTACATAATCCATCCGGTCCAGGGAAGAGCTTAGTTACTCTGGCTAGAGGCCATTCAGTTGGTGGAATCAGTTGATCCTTGAATAAAACCAGATCTCCCACTTAAAGTGATCTATGGGGGAATAGCCATTTCGAACGTTGTTGTAGTTGAGTTAGGAACTCCTTGTGCCAGCGTTTCCAGAAATGGTTGCGCATGGTGACTAAATGAGCCCATCTAGAAGAATGAGAAATGTTTTCGTTGTTAAAGATGAATGGTTCAGGTGGCGAGATGAGTGGAGCACCAATCAAGAAATGGCCTAGAGTGAGGGAATCCGAACTCATTGCACTGAGTGGTCTGGAGTTAAGGCAGGCTTCAATCATGGTGGCAACTGAAGAGAATTCCTCAAACGTGAGTTTAGCATCACCGATGACTCGAACAAGATGGCGTTTGAAAGATTTTACATTAGCCTCCCAAAGACCTCCGAAATTGGGAGCATGAGGTGGTATGAATGACCACTCAACATTATCCTGAGCGAGAGCAGCAGCGACCTCTTGACTTACAGTTGAAGCTGATTGAAAGAGTTGGCAAAGCTCAGTTGCGGCTCCACGAAAATTAGTGGCGTTGTCACTAAAGAGGACTCGACAAAGACCTCTTCTCGCAGAGAATCGACGAAAAGCCATCAAAAAGGCTGCAGAAGTAAGATCTGAGACGATCTCTATATGCACAGCTTTGATTACCATGCAGAGAAATATAGCCACATAACCTTTGAATGTCTTGTGACCTCGTCCAGCCGACGCTCTCATGGCAAATGGTCCGGCAAAGTCAACTCCTGTATAAGTGAATGGGCGGGCAGGTTTAACTCGTACAGCAGGCAGAGGTCCCATGAGTTGCTCCATAGTCCTAGCCTTGTACCTAGCACAGATGATACATCGACGAACGATCTTCCTGATAGTATTACGGCCTTGAATTATCCAAAACTCGCGTAAGAGATGACTCTGAACCAGTGAAGGTCCACCATGAAGTGTGATCAAGTGTGCTTGAGTAATGAACAGCTCAGTCACATAATGACGAGCAGGTAAGATGATAGGATGTATTTCATCCTCAGATAAAAATGAGTTTTGCAGACGTCCACCTAATCGTAATAAGCCGTCTTGATCCAAGAATGGAGTCAGTTTTAAGAGCGAGCTGGAAGACTGAAGAGGCTTGCCTTGAAGTAGCAATTGGATTTCCCTGGGGAAGGACGCTCTCTGTACCAATTTAAGTAAATATCGGCGTCCATATTGGGTTTCTTGGGCCGACAGTGATGAAGAAGGTTCTCTTTTGCCTTTGAACCTGACTCTTAATAGCCAGCGAGCTACGTAGCTTAAAATGTTAATGTACTTGGTCAGTGAAGAAAAACGAAGAAGCCATTGATCAAAGTCATCAGTGATTAAAGCTACAAAACACTGTGATTGGTTAACCTTACGGGCTTCTAAGTCAGTATTATGACTGGTTGACTGAATTGACCAATTCTCAGACGACTGTGACAACCAAGACGGTTCTTTCCACCATAATGAAGAATCAAGTAGTTGAACAGGGGTAACACCACGAGAAGCCAAATCAGCTGGGTTTTCAGCAGACCTAACATGATGCCAAGAAGCTTGCGGTACCAATGAGGAAATTTCGCTCACTCTGTTAGCGACGAAAGACTTCCATCTGGAAGGGTGTGAGTTAAGCCATGATAAGACCACTTGCGAATCACTCCAACAATAAACGTGGGTAGGTTTATGATCAATGTTGGATATGGTATAACTCACTAAGCGTGCCAAAATCAATGCACCACTCAGCTCGAGCCTAGGTAAACTGATAGTCTTGATAGGTGCTACCTTGGACTTGGCTGTAAGGAGCTTAACAGCTGACGAAGTCGCAAGGGGAAACACCATATATAAACAGGCAGCATATGCGCGTTCAGACGCATCACAGAATGCATGAAGCTGCCAAGATGCAGAACTGATGGCTCCAACCCAACGAGGTATTCGAATGGCCTCTAAATCGACTAAGTGCACACGAAATTCATGCCAAGAATCAGCCAGGTGAGCAGGGACAGGCTCATCCCAATCGGATTTCAATAACCACAAACCTTGCAGTAAAATTTTCCCTCTGATTACTATGGGTGTCAACCACCCAATAGGATCAAATAATTTAGCTATATCGGACGATATAGATCGCTTAGTTGGTAGTGACACTGAAGAAAACTGGATACTAGATACTTTGAACCAAAAAACATCAGCAGAAGGAGACCAATGGATGCCAAGTACTGAGGTAGATCCCGGGTCTTGGAAGAGCGTTTCAGATGGTCGAGAGCTTAAGTCGACTCCAGATATTAGTTCAGGACGGTTAGATGCCCATTTTCCAGCAGATAAGCCCGCTGAGGCTAGGACAGAGACCAGCTGGTTTTGAACCATAAATGCATCTTCCAACGAATTTGCACCAGCAAAGAAATCATCCGCATATCGACCTTGGTGTATAACCCTGGATGCTTCTGGATAACGATTCCTTTCATCTTCAGCTAGTTGTAGCATGCATGCGTTTGATAGAAATGGGGCACTGGCTGTGCCATAAGTGACAGTAGTTAAGCAAAATGTATCGATTGGTTCCTCTGGTGATCGACGCCACAGAACGCGTTGCCAATCCTGATCATCTGGGTGAACAAGGAACTGTCGGAACATCTTGACAATGTCGCAGGTAAAAACATATTGAAAGAACGACCATCTTAATATGATGGCCAGCACATCTAACTGTAGTTTTGGACCTACATGCAGAGAGGAATTAAGCGAGATACTATTGCTGTTACATTGAGAGGCGTTGAAAACTACTCTAATTTTGTTAGAATCAGCCCTTTTGAAGACTGGGTGATGAGGTAAATGACAGCACTGGTTAAACTTTACCTGATCTGATGACAGTCTCACCATATACTGAAGCTGCTCATATTCAGTCATGAAATCCAAATAAGGCTTTTGAAGTTCGGGAGGCGAACAAAACGTTTCTCCAATCGCTTCAGCTGTTGTTCAGCGGTATCACGCATATCTCCCATCGTAGGACGACTAATGAAGGGCAATCGCACTACAAAGCGGCCTTCAGCATTACGATGGTGAGTAGAAAGAAAATGCTGATAGCATTCGTTCTCCTCAAGTGTTGGACTGGGTAAGGTAGGCATCTCTTCTATGTCCCAAAAACGACTCAGAATGCTTTCCAGTGACTCCCTTACGGCCAAGTGGATTGACGTTGTGGTGTGGACGTTCGATTGAGAAGGAGGTGTTGGTATACCTCCTTTTAATACCCAACCAAAAACAGTGTTGATTGCAGTCACGTTGAGCCCTGGAGGGCCCCGTTGAAGTCCAGGCAGAAGGATGACAGCAAAAACCTCAGTGTCAAGAATACAGTCGATTCTTGCATTCTCTCCAAAGTGTGGATCGGCCAATTGTAGTTGATCAAGGTCAGGCCAAGGTGGTAACTGTACTTTTGGTCGTGATGCCAAGCTGGAGACGTTTTTGAGAACCAGAGCTGAAAAACTGAATGTAAAATTAGTGTCATGAGCCGATTTAAGAAGAAGAGAGACACGACTCCTTGCATGCGCTGTAGTTGAGCCTCCAACACCCTTAATCATAACGTTGTCGGGTGTTTTACGCAAGGACAATGTTTGCGCAATACGCTCTGAGATAAATGATTCTTCGGCTCCAGAATCAAGTAGAGAACGAACAGAAATGGATGTGCCATCAGGTGCTTGCAGGATAACGCACGCAGTGGCTAAGATTTTGCATCGTTGGCTCTGTGCCATTAGAGTTGTCACGTGAGCTGTTGACGATGCCGTGGCAGGAAGTTCAGCAGGTATACGAGGCGCTGATGGAGCTGAATGTAGCTTCGTGTGGTGCTTTTCCTCGCATACAAGACATCTACCCTTTGAAGTACAGGCATCAAGCGAATGGCTTGAATTCAAGCAGTTGTTGCACAGGTTGGCAGTCTTGACATGCAACCATCGTTGATCCTGAGAACAGAGACTGAATTGACGGCAGAATCCAAGGAAATGACCTTCATCGCAATAAGAACATTTGCGATTGGAAAGGTCCTTGATGGATTTACCAAGTGCTGCATGAGCGGAACGCTGTAGTGATTTCTTGAATGGAGGATTATCCTTTGGTTTATCCGACTCAGAACCAGTAGTAGGATTTTTATGGAGAGCTTTAAATGGCCTTGACTTCTCTGAAGAACCTTGAGTCGTTATAAGCGCTTGAATCCGCTGCTCAATAAATTTCCGGAATTCAGAAAAGGTTGGAAAATCATCAGGATGATCCTTCCCAACTTGTTGTGCCCAAAGCAGTTTCAGTGAATCAGGTAGTTTGGAGACGGCGAAATAAATGAATATGTCATCCCAATGGTTAACTGGCCTCTGTAAATTAGAGAAAACATTAATGCTTTGGTCGATTGTTGAGAGCAAAGAATTAAGATGCTGAAGAGACTCATCCTTTGAGTCTGGTAAAGCAACTAATGCGTCCATTTGACAGTTAAAACGCAATTGTCGATTGTCGTATTGACGACAGAGCAACTTCCAAGCGGTGCTGAAGTTTTCGGCCGTAGCCTTGACTCCCTTGACAAGTTGCAAAGCTTCACCCTGCAGACAGTTGACAAGTCTTTGAAATTTAATGATCGGAGCCATACTTACATCGTCTACCACTAAGGAAGCGAATTTGTCCTTAAACGACTCCCATTCAGATTGAATACCATTGAAGTAAGGCAGTTTTAACTTCTCCAAAGAAGCTTGGTTTTGTTGTACAGGCTGAAGATCACGTGTGTTAGCAGAAATGGCATTATTTGCTTGAGGCGCGTTATGGAGGCGGCATTGTCTCTTGTACCAGGATTTCGCAGTGAAGTAGGCAGATTGAACTTTGCTGAAGTAAGACGACGTGAAATACGTTTTTTCCGAAAGTTGCTCAGCAAGTCTGGACAATATGATGTCCTTAGCTGCAAAATCCGTCCAATATGATTCTAATAATTACAGCCTCATTTCGTTTTGATCTAGCGTGAAATGTAGATCCCGGTGACATGTGTAGCTGCAGCTGTGTCCATGATCACAGCACCCAATCGCTTTTGATCCAGTAGCACATTGTTAATTTCTGAATCGACCTTTGGCGGCATGATGGTTTACGTAGAGGCAAATGCAAGAATATTTAGAAAAACTTAAATGCCGATAAGTCGTGTTTTTAAGATTTGAAGGCAACTTAAGTCTGCTTGAAATTTCCGCGCTGCAGAAAGTGAATAATCACACCATAAACAGACGTAGATTGGTGTTTCAGTATGCTTTGCTAATCAAGATTTTAAAATTGAGAAGAATGTAGTTTTTTAAACACGTTACGTTGTATCATAAATATCAGAAATGGTTTTTATGCGCGATGTATATCTAGCGTCGCAGTGACTCGCTACAAAATGGCGCGTGACAGGCTTTTATGGCTATGCGCACTCTTTAAATGTCGGATGTGACGCCACTTAGACATTCGATGATAACAGAATTCACCTTTTGATTTATTTTTGATAACCGTTCCGAACTGTGCCTGTTTTCCTTTTCCGCACTATACACTACCACCTTTTCACTTTTTTGCTCTTTCTTTTTTGCATCGGGTTCACTTGCGAAATAGATTTACCTATTATCCGGCTCAAAGGACCAAATTTTATGTTGACGCCTTTCAGAAAATCGTTCGAGAATGAGTGGACTGTATTTAAATGTCCCTAATTAAATTCAAATTATATTAATGGCGCACATGAAACTTTGGCGCACATAAAACTGATAGCGTCACAATGCAAGAAAAGGCACAAAAGTCACTAATACACGTAATTTGTCTTGATTAGAAATTTATTAAATGTAAAACAATAAATAATTAATTTTATAAAGTGTGTTTTCTTGATTAGAATCACTGTACTCGACGTGTAAAGAAACCGCGTGGTCGAGTTGCAAATGCCGCCAAGGTAACAATGCGCTCAGCAAAGCGATGTGTCTCGTTCGAGGATCCGTGGCTATCTGACTGAGCCCGCGAGGCACGTTAAGCTCAAGCGAGCAGTTACGATCCACGTGTTCGTAATTAAGAATGCGCTACGGGGTTCGCACAGCTAGAGGCGCGAGATCGAACCTTCGAGAAGGCGCGAATTCAAAGGCAACGGCCTGAACAATATCTATTATATATATATATATATATATATATATATATATATATATATATATATATATATATATATATATATATATCGCCCATTCTCTGTGAAATTAGTGGACAACAAATTTTTTTTCGCTAAAAATTTGTAAAATACTTCTTTTTTGTATTCTGGACCACTCAGAATTTTTTTAGATATTTTTAGGGACTAATTTCAGAGCTACAAAGCTTCAAAGTTGGGCTAAAATCATATTTTTGACATTTTTGACTATTTTCAGGCTTAAATCACTCATTTGGGTTGCATTTAAGGAATACATTACTAAGAAACTTTTTTCTTTAATGTATTCTAGATTTTCAGAAAAAAGTTATTCCAATGTGCTGGTGTAGCTATCCGCTGAGCTAAAACTATTTAAATCATTGAAATACAAGTTTTGGGTTTTCGAACCAAGATATCTGGTCAGGAAAGATCATCGGAGTAGGTTATACATGTACAAATATACCTTAAAAATTTCAGAGTGGTGCGGCTTCTTGTTTTTTTTTTAAACAATGCAAATCCAACTAAAAATCATGAAAAATGTGATTTCTAGCTACAGTTACTTATTTAAATGTCAACTTGCACTTATCTGTTGCAAATGCCCGGTCAAAAAAGGTTAGCTATAAAATATAGCTAAAAAAATAGTTAAATATATAGCTGTATCGAGCTGTATTAACAGCTATATCGATGTGTTTTTTAGCTGTTTTTTATAGTTAAAAATGTACTTAATTTTATAGTTAATAATTTCGTTATCTACCGGAAATATTAATAGCTACTTTTTCAACTATATTTTATAGCTATTATTATAGTTAAAAAAAACACTTGATTTTTTAGTGTATTTATACCCGGTCAAAAAAGGTTAGCTGTAAAATATAGCTAAAAAAATAGTTAAATATATAGCCTCATCGTGCTCGTTTTACAGCTGTATCGATGTGTTTTTGGCTGTTTTTTATAGTTAAAAATGTACTTAATTTTATAGTTAATAATTTCGTTATACCGAAAATATTAATAGCTACTTTTTCAACTATATTTTATAGCTATTATTATAGTTAAAAAATCACTTCAATTTTTAGTATACTAGGTGTTTTTTAACTATAATAATAGCTATAAAATATAGTTGAAAAAGTAGCTATTAATATTTTCGGTATAACGAAATTATTAACTATAAAATTAAGTACATTTTTAACTATAAAAACAGCTAAAAATACATCGATATAGCTGCAAAACGAGCAACGATACAGCTATATATTTAACTATTTTTTTAGCTATATTTTATAGCTAACTTTTTTTGACCGGGATTACAATATATTAATAGCTAGATATTTAACTATACTTTATAGCTGAAAATAAATGGTTTTTTAGATATCCTTTATAGTTGAAAATATACCTAAATTTTTAGTTGATAATTTGGTTAGTACTCATAGATATTTAGCTGAAAAAACATGAATATCGCTACAATATAAATAAATATAGCTGTATTTTACTTGTATTATTAGCTGTTTTTATAGATGTTTTTTTTTAACCGAGAACAGCTGAAAATATAACTGTAATTTCAATTGTATTTTTAGCTGTTTTTTAGCTATATTTTTAACAATTTTTTTTAGCTAAATATTATTAGAGTAGCTTTCAGGTTTACTCGAGTTTATTTATATTGTCCGTCCCTACCTTCGCTGTAAATTGATTAACCTATACATACACTAAATCTAAGTAATAACTCGCAGGGGTCGCTAGAAAACACGCGCGCATTTTTTAGTAACGGTAAGATGGATCGGTCTTATATACAAAGTGTACTTAACTCTCACCATTTGCGGGAGTTGCACATAAATTTCAACGCGTCAAAAACGTTTAGCTAAAAAAATTAGCTAAAAATTAAGCTTAAATTATAGCTGTTTTGACTCGTTGAAATTTGTGTCCAACTCCCGCAAGTGGTGAGAGTTGAGTACACTTTGTATATAAGACCGATCCATCTTACCGTTACTAAAAAATGCGCGCGTGTTTTCTAGCGACCCCTGCGAGCTATTACTTAGATTTAGTGTATGTATAGGTTAATCAATATACAGCGAAGGTAGGAAAGGACAATATAAATAAACTCGAGTATATCTGAAAACTACTCTAATAATATTTAGCTAAAAAAAATTGTTAAAAATATAGCTAAAAAACAGCTAAAAATACAATTGAAATTACAGTTATATTTTCCGCTGTTCTCGGTCAAAAAAAAACATCTATAAAAACAGCTAATAATATAAGTAAAATACAGCTATATTTATTTATATTATAGTGATATTCATGTTTTTTTAGCTAAATATCTATGAGTAATAACCAAATTATCAACTAAAAATGTAGGTATATTTTCAACTATGAAGGATATCTAAAAAACCATTTATTTTCAGCTATAAAGTATAGTTAAATATCTAGCTATTGATATATTGTAATAAATACATTCAAAATTTAAGTATTTATTTTAACTATAATAATAGCTATAAAATATAGTTGAAAAGGTAGCTATTAATATTTTCGGTATAACGAAATTATTAACTATAAAATTAAGTAAATTTTTAACTGTCAAAAACAGCTAAAAACACATCGATATAGCTGTAAAAACAGCTCGATATAGCTATATATTTAACTATTTTTTTAGCTATATTTTATAGCTAACCTTTTTTGACCGGGTGTCCCTTTGTAAGCATTCATAGGAATAGTTGTAAACTTAACAAATATTTTAAAATATGGAAAAATATCTTCTGAAAGGTTCAGAGTGGACCAAACCTTTGATATATGTCTATAACATTTTTCTAAGATGTATCAGTTACACGATCAAAAACTAAAAATGCAGTTCTACCTATATGTCAGAACTTTTTGTGTTAATTCATGAGAATCTTGTTAATTATTAGGTAATTCAAGTCCAACTGATTTCATCCACTGTGATATTGATTTCGAAATTGCACTATACTGATCTTCAACGAACTGACCAAGAGAGGCTACAAGCTTTGGGTCTCAGATCCTGCTGAAACTTTATGATAAGTTTTAGTTTGATATAACTAAAAGAAAGCTATAGCCTTAGAGTCTAATGCTAAGCAGTTTCCAAGTTAGAGCACATCACTTATTTCATATTTTTTTAAATTTTCAACCAACTCTTAAACAAAAATTTTTCACTTTGATACTAAAAAGTCTTTAAATGTAATTTATTTTCTTGCTATTGTTCTTCTTATTAATTATTAAATAACTGTACATGATGACACAATGATTCATATAATAGCTTACATGATTTTTACATTGTTTGTTGGCAAATTTTTGTGAAAAATTTGCCAACAGAATCATCATGTAAAAATCATGCAAGTTATTATATAAATCATTGTGTCATGTTTGTAAAGTTATTTAATAATTTGTCTAGAAAGTAAACTGTCAGGTAACTCGACCATTTTATTAAACTTTCTCGTTTAAAAATTTTGCATGAAATTGAATCTGTTCTTTTATTAATAAATTATGTTGATTTCAGGTATAAGAAGAATAGCAAGAAAATAAATTACATTTAAAGACTTTTTAGTATCAAAGTGAAAAATTTTTGTTCAAGAGTTTGTTAAAAATTTTAAAAAATATAAAATAAGTCAGCTGCTCTAACTAGGAAACTGCTCAGCGTTAGACTCTGAGGCTGGAGCTTTTTTTTAGTTATAACGAACTAAAACTTATCATAAAGCTCCAGCCAGATCTAAGACCCGAAGCTTGTAGCCCCTCCCGGTGAGATACAAAGAGACACAAGTTCAGTTATATATCACTGACAATAAGAAAAATTAAATTAAATAATAATATATATCAATCTCTATTATATGTTGATTGTAAATATTTTTTAAAATTAATTCCAAGTTCCTATACACAATTAAATTTAATTATTGCTGTCGTATCATGAGATTCAATGACAAATTGTCTGAAAATGTAAATTATGATAATCAATTCTCATAGAATTTTGTTTGTTACTAATATAAAAATAATAAATTATATTTAGAAAATATAACAAGGATTAGAATTAATGATTTTCTGAAACTAAACTTAATAATATACATCAGTATAGATACTTTAATCTTAACGAATCTCATTGAATGAAATTTAAGTCAGTGTGTGTTATACACTGAATCTATAAAAGAATATTATCATTTACCTGTTATATACATCCATATTATAATATTATTCACCTGCATTGTTATAAAAAGAATGCTCATTCACCCTGGACTTATACTAATTATTACCTGTAATTGAAAAAAAAATTATTACAAAGCATCAGTTTTATTATTAAAAGAAATCTTTGTCAATTTGTGAACATGAAATAAAATAAAAACTTATCTGACTCATCGTCTCCATAGTCTGATATCCAATGCAGGAACTACTTAGGTAAGGTAAGAATCATAAAATTGAAGATGAAAATGAAATTTTTAATAAACAATATAAGTATAATTATATTGAATAAATATTGTCTATATAATAAAAAATGAACTAACTTCACAAACTTCAACATTTTTTATTAACGGCATGTCGGAGCTGCAGCAATCGAGTTTTGCTTTTTTTATTTTATCGATATCTTTTTACATTCTTAAATTAAACAAATATAATGACTTGTCCGCACTAAAGTTATATTAGTACAATAATTTTTGTTAAAATAAAAAATCATTTGGACTTGTTATTTTTTTATGAGCTTGGATTGGAAATTAGATATCAAACTTGACAAACCTAACCTTAAAATACGATATATTGAAAGTTTTTATTATAACTTTGTATGTATAATATTTTGGTGGTTTTCTTGAGTTGTCCGCACTAGAGTTTAATCTTACAAATTTTTTCTTTATAGCAAAAAAACTCAATTAAACGCATCGTTTATTCATAAGTTAAGATTGGAAATATTATTAGAAGGCGGACAGCTTCGTCATGCTCTTAAGAGCATGACGGAGGTCCCCCCTTCTCAAATAGTCTAGTAATATTTTAATTCCAAGTATACGTGCAAACAGTACCCTATTGAAAATGTATACGTTTTTCCAATACGTATTTTTACTACGTATCATAATTACATAACAGAATTACGTAACTCCATACGTAGCTAAGTGTTTGAATTTGTGACGTGATTCTTATACGTATTTATTTAAAAAATACTTAACTTTGATACGTTTTTCTTGTAAAAGTACGTTATTTTCAGACCTATGTATAGTTAAAATATGTATCCTCTATTGGCATATTTTAAGTGCATATAGGTCTAAAAATTACGTACTTTTACAAGAAAAACGTATCAAAGTTAAGTATTTTTTAAATAAATACGTATAAGAATCACGTCACAAATTCGAACACTTAGCTACGTATGAAGTTACGTAATTCTGTTATGTAATTATAATACGTAGTAAAAATACGTATTGGAAAAACGTAAACATTTTCAATAGGGTACTGTTTGCACGTATACTTGGAATTAAAATATTACTAGACTATTTGAGAAGGGGGGACCTCCGTCATGCTCTTAAGGAAAATGTTAAAGTTTGTGAAGTTAGTTCATTTTTTATTATATAGACAATACTTATTCAATATAATTATACTTATATTGTTTATTAAAAATTTCATTTTCATCTTCAATTTTATGATTCTTACCTTACCTAAGTAGTTCCTGTATTGGATATCAGTCTATGGAGACGATGAGTCAGATAAGTTTTTATTTTATTTCATGTTTACAAATTGACAAAGATTTCTTTAATTAATGAAACTGATGCTTTGTAATAATTTTTTTTTCAATTACAGGTAATAATTAGTATAAGTCCAGGGTGAATGAGCATTCTTTTTATAACAATGCAGGTGAATAATATTATAATATGGATGTATATAACAGGTAAATGATAATATTCTTTTATAGATTCAGTGTATAACACACACTGACTTAAATTTCATTCAATGAGATTCGTTAAGATTAAAGTATCTATACTGATGTATATTATTAAGTTTAGTTTCAGAAAATCATTAATTCTAATCCTTGTTATATTTTTTAAGGGTATGGTTTCACGCTACTTTACCGATCGAAAATTATAATTTTATAAAATTACAATTTTTGAAAAAACTATACATCGGAATGAGTTTTCTTTTTATAGATCACTTCATTTAATTTCGATGAAGGGCGGAAACTCTAAAAATTAGCGGAAAAAAAGCGTTAATCGAAGATAATTAGAAAAACAAATTACTCAGTTTGAAAAAATCAAATTTCCCAAAAACCGTGTTTCGTAGGGAAATTTCCTATTCAGGATCATTTTATCTTTGAAAAATGAAGGGCGGAAACTTGGTTTGATAAATCATATCGCAAAAAAGCAAAATTACATTTTTCTAAAAAGATGCGATCAGCTGTAAGAATACAATGGCCGTGCAAGAAGCCGTGTTTCATAGTTGGCATCAATGCTAATGTATAGTTTGGTACGCGCCAACTTCAAATTCGAATTTTAAATGTAAATTGAATTTGTTTTATATGTACAATTTCTACAAATAAACACTTTTTCAACATAAAACTGTTTTATTTTATTTAAAACATAAATATGTGAAAAATTTAATATTATAAGAGAGAACAATATAGTTTACATCATTTGCGAACTCATTATTTTTTTTTAAATTTTCATTATAGCAAAATAAGTAATCTATTCGTTTCTTTGTTTGAAACAAAATATTTTTTTAATGACTTTATTGAATTAACGAAACTTTGGCATATCCTAACCTTTTTAGAATGAAAATGTTTTCAAAAGCGAATAATAAGGATTACTTAATTTTATTGATAATTATGGTTTTTGAAAAATAAACAGTCATAAGTAATTTTATTAAGATAAAACTTTGAAAAAACGTGAGAAAAATCACTTAATGTTTTTAATCTTAATGTAATGAGTATAAAATAAAATTCATTATATTATTCTTGAAAAATTTGTAGAAATCTATTTTTTAAATTCATTATTTTCCTAATATTTATCTTTTTATTCGGAATTTAAATTTTACATTCATGTTATATATAGATTTATCAATCAAACATAAATATAAAAAGAATAGAAAAGATTTTGAAATATATTTTTTTGACAAAATTTTTTTAAAGATAAATGAACAAGACTCTCCGTAAAACACAAACTGCAAAAAAACTTTCTTTTATTTGACAAAGAATTGAATTTGGTAGAAATGAATGATTAGTTTCTGAATTTTGTAAACAAATTAAATTATAAATAAATGTACATGTTGAACCTTAAAACTTCAATTTTATTTATGCATTATAATACTTATCATTTTAACTAAATGTTATTTTTTCAAAAAACTGTAAAAAACTATGAAAAAATATGAACAATCGTAAATAAATGTGAATAATTGTAAAAAAAATAAATAAATGTAAATAACTGTAAATAAATATAAACGACTGTATATTTATAGTTATTTACAGTTATTTACAGTTAGTAACACTTATTTACAATTATTTCCAGAAATTTTTTTCATATGGGCTTATCTTAATAAAATTATTTACAATTGTTTATTTTTAAAGAACGATAATATAAAATAATATTTGATGAGATTATATTATATAATAAAATTATATTAGCAATAAAATTAAGTTATCCTTACCATTCGCTTTTCAAAACATATTTTCATTCTAAAAAGGTTAGGATATGCCAAAGTTTCGCTAATTCAATAAAGTCATTAAAAAAATATTTTGTTTCAAACAAAGAAACGAATAGATTACTTATTTTGCTATAATGAAAATTTAAAAAAAAATAATGAGTTCGCAAATGATGTAGACTATATTGTTCTCTTTTATAATATTAAATTTTTTACTTATTTATGTTTTAAATAAAATAAAACAGTTTTATGTTGAAAAAGTGTTTATTTGTAGAAATTGTACATATAAAACAAATTCAATTTACATTTAAAATTCGAATTTGAAGTTGGCGCGTACCAAACTATACATTAGCATTGATGCCAACTATGAAACATGGCTTCTTGCACGGCCATTGTATTCTTACAGCTGATCGCATCTTTTTAGAAAAATGTAATTTTGCTTTTTTGCGATATGATTTATCAAACCAAGTTTCCGCCCTTTATTTTCCGAAGATAAAATGATCCTGAATAGGAAATTTCCCTACGAAACACGATTTTTGAGAAATTTGATTTTTTCGAACTGAGTAATTTGTTTTTCTAATTATCTTCGATTAACGCTTTTTTTCCGCTAATTTTTAGAGTTTCCGCCCTTCATCGAAATTAAATGAAGTGATCTATAAAAGGAAAACTCATTCCGATGTATAGTTTTTTCAAAAATTGTAATTTTATAAAATTATAATTTTCGATCGATAAAGTAGCGTGAAACCATACCCTTAAATGTAATTTATTATTTTTATATTAGTAACAAAAAAAATTCTATGAAAATTGATTATCATAATTTACATTTTCAGACAATTTGTCATTGAATCTCATGATATGATAGCAATAATTAAATTTAATTGTGTATAGGAACTTGGAATTAATTTTAAAAAATATTTACAACCAACATATAATAGAGATTGATATATATTATTATTTAATTTAATTTTTCTTATTGTCAGTGATATATAACTGAACTCGTGTCTCTTTGTATCTCACCGGGAGGGGCTACAAGCTTTGGGTCTTAGATCTGGCTGAAACTTTATGATAAGTTTTAGTTCGTTATAACTAAAAAAAGCCTCAGAGTCTAACGCTGAGCAGTTTCCTAGTTAGAGCAGCTTACTTATTTTATATTTTTTGAAATTTTTAACAAACTCTTGAACAAAAATTTTTCACTTTGATACTAAAACGTCTTTAAATGTAATTTATTTTCTTGCTATTCTTCTTATACCTGAAATCAACATAATTTACTAATAAAAGAACAGATTCAATTTCATGCAAAATTTTTAAACAAGAAAGTTTCAGAAAATGGTCGAGTTACCTGACAGTTTACTTTCTAGACAAATTATTAAATAACTTTACAAACATGACACAATGATTTATATAATAAGTTGTATGATTTTTACATGATGATTCTGTTGGCAAATTTTTGTAAATTACAAATTTACAAAAATTTGCCAACAAACAATGTAAAAATCATGTAAGCTATTATATGAATCATTGTGTCAATCATGTACAGTTATTTAATAATTAATAAGAAGAACAATAGCAAGAAAATAAATTACATTTAAAGACTTTTTAGTATCAAAGTGAAAATTTTTGTTCAAAAGTTGGTTGAAAATTTAAAAAAATATGAAATAAGTGATGTGCTCTAACTTGGAAACTGCTCAGCATTAGACTCTAAGGCTATAGCTGGCTGATTCCATTCAGATTCATGCAGGCCATCACTGATCGAATTTTATTTTTTCTTCAAAGTCATAAAAATACCTTCTATTATGTATATGAAGATAAAATTTACCTCATAGAACGCTCAAAAAATTTTTTTTTTCTTTACTACAGCAATTTTAGTGTTGGATGTGGAAACGAAAATTCAAAAATTGAAAATGAACCTCTACTTTTAAATGACTATAGCTCCGTCATTTTTTAACCTTTTTGGGCGTTCTTTTAACGAAATTAGCGGAATTCTGTCTAGTTCTTAATGCAATCTCGATTTTTGTAATACAATTCGATCTCACTGACTAGGAGAGTATCAGACCTCCGGATCACGGATTTTGCTCAAACTTTGGGATAAGTTTTCATATGTCAAAATATGAAAGGAAATAGAATTTTAGACCCCAACGCTCAATATTTCCCTAGTTACAGGCAATTACAGAATATCACTAAAAAAGTTACTAGATTTTCAAACGCTTACAGTTCCTTAGCATCGATACTAAGGAGCATGAAACTTTTTTTAAATGAAAGCTGAGCTCAAATTCTTTCGAAATAGTAGTTATAGCATGTCAAAATATTATTTTTTCCCAAAGTTATAGTGTAATAAACATTAGACCCAATTTCAGCTTTTGTTATTAATTACTGTTTTAAAAAGAAAAATTAGGTCCAATGTTTATCACGCTATAACTTTAGGAAAAAATAATATTTTGATACGTTGTAACTACTGCTTCGAAAGGATTTGTGCTCAGCTTTAATTTAAAAAAAGTAATATATCAAAAATATCAACAATAATCTTTAAAATAAACCCCGGATCAAATATTTTGATCAATTAGAACCAAAGTTATGACGATTTAAAGTTAAAAAAAAATGCTGAAACTTTAAATAAATATATTTACTTTGAATTTTGAATTTTGAATTTAGAAATTTGAATTTTGAATTTTGAAAAGATGAATTTTTTAAATACTAAAATATATTATTTGGTCATTTTCAAAGAACAAATAATATGCGATACAATTAAGAAATGAACACTAATGAATTGAGAACTAATGTGAATAAAAAAATCCGAATTTGAATAAAACCTTTAAGTTTACTTATTGCCACTCATGTCTCGAAGTTTTGGCAGTGTCGATTTGGTTTCGTTCACTTTTCCAACAGTGAATCTTTTGAATACCTTTAATTTCTTTTGCATTTCCTAACCATTCCATTTTTTTGGTCTGTCGAAAAACTTAACCGACTTCGGTCTTAAAGCGTAGAATGTTGATTTACCAATTTTTGTTTTCATTTCACGATTTTTGTCTTTAAATAATTGATATCTTTCTTTTATACTTCGCGTAAGAAAGCGTTTGACTTTTTTAGTTTTTATACCATTTTCTTTGATAGATACTGTGTCGCTTTTATTTGTACTTTGACGAGAACAAATAAAATCATCGTTCAGATGATAATCCTTTACTTTAATTACAATTTCACTATCCAAAGAATGGCCACAATAGTTCTCAGAATGCTTGTGAATTTTTTTATTATTTACCAATGATCGTGCTTGATCAATCATATAAATAGTTACATTTGGTAAAACTGACAATAAATAATCTTTGGAAATATCACTTGGTATAATACTCAACAATTACACTTTTTCAAGAAAATTTGAACAATTATCCAATGCAATTTTAATATTCTCAAGCCATTTATCATTTGTTTTACATTCATTATTTTCATTCGATGCGGGCAAATCCGTTGTATCGTAGACTTTCATCATTTCACTTGCTATTTGTGAATCAAATGCATCGTTCATTTGTTTTCTTTTTCGGAGAGCATAAGATTTTTGCATCTTGATATTGATACTTTGAGGCATTTTAATTGGTGAAATGTTTAATTTCAAATTACTTGAAGTCTCGTTGAGCTGTTCTATCACAGCCTCACTATGAATAAAATCTTCCGAAGATTGTTGACTGCTTGAAGTCGATGAAATAGGCATATTTTTCACTTCATCTAATAATATTTTGTAACACGAAGGGCATACTTTATCTTCTCTAGAGAAAGAAGTATTTGGATACAATCGCTTCAAAGACTCCGTTAGATCACCTGATTTTCTAAGCGGACTTTTGGAGCAATCATAAACAACTTTTTCGTGCCTTTCTTTTAAATCCTTGCACTTTATTTTAACAATCAGTGATGCCATTATTGATATTCTGTTCAATGACAGATAAAAAAAAATAATTTTTCTTAAACATCTTTATTTTTTATCTTCCTTTTCTTATATTTTCAAACACGTCAAGTCGTTAATGAGAATGCAAAGAACGAATCATCAACAAAAATACCATACAAAATGAATTAAAATTCTAGGCGCGAAATTCAAACTGATAAAAAAATTATATTCTTCAACAAAAAAAATTTTAATAAAATAATGTACCATAAAAAAAGGATAAATGATTATGTATACTTTCATCCAAATAACTTTTTTTTTTAAATTAAAAAATTTATATCTTTAGATTTTAATCTTTAACGAAAATTGCGTTTCCTCAATGTAAAAATATCATATTTATTTAAAGTTTCAGCATTTTTTTTCAAACTTAAAATCGTCATAACTTTGGTTCTAATTGATTAAAATATTCGATCTGGGGTTCATTTTAAAGATTATTGTTGATATTTTTGATATATTAATAAATAAAAGCATAAAAATAGTTGTAAGAACACGTAAAGTTGGAAAAATAGTACGATGCGCCATGGTATCAGTGTTTTAAAATCGAAAATATAAAAAAAACGTTTAAAAATCTGTTAAAAAAAATAAAGCAAAATCGCATATTCTCACCTACCCTAAAAGTTAGTATTTTTTATGTATAAAATCATATAAAAATTACAAAAAAAAAAAAATATAGTTTTTGAGAAAATCGTGTTTGAAAAAAATCGCTTTTTTCGGTTTTTCGTAAATAACTTAGTGAGATCAAATTGTATTACAAAAATCGAGATTGCATTTAAAACGAGACAGAATTCCGCACACTTTTGTTAAAAGAACGCCCAAAAAGGTTGAAAATTGACGGAGCTATAGTCATTTAAAAGTAGAGGTTCATTTTCAATTTTTGAATTTTCGTTATTACATCCAACACTAAAATTGCTGTAGTAAAGAAAAAAAAATTTTTTGAGCGTTCTATGAGGTAAATTTTATCTTCATATTCATAATAGAAGGTATTTTTATTACTTTAAAGAAAAAAAAAAATTCGATCAGTGACGGCCTGCATGAATCTGAATAGAATCAGCCAGCTTTCTTTTAGTTATATCAAACCAAAACTTATCATAAAGTTCCAGCAGGATCTGAGATCCAAAGCTTGTAGCCTCTCTTGGTCAGTTCGTTGAAGATCAGTATAGTGCAATTTTGAAATCAATATCACAGTGGAGGATGGTAAGTAATCTCATCCTTTTCTAATAAAATCACTTTTGACTCGACTCTATTTTATATACTTTGTCATAATATTAATGATGTATAATCTTCGAGCATATACTACTGGAGGAAGCCTCCCAGCTATTAACTACGTTACAAGGCGAAGAGAGAAAAAGCCTCTATTTTGGTACATGCTATCTCTCTCTCACTTTCTTAGTGGGAAACAGAAGCAGCCAATCAAATCAGGCGAGAGAGAGAGACAGCACGTACCAAAATAGAGGCTTTCTCTCTCGTCGCCTTGTAACGCTTTCTGCCATTCGGAGGCTTCCTCCAGTAGTATATGCTCGAAGTGTATAATACATTTAAATGAAGTAGATTTAGGGTTTTAAATAATCATTGATTTTTCTACTATAATAGTAAACAATTTACTCAACTTATGGAGTATTTTTACATTTGTTTATTTTATTGCAATTGCAAAAAGAACAACAATCTATTTTATTCAAAAAATTTGTTTTAACCTTCCGATTTATTAGAGTCATCTATTTTTAGCCGAATCCTTTTTTAATAAATTTTTATTTAATTTCCCAATACAGAGTTAAAATTAATTGTATTACAAAAAAAAACCGACTTAAAAAAAAAACATTAAACAAAGACAAAATTTTTTACAAGAAAAAAAAGATTTTGAAAAAATTGCACTAAAAATTAACAAATAATATATTACCCTTAAAAAAAAACATTAAACAAAGACAAAATTTTTTACAAGAAAAAAACGATTTTGAAAAAATTGCACTAAAAATTAATAAATAATATATTACCCTTAGAAATTATACGCATAAAAAGCATCTAACACATGTGTAGTCAATATAATATAGACCATCTAATTCATACTAACACAAACAAATTATTTTATTATTAGGTTGCTTACAAAAAATTAGTCAATAGATAAGACAATATATACATACAAAAAAATTAGAATTTTTGGAGTCGGTGCCAGCCTGAAAAAATTGTTACAAATCTAAAAAAAATTTTGAAAGTGAACAAAGGAGGCGATAAATATCTAATACAATTTTAGATATCAAGAATACTATTTATACTTACAACCGCGTCAATTACCTATTTGTAATTGTCACCAATTTCACACTGTACTGTCTTATATGTCTTAAATTTTCTCCTGCGTGATGGAGTTTTCTGGATAATTACGAAGTAACTCAACGCGGAACTACGGCAGTCTGCGCATGGTCATTCAAATGCAAAAGACGCGAATATTTAAAACTTGCATTCAGATTTGATATTAACAAAATATTAAATTTATAATAACGGAAATATGGAATTATATAAAATAACTATGATTCGAATAGGCTTATCGGTATACCAATAATATATTTTACATATTTTTTTTAAATTTGATGCAATTTTTTCAAAATTTTTTTTTTAGATTTGTGACAATTTTTTCAGGCTGGCACCAGCGATGCCGAAAGTGGCAGAGTCAGAGAGGGAAACAAAATTTTTTTAAACTCAAAAAAATGTAAAAAATTGAAAAAAAATTATTTTGCTATAGTAATTTTGTTTTTTAGAATTATTTATTAATTATCAAATTTTGAAAACTATTTATTTTAATACTTTTTTTTTACACATTTTTGAATTTCCCTCTCTGACTCTGCCACTTTCGGCATCGCTGGCTGGCACCGACTCCAAAAATTCTAATTTTTTTGTATGTATATATTGTCTTATCTATTGACTAATTTTTTGTAAGCAACCTAATAAAAAAATAATTTGTTTGTGTTAGTATGAATTAGATGGTCTATATTATATCGACTACACATGTGTTAGATGCTTTTTATGCGTATAATTTCTAAGGGTAATATATTATTTGTTAATTTTTAGTGCAATTTTTTCAAAATCGTTTTTTTCTTGTAAAAAATTTTGTCTTTGTTTGATGTTTTTTTTTGAAGTCGGTTTTTTTTGTAATACAATTAATTTTAACTCTGTACTGGGAAATTAAATAAAAATTTAATAAAAAAGGATTCAGCTAAAAATAGATGACTCTAATAAATTGGAAGGTTAAAACAAATTTTTTGAATAAAATAGATTGTTGTTCTTTTTGCAATTGCAAAAAAATAAACAAATGTAAAAATACTCCATAAGTTGAGTAAATTGTTTACTATTATAGTAGAAAAATCAATTATTATTAAAAACCCTAAATCTACTTCATTTAAATGTATTATACACTTCGAGCATATACTACTGTAGTAAATGCTCGGAGATTATACATCATTAATATTATGACAAAGTATATAAAATAGAGTCGAGTCAAAAGTGATTTTATTAGAAAAGGATGAGATTACTTACCTTATAATAAAAGAATTTTTAATAAGGAAAGCGATCGCTATATTGCACACATATGTCGTATTGCAAGGAGTTGGCGCTACAGCTTAAATTTACGATATCTCAGGTTCTACTTACTTAAATTTGAAAAACCGGACAGATTCTTAAATTAGATCAAATTTCCTATCATTCTTTATCAAAAATATAGAAATATTTTGTTCGCTAACCTATATTATTTCGTTATAAACAAAGACAATTCTGAAAAATTGAGAATTTTTTCTGCTTCAAATCATTCTAGCTTATTTATCAACATTTGAAAGTAATATATAACAATTTATCATTAAAGCTGAGACTCTGAGATTTTTCAAACACATATTGAACTTCAAAAAATATCAATTAGTAGTCGAGTTATAAGGTTTTTTACCAGGGCGTTCCGCGCTAGCGCTTCGTCTCTATGTATTTTTGCAATATATTTGCCATATCTCTGGTTCTAATTATCGAATCAAAAAACAATTTTGTTTGTTTTTTTATTAAAGAACAAGTTTTTGCAGGGAAAATTACTGCATCTATTGTAGTTCATAAACTATAGTCATTTAAACAATTAATTTGTTTATAACAAATTACTCGACTACTTGCGCCAAAAGCAAGTTGAAAATTCGGATTCAGCGGCTCAAAATACATATAAATCACCTGCTTTCTTCGTGGGACCTCTAACTTCATACGAAACCCTCTGGGCGCCTAGACTAATATTCGTGTTCCTTCTGCTATCATTTCTATGAAAGTACTACCTTTTTAATGGGGACGTTCATATTCGAATTCCTTATTCAAATATTCGTGGAAACAATAAGTCGCTGATCATATGATTTACTACAGCGCCATATTCCAATTTTCAAATTAAACAAAAGGATAAAAGTATTAAGTGAATGCAGACGTAAAAAAAGAAAAAAAAGTTTAAAATCTCTTCTTCTTTCTGCAATATTTTCTCTCTATATATAAAAATGGAAAGAGTGTAAGTATATTTTTTTATATTATATTATTATTAATATTATATAAAATATATATATATATATATATATATATATATATGAAATGAACAAACATTTATAATAATTTCTTTTAAATTTTTATTTCTAGAATTCCAGCAGGATCAAGATCGAAAATGGTCGAGATATTTTTTAATGAACCCGCAAAAGAATATAGTGAATTAAAATCTTTTTTAGATTTTATAATCCGGGCGACTGCTCGTGATCGAGTTGATGGTTTTTTTATTCGTTGGACTGCCAAGCTATTTCCAAATGTCACTACATTGGCCCATGAAATAGACCAACGAGTAATAAAAGAAGAAGTGCACATTGAGCAACACAAATTTGTGCTCATATCAAAACTTCTAGCGTATAAGGTGGATCCTGAAAGTTTTATAAATATTATAAGATGGATTTATGAAGAATGAAAAGAAGAAGACAAACAAAATTAATTTCATATTTTAATATTCATATTCATTTTGTAATATTTGTATAAATTTTTCTATTATAAATGTTTTAATAATAAATAAATAGTTTGTAATAAAAAAATTAGTTTAATTAGTTTTGAAAAAGGCAGCCTGTTGAGAATGTGTGTATGAATGTGTAAGTAAAGAAATAAATAACTTAGAGTGCTTGCTAATATTTATTAAATATTACAAAGTTATACACGAAATTTTAGATCCTTATCTCTTTTAGTTTCTGAGATATAAAGAATTGACAATAGCAATTTTGTTCGATTTAAATTGAAATTCAAATATAGATAATAGTCTCAAATTGATGTTCTTATTATTTTTATAAATGTGTATGATTATAAAATAGTTATAAACAATAAGATTTAACTTATCTTATACATTATTATCAAGTATTTATAAGATTAAGTAATATGTTTCAAGCACTAAAATTATTTTTTTTTTAAAGATATAGCTGTTATCGTTCCAAATCGAAATAGCAAATATCTTATATCTCTGAAGCTAGAGAACATAGAGCTTTAAAATTTTTACTGAAAGCTTGTTTCAACTAGTAAATAAAGATTAAATACTTGCTTATTACATGACTTATAAACTTTGAAATTTCATTCAAAAAAGTTATAGCTAAAAATGAATACATTTATAGTGCTATACAAATATTATGCACATTTTCAAACTATAATTAATCTAATATTTAACTTAAATAATGTAAAAAAATATCATATGGGATTGATTTCAAGCAATAAATAGACGTGTAATATTATAATAAGTTATTTTATGCTCAAATATTCTCACCAAAGCAATAAGTATATGTATAAGCTTTATTGAACATAAATGTTATATTTCACCAAAGCAATAAGTAATTAAAATTAAATTAATGTGCATTTTTCAAGAACATTGATTATCGGCTTTTTCCACTATTATACATTTTTCATATCTTAAAAACTAAAAGAGATAGAGATCTGAAATTTAATACATAACTTTGTTATGTTTCAAAAATAATATAGAACTAGCAAAAAATACCTTGCTCCTAACGTCGCTCGGTTGAATTTTCATATATTATATTATGTATAAATTAGCCAATTTTAAAATAAAGACGAATGGCTACAACTTATGAATTTTGATATTGTAGTTTTGTGCTAGATTAAATTTTTATATTTTTATAAAAAAGATCAATGAAAGTTACAATGTGCATAAAAATTGTTTAAATACAAATTATATCATGATGAATTGAGAATTTGTTCTACTAAATTGCATTAGAATCAATGAAAAAATATAATAGGAATTCATTCTTTTTAATCACGTATTTCAATCACAAACCATGAAATAATCGTAAACAGTATTTGATGTTTACTAGAACTAACTGTACGGAGAAAGGAAAGTATTGTTAAAATAGGTTCAAAATCAAGTATATCTAATTTATGTACTAAGGTACTTAAAAAAAGAGTGGCGATATAATTTCAATTAGTACTATAGCTTGAATTTTAGGGATCAATGTTGGTACTATTATATTATGAAGTAAGAGCATAAATTTGCGATGCCTAGTGTCTTTTTTTGGTACTAAGACTGATATTTCACCTACTCAATTTAAGGACAATATTTCGCAGAAAATGTAATTATTAATATCTTTTCGGGCGGCATTTCCTGTTACTAAAATAAAAAATTATTAAATATAGAATTATTTACATCATATATAACACTTTAAAATTACTAATAATAATTATTTTAATTCATGATATTTAAGGAATAAAACGATACATGTTTATCTTCCATATTCCGTTTTAAAATACCCTGTTGAAAATAATGACGTCTTTCCAGTACGTCTTTGAAAGATGTCTTTGAAGACGTCTTTGGTCGTGTTTTAGATTGGAACAAAATAAGACGTCATTTTTTTAATGTTCTGGAAATATAGTAACCAAATTACGTTTTTTTTATAAGTAAAATAATTTCAAAGACGTATTTTTCCAATAAATACTCATAATAAAAGACGTAAATTTTCAAAAACAAATTTTTCTTTTAAAACGAATGACGTCTTCCCTGTTGAAAATAATGACGTTTTTCTAAGACGTCTTTGAAAGACATCTGTTAAAAACGTCATTAAAGACGTCTTTGATCGTGTCTTAGATTTAAACCAAAAAAGACGTCATTTTTCCAATGTTTAGAAAAATCATTTAACAAATGACGTCTTTTTATTATTTCAAAGACGTATTTTTTTTAATAAAAATAAAGCCTTTTCTTACGAATTTTAATTTAAAAAATACGTCTTTGAAATTATAAAAAGACGTATTTTTATAAAAAAAAATACGTCTTTGAAAATATAAAAAGACGTTATTTGTTAAATAGCTTTTCTGAACATTGGAAAAATGACGTCTTTTTTGTTCCAATTTATGACACAACCAAAGACGTCTTTCAAAGACATCATTTTCTCCAAATTTAGGAAAAAAAAAGTCATTTTTCGTGAATTATGTCATTGAAAAATGACTTTACATGATGATCATTTTCCATTTAAAGGAAAAATAAAAAACGAGGTAAGCCTCGTAGTTTCAACTCTTCGAAAAACGAAGAGCAATTGCGATTAAGCTGAGATCATTCTGGCTTTATATATCTGCGTCTTCGAAATTTGCATCAAGGATCAGAAAACTTGAAAATCGCCATCTAGTAACTTACAGTCGAATTGATGGTTGATTGCGTCTATTTAATTTTAACTCACGAGGTGGCGATTTTCAAGTCTTGCGATCCCTTATACAAATTTCAAAGACGCAGATATATAAGGCCAGAACGCTCTCAGTTCAATCGCAAATGCTCTTCGTTTTTCGAAAAGTTGAAACTACGAGGTTAACCTCGTTTTTGTTTTTTCCTTTAAATGGAAAATGATGATCATGTAAAGTCATTTTTCAATGACATAATTCATGAAAAATGACGTTATTTTTTCCTAAATTTGAAGAAAATGACGTCTTTGAAGATGTCACTAGTTATGCCTTAAATTGGAACAAAAAAGACGTCATTTTTCCAATGTTTAAAAAAGCTAGTTAACAAATAACGTCTTTTCATAATTTCAAAGACGTATTTTAAAAATAAAAATTCGTAAGAAAAGACGTCATTTTTATTAAAAAAATACGTCTTTGAAATAATAAAAAGACGTCATTTGTTAAATGATTTTTCTAAACATTGGAAAAATGACGTCTTTTTTGGTTTAAATCTAAGACACGACCAAAGGCGTCTTTAATGACGCTTTTCACAGATGTCTTTCAAAGACGTCTTAGAAAGACGTCATTATTTTCAACAGGGAAGACGTCATTCGTTTTAAAAGAAAAATTTGTTAATATTCTGTAATATCACTCTAAAATTTGTATTAAATATGATCATTGAAAATACAATTATTTCATTATGTTGAATTTGTTGTCAAAGTTTGATTATATTTCACTAGAAGAAGATATAAAAATAAACTGTCATATTCAACGGTCTTTCCATTCTATTGCTAAATTTCCATAAAAGAAATGTATTAACTTGTAGTATGTACCATGATGATTATTTATCTCAATTTTCAAATTATTCTAATCATTAGTTTTCAAGATATTTAGATTCCTGATTCCAAATAGAAAAATATTAGTAAATAATATTGGAACTCAAACTCCTCAATAACTAATAAATAAATTTATTTAAAAATTTAACCGAATAATCTTCGTGATACATATTATATGTAGATGCATCTCTCAAAATTTAAAACTATAAATAAAAAGATTAAAAATTATTATTAAGTGATAACTTATAAATAGTTATATTATTTTATTAAATACATTTCCAACTTGAATACTTATCTTCATGTTAAAACTAAATTTAATTAGCATTCAATTCCACAAGTTATTTGAAAAATTTACTATTATTCAAAGTTATTAAAAAGTTATTTATAAAAAGTATTCCCATATCAAAATTTCAAAATTCTATTAATTTAATTTTTTATTCTTTACATTAAAGAATTAGTTTTGATGTTGAAATTTTCTTGTGATATGCAACATATATATATATAATCTTATGGTAAAATATTTTATCACCTTGTATGAAAATTATTTTTTCAAAGTGGAATAATACTGTGAAAAAACAAATGATTATAGGAAAATACTGCAAACTGTAAATGACAATAAAAAAACGTTAGGCTGGAGATGAATAATGATTGTTTATTATCATTTATACATTTTTTAAATGTAGATACTGCGAATATCCGTAAATAACTGTAAATAAATTGAAGAATACAGTTATCAGAAATAACTCAAAATAATTTTCATTTTAGTTCTTTTCACAACAAACATTTTTTAATGATTAAATATATAAATATATATATATATATATATATATATATATATATATATATATATATATATATATATATATATGTGTGTGTGGAACATTTCACACCAACTGAAAGATCAGAAAAATAGAAATCTCTAAAAATCTAAGAATATATTCATTTTGTTACACGTAAGATGTAAAAAAAATTTCAAGGATTCAGATTAGAAGGATCAAGAGCTATAGATCCTTGAAATTTAGAAATTTTTCAAAATTTTTGGAAAGGTCCCAGCTTAATCATTTTTTTTCCTGAAAATCCTGATGTTTTAGAGAGAGATGCATGATAATACTTCTTGTTGTAAATGAAGAGCAGAGTTAACATGATTCTTTACAGACCTTAATTTTAAAGTTTTCTATTTGTTATGTTAACCGATATTCATATATTCGAATTTAATAATATTTCAAACCGGTATACCTCATTCAACATGCAATTAAATTCACTAATTCAGAGACCACAATATATCAAATCAGTACCGATTGATGGAGAATTTTTATACAGTTATTATTTTCAGGAAATTTGAAAAAGGGTCACCGGATTTGTTTGTGTTATAATAATAAGGTAATTCATATATATGACAGTTCAAATCTTAAAGATCTACGAGATGAGCATAAGATTTATATGAACAGATTATTTCCAAACAAATCAGAATTGAGCATAGTATTCAAAACAGTACAATCACAAACAGATAATTATGATTGTGGCGTTTTTGCAATTGTTTTTGCTATTGCAATGATTTATAATTTAGGACTATGTTGTTTAAGATATGATGTTTCTCTGATGCAATTACGTTTACCAAGAATTTTTAAAACGCAACAAATAAGAATGTTTTCAGTTTTGCAAAATTATAGCAATGCAAATATTAGTTACGATAATCCACCGGACATGATAATGAGGAGTTTTTGTCATGAGCAACGTCTAAATCAAATACTATTAAATTTAGATTTCGCCGAGCTTGAACTATTAGAAAAAAACTCACAAATGCATTTATTGGCAGAAAAAAAAGATCATGGAAATGTATCGTAAACAAAAGGATTCGAATCATGAAACAATTTTGATGGAAATTAACAATGACATTTCAGATATGAATGTTTACAAACCAGATAATGATATAATAATAATCGATGATATCCACTTAAATTATAACAATAATAAAACTAGCAGAGTTGAGATTAAATTAAATGGAGAAAAAAAAGAATCAGAAGATAGATGAAAAAGAAGCTTTATTTGTAACAGGACTTAAGAGCATGATGAAGCTGTCCGCCATCTAATATTTCCAATCCTAACTTATGAATAAATGATGCGTTTAATTAAGTTTTTTTGCAACAAAGTAAAAATTTGTAAGATTAAACTCTAGTGCGGACAACTCGAGAAATCCACCAAAATATTATACATATAAAGTTATAATAAAAACTTTTAATGCATCGTATTTTATGGTTAGGTTTATCGAGTTTGATATCTGATTTCCAATCCAAGCTCATAAAAAAACAAGTCCAAATGATTTTTTATTTCAACAAAAATGATTGTATTAATATAGCTTTAGTGCGGACAAGTCATTAGATTTGTTTAATTTATGAATTAAAAAAGATATTGATATAATAAAAAAAGCAAGACTCAGTTGCTGCAGCTCCGACGTCCCGTCAATAGGAAAATGATAAAAAAACAATCACATAAATATAAAAAAATTTCAGAAAAAGACAATATTATGAAAATGCAAAAAAAAATAATGATAAATTAGAACTAAGACGTGTTCAAGAAACTTTACAGAAATAAAGCTCATATGAAAATGAAAAAAGGACAACCAAATAAATATAAACAGAAATTAGAAAATACTAAAATGACAAAATGGCAATTCAAGGAAAGAATGAGTACTAATAAATTGGAACAAATACGTGCGAAGTAGGCTTTACTCAAGAAAGAAGCTTATATAAGAATTAAAGAAAAACAACTGAAAAAATATGAAGAAAAATTAGAAAATACTAAGATAAAATACGAATTCAAGGGAACAATGAGTACTGATAAATTGGAACAAATACGTGCGAATGAGGCTTTACGTAAGGAAGAAGCTTCTATAAAAATTGAATAAAAACAACCCAATAAATATAAAAAAAATTGGAAATATTAAGATATAAAAAATAACATCATTTGGAAATAAAGATACTAATAAATTGAAAAAATTGCATGAAAAAGAAAAATTACGCAAAAAAGAGACTTATAAAAAAGTTATTAGTGAACAATATAATGAATATGAGAGGATTGTTCAAATTAAGAATCAAAAATTGGAAAATGTTGATATTATTAAGAAAGCACAAGTAAAAAATGATTATTAACAATTGAAAGAATCACGCACAAGGTGTAAACAAATAGAAATTGATGACAATAAACATGTTAATAATGATACTACAATAACTAAATCAATAGATGAAAAAAAGCGAAAACATAAATATGATTCTTATCAATTAAAGATATTATTTATTAAGTGTAAACGATTAAAAATTGAAGACAATAATTATAATAAAAATTATAATAATAATAATTATAATAACAATCATAATATTGTATTAAACGAAGTTATTGATAAAACAATACAAGACAAAGTAGAAAAAAAATTAAAGAAATTAAATGAAAAAATACTAACTGAAAAAATTAATTTGGAGTTAATTGGTTGTATAGCAAATATATATTTCGATGAAAATCTCATATCTAAAAATAACATTGGTTCCATGACAAATACATGTGTTTATTGTGATGCGAAACATTTTGCTTTAAAATATACTAAAAGTAACGGTTTCTCCAATTGTTGTCATAAAGGTGAAGTAGCATTGTTCGAAAATATTCCTTACCCAGAACAATTAAAGTTTATAGCAACTGAATTAACGGAAGAAATTATTGATTTTCGACGAAATGTTAGGTTGTACAATGATGCTTCAGCATTCGCAAATTTTGGTGCCAATTTTGATACATTGCCGGGTAAAGGACCACAAGTTATTAGAATATGTGGACAAATTTACCATAATGTTTATGCGTTACATCCTAATAAAGATGAAGCACGTAAATATGGACAATTATATCTATTGTCCGCAATAATGATTTGGATAAAAAAAGATATAATTTACTTACCTGTAATGAAGTTGCAATAGTATATGTTGGAGAAGACGATCTTCCTCCTATTGAACGTGATATTGTCATTTATACTAATTAGGAAAGTGTCACACCTCCTGATCACGGATTTTGCTCAAACTTCGGGATAAGTTTTCAGATGATAAAATATGGAAAAAGCTAAAGTTATAGTCATAAATACTCAATATTTCCCTAGTTACAGAAAATTAAAGAAAATCACTAAAAAAGTTACTAGATTTTTAAACGCATATGGTTCTTTAGCGTCGATAGCTACAAGCTTGAAACTTTTTTTAAATTAAATCTGAGCTCGAATCCTTTCGAAACAGTAGTTACAGCATATCAAAATATTATTTTTTCCCAAAGTTAGAGCGTAATAAGGATTGGACCTAATTTCAGCTTTTATTATTAATTAATGTTTTTAAAAAAAAAATCAGGTTCAATGTTTATCACGCTCTAATTTTGGAAAAAAATAATATTTTTACATGCCATAACTACTAATTCGAAAGGATTTGAGCTCAGCTTTAATTTAAAAAAAGTTTCAAGCTTGTAACTATCAATGCTAAAGAACTATATGCGTTTAAAAATCTAGTAACTTTCTTAGTGATTTTATTTAATTGCCTGTAACTAGGGAAATATTGAGTATTTATAACTATAACCTTAGCTTTTTCCATATTTTATCATCTGAAAACTTATCCCGAAGTTTGAGCAAAATCCGTGATCCGGAGGTGTGACACTCTCCTAGTAAGTATGATAAACCAATTGGTATACCGACAATTAGCAAACATACAGATCCTATGACATATCCGCTTATTCATCCTAATGGCGGTTTTGGATGGATGCCAAATATGAAAAGTAAATTTGGAAAATCTAATATTTCAAATTTGAAATTTTATAATTATAGATTTAGTGTTAGAAATGAATTTAATCTATTCTTTAATATGGAAAAATTATCTCAACAGTTTATTGTTGATGCATTTGAAAAAGTTGAAACCTCCATATTATATTTCATACGAAAAAACCAAAACGTATAAAGAAATGATTGTTACAAAGGTGTTGTGGACTATTTACATAACAAAAAAGAATAAGATTCTTCAAAAATTGGAAAAATGGTAATATTACCTTCAAAATTTACATGAAGTCCACGATTTTTATAATAAAATTACATTGACTCAATGACACTTGTAAATTATCGTGGTAAACCTGATCATTTTGTAACTATGACCTGTAACCTACATTGGAAAGAAATAACTGAAAACTTGGAACTTTATGAAAATGCAATAGATAGACCGGATATTATAAAAAAAGTATTTCATCAAAAAGTAGAAGAATTCAAAAGTTTAGTAATGAAAAAGGGAATATTAGGAAAATGTATTGCATATAGTTATGTAATTGAATTTCAAAAACGAGGATTACCGCATATGCATTGTTAGTAACAACTTACTCTTGGATAAGAATAATAAATTTGATATTCCCGAAAAAGTTGATAAAATAATAATTGCAGAAATCCCAAATAGAGATATTTATCCAAAATTATATAGTATTGTTAAACAATTTATGATACGCGGTCCCTGTGGTATGCAAAATATAAATTGTCCATGTATGGATAAAAATACGAAACAATGTACTGGAAATTATCCAAGAAAATTTGATTATACAACAACATTTAAATCCAATGGATATCCACTATACAAACGTAAAAATGATGGCGTCGAAATAATTCTCAAAAATAAATTTACAGAAAGAATTGAAGATAGTGGATTTGTTGTTCCTTATAATCCTTACTTATTATTGAAATTTAATGCACACATAAACGTAGAAGTTTGTTCCACTGTACACTGCATTAAATATTTATTCAAATACTGTTATGAAGGTCATGATTGTGCATACATTAAAATACATAAAAAAAATGTGGATTTTCAATCAGAAAATAAAGACACTTTTTAAAATGACAATCGTGAAAATGTATAATTATGAATATGACGAAACCCAATAATACATTAATACACGATATTCATGTCCACCTTAAGCAATGCACAAATCATGAGAATATCCTTAACATGTTATTTCACATACTATAAAACGTCTAAGCGTTCATGAGAAAAATCAACAAAACGTATTTTATAAAAAAGGAAAAGAACGAATGATCATGCAAAAAAATGTCAGAACAACGTTAACAGCATATTTTGAATAAACTAGAGAAGATTTTGAAGCACGAAATTACTGGTATTCAGAAATACCAAATTTTTATACATTTGATGAAAAACTGAAAAAGTGGAATAAAAGAAAAAAAAAACAATACTTAGTGAAATGTACTTTGTAAGTCCGAATGATAGACAACGTTATTTCATTAGGTTATTACTATTACATGTTAAAGGAGCCACATCTTTTGAAACTTTGCGTACTGTTTATGATGTGATGTACAATTCGTTTTATGAGGCAGCTAAAGCAAAACAATTAATTAATGAAGATGAAGAATGGGATGGATGTTTGGAAGAAGCATCTTCAACAGATTTCCTTTATATTTTTTATGAATTACTTGCTTTCATTTGCTTTTTTTATAATCCTATAAATGCACGAGATTTATATAAAAAATATAAAGATAAGTTATACCATCCTAAATACGAAAAAAATATAGGTAAAAATCTTGCATTGAATGCTATTAAAAATAATTTACAAGACAATGTATTTTCTTTAAACGATTTTAATTTACCTAACATAAGCACATTTATAGAAGAAGATAATAATCAAACAATTTTAAATCATAATAATAATATTCTTCATGAATAAGAAATTAAAATAAATTTTTTAAATGATAAACAAAGACAAATATTTAACTCCACTATAAAGAGTTTAAATAACCAAAGTAAAGAAAAATATATTTTTATAGATGAACCAGGTGGAAGTGAAAAAAGTTATTTAATTAACGTTTTAATAGTTTATTTTAAATATCATACCATTCATTATTTATGTGCAGCTTGGACAGCTATAACAGCGAATTCATTAGTCGATGCAAAAACCGTGCATACAACATTTAAACTACCGTTAAGAGGCCGCTAAATTAAATTAATTAATTAATAATGAAATTAACTTTGATGCTTTGTTTTCAAAAAAAGTTTGACATACTTACAAAATCATAAGTGAAGCTAGAGAATTAATTTGTCCTTATTAGAAAAAAATAGTGTTTTTTTACTGTACAAGTTGCGGACAACTATTGATTTCTAGTAATAACTACTAGTTTTTCCAAAAACCTACATTTTTTGATTAGAGAAGGATAGAGAGATACAACGTCCTCTTAAATATAACAGATTGTACAACTTGTAATGTTAAGCCTAATTCTGCAGAAAGCAAACAAAGGAAACACAAATAATTATTTGGGATAAAATATTCATGACTTCGAAATTTGCTTTTGAAGCAGTTGATCGTCTTTTTCAAAATTCATGCGATGTGAACTAATCTTCCGGTGCTAAAACTGTAATTGCATCAGGAGATTTCAGGCAAACATTACCAATTGTACGACATAGAAGCCGTATGAGTATTATTGAAAATTCAGTTAAATTTAGTTTATTATAGGAGAATTTAGAGCCCAAAATATAGAGCCAAAGTAATTATAAGAATCAAAAAAATATAAGGCCCAAAAATATATAGAGATCAAGAAAATATAATGATAAAAAAAATATTAGGCCCAAAAAAATTTTTTTAAAAAATATTAAGTTCAAAAAAATATAGAGTAAAGAATACATGAGAATCAGAAAAATATAAGATTCAAAGAAATATTCGGCCCAAAAAAATATAGAGCTCAAGTAAATATGAAAATCAAAAAAATATAGAGCTCAAGTAAAATAAGATTTAAAAAAATATTGGGATAAAAAAAAAAGAATCAGACAAATATTGGGCCCAAAAAATATAGACCAAGAAAATATAATAATAAAAAAATATTGCGTCTAAAAAAATATAAGATTAAAAAAAATATAAACCCAAAAAAAAGTTAAAAAACAATAAGGCCCAGAAAAATAAATGACCTAAAAAAATTAGGGCCCAAAGAAAATAGGACTCGAAAAAAAGTAGGTCCAAAAAAATATAAGGCCTAGAAAAATATAGGACTAAAAAAGATATGAAAGCCAGGACATAAAAGGTCGAAAAAGATGAGGCACAAAGAAAATAAGACTCAAAAAAATGTAGAGCCTATAAAATATAAGGCCCAGAAAAATATAGAGCTCAATAAAATATAGGACTTAAAAAAATTATATAACCCATGAAAATACATATTTAAAAAAAAAATGGGGCCCAAAATATATATAGAGCCAGAGAATATATAAGAATCAAAAAAATATTTGGCCTAAAAAAATTAGAACTTAAGACAATATAAGGCCCAAAGAAAATAGCACTAAAAAAAAGTAGGTCGCGAAAAGTATAAGGCCTAGAAAAATATAGAGCTTAATAAAATATAGGACCCAAAAAAATCATAGAACCCAAGAAAATATAAATTTCAAAAAACTATTGGGCATAAAAATATAGATCACAGGAATATATAAGAATTGAATAAATATTAGGCCCAAAAAATATAGAGCCCAAGAACACATAATAATTGAAAAAATATTGAGCCCAAAAAAATATAGAACCCAAGAAAATGTAAGGCCAAAAAAAAAATATTAGGCCCAAAGAAAATAGGACTCAAATAAATGTAGGGCCTCAAAAATATAAGGCCAAAAAAATAGAGCTAAATAAAATATAGTACCCAAAAAATTATGAAATCCAAGAAAATATAAATTAAAAAAAAAATATTGGACCTAAAAAAATAGAGAGCCCAATAATATATAAGAATCAAAAAAATATTAGGCCCGAAAAATATAGAGCCCAAGAAAATAGAAAGTCAAAAAAAATATAAGGCCCAAAAGAATATATGGCCCGAAAAATACAAAGCCCAAAATATATAGAGACCAAAAAAATGTAGAAACCAAAAAAATATTATGCCAAGAAAAATATTGGGCCCAAAAAAATATTAGGCCCAAAAAATATAAGGCCCAGAAAAATCTCAAGCTAAATAAAATATGAAACCCAAAAAAATTATAGAACACAAGAAAATATAAATTGAAAAAAAATATTGGGCCCGAAAAAATATAAAGCCCAAAAAAATATAGAGATCAAAAAAACATTGGACCCAAAAAAATAGAGGGCGCAAGAAAATATAAGGCCTAAAAAATATCGGGACCAAGAAAATATTGGGCCCAAAAAAATATGGCCCAAAAAGATGCTTATGACTAATGAGGACTAATTATATAGGGCCCAATAAAAAATTGCTACTCTTATTACCAAAAGATGAGACACATTTAACAAATGCGGAGAACTGGAGAACCGGAGAACCGGAGAGCCGGAGAACCGGAGAAACGGAAAAAAAAGTGGTTTCACTTTAATATAATATAAGAAGTTATTCCAAGACTCTAAGATGATTATTTCTTCATTTTCTCAATGCAAAGCGATGTATTAAACTAGCAAAAGATTCAATTTCTCATAAAAGTCATTTATTAGACTAATTTAAATTACTTCATAGTATATTTAAGCATAAAAAAGTTGAATCTTATGACATTTAACTATTTTTAAATATATTTATTGAAAATCATTATTTAGTCTTAATGAAAATTGTAAATTATTAAAAATTAATCTTAAACAAAGAAATTGTCTTTGTTTTTTTTCAAGTCTCAAACTGTTAGAGCTTTGAAAATTTGTATCTAAACTAATAAGATAGGTTATCAAAGGAAAAAGGAAAGGTTATATATTCATATTTATTAATTTGAAGTTTAATTTATTAAAACAATAATAATTTTTCTTGTTGATGAATGATGAAACATCTATACCAGTTTTTTGTTTTACAGGAACAGCCCAGGCGTATTTTGAAAAAACATCTATAATTGCAAGCATGTATTTGTAGCCTTTGTTTTCTCAAGAATAAGGTTGCATCTCTACTAGATCAGCTTGCCATGTCTCGTCCAAACCTCGCACATCAAACTTTCGACGAGGATAATTACGACGTGCTGGCTTGTGAAGCTCTTCTACAAATCTATGACGTTGTTCCATCGGTGGTTATCGATTGACTGTTTTGCACTAACAGTGATAATGCCTCCTTTTATAGTCTCAATTTCCAATTGGCTTTGTATGAATTTCTTATCTAGCCCGTCTCTATGCACCTCTACAATTTTATCTAAGTTATTAAGATCACTTCTCAAACTAGATATTGAATCTAATAATTTTTAAACTTCCAAACGTACGATACGCTGTAAAGTATCTAAATTTACAGCTTCATTGAGTTGATTAGGTGATGCGAGATTACAAAGCCTCTTATTTTCTATATCGTATTGTCCATCTTTTGTAAGTTTATAGCCAATACCCGGAGATCCTCGACTACCCTCACTTCGTTTGAGATTACGTCCGAATACATCGACGCTCATTTTGATAATGCATGGTATAGGTGTCTACACTTCAGTATATATAGCCTCCTTCACGTAACTCTTCTATAATTGAATGTATCTCATTTGTATGGCTAGGGTTTCCAGCTTCTCTTTCAGCAATGAATAATCGAAGTCTATCAACGAGTTCTTTTGGATCATCCCAGTATATGTAATCCATTCTCGTATCTCTTCTTGCAATTTTATATCGAGGTAACGATCCTCCTCTTTTTTTCAATGAAAACAAAGGACTAATGATACTGTCGAATTTCTTACTTTTGTGTGTACGAATAGTCTCATCACTTCTGTAGCGTCGTTTGTGAGCATTAGCAGTTTCAAGAATATTCTTGTAATTTTGCATATCATTAGTGTTTATCTGACCTCTATCGGGATTTTTCGTAATTAACAATTCTAACAATCCTTTAGTTTTTGGATATTTTTTATCTTTTATACGAATGTTTTTATCTTCAAAAAATAGAGGTGAGTCACCAATTAAGAAGGGGCCGAACTATCTGTCTTTGTCTAATAGCGTTTTTCATCATTCATGTAAACACTATCCGGTATAACAAGAAAAAAATAGCAGCCCCGCTAGATATTAGTATAATTAGTAAATTTTGTAATAACAACCAAATTTTTTCACTGCATAGTTTTTAAATAATTAGAGACCTACCAAAAAAAGATAGGTTATATTCTAGATTGCTAGTAGGTCTCTAATTAGTCAAAAACTACGCAGTGAAAAAATTTGGTTGTTATTACAAAATTTACTAATTATACTAATATCTAGCGGGGGCTGCTTTTTTTTCTTGTTATACCGGATAGTGTTTACATAAATGATGAAAAACGCTATTAGACAAAGACAGATAGTTCGGCCCATTCTTAAGTAACTATTATCTTCCTTGCGCACTCCATAAACTTTATCCAATTGTTTTGATTGTTTCTCATTGAGCATATGAATGTACTTATTATCAAGCAATAAATCATCTTCTTTTATTTCCAATTCTTGCTCGCTTGTAGCTGATTCCAACTCTGTATCAACTTGTCGAATAGTATCGTTTAATGACGTATCTATAGCATTATCAATGGATGAAGAAGAAGGAAAAGAAGACTGCAAGAATGATGAATAAGTATCATTGTTTTTTATGACTTTTTTTTTATTTTTTGCTACGTCACGTATAAAATCATTATTTTTCTCAGTAGTAGCAACGAGTTTCTGAAGAGGATCAACGATAGGTTTGAATGTCTCGCCAAATGCTTCTTTCAATATTCTCTTTTCCAAACTTCAGCAAGTTATATTTTCGTTTAACTGCATTGTGTGCTTGCACAAGTTGATGTAAAATATCTTTCTTTCGTCGAATGTTAGCCATGTTGACGCTTCAGCGTACAATGATAAATTGTTTTCTTAAGACTATGTGCGCGCTATATTTATAGCAAAACAATCAAAGCCTTTTCTATATCTACCAGAATTGATTGAACTAACTTTGTCGATCATTAAAAATCCGTATTTATCGTCAGTCCAACACTTGGAGCTCAATTCTTTGAATTGGGCGTAAGTCATGTCAGAACTGACGTCATCTTGTCGAAAAATCACCAACAAATTGACATTGTCTCTGATTAGATGTTTCGGAATACGAGCATAAGATTGACAGAGATAGAAACAATCAACATCCTTGTGTCTGCCCATACAAAAGTAAGATCTGACATTATTTTGTTTTTCACAGATTACTTCATCAAAAATCATGACTGAATTTGGAAGTACATTATCGGGAGCTACAACAGATTCGTGCTCACTAAAGGGAAAGTATCGTACACCTTCTGAAGGCTCTAGGAGATCCTTCAAAAACTTGTACTTTGGTTGATTCAAAGACTTGGGGTATACGTAAACGTTTTCGAATCTGAGACTGTTGGGATGCGTTATTAGTGCTAGCAGTCTATTGGTTTGACCACAATTGGATGGACCGCAAAATACAGCTCGAATGCTATTTAGAAATAAGTCTCCGTGCCTCTTTAATTTCTTCTCATGCTCTGACGTACGAATGCTTGACCAGCTATAAATACAGGGCTTTTATACCCAATTCTTCAGTCTTCATTTAGTCTTCGAAGTGTGATGATCGTATATAGACAACGACGACGTGGTCGCAGTTTTGTCAACAAGCTTCTTAATAGTCTTCCAATCGAACTTCATATACCAGGATACCAATAATGTGGACCCGGTATAAGATTAGCTAAACGTTTAACTAGAGGTGACCCAAAAATCAATCCTCTCGATAGAACTTGTAAAGAGCACGACATTACCTATTCACAGAATCGTTAAAACGTAGAAGCCAACGCTTCTGATAGAATTTTAGCAGAAAAAGCTAATCAAAGAATTTCATCAAAAGACGCTAGCTTTGGAGAAAAAGCAGCTGCATTTGCAATTCAAAACATCATGAAAGTAAAGTCTGAATTTGGAATGGGTATAAAGGAGAAGAGGCCTTCTACCACTTTCAATGCAATAGTAAAGGCTGCATCTAAATCAGTTGTTTTTACAAAATGTGCTCGAAAAGCCATTCTGTCAGCTCTAAAAGGTGCACGAAGTGCTTTTAAAAAAGCAGGTGGTAAACAAAATGTAAAAACTCCACGTACTTTACCAGTTCCAAAAAAAGTAGGAGGTTTCTTACCATTCCTCATACCAATCTTTGCAGATTTGAGTGCTGTCGGTGGTATAGCTGGAGGTGCTGCTGGAATCGCTAAAGCGGCAAACGATTCCAAAGCTGCTAAACAACAATTGTAAGAAAATAAGAGACATAATATAAAGATGGAAGAAATAGCTCTTGGTAAAGGTCTTTACTTGAAACCATATAAAACTGGTCTTGGTGTTCGTCTGAAACCAAATAATTCTTTAAAAAAAAAGATCCTTAAAGTGAAATTCCTTCAAAGAGCACTCATCGATGCTGATCTCATTAAGTATGCAAAAATCCTAAAAATCTCAAATTTTCGAGGAGTATTCATGAGGAATGCTATGCCTATTAATGGACCGCACTATAGAGAATCAGCTATTGTTAATCTCGATGATGCAGATGGACCTGGAACGCACTGGGTAGCATATCGCAAACAAGAAAACGATGTTGTGTATTTCGATAGCTTCGGTAATCTTCCACCTCCTTTGGATATCATGACATATCTGAGAGTAGACAACATCAAGTACAATCCTGAGAGGTATCAAGACTTCGATACTTCTAAATGCGGTCATCTTTGTCTAAGATTTTTGAGCAACACTCTTGATATATAAAAAAAGAATGATGAGTATTTGTTCATTATGTGTTCAATCATGGTAGATTCATTGACTTTGAGTCTTTCGGGTACATCGTCTGTACTGGAAGAACAGTATTTTCTACCAATTAAACTTTCACCTGAAAAGAATTATGTTCTCGGATTAGTTACTTTCATGACATTCAATTCTATACCTAATATCGACAAGGGTAGTAATCTATTCCACGTTGGACAGGAAGAAATTGTTTTACCGACTGGTAGTTATGAAATTGAGGATATCGAGAATTATCTCAGTGAAACATTAACGACAAAAAGTATCTCAATCAGTATTAAACCAAACAATAATACACTTCGTAGTGAAATAAAATGCAATCATCCGATAGATTTTCGACCAAAACATTTGATAGGACCTTTATTAGGCTTTGCAAAACGTGTACTTGCTGCTGACGTCACGAATCATTCAGATTTACCTGTAGCTATTCTCAAGGTCAACGCTCTTCGAGTCGAGTGTAATATCGTCTCTGGTGCCTATATAAACGGTCGACAAGTGCACACGATACATGAATTCTTTCCTGCTGTCCCACCAGGATATAAGATCACTAAAGTGCCATCTTAAGTCATTTACCTTCCAGTCGTCGTTAAGAGCATAGATCATTTACAAGTGCGTATACTCGATCAAGACGGGAATTTAATTAACTTTTGTGGAGAAACTATTACAGTTAGACTACATATTGAATTAGTATAAAAAATGGGAGTGGTTTACAACAATAAAAATAACAAAGGGTATATAAGTAAATCGAGATGTCATTCGAACATCAGTCGTCATCGACAAGTCAAAGTATTAACACGGCAGAACATTCAGTTTTTAAAAAGCCAAGGCTTAAAAATAAGAGCTCCTGGTGGAAAATTACGTGCTTAATTTTTTGCTGTTTTTAAAGAAATGGAGGAAATTCTAAACATTAGGACAGGAGTAACATTGGATGAGTCAATAGCTCACTGTGAGGTGCACGCGTACCAGCCTTACACCTCGTCAAATTTCAATAATAGCGATGAAATTCGCATATTGATTCAACATCAAGATTTAAATCTTTTGCCTTCGCGGCGTTCTCTACACATAGTGGGAAAATTAACTCAACAAGATAGCACTGCTTTAGCAAGAACTAACTTAGTTAATAACGGCATCTGTCATCTATTCGAGGAAGTTCGCTATGAAATGAATGCTATAGAGATCGATCGCTGTAAGAATGTGGGATTGACCACCGTTATGAAGGGTTGGGTATCACTCAATCCTATTTAGAGTTTGATTATAGAAAATGCTGGTTGGATTGATATAACGGAAACTCGGAAGATCATTAATAACAATGGCTATTTTGATATTTTCATACCTCTCAGTATGATTTTAGGCTCTGCAGAAGATTATCGCAAAATCATAGTCAATGTTGAACATGAACTTATCCTCACGAGATCCAGGAACGATATTAACGCAGTAATACAAACACCGAATGCTACTAATGCTTACAAAGATTTCAAAATTGATCTTTTAAGGATCGAGTGGCTTATGCCTTACAAACAGTTATCCAATAAATGTAAAATTCGCATGCTTTGACAAATCGAGAAAAATAAACTTATCTCAATGAGTTTTCGTTCCTGGGAATTATACGAATATCCATTATTACCGGTATCAACAAGACATGTATGGACAGTCAAAAAATCTAATCAGCTGGAGAAGCCTAGTTTTATTATTCTTGGTTTTCAGACAAATCGAAAAGGACAAAAAACTGCTAACGCTGGTCAGTTTGATCACTGCAATTTGAGCAATGTAAAACTATATCTCAATTCTACATACTATCTTTACAGAAATATGAATCTTGATACTGTCAATAATCAGTATACAATATTATACGATATGTACGCTAATTTTCAAAATGCATACTATGGGAAGGAGTCCAAGCCAATGCTAAAAAAATCAGATTATATCAAACACATGTCACTGATAGTCATTGATTGTTCAAAGCAAAATAATTCTCTGAAGAGTGCTCCAGTCGATGTTCGTCTTGAATTCGAGATCAAACAAAACTTTCCAGTTGGAACTTCAGCTTACTGTCTAATCTTACATGATAGAATCATAGAATACAACGCCATAAGCTATGATGTCAGAAAATTAGTCTAAAGGAGTGGGATAGTCTGCAAAGGAGTGGGGATGGTAGGATATAAGAAAGCGAGCGCGAGCTGGGATCTCATTCTTTAACAGGGGTCCGAACTATCTGTCTTTGTCTAATAGCGTTTTTCATCATTTATATAAACACCATCCGTTATAGCAAGAAAAAAATAGTAGCCCCCGCTAGATATTAGTATAATAAGTAAATTTTGTAATAATAATTAATTTATTTTATTGCGTAGTTTTTGAATAATATGAGACCTTCGAACAAACTAAAATATAAATTATCTTTTTTGGTAGGTCTCATATTATTGAAAAACTACGCAATAAAATAAATTAATTGTTATTACAAAATTTACTTATTATACTAATATCTAGCGGGGGCTACTATTTTTTTCTTGCTACAACGGATGGTGTTTATATAAATGATGAAAAACTCTTTTAGACAAAAACAGATAGTTCGGCCTGCTCTTAGCAAAATGGAATACGCAGTGGACTTACAAGGTTTTAAAAAGCCAAGTAAAGAGTTTATTTTAAAAAAGTTGGCTGCTGTTCCTCTTGTTGAGTCGTCTGAACCGACGGTACATATTTTTAAACCGCCTTTTCCTTGAAAAAGTTAACTACAAAATACAAGCGTGAAAATCTCTGGCTCGAGCTTTGCTATCATGGACTAACTTGGAATTCTGGAGATCACAACTATGCTGAAATAGAAAAAATTCTTCGACAAACTCTGCAGAACGCTCACAAGTTTTTGTGATTGGTAAAGTGAAAAAAGAGTGGTTAGAAAAGTTTGATTTTAAAGTTGTGGATATCAGTGAACTGGATATTCCCCATTTTGATCAACGGCTAACTAAAACTGTCTTTTGTTCACATCATAATTGCATGTATAAAAATACATGTGCTGTTAACAACGTTAAATCAATACAAAAGTTGTATTTCAGTGATTTCAGTGATTGGATTATGGACTGGGAAGACACTCGTGCAAATACCAACAGTGAATCAGAACTGTAGAAAAAGTTATTAATCAGCATGGAGTACTTGGTGGATATGCAAGGTTTCAAACAGTCTGGTGATGACTATATTCTCAAAGAGTTGGCTGTAATGCCGCTCAACGATGATACCAAACCTCTAGTACTCCTTTTTAACAAACCATATTCCTGGCGTAGATTTTCGGACGAGTACAAAGAACAAAATACGTGGTTGAAATATTATTACCATGGTTTATCATGGAACTCTGGTACCATTCTCTATACTGACGTAGGCAATATTCTTAGAGAAGCCTTACATGATGCGATCAAAATTTTTGTCGTGGGTAACATAAGAAAAAAATGGCTAGAACGCTTCAAGTTCAAAGTTTATGACGTCACAGAAATGGGTTTTCTACCAGCTGATAAAATAAAGCTAGTGACTGTTTGCCCTAATCACAATGATACATAAAAAGCTCGTTGTGCTCTGCACAATGTCAAACTTATGAAAAAATACTTTACTAAAAATAAATAAGTTGATTTATGCTACCATAGGAAGAAAAAAGGAGAGATAATGCTTAATGGATGTATCTCACAGGTGGAGGGCGATGGTTGGGGCTCTCACCACTTCCTAAAAAAACAAAGTTTTTATTTAATGTCATCCTATGGAGGGGGAGATCTGCACAGTAGCCACGGCTTAACCGCTACTTATGAGAACTCCCGAACCAGCTCGAGTCATTCATCAGACTCTGCTAAGTAAACTTACGATTCTTTATCAAAGAAATATGGATCTTGATAAATTCAACGAGGCAGCTCGTACACGCGTCCTTGGGAATATATTCCCCTTGAAGAAAGATCAGACTTATTATGTGAGTGAGTTTAGACCAGTTAAAAGTCAGGATAAGTTTAGATTGATGGCAGTTTTAGATTACGAATGGCGCATTTTTATTCCATCTCGCGCATGCAGAGCCTTACAGGAGAATAAGAAGTTTTACTTCAAGTTGAAAGAGGCCATTCAAAATTACAAGTTGTTTGTGAAGTATTTAGATGACGACATCAGAAAAGGTCTCGAGTTCTCCTTAGCATAAGCGCTTGGAAGTTAACGAAGAGGTATACGAGTAGCGGGTGCACTTCTCGGAATAAGAGGTTCACAAGTGGCAATTCTTGGTTGTACCTCACAGATGGGAGCGAAGGTTAGGGCTCTGATCACTTCCTATAAAAAGCAAAAATTATTAATTTAAATTGGTGGTTGATATACTGAAAAGCTAAATTCTAATATTCTAACATGCTTACAGTAAAATTAATAATTTTTAAAAAATTTATATTTAGAGCTCGATTCAAAGTTTCAAGAAAAACATAGACTAAACTATAGTTTAGAACTGCTATCATAATTCACATACGCCCTGTGCATTTTTTTAATACTTTTAAAAAACTATGAAAAAAATTATTAATTATATTTTTTGCTATTTTTAAGTTAAGTTCTAAATTTGCATAAAAAAGATTGTAATAATATGCCATTTCTATATTGAATATAATAATTATCATATACTACTATAAGTTTTTATATATACTATGATTATTTTAAATATTTAGTTAAATTTCCAACTATTTTTATTTCCGTTACTGTTTTTTATATTCATCAAATTAAGCTTTTTATATTTACAGTATATTATGATGTACAAATATAATAAAAATAATAAATTTTGTTGAAATCAATAAAAGATGCTTATTTTCCAACGTCATAATTGGGTTCTTGCATGAAAAAATTCATTATATCCGTCTGGTAGAATACAAAAAAATAAAAGACCCGTATTTTTTTGTTTTTTAAAATATGACGAATTGAAAAAGTTATAGCCAGTAGAAATTAATACAATTTTGATATATATAGATATAGTGCCAATGTATATGACGTTACGATTGCTAAAACAATCGTGACGTCACACAATTTCAACTGTCTCTATCTCTTTGAGTTTTTATTTTTATGATATAAGAAAAAATACGTGTCTTTTATTTTTTCTTTTTCTAAATAACGGATATAATGGATTCAAAAAAAATTTTTCATGCAAAGACCCAATTTTAATTATTGATTAATAGTTTATTTGTTGACTCATAAATTTGTTACTTATTTCAAGTAATTGACCCTTGTAGTGTATGTATGATATATAATAGCCATTATACTACTGAAATAATTAAGAGTTCTTTATGTTTTTAACCTATGATTTGACAATATTATAAAGATTTGTAATTTTCATTAGTAGTAATCGATTTACCATATTTTTTTATAGTAGTAAAGATTTTTGTTAATTACGTAAATCTTTACTTCCCATTTATTTATAATATAATAAGATATAACTTTATGAATTTTGAAAATAAATTATTTTGTAATACTTTGGCTAAGTAAGTTGCAAATGTATTTAGGAAGCCTTCTCTTAACTTAGAACTCGCACTCATCTACTTCATGAGTTACAAATTTGTATTGGGTAAACATATATATTTTTCATAAAGTTTTTTTTTATCGAATCATTAAAAAATTTCAATGAATTAATTATTTTTATATTTATTATTATTACATGCTTATAATTTAAACAATTTCTGCATGCTTCTAAGTAGCTTAGTAAGTTACAAATGTATTTAGGAGGCCTTCTCTTTATCCAGAACTACCATTATTCTACTTCATGAGTTGATAATTTAGTGTGCGTATACATATTTATTTAATACAAAATATATTTGTAAGCAAAGCGTGACGGAAAATTATTCTACCTGACGGATATAATGCATTTTTTCATGCAAGGACCCAATTTTATGTATCTTTTGTTTTATTAATCACTGTACACAATGTGACATTCTATAATTTACTTTAAAATTTTTATACGATGTAAGTCTTTTAATATTCAGTTATTTTATATTATATGTACAGTATATATGTATTTATAATTAAGCCACACGGCGTTTAACTCCATAGTAAAATACATTTTTGTCTATGTCTACGTCTCACTCTTTCTTGCTCTTCTACTCCATCCTTCCTTACACCCTTTATTTCTTTTCTTCCTCTTTCTCTGTTTTTCGCCTCTCATATCCCTTTTCCCTTTCTTTTCCCCTACCTCCCCCGTTTTTCCCCCGGCTCGTTCTCTCTCACTATCATTCGCTCTCTCTCTCTCTCTCTCTCTCTCTCTCTCTCTCTCAAAAGTCTTCTCTTTCTAAGCCTGTGCTTAATGATTTCTCTTATCGAGACTATAAGGCTGTTGATAACACAAGGCTGATTGATTATTTTTCCTCTTTGGATTGCTCTATCTGTAATGGCGATTCAGATCTCGAAACTCGTCTTAATTGTCTTTATGGCCATCTAAGTGAAGCAATTTCACTCTTTGTTCCCATTAAAAAGGTTCGACAGGGTGTAAATCGTCGTCCATGGATCACTGCAGAGCATCGTGGTTTGGTTCATGATAGAGACCGGCTTTATAGACGCTATAAACGCTCACGACTTCCCTTTGACTTGCTATCATATAGAGCTGCACGTGATCGTGCTCATGAGAGCATTGAGTCTTCCAAACTCCTTTATTATTATGGCAGGCTCTCTGGGCTAAATGATTCTCGGCAAATCTGGAAGGAGCTGCGTAATCTCGGTATTTGTTCGAGTGGAAATACTTCTTGTCACCCTTTCTCTATTGATGAGCTAAATTTTCATTTTTCCAGTGTAGCATCTGATACATCGGTCACCTCAGTCTTTGATTATTCGAATACTTTAGCTGAGGATGAACAATTTAAACCTATGTTTACGTTCTCTGAGGTGTCGCTGTTTCAGGTTGGTCAGGCTGTGCGTAGTTTTACTACGCAGGCGAGGGGTCCAGATGACATTCCTCAGTCTCTTATTAATACTGCATTTCCTGTTATCGGTAAATTCTTGTGTCGCATTTTCAACGATTCCTTGAAAGAATGTCTTTTCCCATCATGTTGGAAGTTATCGCTTATTAAAACTATTAATAAAGTTACTTCTCCACAATCTATGAATGATATTCGACCTATTTCCTTATTATCGTTTCTGTCAAAGGTACTTGAGCGTCTTGTCCATCAGCAGTTGTATGAATATTTGTCCACTAGACAACTATTGGATCCGCGGCAAACTGGATTTAGGACTGGGCATAGTACACAGACAGCCTTGTTGAGACTGACAGATGATATTAGACTCAATATGGATAGACGCTATGTCACCTTGCTTTTGCTATTTGATTTCAGTAAGGCATTTGATACCGTGAACCATGCTATTTTGCTTAGAAAAATGTCATCACTTGATGTCTCCATCACGGTAATCAGATGGTTTGCCTCTTATCTTGCGGGTCGTCAGCAGGCTGTTATTGGCGAGGGTGGTAATGTATCTAATTACCTCTCTCTTAGTATGGGAGTTCCTCAAGGATCTGTATTGGGGCCGTTATTATTCTCTATATATGTGAATGATGTTGCTATTGATTTTGGTCCTGATATTCAATACCTTATATATGCTGATGATCTTCAGGTATATGTCCATTTTCCTTTGGATAAATTGGATGTTTACTCCTCTATTATGAGTGCACATGCTGTTGCTATCTCTGATTGGGCTGCTAGAAATTGCCTTAAATTGAATGTCGGTAAAACTAAGGCCATAATTATTGGCTCCTATTATTATATTAATTTGCTGTCTACTATACAGGCTGCTGGTGTCCAAATTAATGGCACTACTGTTAGGTTTGAATCTTCTGTTCGGAATTTAGGGGTGTGGTTGGACAGTAAACTGAATTGGAAGGAGCACATCTCTCAGGTTTGTAATAAGTCTTTTTCTTTGCTCTACAGGTTAAACTACTTTCGAAAGAGTACTAACATTGCTCTTCGTAAGCATCTGATACAGACTTTACTTTTTCCGCTCATCGATTATTGTTGCCTCGTTTATTCTGATTTGTCGGCTGAACTTGACTTGAGGCTTCAGAGAGTCATCAACTCTGGTATTCGCTATGTTTATGGTGTTGGCAGACGTGAGCATATTTCTGCTTATCGTACAAAATTGGGCTGGTTATCTACCTCCAGTAGAAGAAAATATTTTGCATCCTCCTTTCTTTATAAGATGTTCTCTACTAAAGTTCCTTCTTATCTTTACTCTAGATTTATTTGGAATCAATCTGTTAGAACATTGAGGGGTGCTGTGAGGCCATTGACTGTACCACCTGCAACTACTGAATTTTACAATGGATCGTTCTTGGTCACTTCATCCTTCCTATGGAATGAGCTCCCTGAGTCAATTCGAAATTCACCATCACTTCATTCATTTAAATCTTCAGCATTTACTCATTACCTCTCCTTAGAAAATGGACCTATGCCATCACAATAAAAATAAAAATAAACTGTAACTTAATTATAATCTTTAATTCAAATTATTAAGTTTTTATTATTTTCTTCTGTTTCTGTTTTAAATACTGCTTTTACTCAATATTATATTTTATTATTACTTGTATATAACTGTATAAAAATTGTACAATATAATGTACATACAATAAACATATATCTAATCTAATCTAATCTAATCTCTCTCTCTCTCACTCTTCCTTTCAACCCTCCTTTTTCATGTCCCTAACTTTCTCCCTCTTTCTCCGTTTTGCGCCTTTTTCAATTCTCTCTCGCCACTTACATAAACACGTACGCATACACATACGGTTTGAAATATAATTATCTAATGATTAAAGCTTGGACTTGACTAGCTTCTAGACAATTTCTTCGTTAACAATTACTACTATTATATTAAAGTAGATTATTATGACTTTCTTTCCAGTACATACCTTTTGCATGTTTGTCACTTATTTATATACACATTCACACTTTCACATACACATACGCATAGACATACACTCATGTACACATACATACACACATACGATATAAAACATAATTATATTATAATTAAAGCCTGCACTTGACTAATTACGTGAGATTTGTTTAACCATTTCAAATTTTGTTTATTATTTAAGTAATATTGTTTTCTATTTTTTTATATTCTATTTATATAATTTTTATAATATAATTTGTCAAAATTATTTTTATTATTTTTGTAATTTTGTTGATATGCCAATTTTTTGTCATAATTATTCCTCATAGACTCTTGATTGCTTTTAATGATATTCTTTTCATTTAATGTTTGTTTTTTCTGTTGTGTTATAATAAAATCTTTTTTCACACTCAGGGAGCCAAATTCAATTTTTCATGTCGATATTCAGGAAGCGAAATAGCTCTTTTTTACACGGAGAGAAAAATCATGTTATTTTCACAAGATAAATTTAACACGTTAGAATTATATGATTCTTTATGTGAAATTCTTATGAGATCAAGTTAATTTAACGAGAATAGATTCTAACTTAAGGGGATGTAAAATACCGACATTACAGTTTTCCAAATTTTTTATTCTTAATCAAAATTATTTTAAAATATCTCTATATTAACTATATTAAAGCCTCTTTTAAAAACTAAAAAACATAATATAGAGATATTTCAAAGAATTTTTGAATAAAGATTAAAAATTTGGGAAACTGCTATGTCGGTAACTATGTATTAAATATATACTTTATTACATCACCTTAAAATGCTATAGGTGCCATGATATTATTCCTTGGACACCAGCTATAATTACTAAAAGAGCCGCGTGAATATAACCAGCTAGCGATCCTGTGATATTCACTTACCGCTCACGGGATTTTCACATGGTACTTAAGTGAATTCAACGGTGGTCCGGCTGATCGAGTAGCGCGTGCTTTGAAAGGAGGTAGTGGGAGAGAGAGAGAGATATATAGATAATTAAGTTTATTAATGTACATTATGTTGTACAACAAAATAAAGTTATTACAAAGCAGTCAATAATACAAACAGAAAAAATAAAAAAAATAAAAATACAATGAGAAGAAAAAAATGATTTAAACAAATGAATACTAGTATAAATTCAATGAAAATAAAAGATCAAAATAAAAATGAAAATAAAAATAAAAATAAAAATTATTATAAAGGCAGAGGTCCACGCTCTAAGGATAGGAAGTGGAAAAATGAGGCAGACTCGAACAGTGACAGTGAGGGTAAGCTTCTCAATGCTGCAGGAAGATCATTCCATAACCGCGATGAAGCGACCAGGAAGAGAGATTTCAATTTTTCTATTTGAAATTCTATTTTTATTTCAAAGTAAAATCAGAATTTATTAACGCTTAAAGTATGTTGATAATCTTTAATGAATTAACACTAACACTTCCTTGGATGAATTGAGCACTAAATTTATTTAATGTTTTCTTTCCGACGTTTCTGGTTTTTTTATGTGAAACCCTTTTTCAAGAAATCAATAATGCAAAAAGTTTATATTTTTATATTTTTATTTCTATTTTCATATTTCTATTTTTACATTTACATTTTAATATTTGTACTAGCAAAAAATACCTCACTCCTAACGTCGCTCGGTTGAATTTTCATATATTATATTATTATGTATAAATAAGCCAATTTTAAAATAAAAAAAAATTGCCGCAACTTATAAATTTTGATATTGTAGTTTTGTACTAGATTAAATTTTTGTATTTTTATAAAAAAGATTAATTAAAGTTACAATGTGCATAAAAATTGTTTAAATACAAATTATATCATGATGAATTAAGAATTTGTTCTACTTAATTGCATTAGAATCAATGAAAAAATATAATAGGAATTCATTCTTTTTAATCACGTGTTTCAATCACAAACCATGAAATAATCAAAAACAGTATTTGACGTTTACTAGAACTAACAACTGCACGAAGAAAGGAAAGTATTGTTGAAATAGGTTCTGAATCGAGTATATCTAATTTATATACTAAGGTACTTAAAAAATATTAAAAATAAAAAAAAACTTTTTAATGTACTACGTTTTTATAATAAACCAAAAAGTATAAAATAATGTGTAATAAAATGAAAAATGAATAATGATTTGAAATAAAAAAAACGTGGGGCGCATGTTTATTATTATGTATTGTATGCGCCCCACGTTTTTTTAAATTTCAAATCATTATTCATTTTTCATTTTATTACACATTATTTTATACTTTTTGGTTTATTATAAAAACGTAGTACATTAAAAAGTTTTTTTTTATTTTTAATATTATTTTATACTTTTTAGTTCAATTAAAAAACGTGGTAGATTGAAAATTTTTTTTTTATTCAGATATTATCTTATACATTTTGGTATTATTATTATTATTATTAATATTATTTATCGTGTTGTCCAACAGTGCATATTATATAGCATATATATTGTTGTCAAGGGACTAAAACGTGTTTCATCTATTTTTTTTAGAGAACACGTAATCGCATGGTGAGTTTCCCGCCATTTTGACAATAATGACGCCATTAGAAATTCAACCAAGATTTATTGTTTTATGCATTGTTAGACCAAAAAATGAATAAAATACAGTCTCAAATTTTATATGTAGAATACAAAATGCTGTAATTTATGTCTAATTGCAATATATGACAAGTTAAAGAATTTTAAAAATTTTCGAAGATGGTTAGACACTAATGTTAAAAGTATATCTATATATAAAATCTTCTAATCTTCAATTTTGCCAATATCTCCGTATATAATTAAATATATTAATATATTTTTCGGTGGGAATATATATTTTTAATTATATTATCCAACAATGCGTGCAAAAATATAATATTGAATATATTAATATATTAATATATCAAAAAAGGATTTTTAAAATTTTCGAAGATGTTTAGACACTAATGTTAAAAGTGTATCTATATATAAAATCTTCAAATCTTTAATTTTGCCAACATCTCCGTATATGATTGAATATATTAATATATTGTTCGGTAGATATATATATTTTTTTTATAATATTGCATTGTCATCCAGTTCTGAGCTATATTTAAAATTTCAAGTCTCTAGCTCATCGGGAAGTTAGTTTACATTTGGTTGCAAAGGGTACCCCCCGTTAAGATAGTCAATTTTGCCCTGTCCCTGAAATTTTTGTTTGACCTTTTAACTTTGTTTTGGATAAAAAAAAAATAGTTTTTGTCATATTTGCAGACCGCGACCCCCCTCCCCCTGTCCACAGCATGGAAAAAATTATTTTTTCACTATTTATTTTTTTTCTCCGCATCTAGTCGGCATAAAAACCCCAAGAAAATTGTGCTTATAGCTTAAATGATTACAAATCATGTAGAATTTTTTCATAAAGATTTGATGATGCTATATAACCTAAAAAGATGAAAAAAAATTTTAAACCTCTCCTGTTTTCACGGGAAATGCGGTACAGGGCCAATTCTTGCAAAAAAACTTGTATTTTGTTTAAAATTACTTGCTTGAATTTTTCCAGATATTTCCTGTTGGTGCGCCATAGTGAAAAATGCAAAAAACTCATTTTTTCGATGTTTTTGGCTGATTGTAGCTCATTTGCAGACTTTGTATTATTATTTATATTATGAAATTATATTCAAGAACTTTATTTATGAATTAAATTATGCAATCAAGTCAGAAAAATAAGATTTACAAACATTCGCATCATATTTTTGCACGAATCCATATTTTAGATTAGGTATTTAAACACTTCTTTCATGATTTTGTTGATATTTCACTACTTTATATGTGATAAAATTTTTTAAATATTATATTGCTTTAATAAAAGGAAATGTTTTGATAAATAAGTCATTTCAGAGGTACAGCTATAAGTACAGTCAAAATATTAACTTGAGATTACATATGAATTTATATTTCGTAAGAAAAACTTATCAATACAAACATTAGAATCATGATTCAATAATATGAACCTTGACTTTGGCATTTTTAGCACTATGTAATCTAAATCTTCACTTAAGTCACACTTTTGCGAAAGCTATGTGGTCTATTTTTACACTGTATAAAAAAATGTGAGCATGCGAATACATTGAAATCTTGTTTACATGTCTCATATTAATATTACAATATTAAATATATTTTTGTTAAAAAGCGCATATTATTCGCAATTATTTTATGACATTCGCAATCGTTTTAAAGATTATAAATAAAGTTTGCACTTATGCCATGTATTGTATTAAATTATCTCCATTGACGTAGGTACGAATTTAGTAACGTAACTCAAGTAACAATCGTTAGGCTGGAAGTTATAGTCTTTACTTAGTTCTTAGATATTCTATCCATGTTCTTACCCTTTTTCCATAAGCAGAATAAAGATAGAATATTTGAGAACTGAGTAACAACTATAACTTCTAGCCTTAGATTAAGTTGGGTCTATGAATTAGAGCCATAAAAAACATTATGGCCCGAATTCATAGTTGTGTCTTGAGTATTAAGTATGACTTAAAACTTAAGTGTCGTTACTTGAGTATCAGCTGTTCATTCAATTGAGTGTTACATGAAGAAGTTATCACAGTTAGTTATGAGACAAAATCACACAAATAAGGTAGTCATCGGTAAAGATGTAATACTCAATTGAAGTGACAGCTGATACTCAAGTAACGATACTTAATTTTTAAGTCATACTTAATACTCAAAACACGACTATGGATCCGGGTCTAAGTTCGGGCCAAAGAAAAGTAACATGTAAAATATTTTGTAAATAGAATAACGAATATTAGTATTGAAACAGTATTACGAACATTATTATAAAAAATTAAATCCTATTTCTATTAATTTTATATATAAGTTAAGGATTTATTTCTAACGAAATTGTAGTTTAAGACGATAATATTATTTTATGGGCTATATTACAATATTAGAATAACATTCCATAATAAAAATTGATTCCATATTATATGGTTCGTTACAATTATTATTGTAGATGTTTAAAAAGATCTTTTGATGAAACGTTAGGGTCAAATATTCGAATTATAATTTGTATAAGGTTAAGATAATAAATCCAAAACCTTTGATAATATATAGGACTATTACACGCTAGAAAAAGAACAGGAACAGATATAAGAAATACATTGCTTCTATATCTATATATATATGAAAAATAAGCGCGTTGTTCCCAGCAACAACTCGCTATTCCTCATATATATAGATATAGAAGTAATGTATTTCTTATATCTGTTCCCTGTTCTTTTTCTAGCGTGTAATAACCCTAATCACCCAGTCATTAATATCATCGATAACTTTAAAACTTGTTTAATTCTCACTGTTGACAAGATATTATGTAGTATTCATATTGTTTTTATCATCAGTGGTATCTTATGAAATTCATCTTTAAGGTTTTAATTTTTTAGTTAAAATTAGCACAAATATAAAAAGGTTAACATCATTATACTTTTAAAGTAAGAATAAAGATGTTATGATATAAAATAATCAAATTTAAAAATTTTAATTGGCTTATGGCCTCTTTTTTCTGTAACATTTCAATCAGATTTTATACTTTTATAAATTCATTTTAAGCTATTAAAGATGAATTTATATCAATAATTCAATGTTGAGAAAAATGTTAAAATATAGGTTGATATAAGTTTTATAGTGATTGACTGCAAATAAGCACTGACATATTATGGACAAAAATATAATTATGCTTTATGTTCATCTATTAAAACAATTAATAGATAATCTTATTCGAGCAGTTGGGTAAAAATAATAGTCTCATTCAAAAAAATAAATGTTGACAAACGATATGCCAATGTTCAAAATTAATATTTTTGTTAATACTTGAAAGATAATCAAGAGCATGATAAAAATAATCGTGTACTAAATATGTATTTTTATTTAATTTAAATATTTATACTATTTTATATTATTTTATGTATATGGGTAAATCTTTCATAATGTTAAAATTTCACCTGCAACAAATTAAAAAAAAAAAATACAGGCACACGTGTAAAACTAATTTTCTCTGAATGTTGACGTATTATAATGAAAGAAAAAAATCGTGTTACTCACTTTTAAGGGTAGTCTTTTTAACAAACATCAAAAGACAGATTTTCGAGTAAATTTTTCATAGTGTTAAAATTTACTTTCAATAAATTGAAAAAAATTGAAGACACATGTATCAAATTAATTTTTTTTAAATGTTGATATATTAAAATGATAATAAAAGAAAAAATCGCATTACTCACTTTTGAAGATAGCTTTTTTTAATATAAGACATTTAAATATATTCATTATTATCACACCCAGGTATAATATTTTACCTATCTCAGATCAGTTTTTTAAGTATTTTGGGCTATAATAGATCATTTTCCATTGAGCTTTTTCATTTTTACATGTTTAATATGTTACAGAAAATATTTAAATACGCAATTTACATTAATAATTACAAAATTTTTTGTAATAAATAAAATATGCCAGAAATGGCAATTTTTTTGGAAAATTCATTTTTGGCGATTCGGGTATTAAAATTGAGTGATATTAGTTACCCAATGGCTTTTGGGATTCCTGATTACAAATCATAAGTGAGTGGAATATCAATTTATTTTTGCTAAAATTGTCAATCTTAGGGTATGAAATTTGACATAGATTTGTGTAGTTTATGTTTTCGAATAAAAATACTTATATTCCTTTTAACCAAATATTTTAGTTTATTTAATAAACATTAAATCTAAAAATTTTAAATTTAAAATCTAGAAATTTCAGTGATGATTCAACTCAACGTTCTAGGTGTAAGCTATTAAATACATACTAAAACTGAGCTTTTTAAAGTTTAAACTCTTTAGAATTAAAACATTGATAGAAACTAGGTAATCGATGTAAATTTGGAAAATTTAATAGCCGGGAAAAATTCAATGATTTCCAGAATACTCGAAATAATACTTCAAAAGCAACTTAAAGATTACATTGAGTATTATAAAATAGTAAATTACAAAGTTCACAACAGAGAAAAGATGAATCAAAGCTTAGGTTTTCATATTAGTGGATAAAAACCTATTTTCAAAAGTGAGTCACGTTTTTTAAGTATAATTTCAAACGAACAAAGAACTTTATCTACACTAGGCACACGTTCCTAATAAAAAAATTTCTCTTTGTGATTCTAAATATTACCTTTTGATGTTGTTTAAAATGTCACCGCTGAATAGTCTTTTTTTACAGCATCGTATTTTCCAGAAAAAAGTAAAATATATAAATTTTTGGTAACATTTTAATAACCTTTCAGAAAGTACTTTTGTTAACAGGCACACACCCATGCTCTTGATTTTCCAAAAGTATGTGTATAGATAAAGCTTTGGTGTGAATTTCAAATAAAAAAAGCAGTAGTCATTTTTTTTATAGCGGTAATTTATCATTTTACATGGCCTGGTAACATTTAAATTTAAAAAAAAAAACCCCTTTTCCCCATCCGCCATAAAATGACACGTCTAATTATCATTAAAAATATAACAAAATTAGTTTCTAATAACTCAATAAATCAGTGAACATTTGCTAACAAGATGTGCTATCTCATATTTAGGAGAAATGACGCAGTAACATGATTTTTAAAAGTATGAAAGAATTACCCATATATATCTTACTTAACATCAATATCAAAGTAAATTGATAAAAATTTCTTAATGATGGTGATTTAGTTAAAATTAACAAATAAAATAATTTACTTTTTATCAATATTTAATATTTCTAATGCACTTACTTATTAATTAAATGATCCTATTAATTAATACTTTTATATTTAAACTAATATAATAATGTTGGCTATAACAATTCCTACTAGTTACAAGTACGTAGTTTTATTACTTTATAATAGCAAGTCTTTTAACTTTGATAAAATAAGTTAATAATCTTTACAATTATTTGTTTACAAACACTAGATAGAAACTTGAGTTTTTAATAATTTATAAATCCATGTGTTTCGAATGTACCTATATTTGTATACATATAATTAATATTTTCAAAAATCAGCTTGCTATTGTTGTAATGAAATAATGAATTATCTCTATCATTTCAAATGTTAAAAGTATATTTCTTTAAAATAATTTTTTGTCTTCAAGTTTCATCAGTTCTTTTACATTTACAGGTTTCTTTTATCCGTAAGTTTAGTTTCTGCATAGTGTACAAAAAAATTGTAATCTAGAACACACCATAAACTATTCGTAAAATGTATTCTTAATAATTGAGCAATTTTTGCCCAAATGTATTTAAATTAATTTAAAGGAAGAAAAATTATAGTGCTTACAATATAAAAAAATCCAAAATATCCCTGGTAGAAAGCTCACCATAAAATATGGTCGGTCCACCAATATATGCCCATAATTGTATGGTGTAATTACACTGTCATTCACTGTCATTATTTTTTTAAACTAATAGTATTCAAAGCAATGATACTCTGTATATTGCTTTAAAATATCTTCCTTGAACATAGTATCAATGATTATTAATGTTTAAACAAAACTATCATCCATACAACAACAGAAATTATCTTAAAAATGAAGTTTGGCTGATATCTTTTACCGTGCTAATCAAAGTTAAATTATAAATACCCACATTAAATTGTTTGATCATTGAGACTTTATTAGATATTTAAAGAATTGTACTTTATTTTTGTTTATTTAAAAAACTTTTTTTTACAGCAAAATGAGCAATGTCGCTGACGAGCCTCCAGCCAAGAAGAGTAAAACAAATGATTCTAAATGTGCATGTTGCAATGTTTTCTTACGAAAAGTTACTGGAAGCTATAAAATATTCGAAACACGTGAAGAAATAGTTCAAGCAAATGAAGAGTATGGTAAAATTTTTATCTTGGGGACATTGTTTGTACTAAATGTAGAACAAAATTTCGAAAGCAAAAAATGATAGAAAAACGCTGTGTTTCAGTTCAAAATGATGAATCTTGTCAACAATCTTCAAGTCAGATAATTTCAGATGATTTACAGATAGAAAAGTCTTCAGAAGATCTTTATGAAACACCTCCACAACAGCATTTTCCAGTTACAGAATCAAGTAGTACTGAATCTAGTCAGGTAACAACCTCATCTGACTCATCGTATCATTTATTGGAGAAAATACCACTTGAAACTGTTAACATCCCGTTTCCAAGAACTGTTACAACGCATGCCTATTGCTTTATATGTAAATCAAAGAATGATATTCAACCTGTACCTTTCAATGCTCGAATTCAAGTGTTCACAAAAAAACGAATTTTCATACCTAAATATAATAAATGTTGTAAGATTCATTTAATTAAAGATAGATTTTATGAACATGATTTAATAAATATTGTTGCGTTTTCAAATGAATCTTTCATTGAAGCAGAAGAATTGAGAAAATTTTTAGACTGCTTGTCCGATAAAGTGAACATTTCGCTTCACGAAAAAATTAAGGATTGTGCAATGTCCGAAGAGAGAGTCTTAGCTTTGACAGGTTACACGTGGCAAAATATAATCGAACTTCAGGATATCATGGTTACAATGAGGACTTCAGACAATAGAAGCGTTTTACAAGCTCTTGTTACATTTTTGATTAAACTGAGAACCGGAATCTCTAATCGATGTATTGCATCAATCCTTGAGCTAGAAGAAAAACAAGTCCAAAAACCATTGAATCAGTCTTACAAGGTTTTCAGAAGATTCTACCTCAATATTTTAGTTATGAGGCTCATCATAGAGATTTTTTGATTAATCAAGTTTCTCTCATGGCAAAAACATTACATAAATTAGATAATCGTTTAGCTTTAATATGCGATGGAACTTATATGTATCATCAAAAAGTAGCAACAATGCTTACCAACGTAAGTCTTATTCTGGACAAAAAAAAAAGTTTGTGCAAACCTTTCACTATAGCAACTACAAACGGTTTTATAGTAAATGTTGAAGGCCCTTTTAATGCAAATAAAAATGACTCTGAAATTCTAAAAGAATTAATAAAATCACCAACTGGACTGAGCAGTATCCTACAAGAAGGTGATATTTTTATCTTAGATAGAGGTTTTCGCGATGTCGTTTCACTATTAGAGAGTAAAGGATTTACGGTTTTAATGCCAGCACTAAAGGGTAAAAGAAATCAATTGACAGTAACAGAGTCAAACGATTCTAGGCTCGTAACGAAGATAAGATAGGTTGTTGAAGCTGTTCATGGAATCATAGGTCAGAAATTCAAACTCCTTTATAATCAGCTTTCCAATGCTCTGTTGCATAACGCCCAGCTTTACTGTCAGATTGCTTGTTTTTTAGTTAATCGATTTGGAAAACGTTTAAATTCAGACGTAGAACAATTTCAAGCTATAATTGATAGAATCAGCTTAACAAAAGATTTGACAAACACGCTCTCTGATTATGTTGAAGAAAATAATTGGAATCGAAAGAGCTCGCCATTTGAAACAGTTTCTTCAAAAGATATTTTAGATTTTCCAGAAATGACAATTGAAGAGTTGAAAGTATTTTTTACTGGATCTTATCAACTTTCTCAAGCAATTTCGTATTTAGCTGAGATGTTGGAAGAAGATGAAACGTTAGTTTTAAATTACTCCAAGGAAGAGAAAAATATAATTAGATTTCTGGTTAAATCTCGTCATGTTAGCAGCAAAACATATAAATGTTATGTAGAATATAAACCTAATACAAATGGAATTCTTGGAATTAATCGATATTGTTGCAACTGTGCAAATGGAAATCGTAAAGTTGGTTGCTGTTCTCACGTTGCTGCTCTTGTTTATTATTTATCGTATGGCAGATATTTATCAAGAATAATAAGACCAGCAGAGCATTTAACTAATATATTTGATTTCAAAGAAACAATAACAGTCATAGATGAAGATAGTGAAGAAGACTAACCAAAGATGTCCTTATCATTGTTTTATTACAAATAAATATTTCATTTATGTCATTACCTTTATTCAGTTCTTTTTATTCTCCAGTTAAATCTAATTCCTATTTTTAAATGCAAAATATTTCATGAAAATATAATTTATGACAAAAATGCTAAAGTCAAGGTTCATATTATTAAATCATGATTCTAATGTTTGTATTGATAAGTTTTTCTTACGAAATATAAATTCATATGTAATCTCAAGTTAATATTTTGACTGTACTTATAGCTGTACCTCTGAAATGACTTATTTATCAAAACATTTCCTTTTATTAAAGCAATATAATATTTAAAAAATTTTATCACATATAAAGTAGTGAAATATCAACAAAATCATGAAAGAAGTGTTTAAATACCTAATCTAAAATATGGATTCGTGCAAAAATATGATGCGAATGTTTGTAAATCTTATTTTTCTGACTTGATTGCATAATTTAATTCATAAATAAAGTTCTTGAATATAATTTCATAATATAAATAATAATACAAAGTCTGCAAATGAGCTACAATCAGCCAAAAACATCGAAAAAATGAGTTTTTGCATTTTTCACTATGGCGCACCAACAGGAAATATCTGGAAAAATTCAAGCAAGTAATTTTAAACAAAATACAAGTTTTTTTGCAAGAATTGGCCCTGTACCGCATTTCCCGTGAAAACAGGAGAGGTTTAAAATTTTTTTTCATCTTTTTAGGTTATATAGCATCATCAAATCTTTATGAAAAAATTCTACATGATTTGTAATCATTTAAGCTATAAGCACGATTTTCTTGGGGTTTTTATGCCGACTAGATGCGGAGAAAAAAAATAAATAGTGAAAAAATAATTTTTTCCATGCTGTGGACAGGGGGAGGGGGGTCGCGGTCTGCAAATATGACAAAAACTATTTTTTTTTTATCCAAAACAAAGTTAAAAGGTCAAACAAAAATTTCAGGGACAGGGCAAAATTGACTATCTTAACGGGGGGTACCCTTTGTACCGAACAGACAGACAGACAGACACCAAAGCAAGTTAATAAAAACGTAGTAAAAAGGCAGGGGAATTATATGCCAGGGGAGATTACCCGATAATTTGAATGAAATTTTTACCGAGTAAACGGTCTCCAACATTCACTGCTATACAAACTTTTTTAGTTGTATATTACTACTTTCTTGAACGCCTATTACGTATTTGAATATGCGCTTATATCATCTGTGACACTTAAATGTTTAGAGTCAGGGGAATTATCGTAGAAAAGGTAACTTAGCTTTCATAAGTGAAATGATGTTTACACGTAAACAAAAATGTATTCTATGATCAATAAAGCAATTTTTTAGCGAAATAAACATATAATAACAATATTTCCATGTGATAGGAATAGCTTATATTTTCATAAGATTCAAATATAACATTTTTTATTATTATTGCTTTTTATCTATGAAAAAATATACATTTTTTTATAATAACATAGGGTCAAAGAAAATATTTTTTTTTCAACCATTCTACCGAAATGTATGTACGGATGGAAAAAAATATTTTTTGATCTTTCAGAAGTATTAATTCATCTATCCTGTATCTCTACAACGTTTGAAAAAAATTTTATACATGATTACAGACAGGGGAGATTACTTTTTATACTTTCTAAGGGTCCCTACAAAAGCTACATTGAAATTAGCGATTAAAAAGTCAACGGATCATAAAGTTACAAGCTGAAAGTATATGAAAAATTTGTGGTTAATAATATTTGAACCTTATATTGATAGTTTATTGAACGATTACATGTGATTATCCGTTAGAATAGAATAACCCATATAACACTTTAAAATTACTAATAATTAATATTTTAATTCGTGATATTTAATGAATAAAACAATACGTTTTTTTTAAATTAAAATTTTATAGTTGCATCCCCCTGGTTAGGGTATTAGCGACTATAGGTACTTTATTAAAATTACATATTTGCTTACAATAATTGTCTTACAATAGATACATATATATGTTATTTTATAATTTGAACATTATACATTATAAATTATTTTTTAGATCTGTTGAGTCTATTAACTTGATAACTTTCTTAATTTCATTGTTATTGTTCAATATTTCTTTTACATTATTTTTTATTTTTAATATTTTTCTAAGATCACTGTATTTGGAGCACTGTATTAAGATATGTTCAACACTATTTTTTATATTACATTTCTCACATTGGTTGGATATATTCTTATCGATAACTGATTGATGTGTTAGTCTGGTGTGGCCTATGCGTAGTCTGGTGATGAGTACTTGATTTTTCCTATTTAGTTTGGTGGTTGGGTTTTTTTCATAGATGTCGTTTCTTATTTTATTGATAAAGCTATTTCCTTTTTTCCACTGACTGTTCCATTTTTTAAGTATATTAAGTTTGATTTTTTTTGTAGATCTTCCTTCGTAATTTTTTTGTTTATGTTTGAGTGTATTAGTTGGCTCGCGTTTTTTGCTGCTATTGTTGTTTCTTGTTTTATTGATGAATTGGTTTTGTAGTGGGTGATTTTAATTTTGCCTTCTGTGTTTATTAGTTCTCTATGGATATTGTATTTTATGGTATTGTTGCTTTCTTGGTTTCTCAGTCTATGGATATTTTCTATGTTTGTGTAAATTATTATTTCGTTTTTATTACTGTTTTTTGCGCATTCTATAGCCATGAATAAATTGATTGTTTGAAGGTTGTTGTTATTAATCCATTTGGGGTATTTATGCAATATTTGTTTTCCATTAGGTAATACTATTGCACTTCCGGTTGCATTGTTATTTTTATAAGTTGCTGTATATATTTTGTAGTCACTTGTGCTATTGCTCAGAGTTTTATTGGTGCTTGATTCTGGTTGGTGTAGTATGAATGAGTTGAAGTCTTGATTTTTTGATCCGGGGCACAGACAAGTTTGTTCTATTGGATATGTTTGGTATTCCTCTATTTTATATTTTTTTGCGTTGGTGCTGAATCTGTAGTAGAACGGTTTTTTTGTATTTTTTTTAAGATTATAGTCTATTGTGTTGTTTTGTTTTGTTAAAATTCCATATACTTGATTTTTGGGTGTCGTTAATATTTTTGTGCCGTAGTTGAGTGTGTTTTGGATTCTTCTGTATTCTAGTGGTATCATGTTGCATTCATTTAATATACTATTGATTGGGCTGGTTATGTATGCTCCTGTAGCGATTCTTATACTTGTATTTAAGACTGTGTCCAGTTTTTTAAGTATGTGTTTTTTGGCTGAGCCGTATACAATGCTACCATAGTCAATTTTACTTTGGATTATGGCTTTATATGTGTTTTTAATGATGTTTCCGTTAGTTCTCCAGTTTTTGGCCGATAGTGTTGTGAGTATGTTTGTTTTTTGTATGCACTGTGCTTTTAGATTCACTATGTGGTTGTTTCATGTTAGTTTGTTGTCGAATATCAGTCCTAATATTTTTATTTCTTTGACTATTTTAATTGGATTTTTTTTAATATATAGTTTGGGTTCTTCTGGTTTGTGTTTGTTGCTGAATAGGATAGCTTTAGTTTTATTTTTTGAGAATTTAAATCCAGTTTGGTCAGCAAAATCATTCATTTTTGTAGGGTGTTTTGCATAATTATTTCACTTGTTTTAATATTTTTTCCTTTAATAAAGAGGGTTATGTCATCTGCGAATATGGTAAAATTGACCAGTTTTTGTATGCAGTCTCGTATATCATTTATTGCTATTAGGGATAAGATTACACTTATTACGGACCCTTGTGGTACACCATTGTCAATGAGTACTGACTTAGATAGTTCGTTTCCTACTCTGACTTGAATAGACCTATGTTTTAGGAAATTTTTTATAAAGTGGAACATTCAGCCGTTTATTTTATGTTTTTTTAATATTTTTAAAATTCTATCTTTTCATACTAGGTCATATGCCTTTTCTAGATCCAGGCAGGCTGCTAATAGGTGTTGATTACTTGCTAGTGCTTCACATATTTCAGATTCAAGTGTAAGTAAACAGTCTGTCGTGGAGTGTTTTTCTCTGAAGCCACTTTGTTCCTTACATATGATGTTGTTTGCTTCTAAGTACCATTTGAGTCTTTTGCTTATTATTTTTTCAAGATACTTGCTTAAGCAGCACGTTAAAGCTATAGGTCTGTAACTATTTTTGTCATATTTGTTTTTTCCTGGTTTCGGTACAGGGACTACTATGGACTTTCTCCACTCTTTAGGGAAGACTTGGTTGCTTCATATGATGTTGTAAATTTCTAGAAGGCATTCTATGGCGTTTGTAGGTAGGTTCTTTAAGATGTTTGGTATTGAGTCTGGTCCTGAACTAGTGTTTTTACTTTTTAAGAGTGTTTGTTGTAGTTCTTCTATTGTGATGTCGTTGTCTAATGGGCTTTCCGATTTATCTTCGTTTTGTGTTATGTGGACGGAGTTTTTTTCTTCGCTTATTTTGAAGTTTAAAAATGTCTGATCATAGTTGTTATTACTGGAGTTTTCTGAAAATTTATTGGCTAAGGTGTTTGCTATATCTTTGGGTTTGTTAAGGATCGTGTCGTTCTCTATTAAAGCTGGTATCTGTAGTTGTTTATGTCTTCGATTAATGGCTTGAATCTTGTTTCATATATCTTTGGTTTGCGTTTGGTGGTTGATTGAGTTTAAATATTCTAACCCGGCATTGCGTTTGCTATTTTTTATGGTTCTTTTGGCTATTGCTTTGAATTTTTGATGTTCTATTTTGTTTTCATAAGTAGGTTTTTTTTTGTATTGGTTGTATGCTTTTTTTGAGTCTTTTATTGCAGTTTCACATGAATCATTCCACCACGGTGTATATTTAGTCTGTTTAGTGCCTGTTGTTTTAGGTACGCATTCATGGGCGGTTTCTATAAGTATGTTTGTGAATGTAGTTACTATGTGATCTATATCTATACTATTGTCTTTTTTGTGCTTTTGTATGTAGTTGAGGAAATATTCTATCTTTTGAGAGATTGTATTTTAATATTTTGTCCAATTAGCTTTTTGATATTTCCATCTAGGTGTATGCACGTTTTGTGGTGGATTGGTGTATGTAATTGTTATGCAAATCGGGAAGTGATCGCTGCCATGAAGATCATTGCTAACCTCCCACTCTATTTGATGTGCTATGCAGCTTGAACATAAACTTAAGTTAATTGCACTAGTTCTATTGCTGTGTACGTTATAGTGAGTTGGGGAAGAATCATTGAGTAATACTAGGTCATTGTTGTTGATGAACTCTTCAGTTGTTTGGCCTCGGTTGTCTAGTTTATATGATCCCCATGTTTGGCTGTGGCTATTGAAATCACCTATTAATATGTATGGTGTAGGTAATTGTTCTGTTAGATGGTTTAGAGAGGTTATGTTGAGTTCATATTTGTTGCTTAAATAGATGTTGCATATACATAGTGTTTTTCAACCTATTATTGTTTTGATTGCTATTGCTTCGTGGTCGGTTGTGATTTGAATTTCTTGACTGTATAATGTGTTTCTGATTAGTATAGCTACTCCACCACTGGCTGCTGTACGATCTGTTCTATTTTTGTTGTAGCAGTTGAAACTTTTTAATTTAATTTTTTGTTATTCTTTTAGGGTTGTTTCTTGTATACATAGTATGTTGCAATTATGTTGTTCTATTAGTTTTTCCATATATTCATAATTGTTTTTTATTCCATTTATGTTCCATTAAGTAATTTTTTCCATTGTATTATTTTATTTTGTTGAGTTAATTTACTGTTCTGTGTCTGATGTTGTTGGTGTACTTAGAGGAGTATTTGTTGCTCCTGTTAAGGATTTTAGAAGTAAGGTGCATCTTCTTTTTATGCCACTATTCCTCACATTTGGGTATACGTCCGTTTTTATGAATTGGATGAATTCTTCTATGTTTGTTGTGTGTTAACGTACTATTTCAATAGGATTTTTTGCACCACTTAGATTTTCGAGTAGGTTTTAGAATTGGATGTAATTCAGCATAGTGTTGGATTCATTTAAGTATGTTCTTAAACTAATTAATTTTTTGTCTAATTCATCCATTGGAGTTGTATTTAGTTGTTGGGTGTTTGTTTTATTTTTTCCAGTAAGTATAGCGTTTAGATTAATTGTTTCTTGAGTTTTAGTTATATTTTCCTCTGTTGTTATAATTTTTTCTTTTTTTTTTTGTTGTTTTATTGTTTGGTCCTGTGTTAATTTAGGAAAATCATCATTGTATTTTTCATTTAAACTCATTTGTGTATCGGTTGAACTAATTTGTGAGTATGCTCGTTTGTTGATACATGTTGATCTTTCATATTCCGTTTTAAAATAGTTACTTTTGAGTTTTAAATTAATTATTAGTAATTTAAAATTGATATATATATATATATATATATATATATATATATATATATTAGGGTGTCCCTTATTTACCAATGTTTTTTTTTCGTTGTGCCGCCCCCTAGATCTTTAATTTATGCTAAAAAATTAAGATTCTACTCGGAAAAAGTAAGAAAAAGACGTTTTAAACCGTGCCTATTTCGCAAAACGAGATTTTAGTCCACGTATACGCATTATACTTAATCTAACGTATTTCATTCCTCTACTATGTTAAAAAAGAGCTTTAAACAGTTCAACTATTAGATTTTTTTTATGTAAAATTTGGCATAAGAACGAAGTTTTACTTATTTTAGATCAAAACGTACATATAGTAAGGTAAGAGACACTTTTGCATTAATTAAGGTCAGTTTTTTAAATTATTTTTTGCTTTTTTGATTAATAATGAAAGTTATTTATAATTTGCCTGATTATTTTGAGTAATAATTTTCAAAAAATAGACATAAAATTCACAACAATTATAAATTAACATATTTTGTACATTATGAAATTTCTAAGATTGTTTTCAAAAACAATTTTTCTTTACAATAGTTAGTTTAAGCGTATGATAATATTTTTTTATAATATTAGGGGTAACCGGGGTAAATTGGACCCATGGGACAAACCAGACCAGCATTACTTTATATGAATATACGTAAATATTAGAAGATTAAAACTACATAAAAAAACTTTAGCAATAAAAGTAATTCAATGTAACAATATTAAAATCTTATTGGTCAAATAAAAATTTACTATATTTTTACATAAAGTGATGCCGGTCCGATTTCCCCGGGGGTCCGATTTACCCCGATTTCCCCTACCTTCGATGTATTCAAGTTTTTAATTAATTTATTAAAAATTTTTGCATTATTAAACCGTTTTTACATATTTAGAAACATTTTAATAATCTAATTAACGTTATCAGATCTTTAGGGTGAAATCAGATGGAGCGGAAAATAGGAACGTCACAGAACCTCAATTCCGCATCTTTGTATTCCGCCAACGGAGTAAAGACGACGTAATAGACATCAATTTTTATTTTGTTTAAAAAAATTATTAGTGCTTCAATAACCTCACGTAATATTTTTAATTTGCTTTCCATAGCTGTACTTTTAATTTCAATCAAACTTTTAAATTCTATTTTGGTTAACTATTTGTTTAAACAATTTCAAAAAGTCTGTGACGCTTCTATTATCCCGTCAAATTTGTTTCCCTATATTCACATGGAGCGGAATAGAAGTTCTGTGACGTTGATTAGCAATTTTGTAATTAAAAAATAATGATGTTAATTGAAATATTTGGTTATAATAACAAACTATATTTTATTTTTATAAAAAAAGAATCTCATTACAATAACAATAGGTGATTATTTCCAACTTTTTTAACATTTTTGTTGTTAATTTAAAATTCGCGGATACATTTGTATGCTATTTTTAACAATTTTTCAGCTATATTCTGCGCCATGTGAACATAGGGAAAAAATTTGACGGAAAACAAGGCGACGGAATGAATGTTTTGTGACGTTCCGTCGTCTATTTTCCGCTTCATCTAATTTCACCCTTATCGATAATCGTGATCATAAAGTATATGATAAATCTATATGCAAAAAGTATATTTCTTTTATATTTCGTACGATTGACAATTTGCTCTGGTTCCAATACATGTGGGAGGTTTTTAACCTTTTAAGGACGGGACTGGTCGATATATCGACCACCAATTTTATCAGGCACTCCACGTGATATATTTTTTCATTTTATGCACAAATATTGTTTAAAAAAAAAGTCGAATTTCAACGTCAAAATCCCCGTCCTTAAAAGGTTAAGAAGTATATTTCTTATTTTTTCTCAACATTTTAAAGACAATATGAACTACATTGTAACTGATATTAGCTAAAATGAGAGCGGTGATAAGTCTTGATAACATCATTTAATTATTATTTTCCTTTAAATTTGCAAGAACGAATCACTATTTTCTTTAACATTTGTCCATTAACTCAATCTTGTGATAGCCTTTAGTTAAATTAATGCGGTATGATTTTTTTAATCTTTTGACCGAATGACGGCACGCGCTTGCGCAAGCGCGTGATGGATTTTCGTTACGGTTGTCATAGAAAAATTAAAATATTATTAAAGTTATAATTTCTTAGGCCCGAATTTATAGTCGACACTTGGCACTCAGCACTCAGTTTACATGTAACAAACATCATTCTATTCTTATTTTTCTTATCGAAGTAGAATAAGATAGAATGATGTTTGTTACATGTAAACTGAGTGCTGAGTGCCAAGTGTCGACTATAAATTCGGGCCTTAATTAGACACACTGCTGATGATAATATAATCTTAAAGCTCAAAAGACGCGCAATTCATTGTTATGATCAAAACCAATATAAAGACAATAACTACCGATTGAATCAATTCGAAACTTATTTCAGCACCCAAAACTCATTTTCGATTTACAAAAAAATAAAAAGATGTACAATTATGATTTTATCGAGAATCAAAGATGCAGGTGAAGCACAATCATTTTCATATTTGAGTAATCACAATATTTATAAACCGGGATTATTACTCAAAATAATCAGACAAATCATAAATAACATTCATTATTAATAAAAAATAAATAATCATTAAAAAACTGACCATAACTGATGTAAAAGTGTCTCTTACCTTACTATATGTACGTTTTGATTTAAAATGAGTAAAGATTCGAATTCTATGCCAAATTTTACATGAAAAAATGTAATAGTTGAACTGTTTAAAGCTCTTTTTAAACATAGTAGAGAAATGAAATACGTTAGATTAAGTATAACGCGTATACGTGGACTAAAATCTCGTTTTGCGAAATAGGCACGGTTTAAAACGTCTTTTTCTCACTTTTTCCGAGTAAAATCTTCATTTTTTAGCATAAATTAAAGATCCAGGGGCGGCACAACGAAAAAAAAAACATTGGTAAATAAGGGACACCTAATATATATATATATATATATATATATATATATATATATATATATATATATATATATATATATATATATATATATTATATGATTTACATTATATTTATCAACTGTTGAAAATTGTTACACAATTTAATGGGTTTTGCGTCGATAGGTATTAATTATATTAAAGTTTTTCGCTCCTAACGTCGCTCGGTTGAATTTTCTTTTATTATATTATTATGTATAAATGACTAATTTTAAGTAAATAAGAATTGATTAATTTAAGTTAATTTTGAGTACTAAATAAAATTGAAAATAATTTGATGAAACATAATATGAAAATAAATGTACACATGTGCTTAAAGTAAAAAAGCGTATAATTTATTCCAAGTGACTATTTCTCACTCTACTTCCATAAGAAAAACAAAGATAGTACGATATTTGATATAAATAAACTGAGAACTGGGAACTGAGTAACAACTATAATTTCCAGACCTTAATATATGACCATGAATTTGAATTATGAAATTAATTTTTACGTGAAACATGCTTAAAAAAATTCTGTGTTTATTTCTAATAAAAATATCTTTACAAATGTATTTTATATATATGAAATATGAAATTTAAATGAAAAAAATCATAAGATTAAAATACACATTTTTGGTTAATTTTAAATTTAAATATTTCAGAATAATAAAGTAACTATGTTACGTGGCAAATTCCCCGGACCTCCGAGTGAATCCCCGAAGCCACGAACTTACCTGGGTTCACGAATTTATATTTTATTTTAATTGAGCGCTAGTGAACCCTGCTCAGCTAGCTGGATAGAGCAACTGCAGAGGGTGTCAATACTTACTGGCCTACCTTGGGTTGTAGGCTGGTTCTATAACGATCAGAGTAGTCCAGAAAATTTCAATGTAATTTATGATTCAGTAAAAGAAAATCAGAAGTTAAAAAGAACAATGTTTAACAAATAAGAAGCAAAGTAAATTTTAAATTTATATATGAAACAAAATACTATTGATATTAAATAACTCCAATTCTTCAAGAAAAATTAATGATTTAATTAATTTTATTTACTATAATTTTTGTCCTGAAAAGAGGAAAGGGAAAAATAACTATTTGACTCTCTATTTAACTTGAATTTCAAACTTCTTATATTATCAATTTAAAAAGGGGAATTTTTCTCACAATATGTAATGACATATAAAAAAAAAGAACGCCGCTTAATTAGTTTCTCGCACTTGGGCCGTGCGCATGCGCAAAAGACAAAAAGAGCACTTTCTTTATTTACTTGTATAATTAGTTTATCAGTTATTAGATTGAATAATAATTATTTAAGATTTTAATCACGCGACGCTCTATTTCCTTACTGCGCGGTCGCACAACCCGGCACTGATAACTCGCACTTAAAATAAATATTGAAAGAAATAATCTTAGTATCGCTCGCGCTACTCTGTACAAAGAGAAAAAACTTTGAATTTAATTAATAGCTAACGTATAGCTATCTCGCTCGCACAATTTCACAATGGCCGCAGCGTCGTATATTTATTTCACTTTAACTATTTTTCAGTAATATAAGGATTCACAATCAGAATTTAACAAAAAACAAATTTCTTTGACTTTAATAATTACGAATTTCTCATTTAATTTATAACACAAAATGGCGTCGTGTCACTAAGCATGAACGCCTTCACACGTGGTTTTCTCTTTTTTCTTTTAATTTACACTTATTTTTATATTTAATGTCTTTATTCGTATTTTCACTAAACCGCACTGATTCTACTTTTAAGCTACTCGCGATCGAAATCAAGAAACTTTATCATATTAGGTAATAACACAAAAATATACATCTCTTAAGGAGAATCGAGAAAGGTATCGAGGAAAACCAACAGAATAAAAAACTTACTATTTCTTACTTGCTAACCCGCTGGTAGAATCCCACTTACGGTCGCTCTGCTGAAGATTTCCACTCAATAATAAAACAAAATGAAGAAGGACGTGGAGCTGGTCGATGAAAAATGGCGTGGTCGAAGGATAACGATGGTGGCCCCAGTAGATGATCGCACCCGATCGCCGAGTCGTCGTCTCTGGAGGTGTTTCACCGTAGTTTTTCTTCTCCGTTTTTTGTCTCTTTTTCTCGTTGTTGCAGGCCCACGGCTTCTCTGCTCGGATCTCTTTTCCTTTTCACTTATTGGCTACTACAGTGGCAAAGTGATGAATCTCGATATTAAGAGCGGATATAGTCATACCTGTACTCTCAAGAAAAATACGTTGAACGACAACGAGTATGAAGAATGGTATGAAACCCATAAAGAAAGTTGTTCTTTGAATCACGCAGGCTCCGCCGGAAAGATGGAAGTTGATTCGATCACCGAAATGTTCTCAAGATCCATCAAGAAATTTGGAGTGATGTATAACAATTATCAGTGCCGTCTTTACGCATAGGCCGGTAAGGCCGAGGCCTAGGGCCCCAGGATGTTTTAAGACCTCCAACTAACAGAAAATTTGAAAAATTATAACGAAAAAATAAATACTTTTGATTAACAATTATTAATTACAGTGAATAAAATACATGTATAATATGAATATTAATTAAATTTTAATAATTTCTCAAGTTTAGATTAAACTTATTATCGTTTATTAAATAAATTTTTGGTGTTCACCAATTGGAAATAATTAGGGTTATATTGTCTTGTTAAATTATAAAATCAAAATAAAGTTATTTATTTTAATAAATTTATATTTTTAGAAAATATACTTAAAAAATAAGTAATTTTAAATAGGTAACTATTACTTAAAATTCATAAATTTTCGAAATATAAAAATAATAAAATTATGATTATTTATATCAGTATCATTTTTACATTTTTATTAAATAATTTCTTTATCAACTGAAAAGAAATATTTTTTATATACATTATATATTTAAATATAATTAATATAATAAAATCGATTAGTTATCATTAATATAATTAATTATCCAATTATTATAAAATTATTATATAAAAAAATTGTAATAATATCATATATTAAGAGGAGGTCACGTATCTCTGTCCTTTTCTAATCAAAGAAATGATTTTTTTACAAAAACTAATAACTTTAACAAAAAATGAAGAAAAAGCCGCATCTTGTATAAAAAAAACAATATTTTCTTTGATAAGAAAGAATTAATTTGATTGCTTTGTTCTCAAGAAAACCTTGAAAAACCAAATTGTCCACCCTAACCTCTATGATTTAAGTTTTTCAAGGTTTTCTTGAAAACAAAGCAATCAAATTAATTCTTTCTTATCAAAGAAAATATTCCTTTTTTTATTACGAGATGCGGCTTTCTCTTCATTTTTTGCTAAAGTTATTAGTTTCTGTAAAAAACTCAATTCTTTGATTAGAAAAGGACAGAGATACGTGACCTCCTCTTAATATTAATATATTAGTATTAAGAAAATTAATATTAGTATTAGTGTCCACAGACAGCGTTTCATACTTGTCGATTTTTGTGAATTTCTTAAACTTTATAGATAGTAAAATGCTATTTGACTCTCGATTACAATTTTAATACATCTCGCTGTCAGAGTCCGTCGCAAACTCACGTATAAACAGAAGCGCTCATGATTTTTATTCGGTATCTCGTTGTAAAAGTTTGATATATTAAAAAACTAATTAAAATTATTACAATTAGAGCAGTCGTTAGTGTGAAGTACAGGTATTTTATTTTTAATAAAATATAATTGGTTTTATAAATGTATTATTTAGTTATGTACATTTTTTATAAAAATTATTTAAATATTTTTTTTCTTGTCAAGTCCTGATTAAATTCGACGGTTAATGCTGAATCAAACTATTGGTGACTTATTCATAAAGAATCGTATTAAAAAAACAATTCATGTATCGTATTAATAAGATTTGCGTCGCCTTAAGAGCGCCCCAAGCCCATCAGGCCTAGGGCCCCGTGACCTTTGAAGACGGCACTGGCAATTATATTGGCGACGGCGACCAAAACATTTCTTGATATCGTGAAGAATAATCCATACAGCGACAAGTGTACAGTGACTAAAAACGAGTGCGTGGGACACGTACAAAAGCGCATGAGTACTCGTCTCCGGAACAAGAGAAAAGAACGGCTCACAGAGACTGTGATAAAAAAACTAACGATGTATTACGGTCTCGCAATTCAAAGAAATTTAAACTCTGTAAAAGGTATGAGAAGTGCAATAATGGCGACACTTGATCATTATTGCTCTACAGATAAATTGCCTCGCCACGACAACTGCCCCAAAGGCGCCAAAAGCTGGTGTGAATGGCGCAAAGCAGAAGCAAAAAATACTTTGACTGATTTTAAACATCTACCGCGCCTAATTGACGACGATATTGAAAAACATATTCGTCCTATATACGAGGAATTATCAAAGGACGATTTATTAACAAGGTGCTTGGGTGGACACATGCAGAATGCTAACGAGTCATTTAATTCAACCGTATGGCGCATGACGCCCAAACACCTTCATTCGGGGGTTAAAATAGTTATGACTGCTGCTTTCATCGCTGGAGGGATGTTTAAGGTTGTATGGGCTATACAGTCTGTGGCAAAAGTTAGTTTTTTAGAAAATCATCTATATTTTTCGGTAGAAAGTAATTATTCAATTTTCAGTTTAGTAACTTATAAGATAATATTAAAACAATCATTTTAAACTTTGTTTCATTTAAATATAATGAATTATTAAAGAGTTATAATATTTTAAAGTTTATAAATTTTACACAAATCTAATGCAATCATTAATAATAATGCCAAACTTTCAAAAATGGTTTTATTTCACTGCAACAAAGTTTATTTTGTTCAGTTTAAAATTTAGAATCTTTCGACGAGGATGGAATTTTGATTTTTATTTTTTATTAAAATTTATTGCTAATTTTCTGCGAAAAAAGGTATATGTCTCAGACGGTACTTACTGTTTTATCATAGAAAATTAGCTATAAATTTCTATAAAAAATAAAAATCAAAATTCCATCCTCGTCAATAGATTCTAAATTTTAAACTGAACAAAATAAACTTTGTTGCAGTCAAATAAAATCATTTTTGAAAGTTTGGCATTATTATTTATAATTGCATTAGATTTGTGTAAAATTTATAAACTTTAAAATGTGATAACTCTTGACTAATTCATTATATTTGAATAAAACAGAATTTAAAATGATTGTTTTAATATTATCTAATAAGTTATTAAGCTAAAAATAGATAATTACTTTCTACCGAAAAATATAGACGATTTTCTAAAAAAACTAACTTTTGACACAGACTATATAGCCCATACAACCTTAATGAAGGCTACAGTGCAGTATTAAAGACTATGCACTTATTAGACTTCAAAATTGGGCTCCAGTGCAAAAATTTTTACGATAAAGCGAACGAGGAGCGCATCACGCGTCAAAACAGGCGCCCCTCATTAACGACCAAAGAGGCCAGAACAGCCCGTCAAATGGAGCAATTGGCCGAAAACCAATTTTTTGAAGAGTCTGAAAGGCAGTTATATGGAGCAGGAATCGCTGATTAGCATATTAATAGGGTAAGTTCAAGAAATTTACGATTTTTTGTGAACGAAAACTTTGACACGCGATTTCTCGGATTTCCATTTTGATGATTTTTCCAAATTGGCGGGCAAGATAGAAAAAAAAGTAAACGTCCTATCGAAACGAGTCAAAATGCGTTGTATTCAGGATTAAATTCTCTTCTAGGTGGACCTAAAATACCTTAAGAAAATTAACATGAACCCGGCTTGTAAACCATCTGAAGTGAATTTTTTTTTTTTAATGCATTTTTTTTTAATCTGCGAAAAATTATTGTATTTTTCACTTTTTGTTGAATTTTCTTAGTTCACCTAGGAATTACACTATTGAAAATTAAAAATTTCTTTTGGTTTTTTGTTTTAGATGAAAATTGCGACCTGCATCTTGTCCGCCACACAGAAAGTGCACACTCGATGCGCCTCCGTAAATTTCTTGAAACATGAAGAATATCTTATGTATGATAATAAAAAAATTTGAGAAGACTCTTCAAACATATAAGAATAAACCCTAAAAGTTTCATTTCAATCAGACAAGTTTTTCCTTTCCAGTAAAATCCTCGAAAATATCGATTTTTCGAAGCCTCTAAAGCAGGCTACCCCCTTAAGAATATAGATCAATAGGTACTTTAATTTTAACAAGACTCGAAAAATAAAATTCAAGTCAGTGTCTATCATCCGCTAAGTCTATAAAAGAATATGATCATTTACCTGTTATTCACATTTATATGATTCATCTGTACTGTTGTAAATAGAATGCTCACTCACCCTGAATCATACTTTTTATAACTTGTAATAAAAAAAATATATGAATTTTTTCAACAGGGTACTTTAAAACATTTATGAATGTATATCCTGACAAATCTGTTTGAAATAATGGTTGATACTAAATTATAATAATGCAAATATTAATTACGATAATCCGCCGGACATGATAAGAAGGAGTTTTTGTCATGAGGAACGTCTAAATCAAATACCATCAAATTTAGATTTCGCCAAGCTTGAACTATTAGAAATAACTCACAAATGCATTTATTGGCAGGACAAAAAAGGATTATGAAAATGTATCGTAAACAAAAGAATTCGAATCATAAAACAATTTTGATGGAAATTGACAATGACATTTTAGATACAATTTTTTTTAAACCAGATAATGATACAATCGGAATCGATTATTTCCACTTAAATTATAACAATAATAAAATTAGCACAGTTGAGATTAAATTAAATGAAGAAAAAAAAGAATCAGAAGAAACAGATAAAAAGGAAGCTTTATTTTTAACAGAACTTAAGAGCATGACGAAGCTGCCCGCCTTCTAATAATATTTCCAATCATAACTTATGGATAAACGATGCGTTTAATCGAGTTTTTTTGCTACAAAGTAAAAATTTGTAAGATTAAACTCTAGTGCGGACAACTTAAGAAATCCACCAAAATATTATACATATAAAGTTATAATAAAAGCTTTCAATGTATCGTATTTTAAGGTTAGGTTTATCGAGTTTGATATCTGATATTAAATCCAAGCTCATAAAATATTAACAAGTCCAAATGATTTTTTATTTTAACAAAAATAATTGTATTAATGAAGCTTTAGTGCGGGCAAGTCATTATATTTGTTTAATTCATGAATTAAAAAAGATATTGATAAAATAAAAAAAGCGAAAATCAATTGCTGCAGCTCCGACATTCCAGTAAATATAAGAATCGAAAAAATATTGGACTCAAAAAAATATAGAGACCAAGAAAATATAATGATAAAAAAAATTTTAGGCCCAAAAAAATATGTCTTAAAAGATATTAAGCTTAAAAAAATATAGAGCCAAGAATACATAAAAATAAAAAAAATTAAGATTCAAAGAAATATTGGGCCCAAAAAAATATAGAACTCAAGAAAATATAAGAATCAAAAAAATATTGGGATATAGCACTAAAAAAGAGTAGGATCCGAAAAGTATAAGGCCCAGAAAAATATAGAGCTAAATAAAATTGATGCTCCGTACGAAAAAAAGCACGGTTCACAGAGCTTGCGAAGATCAGCACTACTCACAGCATTAAACGAAAATAAGCATCACTCACAGAATCAGACGAAAAGAAGCACGGTTCGCAAAGTTCTTACGAAAAGAAGCACGGCTCGCAAAGTTGTGCCGAAAAAAAGCACGGTTCGCAAAGTTCTAATGAAAAGAAGCACGGCTCGCAAAGTCCTAACGAAACGAAGCACAGCTCGGATTATATATTCTATTATAGATTCATGAAAAAATGCAATAGCAAATAAAAATTGTAAAGTTAACGATTTTTTATTGTGATGAATACGATGTAATGATATACATTTGATTTTAAAAATTTCTATCCTGTTAGCGCCGGAAACTCCTTATTTTTAATCTAATTTTCAGCTAATTATTATATGTTATCTGATAGAAAAAAATTTCAAAACCATCGTTTCCTATGTCAAATTTCATGTATTTTTTTAATCTGGCCCCAAATTCAGCGACTAATAGGTATTTAAAAAGTTATAGAAATTTTTTTTAATATTGACAATATTGAAACAATTTACAACCAAAATATTAAAAACCACTATTTATAAAGATAAAGTTTTTCAATGGAGTAAAAATTGTAATTTTCCATAACGAGTTGTGCTAGTGTTCGATAGGATTCAATGAATCATGTGCCACTTTTCATACAAGCCTTCGAGTCGTGCTACTTTTCGTCAGAACTCGGCAAGCAGTGCTTCTTTTCGTCGGAGTTTCACGAGATATGTTATTTTTCGTAAGATCTCAAAGAGCCGTGCTTCTTTTCGTAGGAACTTCGCGAGCCGTTCTACTTTTCGTCCGAGCTTAGTGAGTTGTGCTTTTTTACGTAAGAGTTCCGCAATTCGTGCTATTTTTCGTAAAATCCTGTGAATTGTGTTATTTTTCGTAAAAGCCTGAATCGTGCTTTTTTTCGTACGGGGCGTCGAAATATAGGACCCAAAAAAATCATAGCACCCAAAAAAATATAAAATTAAAAAAAATATTGGGCCCAAAAATATAGAGCACAGGAATATATAAGAATTAAATAAATATTAGGCCCAAAAAAATATAAGGCCCAAAGAAAGAAGGACTCAAAAAACTATAGGGCCTGAAAAATATAAGGCCCAGAAAAATAGCACTAAATAAAATATAGTACCCAAAAAAATCATAAAACCCAAGAAAATATTAATTTCAAAAAAATTTTGGGCCTAAAAAAATATAGAGCCCAATAATATATAAGAATCGAAAACATATTGGGCCCAAAAAATATAGAGCCCAAGAAAATATAAAGTCTAAAAAAAATATAAGGCCCAAAAAAATATAAGACCCAAAAAGTATAAAGCCCAAAATGTATAGAGACCAAAAAAATATTAGGCCCAAAAAATATTGGGCCCAGGAAAATATAAGGCCCAAAAAATATAGAGCCAAAAAAAATATTGGGTCTAGAAAAATATTGGGCCCGAAAAAATATAAGACCCAGAAAAATATAGGGCTAAATAGAATAGAGGACCCAAAAAAATTATAGAACCCAAGAAAATATAAATTAAAAAAAATATTAACCCGAAAAAATATAGGGTGCAAGAAAATATAAGGCACAAAAAAATATAAAGCCCAAAAAAATATAGCCCAAAAAAATGCTTATGACTAATGAGGACTAATTATATGAGGCCCAATAAAAAATTGCTACTCTTATTACCAAAAGATTAGATACATTTAACAAATGCGGAGAACCGGAGAAACGGAAAAAAAGTGGTTTCACTTTAATATAATATAGGATTTTTATTATTATAATTAAAGCGTATAGCTGCAAAAGTAGTTATCTCCAAAAAAATTTTTTTCAAGAAATAACATTTTCTGCTGTACTTATACTTAAAAGTCAGTGTATTTTGCAATACACCATATTTTTTTTATTTCATAAAAAAAGACTATACCTATATTTTGGTCCCATATGATTTTTTCATGATAAATTTCAATGTTCTGTATACGAAAATGCAATAAAAATGAATTCGGAAAAAATGGAGATAGCCACCTTTGCAGCTACACGCTTCAATTAGATTGAATTTAAAGTCCTTCGTGTAAAAAAATAATATGTTAACCACGGAGGCAAAATTTTTTTTTTCTCGTCTTTATTGCCGCTCTTGCTTTGCTCGAGTGCCAAACCCGACTCGCGTAAAAAAAGCCTATTTCGCCCTCTCTTGATTAACAATGTAGTATTAATTTTTCAATCATATCTTTTATGATTTTCTTTAATTTTTTTCCGTTTGAAAACGCTTGTAAAATTTTGAACTTATATTCTTTTTTAGGAATAGATTTGTTTTGTTTGTTTTTTTATATTCGAAATTATAAATTTTATTATTGAAACTTGCATTCATTTTATTGATATTCTATCATTATTTAATTACTTTTTAAATGTCAAAAGTGTGTTTTTTTCCAATATTATTTTTAGGATTGTGAACGTTATGGTACTTAATTTTGTATTTATTACTTTATATTTATCATAATTATATGATTTAACTAATTTTATGTACATTGACTTATTTTTTTTGTTACTTACATATCTTTTACTTGTATCTGATATTACAATTTACATTGTTAATAAAAATATTTACTTCAACATAAGATTATTCATTAAAGTAGGATATAGTATAACAAATTTTTTATAATGATATGATAAACTCATTAGCTTCATCAGTCTGTAGGTAAATAGGATGTCTACAATCACATCGTGATAAAATTTTGTCTAATGTTACGGCGAGACTTTAGCTCGTTTTGTCCAAAAGAGACTCTAACCAGGCAAACTTTAAAAGTGCATCAATGATAATGAAAATATAGGTGTAGGGGAAGAGGTTCGGTTGTGGACACCCCTTTGTTTCTACTGACAGAAAGCAGGTGAGGTTTTCTTGACAAATGTCATTTATGTTTTATAGCAGTACGATATTTTATGCCAAATATCAAAGCAAACAAACGCGTCTGCTTTGTGCTGTAAGCACATTAATTTTTCTGTGCTTGAAAAAAAATCACAAAAATTTATTTATATTTGTTTTAACTTTTTCAATAGTATTTCCAATCGAAGTGAATCCATGAAGGTTAGTGTAATACACAATTATTCAGTCGGAATTCATTCATATTTTGTGATGCAATATGGACTGTGACCAATATGTTAATACCAACAATTTGGCCAGGGTGCCCACAATCGAACTAATAAAAATTTTGATTTGGTTGTGGGCACTTCACGAAATTAACGAAAAAAAATATTCTATCTGACACAATCGATTTCCTTTCGTTGGTAGTTATCTAAGGTTTCTAGTTTTCCATAGATACCTGTATATGAAAAAAATATACACTTAGTGAAAAATTATTAGCTAAAAACAAAAGGGTGCCCAGAACCGAACCTTTTCCCATACCCATCATTATTGGTTTTAAATGATCTAAAATCTGCCGAATCAAAATCGCAAGACGCGTGCAAATTGTTTGCATTAGCGCGGTTGTGGTTTTTTCCTACTTCTCATAGCCTCGTTTACTAAATAAACAATATAAGTGACCTTGAGAACAGCGCCATCTACCTTGATTACACAATGACTATCTCATTTAATATTACCAGCATGCCGCAAGTATATAATAAGATACCTTGCAATGCTTTAAAATTCCTATGTACCGACTAGACAAGATATTCGTCGTCGATTTCGTCATTATTGGTTGTACCCAGTGACGGTCTCGTTTCTAATAATTTTGTTTCATGTGGACGTATTATACTTCCGATCTGATCCTCCGGCTCATCTTTAAGGTATTAGTAACACTACAAGATTTGCATGTTATTGCAAAGATTTTTTGCGCTTATCGTCTGTAGAATGTACAATTTTACTCATTGCCTTGTGAAGGCGTGTCGTGGCTGTGCCAGGTGTCTGGACCTGGATGATGGCAGTGTATGATTGGTAGTGGTTACGTCATGCTGCCGCTGCTGTTGCTCCAAACACTCTTGTGGCAATATAATTATTTTTCTCGCATACTCCATGCCGATAAAGCAGGTTTCACAATAAGTCGATAAAAATATGTTAATTTTTCCACCGATTTCCTTATTACCTTCAAACTATCCAACTTTGGAAGTTTTCGTGACAAAGGTGCGAACTTTCACAATTGTCTCTCATAAAACTTGCTTAGTGGAATATTTCTATGTAAAATGTTCAAAGCGCACCCGCAAATGTACGTTATAAGTTTAGAATTTGCTTCACATAATAGCTTAAGTTGATATAAGTGAAATTCGATTCTCTCATTCAACACCTTCTAAATTGGCTGCTACCCGGTATGGTACGAAAGTATACGCTTGAATTTTGTATCACTTACGCGATCAATGTAATACTAAAAATTCTTCACAAATACAGTTATACTACACGAGGTGGGTTCACAAATTATCAAAGTCCACGAATGCTTCCACCTGCAAACGTCCATGTTACTGCTGATGCTAAACTTCTAATACTAACCCCATCACATTCTTGAACCACTCTACATATACGAGCATTAGTAGCGATGAGCAAGAGTTGGGGGCAGCGGTGCACGCGTGTGCAAGTAGAATCGCGCTGGCGCTGGCCAATAATTTAGCTGTTTAGCCATACATCTGGCTAACGCCAGTATTATTCCGCTCTTTAGCTATATGGCTGAAAAAGCCTAACAAGCCTGTACCTCTTACCATTACCGTCACCGTCATTTCGAGAATAAAAGTAAAAACAGCATCAGTGATCGGTTATTGTTGGCGTTCGACAAGTTTTGGTGTCGTGAAAATGAATAAAAAATAGTAAAAAAATTGAACAAATGAAATTTTAACAAAAATTCATCAGACTTAAATTATTAAATTTCGATAAACTTTTATAGAGAGTTGCCAGTAAGTAGATTTATAGGTTTAATTAGATTTATAGCTGTATGAATAACTGAGCTCGTTATTTACAAACCATCTCTTCGAATATACGGATTCTTATATTTTACATTCAGGTCGTGTTACAACATCATAAAATAGTGTACGTCTTATAGCGTCGTGACTAGCGAAAAGTGGCGGTATTTCGCTAGTAACAAGTTTCCGTATGGAATCAAAATTAATTTTTTTAATCACCGACGAATTAAGCCTGATGTATTTGATTTTGCAAATGTATCCTTCAACGCCATCTAGTGTCAAATACTTGTACCCGAAAAATTTTGGTTTTCCAGACACGAATGATGTAATACTCGTATCAAGGCCATACCAGGCCAATTCGTCGGTCAAGCCACCCAAGAAGAGTCCTGTTTCCGCATCGTACTCACCGACACGACTTAAATATACGATAGAATCAATACAATACTGGTTCACCCAACAGTTGCGATTCTCAAACACGTCAGAGCTGTGGTATAGGTGACTACAACGATGTTACATAATACTGATGCCTCAACAGCTGCTTTTCTGTTGTACCAGCTTAAGTGAGGTGTCGTATCGTCGATCGGTGAAATTGAGTCAACGTTAGTTTCGGCACTACAGAGTATTTCAAACAATCTCTGTGGATCATCAACCACTTTCAAATTTACCCCAAAATGAATTCAGACAGAATTTTGCTAGAGATCTCAAGCCAGCATTATATTTTATTCAAATTTTGTCTAATTTTATACCCTTCTGTTGCACGAATTTTTTAATGTATCGAGCAACTGCATTTTCATTACCGTCAAAACTTTCTAACGCGTACGTTTTTTCAGCAAAAAATTTATCAATATAAGTTGGAAATGGGCCACCTTGACCCGTGGCTTTATCGTACTGAGTAATTTTATAAGACCATATTAAAATGTTTTTCCAATTATATAGGGCTGATTCCATTCAGATTCATGCAGGCCGTGGCTGATCGAATTTTTTTTTTTGCTGAAAACTATGTGCATGTGTTCTAATACTTGAAAGAAGATGTGCAGACCAGCGATGCCGAAAGTGGCAGAGTCAGAGAGGGAAATTCAAAAATGTGTAAAAAAAAAGTATTAAAATAAATAGTTTTCAAAATTTGATAATTAATAAATAATTCTAAAAAACAAAGTTACTATAACAAAATAATTTTTTTTCAATTTTTTACATTTTTTTGAGTTTAACAAAATTTTGTTTAACTCAAAAAAATGTAAAAAATAGAAAAAAAATTATTTTGTTTTAGTAACTTTATTTTTTAGAATTATTTATTAATTATCAAATTTTGAAAACTATTTATTTTAATACTTTTTTTTATACATTTTTGAATTTCCCTCTCTGACTCTGCCACTTTCGGCATCGCTGGTGCAGACCCTGAAATACGGCTTAAGAGCAGGCCGGATTCGCTGTCCTTGTCTAATTGGCATTTTTGTTATTTACTCAAGTTTTAATGGATGTATCTTCAAATTAAAGGTCGAGCGCAATAGATATTATTATTATGAACATCTATGCACAAGAAAAAAATATCTACCAGTTTGTTTTTGAGAAAATAAAGTAACGCCAAAGTAAAAGTTTATGTTTATAATATTTTCGCGTTACTTACTTTTCTCAAAAACAAACCGGTAGATATTTTTTTTCTTGTGCATAGATGCTCATAATAATAATATCTATTGCGCTCGACCTTTAATTTGAAGATACACCGATTAAAACTTGAGTAAATAACAAACAACTCAATTGTTAATCGGTCGGTATCAAGTTCTACTCCGGCCTACCGTTAAACAAATTTTTCCACGACGCTATAGCCTATTTTGTGTTGAATGTTAAAATGAAAAGTAAAAATATGAAAATGGACCTTCGTATTCAAAATGCTTTATCTCCGTCAATTTTTGACTTTTTGAGACGAATTTTTTTTTTAAATATGAGAAATACAGTCTAGTTTTGAATACCGTTCCGATTTCTGCAATGCAAGTTGATCCCTCCGAGTTATTCATAAAAAAACCTAGAAAAAAATGATTTTTTGAAAATGCAATTATCTCAAAAACTATTTTTTTAAAAAATTTTTATGTTTTCATGCGTAAAAAATGCTAATTTTTGGATAGGTGAGAATATGCTATTGTGCCTTATTTTTTCGAATGTTTTTTTTATATTTTCCATTTTAAAGCATTAATACTATAGCACATCGTGCCATTTTTTCAACTACTACGTTTTCTTACGATTTGTTTATGCTTTTATTTATTAATGTAATAAAAATATTAACAAAAATCTTTAAAATAAACCTTCGATCAATTAGAACCAAAGTTATGACGATTTTAAGTTTATAAAAATAGATGAATTTTTAAAATTTTTTTCAGTTATAGAATATTATGACCATGTACTCTTCTAGTAATTATGCTCTTTTGTATTCGTTCACTGTGTAACATGGCAATTTGACCATGTTATTTATATATATATATATATATATATATATATATATATATATATATATATATATATATATATATATATATATATATATAAGTATATATATATATAGTAATAACGCATAAAGACGACAGAAAGAAGCATACGACTGTCGGCAAGACGGAAAGCAGACCACGCGAGTCAAATATGTATTACCATACCCAAGATCGTTGGCAAACACGCGCGAGTTGATAAAGCCAGTATAATGTGCACTTGCGGCGCGCGCAGCGTACCGTAAGAGCAATGAGCTTGGTAGACAGAATGAACACGCCATTGCATCATTCTTTCTGTCGTCAGCATAGCAAAAGGAGCGTTACGACCGACTGTCATATACAGTACTTTTTTGCGTGCGCTAGAATAGTACAATTCATTGTGTGAGTGAGACAAATTAGCTTCACCTTTTATTTTTTTTTACATCAAGTCTCGTAATTTTACGAGTGTCTTATTGCTAAGCCAAATAGCTTAATTTAGTGCTTTATTTGTGCGACGTGTGTGCCGGGCGATCTCGTGCGCGTTCTAGTGCTATTTTTCCTTCGTGCTAATTTAACTCCTCTTTTTGTGTGCTCGTGCCCTTTTTGTGTATGTCTGTTTTTTATATAACTATCTGCTTTTACTCTTGCCGATAGTTCTGTTGCTAGTGCAAGCAGCGTCGCGTACGCTATACACGGCTGGCGTCCATTTCAAGCGCGCGTGCTATACTTGTGTAACTATTATAATAAAGCTCTTTTTTTATTATTAAATTAATTAAAAACCCGCATATTAATTATACCTTAGCGCGACCTCCTAATCCCCAAGGTTGTCACAACTGACGCAACCAAAGTGGGGCCGACAAAAATTTCGGTGAAAATTTTTGTTTAAAATCATGGAATTAACAAAAAAAAAAGGAACTGTGCTCAAAAATAATAGAAAAAAAAACTGTGTGAAAAACTTTAATGAAACTTAAAGAAAATTTTTTTTTTGCGTAAAAGTAATAGAAAAAATTTGTGCATAAAATTAATAGAAAGATTTTGTGCTTAAAAATGATAGAAAAACGGTGATTAAAATTAAAACGAAAAACAATTTGTGCTTAGCATTAAATAGAGAAAAAAAAAACTGTGCTAAAAGTGAGAGACAATTGTCTGTGCGAGTGAACAGAACTTTGTCACGAATATTCATGCATTTCCGGTTAGCGATGTGGTCGCCATTACGAACGACGCACACACAACGAGGCTAAAAGGAGACGCTTTGGCAGCCATTTTCTTTTTCTCTTCTCTTGTTCTTTCTTGATGCTGGCATTCGGTCAAAAGATTAAAAAAATCATACCGCATTAATTTAACTAAAGGCTATCACAAGATTGAGTTAATGGACAAATGTTAAAGAAAATAGTGATTCGTTCTTGCAAATTTAAAGGAAAATAATAATTAAATGATGTTATCAAGACTTATCACCGCTCTCATTTTAGCTAATATCAGTTACAATGTAGTTCATATTGTCTTTAAAATGTTGAGAAAAAATAAGAAATATACTTCTTAAAAACCTCCCACATGTATTGGAACCAGAGCAAATTGTCAATCGTACGAAATATAAAAGAAATATACTTTTTGCATATAGATTTATCATATACTTTATGATCACGATTATCGATAAGGGTGAAATTAGATGAAGCGGAAAATAGACGACGGAACGTCACGAAACATTCATTCCGTCGCCTTGTTTTCCGTCAAATTTTTTCCCTATGTTCACATGGCGCAGAATATAGCTGAAAAATTGTTAAAAATAGCATACAAATGTATCCGCGAATTTTAAATTAACAACAAAAATGTTAAAAAAGTTGGAAATAATCACCTATTGTTATTGTAATGAGATTCTTTTTTTATAAAAATAAAATATAGTTTGTTATTATAACCAAATATTTCAATTAACATCATTATTTTTTAATTACAAAATTGCTAATCAACGTCACAGAACTTCTATTCCGCTCCATGTGAATATAGGGAAACAAATTTGACGGGATAATAGAAGCGTCACAGACTTTTTGAAATTGTTTAAACAAATAGTTAAACAAAATAGAATTTAAAAGTTTGATTGAAATTAAAAGTACAGCTATGGAAAGCAAATTAAAAATATTACGTGAGGTTATTGAAGCACTAATAATTTTTTTAAACAAAATAAAAATTGATGTCTATTACGTCGTCTTTACTCCGTTGGCGGAATACAAAGATGCGGAATTGAGGTTCTGTGACGTTCCGTCGCCTATTTTCCGCTCCATCTGATTTCACCCTAAGATCTGATAACGTTAATTAGATTATTAAAATGTTTCTAAATATGTAAAAACGGTTTAATAATGCAAAAATTTTTAATAAATTAATTAAAAACTTGAATACATCGAAGGTAGGGGAAATCAGGGTAAATCGGACCCCCGGGAAATCGGACCGGCATCACTTTATGTAAAAATATAGTAAATTTTTATTTGACCAATAAGATTTTAATATTGTTACATTGAATTACTTTTATTGCTAAAGTTTTTTTATGTAGTTTTAATCTTCTAATATTTACGTATATTCATATAAAGTAATGCTGGTCTGGTTTGTCCCATGGGTCCAATTTACCCTGGTTACCCCTAATATTATAAAAAAATATTATCATACGCTTAAACTAACTATTGTAAGGAAAAATTGTTTTTGAAAACAATCTTAGAAATTTCATAATGTACAAAATATGTTAATTTATAATTGTTGTGAATTTTTATGTCTATTTTTTGAAAATTATTACTCAAAATAATCAGGCAAATCATAAATAACTTTCATTATTAATCAAAAAAGCAAAAAATAATTTAAAAACTGACCTTAATTAATGCAAAAGTGTCTCTTACCTTACTATATGTACGTTTTGATCTAAAATAAGTAAAACTTCGTTCTTATGCCAAATTTTACATAAAAAAATCTAATAGTTGAACTGTTTAAAGCTCTTTTTTAACATAGTAGAGGAATGAAATACGTTAGATTAATTATAATGCGTATACGTGGACTAAAATCTCGTTTTGCGAAATAGGCACGGTTTAAAACGTCTTTTTCTTACTTTTTCCGAGTAGAATCTTAATTTTTTAGCATAAATTAAAGATCTAGGGGGCGGCACAACGAAAAAAAAAACATTGGTAAATAAGGGACACCCTAATATATATATATATATATATATATATATATATATATATATATCTACACGTATAGTTGTACAGTCGGGCGGTAGAACAAACAGTTCTAGTCGCCATTATACAAGCTAACGCAAAAACAATTTTCTTTAGCATTTCGAGCGTGGCGAATTTTAATCGCTGTAAATTTACGCTATAGCTTAAAAGGTAGTAGTGCGCAATTCATTTAGCCTAGCACGAATTTTTGTTGATACGTATTGCTTTAGCTTGTTACGAGTGTACAACTATATCGAGCCATCATTATACATATACATATATCTATACATCTGCATATTCATACCTGTACCGTTTCATCACGTAGTCGTGCCGCGCAGTCAGAGAACAAATCGTTCCTTTGACTGTGCTTCGTAAAGTGCTTTCTGGTAAAATTTTTTGTGCTGGCTATTAAAATAAATTTTATTTAAAATTTTCAATAATAATTTTTTTTGCTTTCATAATTCTTCGTTTTTATGCATTTAGATATTGGTTAAAAATTTTGTTTGTTATCTATTCTCTATAACAGCTTAAACTTTTCGAGTCCTTAGTAGTTATCTTGACTTTGTTTGCTTTAATAAAATAACTGTGAGGCTTCTTTTGAGAGTAGGAACTTAATTATAAAACTAAGTAGTTTTTGTTAAGTTTTAAACCGCGTAGCACGACTACGTTATTCCATCTATATATACATATATCATTTATTTTGTCTGTGCTAGTCCATTTTATTTTACCTTGCAATACCTACCCTTACAGCATCCTAACCATCCAGCATTCCTTTAAGCGACGCCATCTTTAGCAAGCGAGCTTGGTAGTAGTTTATTAAATTTGCTAAGAACTCTTATCATCTATTGTGTGCTCTTTCATACCTACAGCAACACGGTAACTGTACCGACTGGAGATTACCGTCAGCTTATGTAGTTCATTATAGTCGAAGATTTGTTTTGTTGCTTGACTTAAAATATTTTTTTTGTCCTCAGGCCGCAAAATAAATTTTTGTGTCCTGTATACGGAGCACAAAAGAGTTTATTCTTGTCCTAGGTCGCAAAAGAAAGATGTGTATATCCAATATCTTATTTTAATTAAAGTTCGCAGAAAAATGTTCTCGACGTCGCGATTCTTGGAATTGAACTTAATGAACTGCTCGCTTTCCTTAATATCGTTATCCTTTTCTCACATATACTATACTGGGTATACGTTAACGAATAACTTACAAGGAGAGTGCATTGCATTTGGGTCTTGGATTTTCTTCTAGCTTTGGGATCTTTTTTCTTACATAAAATTATGAAAAAAGCCGCGTCCATTCGGTCCAACGCTCGATTTTTTCCGAGTTATGAGCAGTTTTGTCTGTTTTGTTAAAAAAATTGCATCTGCTTTATAATTTTACAGTTTTGGAACTACTAATTCTAGAAAGTTTTCACTGATTGCATATAAAAGTTGAGATCAAAACCTTTCGATTAAAAAAAAAACGCGTCCAAAAAGCTCAAGTTGTTAAAAACTTATGAAGGGATGAAAATTGAAATGAATTTCTGACTAAAATGTTGCATTTATTTTCTATGCATTTTTTGAGCTAAATATTTGCGCTATTTTTATTCACCCATAACTTTTTAACGACTTGAGATTTTTTGACACGTTTTTTTTTTAATCGAAATATTTTAATCTCAACTTTAATATGCAATCAGTAAAAACCTTCTAGAATAAGTAGTTCAAAAACTGTAAAATTATAAAGAAGATGCAATTTTTTCAACAAAACAGACAAAACTGCTCAAAACTCCGGAAAAATCGAGCGTTGGACCGAATGGTCGCGGCTTTTTTCATGATTTTATGTAAGAAAAAAGATCCCAAAGCTAGAAGAAAATCCAAGACCCAAATGCAATGCACTCTCCTTGTTAGACTCAATATATGTGTATTATGAAAGAAAAGGAAAGAGCGAGAGAAAGACATAGTTACCAGTATCGCGTGTTAAAACTTTTTTTCTTTTTTAAATATTTTTGAATTATAATTTTTATAGTTTAGCTTTGTTTTATTTTTGTTTAATTTTAATATTATATTTTAACAATTGTTAGTTGTTTTTATAATCGATTTTTTTTTATTCTATTTTTTTAAAACTTTTTCTTTCTTTTCTTAAATATTTTTTAGTTATAATATTTATAGTTTAGCTTTATTTTATATTTTATTGTATTTTTGTTTAATTTTAATTTAATATTTTAACAATTATTAGTGGTTTTTATAATCGAATTTTTTTTATTATATTTTTTTATTGTGTTTTAAGAATTATTAGTTATTTATTATTTATAATTGAATTTTTTATTAAATATATAATAAAAAAAATTCATATTATACATATAAAATTCTTTTATATTTTAAGAATTATCAATTATTTTTTTTATAGGCGGGGGGCTCCGCCCCAGCTTCCGCTTAGCGGCCTTTGGACAAAAAAAAGTATATGCGTTTTGCGGCCTTGACGCATAATATACTATTTTCCTTTTCTTACGAATGAATTTTTTTTTGTGCTTCGGTTTACGTAATTAAATTTTTTTGATAATAAGATAATTTTGCAGTTGCTTTGAGATAAAAATATTTTTGTTACACTCGATTTAAAAACTTTCATAAATTCTCTTAACGGTAATAATTTATTTTTCAACTTTTATTTTTTTTTGCTTTTGCATTTGTTATGTAAACTTACTCAACACCTCGCAGACCTAGTTTTTTTTTCTCCATGCGATTGTTAGTTGAACGTTGCCTGCTTTTAGATTTTACCTTTTATTACATCGAAAGTCTACTTGTAGACGCTGGCTATAACTTAACAGTTTTTTTTTTTTGCTTTTGTAGAGAAATAGCGCCTTACGTAAATTATTTTAATATTACTATAAGATGCTTCTTTTTTTTTTAATTGAAAATTTTTTAATAATTTCTGTGAGTGGTATAATTTTTTTCGCTTGCTTTTTTTTTGTTTGTTAAGCTAAAATCGGATTGCATACTGCTAAAATTTAAATTAACTTAACTAATAGTAATATAGTGCCTAAGCTTTAAAGTTAAGTTTATGATTTATTTTCTTTTTCTTACAGTAAATAAAAATCAATCGAGTTTTAATTTTAATTAGGAATTACTGTACTGAGAATTTCCTTTGAGCAACCCTCCTGAGATAAGGTCTCGTATTAAGTTATTAGCAATTTTTTTTGTCTTAGGCAAACGTTATTTAGGATAATAGCGTAAAAAATTCCTTTTTTTTATTATGTAAATGTCGAACCGACAATTAAATTTAGAACCCCTCTGGGTTTCGGACGATTTGTGTCGTCGGGAGGTTTTTAGGAAGGCTGACGAGATCACCAACTTAGCTGATCAACTTTCAGCCGAACAGATGTTTGCATATACTCGTAGAGGAGTTAGTATGGCGGGCTGTTTAGCTACCTTTAAGCATCGGGTTTTGACATACGAGCTCAGGAGACATCTGGGCGAACGAAGCGCTGCGTGGAATCCAATTGTCGATGAAATCGCGGATAAGTCGCGACTAGGGTGTAATACGCTCCCTACAGACAATTCCACCACTATGTTAAACGACCAGCACAAGGCTCAAATTAATGTACAGGCGGATATTCATGTTATTAAAGAGCCGACACAACCCACTGGTCAAACACTAGGAATGTATCGAGACCCAATAATTTTTAATAACTCGACAGCACAATTGCGCAGCAACCCATTCATAAATCCTGCGAGTGAATCTGGAACTCGTGCGCCTCCCAGCGCTGATAATGCTGACGGTCAACCGTTGACCACTCCTCAAGCCCAATCCACCCAATACCCCACTACATCAAGAGTTGTAACGTGGCCAGATGCCACCCAATATTCTGAAGCGATGGATTTAACGACAGCGGCCCCTCAAGGAAGCGCACCACCTAATATTATTACGCGTGCCAGTGAGAACGTTATTATCACCAATACCACCAATGCTTGCCCCTCTTCAACAGTCACTTCAAGCCATTCGCATAGAGCAGCGAACACCCTTCATGCTAACACGGCCACAACCAACTACGGAGGACCTAACCACGCACCAGCTTCCTATTCATACCCTTACACTCAAGTACCTTCCTATTCTCATCCGTGGAGTCAGATCCCTCGTATTATACCCCCTCCTGGATATGTCCCCCGATCACCGTCTCTGATCCAACCACCACCTTTCTTTTCAGCTGTTCCAACACACCCTATGACTAGGCCACCGATCTATAGGCCAAATAACCCCTTTGCTGTGAATTCAGCTCATGCTTTTTCAGAGCCTTTTCCTTTGAGCATAAACATGTCGTTGTTAAACCGTGATAAACATACTATCCAGATTTTTGCCAATTGGCATATGTCATTTAAGGGAGACCCAAGAAAGGACCCTGAATCTTTTTTGACTAATTTGCAAGGGTGTAGAGCAGCCCATGGCCTCACTGTCGATACAATTATCAGGGCGTTACCTGCAGTGCTGGATGAAGAGGCCTATCAATGGTTTTGTAGAGAAAATCAAAATTGGCGTACGTTCAAAGATCTAGTCGAAGCTTTTCACCTGCAGTTCTGCATGGAGGACGTGCAAGAACATCTTAAAATAGAACTCGAGCGTAGAACGCAAGGCTCTCAGGAAGGTGTTAGTACTTATCTAATAAAATTGAGAGAGCTTATGGACCAAGTTCGTCCACTGATGACCTTAGATGAGCAATTGAATCAAGCCTACCAAAACCTGCACCTTAGCTACCGTCAACGAATTTACAGGGATCAGTTTAATAGTTTCAGGGAATTGCAGCGCCTTGGCAAGAGAGAAGAAATCCGCAGAGCCCAAGATAAAGCTTACCGGCCCCCTCCAGCCCCTAATGAGTCGTTATTTCCTACTACGGCTTGCACAGGTATTAAGCAGTCTAGATTAAATAAAACTGCTCTCATTTCCCCTCTTGACTACACTGATGAGCAACAGCATCATGACCAAACTCCTGTGTTAGCTCCTGTCGCCAGTACCCATCAAGCACCTGTCACGAACCCTGCAGCTGTCACTCAACCACAGAGAAAACCGGAACGTAGCAGAATTCAGCAGAAACCCGCTTTAAAAAATCCCAACGCGCGCTTTATTAGTATACCCAGAACTAATAATAATAATAATCGAGTCATGTCGTCCAACGAACAATCGCGTACTCAGGGTCAAAATAGTGCAAAGTTTCCTTAAAATAAAAACCCGACCCCGATAGTTGAAGATTTTTGGCGAAAACAAAAAAAATCGTGTTTTAGGTGCGGAAAATTGGGCCATTGGTTGCGCGAGTGCACTCAACCTTTTAAATGTTATGGTTCTGGACAACTAAATAGTCACATTGAAGTGTGCAAATGGTGTAATCTAGCGGGAAACGAACTAAGGAGGGAACACTAAGAGTCGCTGTTTCTTCCTTCGATGAAGCGCGTCAGACTCGACCGCTTATAAGTAGGCAATTTAATCCGTCTACATGCTCGAACAACCCTAAAATCATAGAGCGAAACATAGTTCGGCTATTGGAAGCGGAGCATAAGTTAGAAGAGAGCAATATGGCAGACAGCTATTACAACGTCGACGCCCACACAGCATGAAAGATTGCTGCAAGGTTGCTGCAAGGTTTCATGAAAGTTTCGAAACTTCGCAGCAACCTTACATGAAAGATTGCAGCAACATTTATATGTCCGCGCTAGAACCCGGTTGAAATATTTCTAAAAACCTCGCAGCAATCTTTCAGAAAACCTCGCAGCAACCTTTCATGAAAACCTCACAGCAATATTTCAGGAAATGTAACAGAAACATTTCAAGAAACCTCACGGGAATCTTGCGGGAAAAATAGCAAAAACATTTCAAGCAACCACACAGCAATTTTTCAGAAAATCTCGCCGTAACCTTGCAGAAAACCTCGTAGCAACCTTTTATGAGATATTGCAGCAACATTTATATGTCCGCGCTAGAACCCGGTTGAAATATTTCTAAAAACCTCGCAGCAACCTTTCATGAAAACCTCGCAGCAACATTTCAAGAAACCTTGCAGCAATCTTTCATGAAAGTTTTCTCGTAATATTTCATGAAATTTTTTCCAAATTTTGCCGCGAACAACGCTCATACCTTTCCGTATGGTTTCCTGCAATATTTTGTAAAATGTTTCTTAAATCTTGCCATAAGCTTGCTGCAGTAATATTTAATAGTAGGCAGGATTTTCTATCCTTGTGTAATAAAGTTTTTCTTATTTGCTTAAGTATAAATCGTTGTATCTATAAATTACTAGTTGAGCGCAATAGTATTATTATCAATATTTGTGCACAAAAAGAAAAAATTCCTCAGCATCGTTTTTGAGAAAAGTAGAGAATATTGAAATAAAAGGTTTTGTTTCTAATATTTATGCGTTCTTTACTTTTTTCAATAACAATTCGATGGATTTTTTTACCCTACGCATAAATATTTATAATAATAGCATACTTATTGCGCTCAACTTCCCGTTTACAATACAACTACAGCAATAAATACTTGAGTAAATAACAGGAAACCAAATATAAGACAAGAACAGCGGATCTGGACTGCTCTTGGAATATTTTATAAAAACTTGCGGAATTATTGCTGAAACTGTTTATGAAAGGTTTGCTGCAAAAAATTCATTTTGAAATTATTCATGAAACTTTGCTGATACTTTTTGTGAAACGCTTTTCTGAAATATTTTATAAAGATTGCCAAAAATATGGTAATAACCATTGGCGAAATGTACATAGCAATATTTTTTGTGATATCTTAGAAATCTTGTCAAAAACCTTGCAGAAATCTTACTGCAACTTTTAACAAAAGATACCTCGTAATATTTCATAAAATATTCATCAAATTTTGCTGGCAACCTCGTTGAAACCTTTCATAAAAAGTATCTTGCAATATTTCATAAAATGTTTCTAAAATCTTGCACGAACCTTGCTGCAACCTTTCATCAAAGGTCTCTTGCGATATTCCGTAAAATGTTCCCCAAATCTTGCTAGGAACCTCACTGAAACCTTTCATGAAAAGTTTCTTACGATATTTCATAAAATGTTTCTAAAATCTTGCAGGAACCTCGCTGCAATCTTTCATGAAAGGTTTCTTGCAATATTCCATGAAAAGTTCCCCAAATCTGGCTGGAAAACTCGCTGAAACCTTTCGTGAAAGGTTTCTTACAATATTTTATGAAATGTTTTTAGAATCTTGCAGAAACCTCGCTGCAACCTTTCGTGAAAGGTTTCTTGCAATATTTTATAAAATGTTTCTAAAATCTTGCAGAAAGCTCGCTGCAATCTTTCATAGAAAGTTCGATGCAATATTCCATCAAAATGTTGTCTAAATCTTACAGGAACCTCGCTGCAATCTTTCATGAAAGGTTTCTTGCAACATTCCATGAAATAATTTCTAAATCGTGCTGAAAACCTCGCTGCAACCTTTCGTGAAAGTTGTCTTGCAATATTTCATTTTTATTTCTAAAATCTTACAGAAACCTCGCTGCAATCTTTCATGAAAGGTTTCTTGCGAAATTTCATGAAATATTTCTAAAATCTTGCAGAAACCTTGCTGCAACCTTTCATGAAAGAATCCTTGCAATATTTTATAAAATGTTTTCTAAATTTTGCTGGAAACCTCTATGCAACCTTTCATAAAAGGTTTCTTGCAATATTTCATGAAATATTCCTGAAATCTTTCAGAAACCTTGCTGCAACCTTTCACGAAAGGTTTCTTGCAATATTCTATGAAATGTTTTCTAAATCTTGCTGGAAACCTCGCTGAAACATGTCATGAAAATTTTCTTGCAATATTTCATGAATTGTTTCTAAAATCTTGCAGAAACCTCGCTGCAATCTTTCGTGAAAGGTTTCTTGCAATATTTCATGAAATGTTTTATAAAACCTTGCAGAAACCTCGCTGCAACCTTTGATGAAAGGTTCCTTGCAATATTGCTTGAATCATTTTCCGTAACCTTGTAGCAAGTTTGCAGCAATATCACACTGAAATGTTTCATGAAACCTCTTAGCAATGTTAAGACAAGATTGCTGCAATCTTGTGACAATATTTCAGCAAAATATTTCAGTGAAAGTTTCACTGCAATATTTCATGCTGTGTGGGCGAATCGATGAATTTAAAGAGCGAGCAAGTAAAAATCGGGCCGAGCAAACGAGCAATACGTTCTAATGAGAGCATAGATAGCAAAATAGTGCAAACTGGAACAAATAACCCATGTTCTAATAATGATAATAATCAATCATGCCCATCTACCCTTTTTAGCAACATAAAATATTCCCCTTTAGCAACAAGCAATGTAGCATCCCCCAAACCTGTGTCATTGATACAACAAAACATCAATATTACGAGAGAACCACGACAATTTTTGGTTTTAAACCTCAATGGACGTAAAATAAAGGGCTTATTGGATAGTGGTTCTGTGCATTCGTATTTGGGCATGAATATAGCATCAGAATGGAAAGATAAAAGTATACCTCAGTCTACCTTTGTAAGCGTTGCTGATGGTACTTCAGTTAATATAGACGGGCTGCTGCAGGTCACAGTAACGATAGATGATGATACACAGACCATACCCTTCAGGGTTGCAGAAAATATACTTTATGAATGCATCTTGGGTATCGATTTTATGCGTTTAATGAAAATTAGCATCGATTATGAGCACGATACCTGCTGTACCCCTAAAAAGATTTCTCATTACTTTAATCCTTATAGCACTGACCCTTTTAGATATGCTGCGCTAGCTACCCTTGGAGGTTTAGTACAAGCCACTGTAGCAGAGAAGAACCAAATAAACCTTGTGTTAAATAATTTAATACCATCCACGCCTGAGGTCCTAGGAGTTTACTAATTTAGCTACACATAAGATTGATGTTCAAGGACATGACCCTATTCGTCAGAAAACTAGGAGATACTCACCGCAAATACTGAAGGTTGCCCAAGAAGAAGTCGACCGAATGTTAAAAGAAGGTATCATAGAACCTTTAACAGGTCCGTGGATTAGCTACCCCATTTTAGTCCCTAAACCAAATGGAAAATGTAGGTTTTGCATTGATTATAGGAAAGTGAATGATGTCACAAAGAAGTTCGCCTATCCTATCAAGAACATGGATGATATTCTTGATAAATTAAAATGTGCTAAATATATTTCCAAATTAGATTTAAGTCAAGCTTACCACCAAATACCAATGGATCCTGATAGCAAGGAGATCACCGCGTTTGCAGTCCCAGGCAGAGGTCTATTTCAATTAAATCGTATGCCTTACGGCCTGACTAACGCCCCCGGTTCCTTCCAAAAAGTCATGGATAATTTAATTAAACCTTGCTGGGAACCGTACGTATTTTCCTATTTAGATGACGTCATTATAGCAACAACCGCTTTTAGCGAGCACTTACAATGGTTGAGCAAAGTATTAGTGGCCCTAAAAACAGCAAATCTGCAAATCAATAGAGAAAAGTCAGAGTTCTGTTGCTCAGAAGTAAGATATCTTGGATATATTGTAAATGAAAAAGGTCTAAGAACCGATGAAGAGAGAATTCGATCTATTTTAGAATATCCTGCGCCAACCAATCTTAAACAATTACAAAGATTTTTAGGAATGGTTGGTTGGTACGCACGTTTTTTTCCCAATTCAGCTAAAATAAAAATTCCATTAACTTGTTTAACAAGAAAGACAACTCGATGGCATTGGCATGAAGAGCAAGAATTAGCGTTTCAGCAACTTAAGCAAGCCCTTACTGAAGCACCCGTTTTAGCACGCCCCAATCTTGATTATCCTTTTATTCTACAAACAGATGCAAGTAACTTTGTCATTGCAGGTGTATTAATTCAAGATATCGATGGAGAAGAACACCCCATTTACCATATAAGTAGAACCTTAAATCGTACAGAACGTAACTATACAGTATCCAAAAAGGAGCGCTTAGCAGTTATTTGGGCAGCAGAACGACTCAAGGCATATCATCAAGGGACCCCATTAAAAGTTATTACTGACCACCATATCCTTCTATGGCTGAAAAATCTAAAAGATGCAACGAGTAGATTAGCTAGGTGGCATACACGACTTTAGCAATTTGATATTAAACTAACTCATCGGCAAGGAAGCCAACTTAAAGTCCCGGATGCTCTTTCACGAGCTCAAGAAAACCTTATTGACTAAGCCACTTTAGCAGCCCTGGATACCGATGATACCTAGTACAAACGAAGAAAAGAAATGGTGCAGCAATACCCCACTATATACCCCGATTTCAGAATAGAAAATGAACTACTTTATTTCCATCACCCAAATGATAATGTAGACCCTATTATTCCCGACTTAGATGCCTGGAAATTAGTTCTCCCTTTTGCTGATCGTGAAAAAGCCCTTTTTGAAGCTCATAACACCCCTCAAGCAGGCCATATGGGAATGGAGAAAACCTTCGCTCGTTTAGCTACTTATTATTACTGGCCAGGATATTACCACGACACTTGTCAATATATAAGAGCGAGCCAAGAATGTCAAGCTCATAAACAATCTCAACAGGCTCCAGCTGGTCTAATGGGAGAAAAATATATTCAAGATATATTTCATTCCCATGGATGGTAGTCTCAGCAGATATAAATGACCCAAAGCCACCTTCGGGAGCCGGTTATAAATATATTATAGTGTTTGAAGATCTCTTTACTCGATATGTAGAATTAAAAACCCTTCGCAAAGAAGACGGTAAAAACGTGATTCAAGCATTAGAAGAACTTGTCATTAATAGATGGGGCTGTCCACAATGTCTAATAACTGATAACGGATTGGAATTTAAAAATCAGGTTGTAGATGAGCGTTTAGAAAAGTATGGCATTAAACATTCGACTACTCCTCCTTATCACGAGCAATGATAGAGCCCGGTAGAGCGAATCAATCGTAACCTAAAACCTATGATTAATAGTTTTATAGAGCAAGACCATCGTGATTGGGACAAACACCTAGCAGAATTTAGCTTTGCATTAAATACTATGGTACATTCATCAACAAAATTTACTCCAGCCTTCCTTAATATGGGTCGCAATCCTATTCCGTAAACCCATTAAAAATCCTACACCGATTTAGCAAGGTAATATAGAAGAATAGGTAGACAGAGCAAAAAGATTACCGGCTATACATGATCTTGTTAAGAAATATGCAGACAATGCAACGGCTCGTCATGCTAAATATTATAATAAGAATCGACGACACGTAACGTTTGAACCAGGAGATCTTGTAAGTCGTAGGAATCATGCATTATCTTTGGCTGTAGACAAATTCACTGCAAAGTAAGCGCCAAAATTCATTGGCCCGGCCAAAGTTATTAAAATATTCTCACTGGTGGTATATTTAGTTAAAGACGTCGATACCAAGCGACAGACTAAAGTTTTTGTCAATGATCTAAAAAGATATATACCGCCTAGACGACAACAGCACCATAACACATCACCTTTTATTTCAGGAAATGCAACGAGCAAGGCCGAACAACCTGCACCAAACGAGACGGGCGGTACGCATAGGACCCGGCAGAGGGTCGTACAACGACTTAACGTTTCACCCACCCCAAGAGGAAATGCGCGCAAGCGTGGGAGACCACCAAAATCCGCGTTGCAACACCTCAAACCCACGAGTACGATGAGAATGCACCGGCAACCTCTGCCACCCTTCTAGCTCCATCATAATCCTCTTCAGCTCCCATTACCAATTCCACGTCCTATAACACACCCCTACCACACTCACCCCCTCTACCTCAAATACTAGCTCCAAATCCTACCCTCTCTTCTTCTCAAGCTGTCCTGTGCCTTTAATCAATCCTGCCATCCATTACAGCCATCAACCCCTTCCAGCTTCCCTCACAAAAATCCTATCCTGTCCCACTCAGTCATTTCAGTCACCAACTCACTCCTCCAACTCAAACACTACCTCCTCTTCTAGCTACACTCTCACCCTGCCCGACACCAAATACATCACAAGACCCTCTTCCTATTATCCCTCCCTTAATGTCTTTACAAATATCCCCTCCAGCTGTTATTCCAATCCCTGCCCTTCCAGCCCATGAGGTATCACCTACTCGACCTGTCGCGGAAAGCAAGAACTCAGATCGAGCACTTGTAGCTGCAAGACCAAATTGTTGGAATCGCCAGGGAGACAACCATAATTGGACCGTGTATAGAGCCCCCAAACGCACCTTCTGCCATGGGTGTGACAAACCAGGCGTTACCAAGCGAACGTGTGTTAGATGTAGGCGAAATGCACCTCAATAAAATATAAACAAAAGATAAGATAATCCTGTTTAAAGAAAAATCTAGTTACTTATAAAACCTTTACCAATCCAAACCCATAACCCTTTCAGCTAGCCAAATCATTGTTTGCTTCCATCAACATTTTTTTTGTATTCATTAAGCTTGCTAAAATAACCTTCATTCATTCATATTCATTATCAAGCTCACTAAAATTGCTAGCTGCTTGCAACGATTTTTTTTATACCAAGGCTCAAATAATATATTTACACGATATTTTGCTTTAATAGATTACTGCTTAATACAACATAAAAATTATCTTAGCTAAATTTCATTCAACACAAATTTTTTTAAGAAAATAGCTTGTTTTATTATAAAATTGCTGCAATATAATAATCTTAGAACCTAGCATGCATCGACAGAGCACCAGAGCGTCATCTTTCAGTAAGTAGAATTTGCTTTATAATCTAAATATTCAATATTGTTTTTTTGTATGAATAGTACATAAATTAGAATTTTTTTATTCTGAGTATGAATGTAACAACGTGTAAGAATAGGATATGAGTGTTTTGACTAAATAAATATTCAAATAACTAGATTTAAGAAATATAACTTTTGTAAATAATAAATTTGTTATAATATACAGTTGCGTCGTTTTACATTAAGCACCCTCATATACAGTGCGAAACACTTACACTTAATTTAGCGAAAATAAAGTCAGCAGATACAGCAGAAGAAGATTTTCCTATATACACTTTACACCGCTGCAGATAACACTGTTTATCTTAGTCTAAGACCTACTATTTTTTTTTATATACTTAAACTTTCCTTGATTATTGCTAGCTTGTATTTTTTTTGCGTTTGACGAAATGGAGCCGCCAGTCATTTCAAAAATAGATACCAATTTCACAAATTTATAAATTTAAAAGAAAAAAGAAAATACTTATTTTCTGCAACCGGGCATGAAAAAGGTGCATGTGATGAAATAGGAGGTATAGTTAAACATTATGCCACAGTGCACAATTTGTCCAAGCAAAAGAGAATCTATTAGAAATGAAGAGGATTTCGCAAACCATGTGTCACTGTACACTCCATCTATGAACATTCTCCTTTTAAGCAAAAAAGAACTAGAGGTTTTCCGACAAACGAAAAAAGTTAAATGGCAAGAAAAAGCAAAAGAAGTCGAAGAAATACAACAAATTCACTGCTAGAAAGCTGAACAAAATCTTGTGCTTACTTCTAGAACTTTATTGCATGAATGGGAAAATATGAATTCATAAATTCAAACTGAATAAATAATTATTTACTCTTGAACACATTTTTAAAATTAGAATTGCTATAACTTTTGTTCTAATTGACCAAAAAAGTTAAGCGATGGCGAATTCTGAAGGTTTTTGCTAACACTAACAATATACTTATAATTAAAACAGTTAACGAATACAAAAGAGCATAATTATTGGAAGAGTACATGGTCGTAATATTCTATAATTGAAAAAAATTTTTTAAATTCATCTATTTTTATAAACTTAAAATCGTCATAACTCTGGTTCTAATTAATCAAAGGTTTATTTTAAAGATTTTTGTTAATATTTTTATTACATTAATAAATAAAAGCATAAACAAATTATAAGAAAACGTAGTAGTTGAAAAAATGGCACGATGTGCTATAGTATCAATGCTTTAAAATGAAAATATAAAAAAAACGTTTGAAAACCTGTTTAAAAAAAATAAGGCACAATAGCATATTCTCACCTATCCTAAAAATTAGCATTTTTTACGTATAAAAACATATAAAAATTAAAAAAAATAGTTTTTAAGAAAATCCCATTTTAAAAAAATCGTTTTTTTAAAGGTTTTTCATGAATAACTCGGAGGGATCAACTTGCATAGCAAAAATCGGAACAGCATTCCAAACTAGATTGTATTCCTCACATTTAAAACAAAAATTCGTCTCAAAATGTTAAAAATTGACGGAGATAGAGCATTTTGAATACGGAGGTCCCTTTTAATTTTTTTACCTTTTATTTTAACATTTAACACAAAATAGGCTATAGCGTCGTGAAAAAAATATTTAAGCCGTATTTCGGGGTCTGCAGATTTTCTCTTGAGTATTAGAACACATTCACATGGTTTTCAGCCAAAAAAAATTCGATCCGTGAGGGCCTGCATGAATTTTAATGGAATCAAGCGTAGCCCTTTTTTAACTCCTCAGCAACTAACGTACCGGTAATAACTTGATCATAACATTTTCATGGTCACAATCTGGATTATGCATTGATTCAACGCATGTTTGACATAGTGGAAATAGAAGCTTATTATGCATTTTAACGGAGAGTAAAGCATGATATAAATTTCGCAACGGTAATACTTCATGTTTAATAAGACCTTTAACATGACATATGTTAATCGTTTGACCCCGAGAGTGCGACACTTATTCTCACTCACTTAGAGCGTTGCATAAACAATAGAATATCGCCCATATTTACAAATATACGGATATAACGAACACACGTCCGAGTAATTTATTTTTTCACACTCTTTTGCATCGTAAATTTTGACTGTATTGACCGTTTGTCGACCAAAAAATGCTTCTTGAGAATTTAACGGTGCATGCCATTTTCGTGTCTTATCTTTAATGTACGACCTCATGTTCTCGATCTCTGAGTATTCACGATCGAAATCGCACTCCCACTTTTCGATGAGTTCATAGCTATGGGCTCGTATTTTTTCCGATATCCAGTTCTCTCGGAACATTCGTCCATGTTTCCATCATTTACGAACCTTGAGTCTAGGTTTATTGTGTAACACTACACACAGTCATACCAATAACACCTGTGAAATTGTGAAATAATTGTTTTTTTTTTTTTTTTTCAAAAGCGAAATATCCGTCCATTAGAGGGTTTTCGAAAAGCCTCTCTTCTCGTACACGAACGGTATACTAAATTTATCGATTCATCACATTTTTCATCCAGCATAACCATCGCATCACCTTCATAGACTGCTTATTTGCTTATCTCTAGCTAGCTTGAGGTATGGTACCTATTGTATCTTTTTGTGAGAATTTTTTCCTTAACACACGCATGCAAGATAATTCAATGTTAGCACTCTCTACAAACGAATCTGTATTACCACATTCAACCAGACATGCTAATTGTAAGATTCTTACATCCTGTAACGATATTTTATAATTTCATTCCTAAAATTGAATATTTAATTTTCTGCTTTTTTTCGTTATACCACTGCATACATTTTTGTTGTTCTTTGATCTTCATCGAATCTGGCGAGAAAGTCCATATCAGTGGCATTCCGTTCACATAATTCTGATTTTTCGGTGTATTGAAAAGATGAGAAAACGTGCCTTTCTCAATATTAAAAAGATTTCAAGCTTATGCTAGTACAGCCAAACTCATATAGGTAATTCAAACTATCTATGAATTTAACCGATAAAATTTCCATTATGATTATTTTTGACCGGTTCAAAATTACATTTGGCTTATTTCTGAGATCTTAACGTTTTGCTAAATGTTTCAGAATAAATTGTGCATCAAAACTCATTGTGAACTACACAAATGATTTGTTTGAAATTTTTGTTTGGTACCAAGGCCAAATCGACTAGCTGTTTCATGGGATCGATTTCAAACACGTACTCGCGCATTTCACACACTTCGCAAGAATTCAATACATTTTCATTGCTCAAACAGTAACTACATACTCGCTGAAAAACACATAAATTCGGTGTATGCAGCTATACTTTTTCATCCTTGCAGCCTAAGATGCTCTCTGATTGCTGAGTCTCGAAATAATAAAATAAATGAAGAATTGTTTTTTTATTCATTATGAATCCTTTTTTATCGACAATAGGCTGCATGTAACAAAGGTGTTCTATTAATCTTGTTTATTAGTCTTTTTTTCTTGAAATAATTTTCTATTACATATTTTACAAAATATCGTATTACAATCATATAGTTCTTTATCGTTGATGCACACTGATTTACTTGATAACTATATCAAGTATCTGATTATTGGTAAAAATATTTTGCTTAAACATATAGACTGAAGTACGTTGCTCGTAAAGTCCTATGATGAATTTAATCTTTTTTAATCATTCATTCATAGAGAAAGTTTTTAAATTTTTGCGCCATGCGTACTTACAAAATAGTTTTATTCGTGGTTCACAAAGGAGAGTCACATTCAAAATAGCTATTAAGATATTATAAAAATCTTTTCCATTTATTCTCTTTTATTGTTATTATTCTTTCAATGTTAAAAGTCAAAGTGATATTAGAACCGTAAATCGTTGTTTATTTATATCGGAATCAAATCATGAATTTAAGGATGAAGGTGGGCATGCACGTATATATATATACAGAGTGGGCCAAAAGTACCGGAACGGCGAAATAACTCTGCGAGATTGTATTGTAGGAGAAAAAGCTTAAAACAAAAGATAGAGGATATTTTTTTGGCTATTCGATGGTGATAATGACCATGACCTTGACCATAACCTTGAATGTCATTTCAAGGTCAAGTTAATTTCTTTAAATGGGAACCCATAATTTTCATTTCTGAGGTATGCATACACTTAATTTGCACATGCACTTCACTTGCTTACGTACTTGAACTATTAATAAATATCGATATTAGGTAATATTTATAAAAATGTAAATTGTGCATTATTTTGTTATATACACATCTACTGTCAAAATAATGGCTGGTATACCTTTCTCTTTTTTATAATAGCCTGATACTTTTTTCTTATTTTTTCTCATAAATTGTAGATATTTATTGCGTAATGATTGATAATTTATGAATAATAATTTACAAATAATAATTTTAAAAAAATAAATATCTTTCAAATTTTCAATCGGGAGCGCCTAATTTTGATCTCTTAAATAAAAGATAATAAACTAAAGTTAGACCAAACTTAAATCAAAAATGTTCATTGGCTGCAAAGTTATTCTCGTTAATTTTTGTATAAACTAATATTTGGTAACTTTACGATATTTCAACGACAAACTTGGCACACTCGTTTGTCTACCTAAAAAACTAATTTACTCAATATTTCAGTTCATTAGACTAAAAATTGCGTACACTGAGCGTGATTCAATTTTTCGCTATTTTTCTCAACTTTTTTGACTTTCTCTTTATTTTTTCTCTAGGAACAAAATTAAAAATGTCTGAAAAATATTCCAATACATACACATTACAAAGCGTCGAAAGAAATTAGTCCATAAAATTTACCGAAAAAAAATTTAGGTTCTTCATATATGCAGCGAAAATAATTGTTTTTATACATTATTGAATTATAATTTGTTCCCTCGCAGCTTTCTGGAAATTATATTTTCGACTTACAAGGAGAGTGTTTCACCTTCGGGTCATCGATTTTGCTCAAATTTTGGGAATGTTTTCTGGATGCCGAAACATCAAGAAAGCCAATATTTTAGAGGCCAACGCTCAATAATTCCCTAGTTACAGGCTATTGAAGAAAATCACTAAAAAAGTTACTAGATTATCAAACGCTCATAGTTTCTCAGCATTGTTAGCTAGAAGCTTATACCTTTTTTTAAATAAAAGCTGAGCTCAAATCCTTTCAAAATAGCACTTATAGCATCTTAAAATATTATTTTTTCCCAAAGTTTGAGCGTAATGAAGGTTGGACCTGAATTTTCTGTTTGAAACATTAATTAATAATAAAAGCTGAAATTGAGTCCAATCTTTAGTACGCTATCAATTTGGGAAAAAATAATATTTCGACATGCTATAACTACTATTTCAAAAGGATTTTAGCTCAGCTTTCTTTTAAAAAAAGGTTTAAGCTTCTAGCTAATAATGCTGAGGAACTATAAGCGTTTGAAAATCTAGTAACTTTTTTAGTGATTTTTTTCAATTGCCTGTAACTAGAGAAATATTGAGCGTTGGCCTCTAAAATTTTAGCTTTCTTCATATTTCTACATTCAGAAAACATTCCCAAAATTTGAGCAAAATCGGTGACCCGAAGGTGAAACACTCTCCTTGTTAGTTATAAGAATAAAAAATTTTTTGTGGTGATTGTTTTACTGTAATTTTTTTCGCTGGCAGCGGCGATATAACATCACAATACGAGAAAGTCAATTATTTTTATTCCAAGAAAATACTTCACAATATTCTATTTTCGTTTATTTTATTGACTCTTTGTATATCGGTTTACAAATAAAATGCCTGATTATACAAGAAGCGAAATTGTAGATATCCTAATAATTATGGAAAAATGCAGAATAAATTATCTTACAGCTGCATGATTATATCAGGAGTGGTTCGCCGATAGAAATCATCATCTCGACCGTAGAACAATTCGTAGAATTAAATATCGTGAACAGGAGGCACCACCAAGAGCGAAACGAACTATGATGATCGAGAGGAATGACCCTCGAGTCCTGGTAGTACTTGCTTTGGTTGATTTAAACCCCCACATTTCAACTAGAAAGATTGCTGTACAATCTGGAATTCCAAGAGAAACTGTAAAAAGAATTTTAAAACTATATCGGTTTCATCCATACCATATAACTTTGCATCAAGAGTTAATGGAACATGATTTCAGACAAGGCTACGATCTTGTGAATGAGCACGTGAAAGATTGCAAAACGATCCACAATTTTTCCATTACTTCATGTTTCCAAACGAAGCAACCTTTTATAACACAGGTACACTTCACCGACACAATTGTCACTATTATTCTATTCACAATCCTCATTGGCGTATGTCAATCGATCACCAAAATAGGTGGAGTCTCACGGTTTGGTGCGGTATCGTTAATGGTTACCTAATTGGACCCTATTTTTTTATGGGGCCGTTAATGGTAATAATTATCTTGATTTTCTAACTAATTAATCACCAAACCTATTGAGAATGTTGATCTTGAAACAAGAGGTCGTATGGGGTTTCAACATGATGGGGCACCTGCTCATAGAAGTAACATAGTTTAGGATTTTGTTAATCAAACATACCACAATAAGTGGATAGGTATGGATCGTGGTGAAAATCATGTTGAATGGCCCGCCCGATCTCCAGATCTCACAAGCCTTGATTTCTATCTATGAAGATTTGAAAAAAATACTGTGTATAAAGAGGCTCCGACTACTAGAGGAAATATGATTCAACGAATCATTAATGTTTGCCAAAATATATTAAGACATGTGCTTTTATCTACTGTCCGAAGCTTTCAAAGAAGAGTCAAACTATGCAATAATAATAATGACGGTATTTCTTTACATTTAATTGGATAAAAGAATAATTGGTAATGCTATTATCAACTGGGCAAAGAGACTCCCGGTCTTGCCTTAACCAGCTGAGCTAGGATTCTTGCCTTGATCGGCCGGAATCCTCTCGGTTTTACCTTAACCAGCTGGGCTAGGATGCTTGCCTTAATCGACCGGAATTCTCCTGGTCTTGGCTTCATCAGTTGGGCCAATATTTCTATATTTAAAATTCTTCTGAATGAACCATGCTAACCATCATAGTCATGGTCATGGTTAAAGACATACTTGGACATAAAATTTTCCACTCTTTTTATTTCTGGAGTCTAAGTTCGGGGTTCATATTTGAAAAAATTAACTAGACCCATGCTGACCATGATGATCATGGTCATGGTCATGGTCATGGTTAAGGACATACTTAGACGTGAAATTCCTTGCTCTCGCCATTTCCAAGATCGAAATTAGGGGTTTCATTTGAAAAAATCGATTTGACCAATGCTAACCATGATGATCATGGTCATGGCCATGGTCATGGTTAAGGACATACTTGGATGTAAAATTTTCCGCTCTTTTCATTTCTGGAGTCAAAGTCAGGGGTTCCTATTTGAGAAAATTAACTTGACCCATGCTGACCATGATGATCATGGTTATGGTCATGGTCATGGTCATGGTCGCCAAAAGATGACTCCTCCCAAACCTTACAACTTTTGCCAAAAAAGTTTTTTTCAGAAATGCTTTCTATTTGAAATATTTGGGTGGGGCATTTAAAATGTGTCACCCTGTATATATATAAAGAGAGAAAGAGGGGGATGGAAACAAACGAACAAAAAGAGACGTATATGTACGCATGTATATTTTTATACATTAATAGAAAAAGAAAGAGAGATTTCTCACGTTGAAATTTTAAATTCTATAACGTCAGCACCCTACATACGTCTTTTCTATAAAATTGCTTGCAAAAAGAGTCGAGTTGACATTCGTAGCGTGAGAATGGCATGTGACTTTTTTATTAATTCTGCTTATTTCAACTTTATTTTAATATATGTTTCTCAAAATATACTTATTAATACTTCCCTGCAAAGAGTATCAAGTTGCTATTCGTAGTGTGAGAACGGTATGTAATTTTTTTTTCAGTCAGGGGGAGCTAGGCTATTAAGGGTTAAAGATTGAAGACTGACGGTGAAGGTCGACTTTACTGTCAGTCTTCATCAAAACTCCGGGCAGAAAGATTGTTCTACAATGGGAGTCTAGGTAGGAATGTGTTTCCGAAAGCGATCAGCTGATAAGCAATTTTTATGTGGCACTTTGGACCAAGGTTATATCTAGTACACAATGTGTGACTACTTGTATATTTCCTTGTTTTTGTATACAAGCAATAGATGTGTGTTTATAGTAGCGTATATTACTCTATCTATGAATATGTATTTCACTTTATTTCTAAGGTCAGCGACCTTTATTAATGTTAGATGAATGGATAGGTATATTTTTAATTTGTAATGTATGTACAAAAAGAGCGTATAATACACAATTGAATTAAAGTAACATAAAATACATAAAAAATATTGCACAATAAACATGAAATTGCAGAATATGATATCACAGTCTTAGGAGATAATGAAAATAATAATACTATATTGGTAAGTCAATAAATCAAATTAAAAGTGATATCACAGATAAAAAACCAAATGAAAATAAATAAACGCAATAAATATAGATAAAAATATGCTAAAAATCAGTCTTGAACACCTATCAGTCGAAATGAATTATATTAAAATCAAGTGTGTATGTTCGAATAAAATTTAAAAATAAATTTTTTTCATATTTGAGGAGCATTATGTACCGTTATAACAACACGCTCAAACAATCTTCTCAGAGGTTATTGACCCTATGATCAGTAACCTTCGGGGTGGTCAAGTGGGGGTTTGTTTTGACGGCACATGGTGTCCCAATAACTATTATAGTAAATTCTCAGCTCATTTCGATACTTTGTCATAATTTAATATTTTTTATAAGACTTGGTATATTATTTTAAAATGCTGCCAGTTACGTGGACACAATTTTTTTCATAGACATGACTGATTTTACAAAATCAAGAATTATAAATAAAATCTCAACTTCAGTCAATTATTCACTTAATAAAATATATTTATACGAAATACTTACACAAAACTCATATTGAAATATATTTAAATTAGGTATACAATGCCAAACTCTATTATTCATTGAAACATAAATAAAATAATATACCAAATGCTACTTAATGAATAAATTTCTGATATAATATATAAGAGTACTAATGGTTGCTTGAGTTGTATGTCATGTCGTAGAAATCTTTTGGTGTACAATGTTTGTTAAAGTATATTTTTTAAATTAGAAAAATTGATTTCTATGTACTATATTTCTAATATCAATTTAATTGATTACTTTAACATTAAATTTTCATATAGCAAACCTTATTGAACAAAATTTTGAGTTTATGTTTTTAATAATATCGATGAATAAGTAAACTTTGACTATTAATGAATTATTAATAATCATTTATTGTTATAATACGATAAATAAATCTTTATTTTTCCTGATATATAGAATAATAGGTTATAGATAGCTGATAAAAGCAAAAGCAAATTAATTCAGTACACATAAAATAGTTTGGATAAAACATATTTAAATAAAGTAATTAATTTGAATAAAGTAATTTATTTGAATAAAGTGGTTAATTTAAATGAAGTGATTAATTTTTTCGTTGGTTTTTGAAAGTACCTCGCTAACTTTTTTTAAAGTTGGCAGGGACCTCCTTTTTTCGTGATAATAAGCCACGGCAAAATATCGGACTTCACGGATAATTTACGGATAATTTACAGCAAATTATCCAATAGATATTTCTATTGCAGACAAAAAGTATTGTGCCAACTTTAATCTTTAGAGGACGGGGAATTTGGAATTTTTAATTTCTCAGTATTTTCTATAAAAACACATAATATGTGTCTCTAATATTGGGAAATACTCATATGTTAAATGTCTATCCATGGTCGAGCCACTATAGTGGCTTTCCCGCCCCCTAAAGGAAGCGAGTCAATTCATAGCATTTTTTTTTATAATTTCTTTTATTTTTTAGCTTTTAAAAGTGAAAATACAGTAGAATTAAATTAGTTAATAGAAAAGCAATCCTATTGTGAATACTTTTAAAAAAAGTTCATCCAACATTAATAGGAAATCTTAAAAGGTTTTTAATTATCAATAATAGGTTTGACTGAGGAAGATGAATTAACTGTTAAGAGGAGGTCGAGTATATCTGTCCTTTTCTAATCAAAGAATTGATTTTTTCACAAAAATTAATAATTGTAGCAAAAAATAAGAAGAAAGCCGAGCCGGTCTGTGGCACAGTCGGTAGGAGCGTTGGATTCGTATGCTTGGGGAACCGGGATCGAATCTCGCTCTCGGCTGTTTTTCAAACGAGCACCTCTGTTATATGTGCTTTGTACTCAGTACACACTTACGAGCTCCATCGCTAAGGGATGAAAAAGTGCAGTTGTAAAAATCAACTGACCTTGCGTCCCAGTGGATCGGGGTTTGACTCCCTGGGAAAAATTAGAAAAAATAGTTTTCGAAGTTTTTCCGAGGGAATAAACCCGAAGAACACAAAAACATATATATATAAAGTCCCTCTGGGCAAAATTTGAATTATAATAAAAAGTCCCACTGGGCAACAAAAAACAAAAATATAATAATCACTTGGTAATGGCCTAAGACGTAACGCTCATATGAGCAAGCCAAGAGGCCAATTAATAATTAAGAAGAAGAATAAGAAGAAGAAGAAGAAAGCCCCATCTCGTATAATAAAAAGCAAGATTCTCTTTTATGAGGAAAAATTATTTTTATTGCTTCGTTTTTAAGAAAACCTTGAAAAGCTGAATTGTCCATCCTAACCTCTATTTTTTAAATTTTCTTCCAAATGAATCGATAAAAATAATTTTTCCTCATTAAAGAAAATCTTGCTTTTTATTATACGAGATGGGGCTATCTCCTTATTTTTTGCTACAATTATTAGTTTTTGCAAAAAAATTAATTCTTTGATTAGAAAAGGACAGAGATATACGACCTGCTCTTAAAGGACAACAATTGTATAATAAAATGCTTCCATGTTAACTGATTTTCATATCTTAGAATTTAATAATCTTTCAAACTGATGCACCTCATTTGATATGCAATCAACTCAACTAATTCAATGACCGCAATATATTGATTCGGTAGCGATTGATAATACAATTATTATTTTTCGGAAATTTTGAAAAAGGTCACTGGGTTTCCATGTATTATAACAATAAGGCAAGATTTAAACTGTTATAAACATGACAGTTTAAATCTTGAATATTTACAAGATAAGCATAAAATCTTTATTAACAGATTATTCTTAAACAAATTAGAATTCAGCATAGTTTTCAAAACAGTACAATCACAAATAAATAATTATGATTGCGGCGTTTTTGCAATTGCTTTATTGCTGATGCAATACTTTCTGATTTATGTCCTTGTTCTTTAAGATATAATATTTTTTGAATGTGATTACATTTATTAAGAATTTTTAAAACGCAACTAATAAGAATGTTTCTAGTTTCACATAATTATAACAATGCAATTATCAATTACTATAATATACCAGACATGATGAGAAAAATTTTTTGTTATGAACCATGTTTAAATAAAATATCATTTAATTTATATATCGCCAAAATCGAACTTCTTGAGAAAAAATCATAAATGCATTTATAAATGCTTTATTAGTTAAACGAAAAATATCATGGGAATGTATTGTAAACATAAGAATTCAAATCCTGAAACGACTCTCATGGAAATTGACAATGACATTTCAAATACAAAGCACTTAAAACTGAATAATGATTTAATGGATTTCAATGATATGCATGTAAATTATAACGACATTAAAATTAGAACTGTTGGAATTCAATTAAATCAATAAAAAAAAGAATTCAAAGAAGTAGGCCACAAAGAAACTTTATGTATAACAGGATTTAATAGAGAAATGGTAAAAGAACAATTGAATGAATATCAAGAAAATTCAGAAGACATGATTATGAAAATGCCGCAAAAAAGTACTGATAAATTAGAATTAAGACGTGTTAAAGAGACTTTACGTAAAAAAAGATTATATAAAAATGTAAAAAGAACGATCATATAAATAAAAAGAAAAATTAGAAAATAATAAGGCAATGAAAATGAGATTCAAGAAAAAAGAGTATAAATTGGAACATATACACTGCCGTTCAATTGCTTTTGCCCACCCTAAAGTAAAATTTATTAAAATAAAAAGTTTTATATCTCTGGAATTAATGATCGTATCTTTAAAATCCAAACAGCGTTTTTTTTACTCGTTTAATTAAAAATTTTTACTAATTTATCATAAATCTTCCCTAAAAAAAAAGTAAAAAAATGGTATTTACTTAACTAGTGCAGAAAATAGGTCTTTACCGCACGCGCGAAGATTGCCGAAGATTTTATTTTTCTTTGTTTATAAAAATTATCTTACAATGCTAGCGTCAAAACTTTAAATTCTTATTGTAATATATCGTGTATTTTTATCTTTTGTTATAAACATTTTATCATACGTTTTGAATTAGAAAATTGGAAAATTTTTAACGGTTATTTCTAGAATTATTATATTCCTGAATTATGATCGAATTTTCCGAACCTTGTGATAAAAAAAAAGGTACATAACACGTGCATGAAATAGGTCTTTACCACATGGCAACGCGCATTCAGGAATATAATAATTCTAGAAATAACCGTTAAAAATTTTCCAATTTTCTAATTCAAAACGTATGATAAAATGTTTATAACAAAAGATAAAAATACACGATATATTACAATAAGAATTTAAAGTTTTGACGCTAGCATTGTAAGATAATTTTTATAAACAAAGAAAAATAAAATAATAAAATAATATTTTAACCAAGGAAAAAATATTCTAAAATATTATTACAGTATAAATAAATAATAATTCAATAAAGAAAAAAAAATAGTAAATTAATATTTTAACAAAAGAAAATAATATTACAACAAATAAAATAAATTTGTTAAATGTTTAATATCATAAAAACGAGAATCTAAAGCTTTTGCATAAGCATTGTAAGGAAATTATTTAAACAAAGAAAAAAATATAGAAGTGGGGTTAAGATTTTAACAAAGAAAAATAATATAACAACAAATAAAATAAATTTTTTAAATGTTGGATATTATGAAAACGAGAATCTAAAGTTTTCGCGTAGGCACTCTAAGTAAGGAAATTATTTAAACAAAGGAGAAAATATAGAAGAGTGGGGATACAAAAAGCAGGTGCTCAACTCTTTATAATTGAAATGATACTTTTATACGAGCAGTCAGTGATGGTTGACGTTTACTTTAAGAAGCGTCTTTGTATTCTTTTATAATGAGTTCAAATAGTGATTCAAGCGATTATTCAAGTGATAATCGGACATTTTTCGATTGAAAATTTGTTTTTTGGTGCTTCATTTCCGTGACGAAAATGCCCGTGTTTTGCACGGAAAATTAAGTGAGTTAAAATTTAAAAAGCGTGCGAAAAATTAATTTATTAATCAATAAATGAATTTTCTGCACGCTTTTTATATTTTCACGCACTTAATTTTTTGTGCGGTAAACAGGCATTTTCGGTACGGAAATAGGGCACCAAAAAACGAATTTTCCGAACGTCGTGTTAAAAAATTTTTTTTCTAAAACTTATTGATCACTAAATATATATATATTCTGGACTAAAAATGAAACATTTTTTCTTTAATATAAAATTTTCTATCTAAGTTTATGAGATAATCATGATTGAAAAAATAGGTCTTTTTTCGAAAAATCATCATAACTGTGGTTAAAAAAGTCATAGAAACATTTTACTTAGCTCATTTCAAAGAGGACTATTAGAGTTTTAAAACCCATTCGGTTTTTTTTCGATATCATAATTTCCATAGAAATGGCATTCACCTTTATGTGGGCGAAAAAAATTATTAAATAAAATTTTTTTTACATTGCTATAAGCAATTAGAAAATGACTTTTTTCATATTGGACTTACTTTATTTCAAAGATTTTTGACCAATCTTTCAAACGCTGTTTGGATTTTGAAGATGCAATCATTAGTTCCGGAGATATAAAACTTTTTATTTTAATAAATTTTACTCCAGGGTGGGCAAAAGCAATTGAACTGCAGTGTACGTGCGAATAAGGCTTTACGTAAAAAATAAGCCTGTATAATAATAAAAGAACAACCAAATAAATATGAAGAAAAATTGGAAAATACTAACAAGGAGAGTAGCTGACCTTCGGGAAACGGATTTTGCTGAAACTGCAGGATATGATTTTTTGATAAAAAAAATTAACCAGTGTTTTTTCTTTTCTTTGAATAGGCCCCATAGACGAAGATATAGACATTTTTTCGAAAACATAATAAAAAAAACATTTATAAGATCTCGAATGACCAAACAACTAAGACTCTTACAAAAAAATGTTCAAGTCATTAAATAAAGTACAGATTAAATGCTTTAACTGGAGCTTTATTGCATTGAAAAAGCTTCAATGGTTCAAAAGTTATAGGCGATCAAAATATGCTAATGAAGTAACGTAAAAAATTGATATGTTACACGCTAAAAATATTAACAAATATGTAGATAATTTGTAAGATAACAAAAACAAACTTCAAGAACAAAAAGAGTACTGAGGAATTGGAACAAATACCTGCAAATAAGGTTTAACATAAAAAAAAGCTTATATAAAAATGAAAGAAAAACAATATAATAAATATGAAAAAATTGCGAAAATTGCAAAAATTGAAATTTAAGAATAGCGAAATGCAAATATTATTAACAAAACACAAATAAATAATAATTATTACCAATTGAAAGAATTCCGCATACGATGTAAACAATTAAAAATTGATGAGGATAAACATATTAACAATGATACTACATTAAGTAAACCAATTGATGAAAAAAAAACGAAAATATAAATATGGTCCTTATCAATTAAAACGCGGCCGTATAGTTCTGCCCTTGTCTAATCTAAATTTTCGTTACTATTATTAAATTAAATATTTTTATAAAAATAATCATAATATGATCATAATGGCAATAATAATATTATATCAAACATGTTTATTGATAAAACAATAGAGGGCAGAATACAAAAAAAGGTTAAGAAATTAAATGGAAAAGTTGTAGCTGAAAAAAGTATTTCTAAACTTATTGGTTGTATAACAAATATATATTTTGATGAGAATATGATATCTGAAAATTACATTGGCTCAATCACAAATGCATGTGTTTACTGCGATGTGAAACATTTTGCTTTCGAAAATACTAAAAGTAAAGATTACTCCAACTGTTATCATAAAGATAAAGGAGAATGGTTAGAAAATTCTCCTTCTCCAAAACGATTGAAGCTTTTAGCAACTGAATTTAGAGAAGAAAGTATTGATTTTTGATGAAATGTCAGGTTGTACAATAATACTTTAGTATTCGCAAATTTTGGTGGTAATTTTAATACATTGCCGGGTAAAGGACCACAAGTTATAACAATATGTGATTAAATTTAATTTACAGTGGGGTCCAATAAAACGGAGCCAACTTTGAGAAAAAAAGTACTAATTAAAAAATTTTGTATCTCAACAAATAAGGGTCGTACAGAACTCTACGACCACTCATTTTAAACGTATTTGTTAGGACTTTTTAGTAGTGTATTGGCAATTTAATTTTGAAAACTTGTATGAAAAATATTACGACTTAAAAATAAAAATAAAAAAATTTTTTTTGCCTGTGTTTAAATTTGAATAATTTTTCGGAAAATGATGGTAGAAAAATTTTTTATCGCTAGTTTTAAAGGTATTTTGCTTAACTTGAAAGGGTGACGCCCATTAAGATAGGTGAAATCCCCCCCATCGCGAAATTCAAATTTTCGTCCAAAATTAGTTAATACATGCTGAAAAATGAAATTTTAAGCTATGACTTGCCACCCCCTCCCCCTCCACTACTCCTAACCTCAAAAAAACGTGTTTTTTCAAAAATAATTTTTTTCGGCACCATATTAACGAATAGAAGATTTGAAAAAATTTGAACATATTCTATATAAAAATACGCATTTAAGGTAATTTTTTTAGCTATTTTTGGCCTCAAGAACTAACCTAAAAAACACAAAATATTCTTAAAATTTCTCTCAAAACTTGTAAAAAGCGGATGCCGCCTCAAAAATTGGTGAGAAATTCAGAATTTGTGTCCTTAATCTGTACTTTTTTTTCAGACTCATAGGAGTGGTACGCCATATTTAGAAGTCCGAAAAACCTGTTTTTTACACATTGTTTATCCATTTTTGGCTTTTTTCACCTTACCAGAAATAATTACAACAAAACTGATGGCACCATCGGATTCTACGCCAAAAAATACATAAAAAATATAATACTTCGTTCTAATATTTTTAGATCAATAGCTAGAAAACGAAAATGGAAAAGAGG